>OZ007561.1:165501459-166701459 GCA_963931875.1 Pollenia griseotomentosa | reverse complement strand
CATTCATTTCCCATTTTGTGAAATAGACTTTTCGTAAACATCTCTATTCCCTCAACTAAAACAGAATCTAAGTTAAACAAAAAAAAAAAAAAAACATCAGCAAATAAACGCAATTGCGTAAATCGTATAAAAAAACTGTAGATTGTATTTATTACAAGAGTGTTCTTCTGTGCATTCGAAAGAAAACATGAGTTGAGAATAAAAAAAAAATTATTAAATTTAACTAGACGATAAAAACAAAAGAATAGAACAGATGGATGGATGGATGGTTGCTTGCATATGAATAGATGGAAGGTTGGTTGAAGTAGGTGCTCAAGCTTTTTACACTTGATGCTATAAAACCACAAAACTCTGAATGAGCATTCAGACTGTTTTTTATTTGTTTACTTGTTACGTTTTTCTATTACTAGAATAAATAAGACAACGATAACCATGACTATGAAGATGATTATGATGATGACAAAAAGTGATGATGATTGAGAGGAACAAAGGAATAGTAAAATATAAACTAGAAGGCAAAGGCAAGAACAGGCAATGAAGTCTGTTATACTAACAGTCGGTTAGTGTAACCAACCAACAAGTTAGGAAAATAATAAATTAAAAAGATTTGGAAATGCTTGGGTAGGTCGAATTAAAAAATACCAATTTTTTACCTAAGATTATCTTAATCTGATTCAGAGCCTGAACTAAACATTAACTAGAACCAGAGCTCGAACAACAACTGCAACTATAGCCTGAAGAAAAGAAGAACAGTAAACTAAGCTTTATTTAAAAGTAAAACATAAACTTAAGCTAAATCTAAAACCTAAGCGTGAACTGTGGTTATTGCTAAGTTAAAACATTAGCTAGATTCTGAACAGGAACATTAACCTAAATCCGTATTGCAATCATAACTTTACCTAAATTATGGCATTAAAAGCTTTTACTTTAGCGTAAAAAGTTCTTAACTTAGTCATAAACTTAACAAAAAGCTCACTTAGGCTCAAACTAGAATTCAAGTAGTAGTGATCTCAAACTGAACTAGAAGTAAACTAGATCTTAACCAAACATGAATTAGAACGGTACTAGAATTAAACTGGAACTGATATAAAACAAAACTGAACTAGAGCTGAAGTAGTACTGAACTAGAACTGACCTAGAACTGAACTAGAACTGAACTGAACTAGAACTGAACTAGAACTCACCTACAACTGAACTAGAACTGAACTAGAACTATAATAATAAATGAATTTAAAAAAAAAAGAAATAATTTAAGGGCCGATGTTGATTTTGAATAAAACACAAATTATTTAGAAAAAAAAAAAAAAAAAAAAAAAAAAAACTGAACTAGAACTGAACTAGAACTTTTTTTTTTTTTGAATCAGAACCTTACTAGAGCTGAACTGACAACCTGAATTCGAACTTAATTAACTTGAACTGCTTTATATAACAACCAATACTTCCGAGTGTTGCAAACAAATTGATAAGATTTTGTACACCTCTTAATGGTTATAGAACAAACACACAAATAAATCTTCTATTTCTATTCTTTACCCTAAAAACAAACTCCAGAGTCATATAAAAACAAACAGAAAGACAATTAAGTAGACAGACAAACATAGCAGAAAAGCAAGACTTATGCAAAATGTAAAGTGGACAGACTTACGGATATTAAAGCATGTGCTACAAAAAGCAAAAGATACAAATAAAAAAAAACCATACTATCTAACTGACGAGTTATTGAGACAGTTGTTTAGATGGATGCGTATTCTATAGACTGTAAAAATAACAATAAAAGCAACAACAACAACTACAGCGACACATACAAATAGATTAACAAAAAGCTTTAACTGCTTTAGCTTTAACACCAAGTACCATTCTAGCTCCGACTTACCAACAGCTGCCACATATATTTAACATGCTTTATTTATATTTTATTTTGAAATGCTTGTAGTGTTTATTTGAGAGCAATGAAGAATAGTATTTTATTTAAAATAGTATGACAGGTTCAATGAACTAATAACAGAAACTACGCCAGACTCAAGTAAATGATATAAAGCTTTTTAGCATCTTTTAGTTAAGAATGTGATGATGATGACGACGATATTCCTTTATTATTTTGTGGTAAAGCAGAATTGTTACCAGAGCTGCCGTTTTTGTTTATTTCTAACCAAAATTGGTTACATTTTTTTCAATGTGGAGATGTGAATATTTTTTTCATTTTGGTTACTTTTTTCTAAAATTAGTTATAATAAGTACGAATATGTTTTTCTTGATACAATTATTTACGGGCTCGAATAATTTGTACTTAGAACTACGATTTTTTCCTTATTTGTTACCAAAAAAAAAAAGTTTTTTATAATTTATCACAGCAACCAGATAATTTTTCTAAGATTTTTGCTAGGAAAATATTGCCATTTGTGATTTTATATTAAAATCGAAAACAAATGAAGTTTTAATCAATGGAGATTTTCAATTATTTTTTAAATGAGTCGTTTTAGTGTTTCTAAAAACTTAAAAAAAAGGTTTAATGTTCTAAATTAAGGTTTTTTCCAAAAGTATATTGAATTACATATTTGAAAATACACATAGGAATTTTAAAGATTTTTCAAAAATACATTGATTTATCAATATATTTTTAAAATTTATGGAATTTTCTTTAGGAAATGGCTGTAAGTTTAAGAAATTTGAAATTTTACTGTTTATAACTTGTCGGTATGTATATTTATTTATTGTTTTTTAGATAATTATTTGGTAAAAAATATTTTGACTGTCAGTCATATACGTTTTCCTCATTGAATGTACGTTAAGAAAGGCGGATTTGTTTATATACGCCATAATATTTTACAATGATTCACAAAATATTTCAAATAGAATCATTTTGAAACAGTTATTTCTAATAAGAATTATAAGCTTGAAATAAAATTTACAAACAAGAGAAGAAAGGGTTAAACTCTTGTAAAATAAAAATATTTTTTTTATGAAAAAATCTCAAATAAATAAAAACTTTTAATTAAGTTTCCGTTATTTTTTTAAATATGTAAGAGAATTGCATTTCTTGTTCTGTTTTCTTGATTTATAATTATTATTTTACTATAAAGTGCAAATAACCTTTGTATTACAATGCAACTTAAAATAAATTTTAATAATTTTCTCAATTAATAAAATGCATTTTTAATTTGGTTATATTTTTTACATTTGGAAATTTTTTTTAAAAATGTTGGCTGTAAAAATTGTATTGGTTGTGGCAGCACTGGTTGTTACAACAAGTGCGAATATCATTTACAACATAAGATGAATGTAAATAAAAAGAATGGGTAAAGCAAAAATTAGTAGAGGACAAAAAAATAGCACGAGAATAAAAAAAGGTTTTTTTTTCATTACATTGAACTATTAAAAACTTTTACTCTTAAGAAGTTTATAATATCAGCATAATCATTGTTTTAAAAAAATCTTACCCACGTTGCCAACTTTTCATGATAAAAACAACCAAATTAAATGTAAACAAAAATATGGCTAGGCAAGATTTTATTACAAAATCGCCTAAAAGTGTAAGATTTTTATAATAAAGTTTTGGACAAATAAAAACTATTCAGAAAATAAACTTCGAAAGGATCAACTCTTTTATTTCACTAGACGGCGTAAAAGTTGTTTACTCGCTGTTCTCTGACTGTAATTTTTTTTAATTAAAGAAAAACTTTTGTTATGCTTTTTCATTGTATTTATTGATGTTTAAAATTGTATAGAGCAAGTGGAATGGATGACCATACGGGCCTGATTTATTGCATTTTCCATTACTCTTGCCTGAATTTTCAGCGAAAGGTTCCCACATTCCTGGCGGATATCCTCTCTGAGGACTTCAAGGTTCTGAGGCTTGTTGATATAGACTTATGACTTGAAGAAACCAAAAGAAAGGAATTCTGGACGATCTTCCCGGGGAGTGCAAATCACCAAACGAGAGATGGGGCGACCCGGAAATGCAGACCTCAGAATTTTTGGTAGGTCGTGCAGTATGCGCCGTTGCTTCATTCTATTGGAGCCACATGTTTTCCGGTCTTAACTCGTCGAGTTGAGGAAGGAGAAAGTCGTTGAGCGTGGCTCCGTATCGCTCGCCATTTAAATAAGTCGTTCGACCCGCGGCCTGATAACGCCGCCATCATAAAAACCTCACCATATAGTTACTTTAAACGGGAGTAATGATTCTCTTGTATTATACGCGGTCTTGCGGTGCCCCAGAAGTGATAAGCTGGCTTATCCTCGTATTCGCAGATATGAAAATTATAGATAGCATCTTCTTAATTCTATCTTAATCAAACTGGAAAATAATGGCTTTTTCATGACTAACCAACAATATAAACAAGGGCTTCATTGACTAAACAGTTTTCGGCTAACATTTAAATAGAATTCGAATTTACAGAAATCTGTGCAACCTAAAGAATGCTTAAGCAAAAAAAAAAAAAAATCTACCTATGCTATTTCTATAGCCTTTGCTTTTTTTATTTCGTACTCTAAAATTACAACATCGAGAGTAAAAATAATGTTTGCGAATGTATATAAATGTATGTACCAGCACAGTGCACAGTACACACATAAGTATGTACACCATATATTAAAGTACAATTCATCAGTGTATTAGTGAATAGCAGAGTATGCCATTGTGGTAGATCCATACAAAACAAACTAACAGCCAAAGTTCTATTAGAAAAAAAGAAACAACAAGAGCAGAAAGGAACTCCAAATGGCAACATTAAATCTAATCTTTACGACTGGAGGGGCTATAATCAAAGTTAGGCAAAACTAAAACATCTTGTACAACTGATGCCAAAAAAGTAACTTGCACCCTTAATGGAAATTAATAAATAGGAGTTTAAAAATATAACCCAAAATAGAAAAGAGAACAAGCACCTGCACTAAAATCCAAAACGCAAATAGAACTAAAATGCAAGCTTAAGATAAAAATTGAAGTAAAGTCTAAACTGGAACCCTGTCTAAAACCTGAGCTTTAACCTGAACTTAATCTGAACAGGAATCTAAACAAGAATTTGAACTAAGATCCTAAAAAAGATAAAGAAACACTGAATATGTAACTGAACACGAAACTAAAGGAAAATCCAAACTTAACTAAAATCTAACTTAAAAATTTAAAATCTTAAACTGAACTAGATTTTATTGGAATCTGAACGAGAATCTAAAATTTTGCCTGAAATTCAGCCTTAAATAAAACATAAACTAGAATCAAAACCATGACCTGAACTACAAACTGAACCAAAGTTAGAACCTGAACTAGAACTAAAGCCAAACTAAGACTCTAAACCTGAACCAGATCCCGAAATAGAACTTTAACTAGAACCCTAAAAACCCAAAACTGCAACGAAGACTACAGTCTTATCAAGGATATGATCTAAAGTCAGAGCTAGAAAATTAACTAAAGAGCTCAAAGTTAGAGCTAAAATCAACTTTACTGAAATAAATTTAATTAGTCAAGGCTTAATAAGACATTCGCCCATACTCATAGTCAAAATAATGTATACTTTAAACTAAAACCGGCTTTAAATGCATGCGTACACTATTGTTTCAAAGTATACTTACGAAGTATACTCGACTTTATTTTTAACTGTGACTATGTGCCCTTGTGTATGTTAAGGTTAATTTTTCTTTTGAAGCTGTTTAAGTAAAAGCACAAGCACTGAACAGTTTCCTTTAATCTCAGCTTTTAACACATCCCACACACATTTTGTTCCTCTTAATTTAAGCTACATTAATCTGTGGTATGCTGTTTTTAAATTGCATACAGAAAATAAAATCAAGCTGATGTATACAAGGAATATACAAAAAAAAAAATTTAAGGAAAAAAAAGATCAACCAAAACATTCATCCATCCATCCATCCATCTAGTCAACCATCCATCGTCTAAACGTACGTTTGCTGTTGTGTAAAGTGCATCATTATGTCTTGACTATTATATTTTTGTATATGAAATACAACTTAAATGAATATAACGTACATATATATTTAACACTCTTCATATTCATACTTCTGAAAAGTATTTCCCTCTTGTTTTTTTTTTTTTATTTGTTGCACAAAGTTGCAATTACGAGTGTGTTCTTGGTATGATGAGTTTGTTTGCTGCACAGACAATACAATTAAGTAATGTTGCTGTTATTCATCTTCTTCTTATGTACATACGTATATAAGTATCCACATACAATCACAATCATCAAGAGAGTTGTAAGTTGCAGTAATAGATTGGTTTATATAAAAGTCTTGGTCGAACAATAATTGAGCTAGCAAGCGGAGCAAACTGTAAGCCTAAGCTTAACCAGAAACTCGGCTTTAATAACGGTGAACATTCGACCTTTTTGTTACGATGTCCTTTAAGATTTTTTTCAAAAAAAAAGGACAGTAGATTGTCCTTTTTTAGTGAATTGTCTTATTAGATTACGACTTCTTCTTTAAACTCAAAAACTATAAGTTTTATTTTCCCAAAACCCCAAAATTTCGACAGTAATACAGCAAAACACGCTGGCTAACATTAATGCCAGCGTAAGATCTAATTCTTAAAATGTTCGTTCCATTGAAAGAATATTTTCTCTCTCAACAAAAGAAGGAGCCCGATGATATTGCAAAAATTATTTTGATGATCTATGTGCTGGATTTTGGTTACCTTTAGCACATAGCCAAGCCTTTATATTCCATAAATATATTTCTCTTCTAGAGTCACAACATATTTGAATGCCTTAGGTTTCTCTTACTTTAAACGACTTTAAATTTAGTGCGCCAACAGAAAGATTACTTTCAATTGCTTATAATTTTTGGATTATCAGAGAGTCCTAATATAAAATGGTTACTTAAGAATCACTTTTTATAATAAAGTGCAAATTTCAAATGGACTGTGCAGAATTTAAATTAGTTTTATGTAAAAACAGTCATATTTAAAATAATTGATTCTACAGAAATATATCAACTATTTTAAATTATTAAATTTTTTTGTTTTAAAGACTTTTACATAATTTTTTGTTGTTTTTTTTATTTAAAGTTTTAGGTACATTTTGTTGATTTTTTTATAGACAATAAAATAAGTATATCGTTACTTTAATATATAAAAGCCCTAACTAACGTTTTCCTTACTTTACAGGAGAAGGAAAAAACTTAATAAAAATTATAGTCTTGTAGTCGCGATTTTTGTTAAACGCAATTTTTTTATTAAATTGCTTAGAGAATTAAATAAAAAACTGCATTCTAAGAAAATCGCGACTACAAGACTGTAATTTTTATTAAGTTTTTTCCTTCTCCTGTAAAGTAAGGAAAACGTTAGTTAGGGCTTTTATATATTAAAGTAACGATATGTATTATTAGTAGTTCGACTTGCTTATATCATATTCCTTAACTAATCTTATTACCTTTCCAATAACCTTGATACTTTTCGAAATGTCATTTATTTTTGTTTGAAAAATATGGCCACCGTAGCTATAATCCAACTTAAACTAGAATCTGAACTATAACCTGAATTGGAGTCTCAACAAGCACCTCATTTGTGTACTTAAACTGAGCGTCAACTAGAACGTGGACAGGATTTTAGGTTTAACTGAACTATAAGCTAATCTCAAACCTAAAATAGAACTTCAATTAAAACCTTAGCTAACAGCTGACTATAATCTGAAAGACAACTTTCAGACTCGGCAAGTTAGTTGCGCAAGTCACTTGCCGAGTACAACAAAGGCTGTACTCAATTTGTGTCCCCTTAACCCGACTTTACCGCTGACATCTAAAAACTAAGAGTTGCGCAAGTGACTTGCCGAGTCTGAAAGGGGTCAAAAAAAGTTTTAATTACACTATGCTAGTTACAAAATTAGACAAGCCAGGCACATGGCGTTTGAGCATAATTCGGGTACGCTGAATCCAATACATTTGACCCATCTAGAGGCATCCTAGGCGCTGCATTAGCCAAATTTAAGAATTCTATTAAACCGCCATATAAGTATGGTTAAAATTCTTAAATTTGGCTTATGCAGCGCCTAGGATGCCCCTAGATGGGTCAAATGTATGACTAACCCCACTTTATTTGTCCATTCTTTAAGGGGGCTCCCATACAAGATGTTCAATGCAGACTAGAAATATATTGAAAAAAACGTCCCATAAGTCGCCCCCAGTAAGATAAAATGTATGACCGACCTCAATTAGTTTTTTGTCCTTAACATTTTCTTGATACATACTTGCCCCTTATCACAACTTTTTAGGGTGGCTCCCAAACAAATATTGCGTTTTATTTCGACTTTTGTGAATAAAATCAAAAATTGGTAACAGATTTTAATCATTTATGGCTTGTTTTGTTTGCAGCTTAGTTAGTTTCTATAGAAGCCTAAAAAAAAAAAAATCGAAAATTTGATAAAAAAATTATTTTTTAAAAAAAAAAAAAATATGTTTCTAAAATGACTGCTTATATTAAAAAAAAAATACTTTTCTTAAAGAAAATTTTATTGCGGAATTTCGTTTTTTTTTAGTAATTTCAAATTACTAAAAAAGTATAACTGAACTATAAACTGATTTAGAACCTGAACTAGAACATCAATTAAAACCTGAGCTAACAGCTGAACTAGAATCTGAATTAGGACTTAAATGGTTAGTCAATAATAAGCAGAACTAGAAACTATAAATCGAACATGAACAACAACCTGAACCAGAACATATGTAAATTCAACTTATACAAAATTACAGTCTAAAACCAGGGGCCAAATGATGGCATTCTCTATCGAACGAAATTTCTATACAACTAAAATGGGCACTTCGATAAATATCGAATGCCGTAATTTAGCTCCAGAACTAGAAACTATACTACTTATATGATCAACTAAGACCTGAACTAGAACCTAGACTAGAACTAGAACTAAAACTAGAACTAAATTTAAAATCACAACTGGAACCCCTTCAGGAGGCTATACGATACCCTAAAAATACAAGACCAAACAGAAATACTAAATTTTAATAGAAGCACTAGAACCCGAACTATAATCTCAACTTAAACTTGATTTAGATCATAATCAAAAATCTGGGCCTGAACATGAAATAAAACCTGAGCTAGAATAAAAACTAAAACATGTACTAAAACACAGTCTGATGCTATGTTCACACAAGGTGTTTTTAAACGCGTTTAACCCTGAAAGGTTACTCTTAATTTTAGTACATTATGGTTACTCTTCGTCGAATCGACGAACTTTTTAAAAAATAAATTCTAGCGGCACGATTTTTAAAGTAAACAAAAATCGGTTTTAGTTAAGCGTTTTATTAAAAAAAAAAAAAAAAAATATTTTTCTCTTTTTTTTTTGCTTTTCAAATTAATTTACTTTTTAAAACAACAAAAACTAAAAAGGTAAAAAATAAGTTACTTTTTTTCTTCTCAGCCTTTAAAAATAATCAGTCAAATAATACAAAAGAAAAAAAATATTTAGTTTTTAGCCTTATTTAACGCATGAGACACAAAGTTAAATTTTATGTTCACAACAGATGCATTTCTGGCATATATCACATGTACTTCTCGTCATTCTGCGTTTGCTATAGGGACAGAGGTGACAAGTTCTACGCTCTTTTTGTCATTTGACAACATTTTCGACGGATTGTTGTCGATTAGGTATTTTATTTTGAATTTTTTTCCATAATTAAGGTCTGCAAGGAAGGTGTCTCAAATCTGCCTCCTAAATAGGGAGCTACAAGAGGATAATGAAGATTTTTCAGATACTGTCGTCGGTTCTGGGTTTTCGATCATTATGGAACATATTGTAAGTATATATGACGTAGCTGTTGACAAAAGTAATATTTAAAATTCCAAAAAAAATGGACAGAAAAACTTACACTAAGGTAACCATCTAGGGTTAAGCATCTTGAACGTGACAAAGCTCTAATCACATTAAAATCGAGATGATTATCCATACATTTCAGTGAATTATTAATCACTTCAAATTGGCATGATTAAAAGAACATCATTTCATTAATCACATTAAATCATCTGAATATACCTAAAACTGAGTACGATGTACCTCTTAGGTGTACTATCAACAACGATTTCTTCTATATCAGTCCAATTATGTATAAAAATTCCCCGGGCGTTTTTTCTCGGTTCCCATTTTTATTACAATTGAATTTAGATAGCAAAATTGGGAGAAGGAAAAAAACTCCCGGGGAATCTGTATTTAAATTGGGCTGGGTATTTTTATTTCGTCCTTAAATAATCCATCAATTTTCACAATTGCATCATTAAAATGTTTAAAATTATCTTCTGATGGCTTTATTAAAATATTTTTATCCATTTTTAATACTTTAAAGAAATATAAATTTGTTTGTTGTGTTTTATTGTTTTATCAACTGTCATCTAAATCAACTCAAGTGCAATGTGAACGGCTTTGATTAACTTAATTAGTATTTTGCTTAAACGCGTTTAAAAGCCTAAATGTGAACATAGCATTAAAGTAGATCTAGACACTAAACCATAATTTGAACTAAGATCTGAATTGAACTTCATAACAACCAACATTGGAATCTGAATAAGAACTAAAAATATATTTGAAACTAAAACTATTTGCAAACATATAATAAACTTGTTTATTTATAGATAAATTCCTATAATACTGTTCGTTATATAAACCAAAAATGTTATCATTTTAAGAATTTATAAGTTATAGCAAAAGTGTAAAATTGTTTAATTCGTTCCTTCTCTAACTAATGGTTATTCATTTTCTTGTTTCTCTTAATTTGACTTCACCGTTTTTTCTTTATTTTCCTCATCTAGTTTCTATTTTAAATTATTCTGCCGGGAGAAGTTTACCTTCTAAAAATAAGTTTGTGTGTATGTTTGTCTATGTAATGATTTGTATTTGATATGGATTCTTAAAATAAAATAAAACAGATACTAATCGTACCCATACTCAGTTTAAGGTGGATGCTTGAAATAAATGAAGTTCTTTAGTTTTATTATGCAACATTTAAATTTTGTAGCTGTGGCACTTAATCTACAAATATTTGGTGTATTTTAAAGTATACAATTATCTGGTGAATTAAAAAATTCTTAATTAAATTAAATTAAAAATTATGGTTATTGATTATTTTGTTTGAATTACAGAGGCCAACAAATTTTTAGCCAATGAACCTGAGACATATACATTTATTCGCGCAGTTATAATATACTGAACTGAACTAGAACTGAACTAGAACTGAACTAGAACTGAACTAGAACTGAACTAGAACTGAACTAGAACTAAACTAGAACTAAAGTAGAACTGAACTAGAACTGAACTAGAACTGAACTAGAACTGAACTAGAACTGAACTAGAACTGAACTAGAACTGAACTAGAACTGAACTAGAACTGAACTAGAACTGAACTAGAACTGAACTAGAACTGAACTAGAACTGAACTAGAACTGAACTAGAACTGAACTAGAACTGAACTAGAACTGAACTAGAACTGAACTAGAACTGAACTAGAACTTAAGTAGAACTGAACTAGAACTGAACTAAAACTAAACAAGAACTAAAGTAGTACTGAACTAGGACTGAACTAGAATTGAACTAGAAATGAACTAGAACTGAGCTAGAATAGAGCTAGAACTAAGCTAGAACTGAACAAGAACTGAACTAGAGCCTAACTAAAACGTAATTACGACGAAACAAGAATTAGCCGTTATGTTATTTATGTTTGAGAGATTTTTTTAATACTAAAAACTATAATTGAACACATTAAAATCCTCTGATTCACATATTAGTGCTGGTAAACTATCGATAGTCTTAAAATTTCGAAAATATCGATAGGAAAAATATCGACATCGATAATATTATTTATCACAGTTTATCCGCGCAAGTTTACTTGCTAATAGTTCCCCCTGAATAGCAGTAATGTTATTATAATAGCTGATAGTGAGCTAATCTATCTGTGCCGGGGTTGCGTGTTCGATTCCCGCTAAAGACTCCGCTCTCCTGCAGACAAGCATAGAGCTTCGCGTTATAAGTTAGGTGGAAAAAAACAAGAAGAATAACAGGTGGTATTGATAGCTCGACTGTGCTTCTTTAAACTGCTAATTAGATACCCTTTTGTCAAAATTTGTATGTGTTTACATAGGGACTGAATTGTTAAATGTTTTTGTAGTGTTGTTAAAAAAATGCAAATGTAATTGCGAGCATATGGCTATACAATGGAGAATCAAAACCAATTTAAAACATTATCTAATATTGCAATTAAATAAATTATGGGCCCTGCTACTTCGGTTCCTTCAGAAAGGTGATTTTCAACGAAAACCAAATAAGATGGACTTGCTTGTGTTTTTACAAAAAATTAAATTTTTTCTACTCAAGTACAAGCATTCAGCCAATAGTAATATCGATAGTGAAATCTGAACTATCGACAAATATCGATTGTAGAAAATATCAATAGTATCTCAGCAGTACCAGATTACATACATATGTATAATAAATATTTTATTTTTTTTTATATTTTATATGAATATAAAATGTTTTATCTTATTGTTTGGCTTGCGTAATTAAAATATATATATATATTGTTTTTAGAAAGAATTTTGATTTAACTTTAAACAAGAAAAAACCTTCAGCCCATTTATCTTTTAAACTATTTTTCTTTCTTCTGCTCCTTAAATAATAATTAAAATAAAATGTAACAGTTTATTTTATTTATGTATCTAATACAACTTTTTGTTCACAGAAACAAAATACCCTGATATTAAATAAATAAAAGCTTAACATATTTTACCTTACAAAAAAAGTATTTACAATAACAAACTCATTTTAACGAAAGTCAAACAAGTGTTGAGAAAAATTCAAACCAAAACCTTATCTACCACTTTTATTAAATAATTTATTTTTTGGGTGGTGGTTTTCTCACAAAACCTTGATAAGTCAAAATATATATATATATAATTTTTTGTTACTACTAAACTAATTATAGTCTAAGCAAACATAATAACAAACTTAAAATAGCCGCAATTAAGAAACGTTAAGGTGAATGACTTACCTACAAGTCTCAAATCAAATAAAAAAAGTCAGTTAACATATTTTGAAGCCAACAACAGCAAACAGATCTAAATGCTTATCGAGAAAGAACAGCTGATAAGAAATGTTATTAAACAAACAACAACTACTATTTTTTTTAAACAGAAAAGCTGGTGTACATATTAAACTATGAATCATATAAACAAGATTATTTGATTTTGTGTGACGTAGACAAAAACTATTGTGCGTCTTGAGAGCAAAATATCATACGGTTTGGTCTTGCGTGACGTCATTTTGACTAGGAATGTAACGATACGCCTTTTTGCCGATACGATACCGATACTCAAAAGGAAATAACGGCGATAGCAAGGTAAAACCAACAAAACCTACACCTTTGTTTGTTTTATTATACAAAACTACTGTGCAAGAGATTATTACTATTTAAAATCGATATTTATAAGATTTTAAAAACAACGAATTGAATTTGAATTCATGGTAAAATTACCAAAAGTTAAATTACTTTTTAAACAAAGAAATGTGTAAGAGATTATTATTTAAAATTAATTTTAATAAGATTTTGGTTTTCCTATTTTGCAAATCCTTTTGAAGCAGACCGTCAGTGTAAAATATTCTCTTAGATGCGACAGATCTCATTTCTGCGCCATGTTCTTAAATTTTGGGTATAACATTTCATTCCGTTAATTGTATGTTAAGTATCAGTATTTTTTATGAAATATTAAATTCCTGTCAAAAAAAAAAAACTATGGGTGTCAAATTTTTTCTACGTCTGTTTTCCACGTTAAGAAGTCAAAATAAAGTAAAAACGACCAAAAAAGTTCATGTGACAAATTAAAAGTTCATTTTTGTCTATCAGTGTTTATTATTTATCTAAATATAAATAGAATTACATTTCTGAACACCATAAATACTTAAATAAAGTTCAGTGTGAACATAGGGCGTCAAATTATTTAAATTTATTGACGTTTCTGTAATCGTAGTAGTTTAAGGGTGAGGGCTGATTGGACCACTGCACTCCGATCCTAGTGTTGGGACTGCCAACTTCCTCTAGGCAGGCAAAAAAAAAAAAAAAAATACAACAGAGTTTCAGAGGTAAAATGTAAAATGTAGTCTGGATTACTACCTAATTACCTGAGACGCACCGGTGTTAGCATGCCATTCAGGTTACTCATAGCTGTACGCCTTCTCACTCTAGCTGACATCAGACGGGTGTCTGAACGTCATTACCAGGGGAAACTTGGCCAAAGGACCAGAAGTAGTGAGCTGCTTGGGAAATTCAGCAGAGGAATTGCTTCTTGCTATTCCCAAGTGAATAGCAGGCAGATAGCGTTCCACACCGAAGTGCACCTCTGTGAAAAACCCCTTTCCATTGTTAGTTCATATTTAATATATGAAGATTCAATAAATAAATATTGAGAAAAAAAATTCTTAGTACATTTTTTTTTAAAAAACTTTTGGTTTTCTCTACTCTTAGTTTTACACATTTTTTTAAAAATATTTTTTATATTGTTTTTTGGTCTTTTTTCTTAAATTTGGCGATTTTATAAAAATTTTGCTGAAACTGTAGTTTTTAAACAATTTTGTCGGTTCTTTCATACATGGAAGCTTTTGTTTAAGCGACTTATAAACATATTTTAGTTTATTTTTTTCCCTTTTATAACACTTAGGTCTAACAAATCAGAGCAAGTTAAACTCTCTTTTTGGTTTAAAATGTGTTTAAACCAACAAATCTACAAATCACTAAACATTTTAACCATCTTTAAAACCAATACGTTTAATCTACCAATACAGGCCATATGAATTTGATAAGATTTATCTTAGTGCTAGCACATGTTATTTTTTTAACAACATATAATACATGGGACACTGATTTATTTGTTGTTAAGTTTGAACTACATATAAATTCAAGTTTAGTTCAACTCAAACATAAAAAATGTTTGAAGTTTTAAAGTTTATCTCGAAATTAGAGTGATTATTTATGAGTTTTTTTTTTGCCGATCTTGCAACGCTTTTTAATTCCTAAAGATTCTAGCGATATTTCGATAAGTTTTGTGATTTTCGGTAAATTTTCGATTTCCAGGCTATTTTTCCAGAATTTCCATTTAAATCCCTTGAAGTTAATTTAAATTTTATTTGAAAACAACAACAAATAAAAAAATCGATGTGTATCATTTTACGTTTCAATAATTTCATTTCATTCATTTATTTTATGCTTTTTGTGTTTCTTTATTATCAATTTTTTTTTGTTGTTTCACCTTCTGTACAGTGTTGGCATCTTTTATTTATACATAAACAATATTTGTTATTTTATCTACAAGTGTCATTTTGACAGTTATATTGTCATATGGATGTTGCGTGTCAGAAATTTTTATGCTCTCACAGTTTATTAAAAAAAGAAAAAACATATATTGTATTGTAGTGATTGTAGCACAGAAATCACACGAATGAATACTCCTGTATAAAAATATTAAAAAAAAAATTATTAACAATGAAAGCGACAAAACGAAAAATGCTGTATGAAAATCTACATATTACAATTATTAAGTAGTGGAAAATGTAGCAGTTTTTTATTTTAGAAAAAGTTTGGAAAATTAAGTTTTCCCTATTAAATATGTTTTGAACTGTTTTCCTATACAAAAAAGTGTGACCAAATCATTTTTTATAAAAATATATGTGATCAGCTCTCTTTTCTATAGAAAAGGTGTGTTCAACTCTCTTTTCTATAGAAAAAAGTGTGTTTAACTCCCTTTTCTATAGAAAAGGTGTGTTCAACTCTCTTTTCTATAAAAAAAAGTGTGTTAAACTCTCTTTTCTATAGAAAAAAGTGGGTAAAACTCTCTTTTCTATAAAAAAAACGTGTGTTAAACTCTCTTTTCTATAAAAAAAAAGTGTGTTTAACTCTCTTTTCTATAGCAAAAAGTGTGTTTAACTCTCTGTTCTATATAAAAGGTGTGTTCAACTCTCTTTTCTATAGAAAAAAGTGTGTTTAACTCTCTTTTCAATAGAAAAGGTGTGTTCAACTCTCTTTTCTATAAAAAAAGTGTGTTTAACTCTCTTTTCTATAGAAAAAAGCGTGTTCAACTCTCTTTTCTAAAGAAAAAAGTGTGTTTCACTCTCTTTTCTATAGAAAAAAGTGTGTTTAACTCTCTGTCCTATATAAAAGATGTGTTCAACTCTCTTTTCTATAGAAAAAAGTGTGTTTAACTCTATGTTCTATATAAAAGGTGTGTTCAACTCTCTTTTCTATAGACAAAAGTGTGTTTAACTCTCTTTTCTAGAAAAAAAGTGTGTTTAACTCTCTTTTCTATAGAAAAAAGTGTGTTAAACTCTCTTTTCTAAAGAAAAAAGTGTGTTCAACTCTCTTTTCTAAAGAAAAACGTGTGTTCAACTCTCTTTTCTAAAGAAAAACGTGTGTTCAACTCTCTTATCTATAAAAAAAAGAGTGTTAAACTCCCCTTTCTACAGAAAAAGTGTGTTCAACTCTCCTTTATACAGAAAAAAGTGTGTTAAACTCTCTTTTCTACAGAAAAAAGTGTGTTAAACTCTCTTTTCTGCAGAAAAAAGTGTGTTCAACTATCTGTTGTAAAGAAAAAAGTGTGTTCTTTTCTAAAGAAAAAAGTGTTTTCAACTCTCTTTTCGGTAGAAGAAAGTGTGTGCTACCAACTCTCTTTTTTTTTGGTCAACTATTTTTTAAAGAATAAGCAACATAAAATTGTTTTCACTGAAATGTCATATTATTAGACTATTATTTTCTTTTTACTCCTTTCACGCAAAAAAAATAACTGAAGTCATTTTTCCATTTTACTAGATTAATGTGTAAGTTTTATATTAAAACTCTTTTATGTTTTATTTAACTGAACTATACAGACAACTTTTAAATTACATGTTGTCGACTTATTGTTGCTCTTGCCGTAAATGAAAGAACAGAGCAACATTAACAACAACACCAGCTTGTAATGAAAAAAAGAAAAATAACGCAAATCTACATGTAAACAACGTAGATTTAACACTTAAAACTACGTTTAAGTCGTAGATATAGATTTATTGTAAAAAAAAAAAAAACGTAAAAGAAACAATTTAGCAGACAACGTAGACAAAAGAAATTAAAGATCAGACTTTTGGTAGAAGTAAAAGTGTGGCCTTCTTCCACTTTAGCGATTAGAGCATTAACTTCTTCAGCAAGAAATTTTCAAATACGAATTGCCACTTCTTCTTTTGCCTGAAATTTGACTACATTTTTTCTTAAAAAAAAAAAAAAAATTCCCATTTATTTTTTTGTCTGAATTGTGAATTTATGAGCAGCTTCTTTAAAGTCTTTTTCAATAGAAAATTTATGTTGACTTGTTGATTTTATGTAGTAGATTTTTAGAAATGGTGTAGTTATTTAACTTAACATTCAAGCTGTACGTTATTTTTTTAAATCATTTTGCTTTTTTCCTGTTTGTTGTCTTTCTATATATTTTAATTTTTTTCTTACTGCAATACCCCCTTTATTTTTTTCAAGTTTTCGTAGATGTGCACAGTGGACAGAAATGCATATGGAAAAATTTTATAAGCTAAAAATACAATTTAAAAGAGCAAAAAAAGCAATCAGAAAATGTATAAAAAATAAAATTAGTTTAAGCTCGAGTCAGGTGTCGCGGTGTCAAAGTTTACTATTTTTCCTGTTGCCAGATTGTTAAAAAATATTGGGTGTATAGCTGTATATAAAGTTAGCAATGACCGTTATCCATCTTTTTGGATGCCACGCCAAATAAACTGTAAATTTGTTCGGATACGCCGCTGATGTGAAGCGTATTCTAGTAAGAGTGTTCAATCGAAACACATGGTAGTCAAACAGGGGGAAAATCTGGGCCCTGTTTCTCAAAACTACAAGCTATAAATCGACAAGTAAGATACATTATAATTACAAAATTGTAAAATTTTTGCTTTTTTCAATATATTTTACTTGTAAAAACTTGTCGTTTTGAGTTCCTAAAAAAAGCAAAAAGATTTGTAACTTGTAGTTTTGAGAAACAGGGCACTGGACTATATTACAGTTGAGTCAAAAAATTGTCATTATGGAATATGAGGTCTTTATATCTAGTCGCATATTGCTGGTTATTCTTGTGTGTACCCTGTGATCGTCACTCCTTGAATATTTTTAGTATCCATTTTTGTTTTTTTTTTTTTTTTTTTTTTTTTTTTTTTTTTTTTGACTGGTTGTGCGGACTTCACATACAATTTATTACGCTTCAGATTACTTATAAAAAATCATTTGAAGTAAAACTAAGATCTTCAAACGGAGTTCATTCAAAATTGCAAACATAAAAAATAATCTTTTACCGTCAAATTGAGTTGAGCACAATTTCCTCGCTTTTGGCAAAATTCTGCTGCTTGCTGGCTAAATGACCCCTAGAGATTTTTGGGTTTGACATTCGATCTGTATGAACTACTGCTTCTAATTTATAATCTTCCTACCTGTAGTCTTATTCTGTATTTCCTTAAAGCTAGATTTTCATCGCTTATAGCCTTTTCACACTTGACAACATCTAACATCTACCAGCAATTTGCGAAGATGTTAAAATTTTCGCATTAGAAGTACATAGAGCTAAAAAATCAACATCTTTACGAGATGTTCCTGTTTCATTGAATTCCATTTTACATCTTCCGGTTATTTTAATATCATAACCAGAAAAGAGGCTACAAATTCTATTATCATTGTTGCATCACTGACAAAATGCCATTTTGTTTTGAAAACAGCGTTTGTAATTGTCAAGTTTTTTTTTTTTTTTTGTGTCATTTTATGTGAAATTTTTTTTATTATACATCTAAGACCCCATAAAGTATATAAATTCTGGCTCCTTGAGTAATTCTAAGCCGATTTAGCCATGTCCGCCTGTCTATCCGTCTGTTGAAAACACGCTCACTTTCGAAAAAGTCAAAAGAAATGAACAGAGACTTGGTGTCAAATTGCTTGTAGTTATCCTAAGCAGTTTGGGATTGAGATCCGAAAATGGGCTCAGTAGGATCAGAACTATGAATTAAAATGTGGAACCAACACTCTTAACAATTGATAATTTTATTACAAAAACTAACATAAATGGTGGAACAAAGCACGGAATGATAAGAGATTTTGCACAAATATGACTGGAATTCATACTATTAAATTTCGTGAAGATCGGTCCATAATTTACCCTAGGCCCCCGTATAAACCCTACTTCTGGAAAACAGTTTAGAACGCCGAAAACCGTAGTGAAATAATGCTATCATATTAAAATTTGGAACGTCACAGTTTAATAGGACTAGAAATCACACTAAGAGATTTCGTGATGATCGGTCCATAATTTACCCTAGGCTCCATATAAAGAAATCACACTAAGAGATTTCGTGATGATCGGTCCATAGTTTAACATTGGCCCCATATAAAGCCCACTCTAGGAAATTAATTAAATACGAATAAAACCCTAGCAGATAAATATATATATTGCGGTAAAATTTGTTCGAACTTAGCTTCATATATGGCCAGAAAAAATGTCATGAAATTTTGTGATATTCGGTACATAATATACCTTAGATCCCATATTAAGCAGACGTCTGAAATTCACAGTAAACGCTTAAACTAATTTCACCGCTGTATTGATAATTATTGAAATTTATGTTTTTTTATTCCTGAAATTACTCTACAGAATTGTGGGATGATTTATCTTGAAAATCATTTAAATTCGATTAAAAATTTTTTTAAATTTTGGCACTTTTGTAGAAAAAAAATATTAAAAAAAAAGTTTTTTTCCGAAATGGTGACATTTTTGATTAACAGTAGATGTTAGATGTTTGAAGTGCGAATGCATGTTTCACATTTCCAACATCTCCCATGCGAAATGCCTGTGTACAAAGAATATAAGTAAATATTATTAAAGGCACAAACCATGTATAAAAGCTACAGTCTCCGGCACAATTATTTTGACAGGAAAAAAATAACTTATTTCTGTCTTTGAAATTGTGGAAGTCTTACACAACTCTTCTTTTTCGATGAATTTTATTCGAATGAGATTTCATCAGTAAAAAGAACTTTTCTCCAAAGCTCTACTGGCTATTGTACATGTGTAGGGCAACCAAAAAAAAGCACTATAAAAACAGTTTTAAGCTCTTAAAAAAAGCGATTAAAAACATGAAAATAAGCTGTTAAAACTAAAAAAAAAGCAATTTAAACTTGTTTATTTTCCACTTAATTCGTTTAATACGTTGTTATAGTAAATTATAAGTTGGTGTAATAAATTTTCGAAAAGAAAACTATGTCTGTTTGGAGTTAGCAAGTTCTTCCTACGTCTACAGATGTTGAGGGAGCATATTTAAAATTGAGTATTTGCTCTGAGGTATATTTTATACGATTGGACTCATAATTCCGCTTGCCTGCCAAAATATCCCCCAATAACTTTTAATACCGAAAATCCTTAGTTTTTTAATGAAACTGATTTAAATTTTTTATTAACTTTGTCTTCTATATCCCCTGGAACACGGGACATTTTTCTTACGGTCCATAACTATGTTCACTTATCCTGCGGCCACACGATCAAGATGTTCTTGATAGTCTTTTACATATACTGCTTGTCAAAATTTACATAAATTGAAAGCTGTGACGTAGGCTGCATTCAATTTGTAAGCAATTTACTTTCAAGATTTCATCAAGAAAACAATTTATAAAGACTACATGTTTGTCTCAGCTGTTAAATTGAAAGTAAAATTGCCAAACAAATGGAGAGGTGAAATTGAAAGCCACCTCATTGTCAATTTAAAAAGTGTGAGTGTGTTAGTAAAAAAGTGAGAGTGTATTGCAAATTGAATGGAATTGAAAGGCAAAACTTGATTGTGTGGCCACCAAGTTGGAAGACCAATGAAAGATTTTTTGTTTCCAATTTTGTTACAACTTCGTGTAAAACCCAAAAGTTTGCAGAAATTAACAATATTTGATATACAGAGAAATTCTTAATAGTTAAACTATATTAAAAAAGCCAAAAAATAAGACGTTACTATACCAAAAACAGAGAGAAGTGAAACTAACAGACGTTACTTTATGCAAAAACTATATTTAAAAAGAAATAAGACGTTACAGACTGAGGAATTTGATCGTAAGAATACAGCTATGGAATTTTCGAGAGAAAATAACTTAAACAAGCAAATAATAAAATAAGTTGATAGAAAGGCTTAATACTAAAATACAGCTATGGAATTTTCGAGAGAAAATAACTTAAACAAGCAAATAATAAAATAAGTTGATAGAAAGGCTTAATACTAAAACACATAAACATAAACACATACAAATTATACACAACACTATAAAAGATACGTTACAGTACCGCTAAGACAGAGTTGCATAAAAATCAAGTAAGAAGGTATAGTCGGTCAAGCCCGACCGTATGATACCCAACACCACAGTATTTAAAAACAAGTTTCGAGAGTGTATGACTATATGAATGGAGATCTATCTATATTTTTAATTTCATTAATATCGGTTAAATAGTTACTGATGGGCAGAAATTGACCCTATCTCCCCTCGTGGTCCTATTTTTTTAAAAAATGAACATACCTTACGTGTCCATATAAATATGGATCTATATACATATGTCTTAAATTGCATTTAAATTGGTTTGATAGTAGGCACAAAGACCCTCTTCCGGATAGCAGCTTAAATTATTATATTAAATTATGAACCGATTCGCCATTGTGCCAATTAGAATCCACGTACCAAATTTCATTAAATTATCTTTAAAATTGCGACCTGTACTTTGCGCTCGAGGTTACATGGACAGCCAGCCAGCCGGACGGACATCGTTAGATCGACTCAGAAAGTGATTCTGAGTTGATCGGTATACTTTAGGACTAATATTTTAAGGTGTTTCTCACATCAGCACAAATGCATAATACCCACTCCACTCTTGTGGTGTGGCCCACACCCTGTGGGTATAATAATTGTGGGGATGATATTGTGCAAGGGAAGCACAAAATATTACCATAACTGAACGATTTTTTTAACCAGAGTTGTTACAGCACAGAAATGATGATTGATTTTTTAGTATTTATAAAAAAAAGTTGCACATAAAAAAAATAATAATAACGATTTTTGCAAAATTTTATTAAATAAGTTTTTTTTCGTATGAAAAAAATTAAAAATTATCTTAAAATGGCAAAATATTACCAAAATAAGCAAAAATAAGCCCTAACAAATATAGCTCATTTTCTTTGTTTTTTTATGATCGGAATTTGTGTTCAATCAAAATCTTTCTATCTTGTAAACCAAAAAATAAGCATTTGCTTTTTTTTGGTTGCCCTATACATGTGCATTCACAGAAAAAAATAAAAATTGATTTCAATTAAAAAATTTGTGATATTAATTAAAAAATTAATTAAATTTGCACCAGTAAACAAATTAATAGTATCAATTAAACCAGTTAATAGTATTAATCAAACGTTTAATTCACTTGATTAAATTTTTAATTAAAACTGATTTTATTTTTGATTAATGCTTTAATTGGTGAAAAATTTTGGAGAATTTTTTCTGTGTTAGCAAGAGCTAAACGCTTGAGATTTTTTGTTTTGAAATGTATGGAATATCTCTTGCTATGTAAGTCTTAAAACGTGCCATCTTTAGGTTTTAAGTGAACGTCTGTTTCAAATTTTCGCAAGATGATTCGAACTTCACTTAGAGTTGTTTTGCGTTTTGCGCCGGGTCGCGGTAAATTGTATCGTTTTTGTTTTTAAATTTGTCTATTTGATAATAAACAGTTTGACGCGACAAATTGAACTCGTCTATTTCCTTGTAGACGGCATTAAACTTTGCTACTATTGAGACCCTAACAATATTAGCAAACTCAGCAGTTTCCCCTATATTTTCAAATCCCTGATGAATCAAAATTGTAAGTAAAGACACAAAAATAACCAAGAACAATTTTAGTTGACCTTCAATTGCAAAGAACACGCAATAAAACTGATATGAAGTGCGTGTCAAAATACTTATGCCGAAGCGAAAGTCCCTGCCTACTATGGACAACATATTTTACATAAGTGTTGTTGTTGATGTGCACTTGAACGAAAAAAACGCCAATAGACAAAAGAACAATTTTTCAAAATAATTGTGCAGCCGACTGTATGCCATATGTTGTCGATCCCCAGTTATTAACGTTTATTTTTTTCTTTAAAAAACTAGTTTTGGTCTAATTTTAAAACTTTAAAAACTTTTTTTAAACCGAACCCCACTGTTCTGTTCATCTTCAGATTTTTTTTCCTTATATTTTTCTTAATTCTTAAGCTTAAGTGGTGCTACTGTCTGTTTAAGTCTACTGTGATTTGCTGTCTGCTTTAGTTTAGTGTATTGTATCTTTCTTTCACTCTTTCTCAGTAGTTTTATTTTATTATAATTCAATCTTCGAACTGCAAAAAAAAATAGAAGAAACAAAGTTCCTGAGACCCTTTAAAAGTCTAAGAAGTCAACGAACACTAGTGTCAGTCCGTCTATCAAAAGGGCTGACTACCAGACAACCAAGCAGCCTGGTCTATAGACGACCATTTTTGTTTTGCTGGGAAAATGTTGTTTGCAGCCAGGAAAATATTGTTGTTGTTGCTGTTAGTTTTTCATTTAAATCTCTTTAGTTGTATGACAATCTTAGTTATTATTTTGTACTTTGTTGCAAGTTAAGTTGTTGCTGTTTTTTTACTTCCAATATTATAATTTCTTCTTACGTATTTGATTTTTATCTTTAGTTACTTTTTCTTATTCATCGTCTTTTTTCACTGATCATTATTCAATATTATAAAATTTATTCTAGTCTTTTTTTTTGAGTTTTTTTTCCGAGTACATTGTGCCAACTTGTGTATTCTTTTTAACAGTTTAAGCTTGTTTTGTTGCATGTTGCAAGTAGTTAGTGAGTTGTTGATTTTTATAAATTGTTTGTGGAAATTGTATTTATAACATTAATTTTGATTTTGTTGTCGTATTTAAAAAAGAAAAAGACAACAAACAATAAAAGAAAAAACAAAACGCCAAAGAAAATAATAATGATTGGTAGTTAAAGGAAAAAAGGAGGAGGAGAATTTAAATGAAGGAAATTTGCAAATTTATGTTTAAGAAGTTGAATAAGAATTTATTCATGCTACAAGTGTGTAGAATTTGAATTGCAAAAGGGGAAATTAAAAACAAAATAAAAAACTACATATAATAAGATGTAAGTATAGTTCATGCCTACAAAATGCATAGGAAAACGTGTTCGTTTTTGCTGCCGATTCATGTTAAATTTTTTTTCTGTCCCAAGAGTTATGATCATAGTTTTCTTTACCCTGAAAACTGGCTGGTTTTATCTACAACAAGAAATGCATTCACCTTTTTCTACACTCATATATATGGCATCTTTTTTGAAAACAGAAATGTGGTCACTTTTTGTACAATATGACCTTTTTTGCTTTAGGAAAGAATATGACCACTTTTTCGGTAGTAGGAAATGTGGTCCCATTTTATTTACCGTGCGAAATGGAGTAGTCACTTTTTCCGCAATATAAAATCCGAGTACTTTTTTCAGACAAAAAAAAAAATCTGGTCACTATTTTTTATCTCATAAAATTTGTAACAAAAAATTAGGTCCATCGATTTTCATGGAGTGTTGTTTGTGATTGCTCCTAATAATATTCGTTTTTGAAATGTAGACACAATTGCCAAAATGCACTCAATCTCAAATTGTGATTCTTAATGGTAATATTTTGTTAGAATAAACGATTGATTTTTGCTACTACTTAGATTATTTTTCAATCAAAAATGCTTACAGGGATATTTCAAAAGAAATGTGTATCGATAAGGCGGCATTTATACGATGGTTTTGGATTTTTTAATTTTCTTTTAAAGCTGCTACAAAAATCTTTTTACATTAACATGTTGACTTTTGAGACATGTCTTTGTTATTGTTGTTGAGACATGTCATGTCATGACATGTTTTTTATTGTTTATTTTTTTACATAATAGTAAAATTTAAAATGCCAATAAAAGAATATTTAAAAAATAAACACTAAGAATAGAAATTATATCTTTTTCTTACCCCCTTTCTTATCTACCAAGTTTGTCACAGATAAAAAACATGCCTTGAAGACATGTCTTAAAAATCGTCACATAAATGCCGCCTTGGTAATTTGAATTACCTTATTTTTGTTTTCGGGATTTTAAAATAAAGAATTTCAAAAATTATAATTATCTTAAATATCGAGATTTTGAGATCCAGACTTCTTAAATTCGGAATTTTGATTTTTTAGGAAATTAAACTTTTGTATTATTCCTACTTATTTACATAAAGACTTCAATTGCGTCTGCTGTCATTGTTCGGCAGTTTGCGCATTGAATGTGATTAGCACCGTCATCCGCTTTTTTTCACCTTCTGATTAAAGCATTTGTCAAAATAAGAAAACGAAAAATCCGTTAAAATGTGTTTCTCAATTATAGTAGAACTGAAATACAGCCCAAATTTACGAAAAATTGCTCAAAAAATGGGTGATATTTCCCAAGCAAAATCAGACGAACTTGTATAAAATACTTTTGGTCGACTATTCACACATTGTCTTGGGAGACTTTGCTAAGGGCCATTTTTAAAATATTGTTGCCTGCTAGATCTACCTTTAAGTATAGCGATCGACATAGAATAAAATGTTGAATCGATCTAACGATGTCCGTCCGTTCGTCCGGCTAGCTGGCTCTCCATGTAAACTTCCTGCGCAAAGAATTAGAACCAGAAAAAATAATAATAATGCCTTACTTTGGCTTGTAGGGAAATGTGGCCTTTCTAAGATGCTTTAAGATGCGACATCTCTGTTCTAATTTAATTAAAATGGCCAATTTATATGACCAATTTATCACTAATCAGAAATCTTGGATTTTTCGTGCAGCCACTTTTTTCCACAAAGAAATATGTGTCTATTTTTCTTAAGAGAGAGAGAATTGTGTCGGCATATTTCTGTATTTAGAAGAATAGCCAATTTTTTCGCTGTAAAATGTGTTGCCTTTTGGTTTAGGGAATAGTGATGGCCACTTTTGACCGCATTTTAACATGCAAGAAATTTCTGTTAGCCTGGGTTCACACAATGAAACTTTCCTTTCTGAAAGTGTGAGTTTATTGGTGAGAGAGGAGAAAGGAGAGAGGTTAGAGAACATGCTATTATCGAATGTACGTATAAACTTTATACTATAAAGTGACCGCAGTTCGACAAAAACCGACATGTATTTTGTAAGTAGAAATGGTAATTGTAAGCTTATTCGCCTTGGTTTATTTGACCAAATACGGCAACTTCGCTTTAAAACATGGCGGCGCTATACGTTGTCAACTATTAATTTTCAAAACACTCTAAAATTAAGAAAAACGCATTAATTTTCAATATTAATTATCTGTTCAACAAAATTGAACGTTAACGTTCTTCCGCATAGAAAATTTCTATGAAAACCACTAATATAGTTTAAAAAATATTTGCAACATTAAATTTTATATGAAAGTTTATATTGTGGCATAGTACATGCTCGACTGTCTCCAGCTCGTCTGATTCATCGCATAATCTGCAGAAGTCCGGTATGGTGTTGTCCCATTTTCCCCTAAAGGCCCTAACAGGACAACGACCCGTCAAGAACCCTATAAGCGTTCTAAGACCACCCCTATCCAATCCCAGTAGAACCCTGGTTGCCCCCGCGTCCAATCTGGGCCATAGTGCCCTAGACACCCTGCAATCCACTCTGTCCTCCCAGGATCGGTTAACGTCATCACGGAACTTTTCCCTTATCACACCAAAGTAGTAACATAGGGGAGGCTTTACCCCCCTGTCCCTTACCACTAAGTCCAGATTCGAACCCGCCCTCGCCAGTTCGTCCGCCACCTCATTTCCATCAACCATGCAGTGTCCGGGTACCCAACACAGCCTTACATTGAATGCCTCCATGAGTTCACTAGGAGCATTTCTACATCTAGCGACCAGGCGCGATCGCACCGTATAATTCGTCAATGCCCTCAGCGCAGCCTGACTCTCGACGTAAATTGTCACCACAGATCCACCCACGATGTGTTCCAGTATCAAAAATTTGTCTTATAACCCTAACAAAAATTTAAAAATGAGGCCTTTATTAAAAAAAAAAAAATTAGCTAGAATAGAAAGGCAAAAATTAATTACACAGGTTTACAAATTTTGATAAAGTTTTCGTTTGTTAGAAATTAAGTTGTTTCTTTAGTTATTTGGAACGCTGAAAGCGAATCTGCATTTTGTAAAAAATAAAGATATAGTAGCAAAACTTAGTAAAAAAAATCCAAAATTCGGCAAAATTAACTTGAGGTCGTGCAAAAAATATTTCTAAATTTGCTTAATTAATAAAATTTAATCTACTCAACTCAATGTGTATAGGCGAAGCAAAATGCGAGGCTGCCAGATTTGTCTCCGAAATAGCAAAGTGACGATTTGGCAATTACAGTTTACTAAAGTTACATGTATGTAGTGGACGATTTTTCGGCAAATTTATCTGGCAGCGTTGATTATGAAGTTGTGTGTTTGATCTTTTGTGTTAAAACGGTAAATGGATGAGCTAAATCAGTTAAATCATTGTGAGTATTGTAAGTATTTTCCTGAAATTATAAATCAAACTGACGTCATTTATGAGTATGCGTATAATGTTGACGTCGCACTCATATTAAGGGTATTCACGTCACAAGTTGCACCCTTGCAAAAAAGCAAAAGTGCAAAAACAAAACAACAACCACAAAGACAATTATTTACGCACAACTAATTGTCTGTGTGGTTGTTGTTATATTTTTGCACTTTTGCTTTTTCGCAAGGGTGCAACTTGTGACGTGAATACCCCCATTAATTTCTCTTGTGAGTATGAGTGAATCAGAGTAGTTTAGTTAAAATGCCCAGCGGGAAAAAGAAGGAGGCCTCTGTAGCCCTTCTTTTGGATGTACAAGGCCTTTTTGCTCCATTCCATACTCATATCTTTTTTACACACGTTGTCATTGCGGAGAAGGCCTTCCGCTCTCCCTTCTTCAGCAGGTACATAAGAAGGGTAACGAGACCAAAAAAAAAATTGATTTTGCTTTTGCTTGTGCAAAAAAACAATACAAAAAATTTTACTCCCTTCTCATAGAAGCGAGTGTGGAAGGTGTATCTTATCTTTTATACGAAAGAGCCGAGGCCTTCTATGAGGCCTTCTTTAGCAGTAAGATAAGAATAGTAATTGAATCAAAAAATCTTTTAAGCAGGCCTTTAAAAAGGCCTGAAGTAAGAAGGTCTTCTGAGTTTTCCCGCTGGGTGATGTCTACGCACTTATACTGACAATTGCATGAGTCAGTATGAGTAGCGAAAAAACGATTTATTGCTGATCTCTGATAAATACATTATTTTGGGTTTGCAGTCAGAAACTTGGACAAACCGAGGACTTCGACAATGTTTTGCATATTCTTCATTCGCATTAAGATTTTTTTTTTTTACAAAATAAAACTAGGTGCAGTGAGCGCGAACAAAGGGAGCGTGCTCACCAAGATTAAATGAAAACCTGACGTGGTTGAGAAAAATCAATTACAGATTGGAATTCAGTTGCTCCAACCCAAAACCTTGTTGGTTAGTGTAATTAAATTAGATTTTCTGTTACAACATGAAATGAGAAAAACATTAGAAAATATTTCTCTTTTTATGTGAAGAAAATTTAGCGATTATTTTACTATAACAAATAATACAAGGAGTTCTTTTTTATATTAGAAAATGCTGCTGTATATTCTATAAGATATGCTAGGAACACAACTGGGACGAACGACGAATTTCGCCCTACCAACGAATATTTTAGTAAAAATTCGCTGAGTAAATTTGTCGTATAAAACACAATAACGACGAAAAACTAACAGCTTTACTAATTGAGAAAGTTGTTTGCTGTTTGTGCAAAGAGAGAGAAATAGTGTGACCATATAAAAAATATTTACTTAAAAAACACAAACATTAACAAAACCACAATTAAAAACTATTCTTATAGCAATCTACTATGTATATTTATTTTAAATGCGATAAAATAATAAAAAACAATTATTAAAGTAAAAAAGTAACTTTATATACTAAAATACTTGAAAACGAAAATCAAACGTGGTACTGATTTGTTCGTCGTTCGCCGGCCTATAAAAAAGAAATAAATCTATTGCAAAGTCGCCGCGTATGACGAATTTCGGCCGACACCCTGATTGTATGTATTTTCATATACACAAATATGTTTTATTTTTGGCGACGAATATTCGCGGCCAAAAATTCGTCGTTCGTCCCAGTTGTGTTCCTGGCAATATGTGGCCGGTGTTTAACATATTAAGAAATTAAAATTATCTGTATCCCTATGACATCCTTTTCTATTTTAAAATTTCTTCAGTAATTCGATATCCGTTCCATAAACAAACGATAAGATTTTTCTACTTCTTGAAAGCCTCTTAATTTGTGCAAAAACAAACACAATCAGAAACATCTTGTCATAAAATGATTTCTGCTTAACAAAAAACGAACAAACTAAAATTTAAATTACAGTAAAATATTCAACAACAAGTACAAGTACCTTGTGAAGAATGTACATATAGAAGAATATAAAACTGAAAAGTACTTTTTACTTAAGTACCTGTAAAAAAAACTTATTTTAAGTACACATTTAAACAGAAAGTAAGTTAGGTGAATGTGTTTTTGTAAATAGCAGCGAAAGGCTTTCAGATTAGTTTGGTGGCGAAGTAAAAAGACCTGTAGGATAAAACAACAATGAAGTGAGTTAATACGAAATGCTCTAAAATAGTTGCAAAGTGAGGTCTCTCAAATCTTTTTTTCTCTCTTCCTGCCCGCCCTTCTCTGCTTTGACATTACACATCTATATGTTGATGTACTATTTGTATCTTCTTAAGTAAATGTAAGTGCTTTTACATTAGAAGTGGTAGCACATCAAGTTTTCAAATATATTTCTCTTCTTTTAGGAAAAAATTTGCCAAAGAAACTGCATATTGAGATAAAATGAGAGTAGCAAAAAACAAAAAGCAAACATAACTTTGAGACCCACTTCAGAAATAAACAAAGTACAACAATAAAAAAAATAGTTAAACAGAAAATATATCAAGATTACAAACCAAAGTAGATTTTCAGTTCAACAAAAAAAGGATCATAAAATAATACAAGTCCTTTAAAAGGAAAAAAAGGAAAAAAGTTGACAGGTCCTAGAGCCTTAAAACTAATTTAAAATCAGTTTTTAGAAATGTAAATGGCAAATTTAAGATCGGTATCCTGCTTTTTACAATTTCCTTTGAAATGCAACATTCTTAAAAAATAATTTTTTGTTTTCCTTGCAGAAAAACTTTTTATTTATGTTTTGTTTTTCTTTTTCGTTATTGTTTTATTTTTAAACAATTTCTTTTTTATTGTTATTTTATTATTTTGTTTTAGTGTGTTTGTCTTTATATTCCCCCGAAATTGAAGTTTTATTATAGTTTAACTTTCAAACTTAGACACTTGAACTTAAGTTGAATTTTGTTTTTTTTTTTTTTTTATTTAAAAAAAAAAATTTTTGCCGGTTAGTGTAAAGTTTATAACTTTGACAGTGAGTAGTAGATACTTAGAGAGATGCAAATATAAAAATTAAGGGAATTTGAGGCAAAATAGAGATTTATTTTCAAGGACTTAATAGTTGTAACTTTTAATCGATAAAAACTGCTCATAATTATTATAAAGAAGCTTTTAGCCGTGACTTCAGCAAGATTTAAAAAAAGGGATATTTTATGCAGTTTTCTACATCTAAACTTATTTTATTTTCAAATATTTCTATAAATACCCTTATAGGAATTATTATTTTGCGCCAATACATACATATAAACTTTGATCACTCGATGTTATTAAAGAATAGATATTCGACGGTCCAAATGAAAAGCAACGGGTGCCTTAATATGTACATTCCGGCTAGTGGACCGACCATATGCTATCTTTATACCAAAAAAAGAGAATAGTACCAATTTTTTGCGTTTTTTTAAATAAAAAGTACCCTATATTTCAGTCTGGGCCTACGTATCAAATTTTTCGAAAGAAAAATTGAACTTAAAGCTTCGTTCACAATCAGAGAAACCATTTCGTTTTCTCTTCTATCTTTTTCTTCCTAAAATATTTCATATAGTTTCCTTTCATTTTTAGAACAAAAATGTAACTAAAGTTTTTTTAAAAAATTGTTTTAACTAGAACTTCAGCAACAATTTGTATGAAATTGTTTTTGACGTTTAAAATAATTTTATTGAGTTTTGAATGAAAATTTCAACAAAATGTTGTAAAAAATAATATTAAATGCATAATACTGTTGTGACTAAAATTTGCAAACGGGTTCTTAATGCAAAATGTGTGTGGTTGCAAAAGAAATTGTTGCTCTATTTTTAACACCAAGTGAAAATGATTTTTTGATTGTGAACGAAGCTTAAAGTAAAAGAGTATTATAGTTCTTCCTCATTTTAGGCCCGCAGAAAGTACCTTGTATGTTAAAGTACCTTGTATGTTAATGGGGCTGTAATCTGTATGTATATCAAATTTATCGAAAATAGAAAAAGTACCAATTCTGTCCCGTTTTTACCCATTAAAAAATACTTATTTTATCCCTTCAAAAAGTACCCTTATCCTGACCATATACAATCTGCATACCATATTTATTAAAAAAAAGTAAAAGTACCAAAGTTCCCATTTTTCCCGATTTGCCTTTTATAATGTACCCTTTATTTGAACCTGGACCACATTCTTTCCGTCTACCAAATTCGAATCAAGTCCATTAAGCTAAAAAACAAGCAAACATGTTATCGAAAGTGAAAAAGTACCAAGAGCACTAGTTCTTCCTTATTTTCGGCCCGCAGAAAGTACCTTGTATGTTAATGTGGGCTGTAATCTGTATGTATATCAAATTTAACGAAAATAGAAAAATACCAATTCTGTACCCTTTTTACTACTTAAAAAGTACCAATTTTATCCCTTTAAAAGTACCCTTATTACATACCAAATTTATTAAATTAAGAAAAAGTACCAAAGCACTTATTTTTCCCCGATTTGCCTTTAATAAAGTACACTATATTTGAAGCTGGATCACATTCTTTTCGGCTACCAAATTAAATCCAAGTCCATTAAGAGGATTTCGTATGACAAACAAAAAGACCACTTAACATCCTTTCGAAAATTTAAAAAGTATCTAGAGTACCAGTTCTTCCTCATTTAAGGCCATAGAAAGTACCCCGTATGTTATTCTAAGCTATAATCTGTATGTATATCAAATTAATCAAATAGAGAATAGTACCAATTCTGTCCCGTTTTTACCCCTTAAATTGTATAAATGGTATCCCTAAAAAGTACCCTTAACCTATAACTAATTTGTAAATAAAATCAAAAGTTGTAAATAGATTTTAATCATTTAAGGCTTGTTTTGTTGTTACTTTCTATAGTTGTCGAAACAATTAACATCATTGCTGAATTTTGCCAATTTTTATATCGTTTTAAAAACCAAAATTTCGGAATTCTGCGAAAAAATCATTTTTTTCCTATTCATGGGTTAACACGATTTTGTTGTGTGCCAAGTTCCTAATTTTTATTCTTGATAAATGCACTCAAAATTTATTGTTGGAAGATTAGTTAGTTCCTATGCGAATTTCGCAGGTTGCATAGGCCGCATCATCAGGAAACCTTTTTCCAAAAACTTTGGAAAAGCTAAAGATATTATATGTAAATACAAATAAAACTGTAAAGCGAATGAGAAATAGAAACACTCAAGTCTTATTTGCAACGATATTAAAGCTTAGACAAGGCAACAGCTACAAACAGTAAGTTTATTTCTTCTTACTTTCCCTACTTAAATTGGTTGGGGTTTTTCCGACTGGAAATGAGTTTTTGCAAAAAAAAAAAAAAAAAAAAAAATTATATTTCTAAATTATATGTATGATAATCTTACAAAACTATGAGAGGGCGTTATTTGTTATGGTTTAAGTACTGCTAAAGAGATTGGCTTTTAATGGGGTCTATGGTAAATTATGGGCCTTTCGTCACAAAATCTTGCACGAAATTTATTGGGAATCAGTGAATTCTCTCACCAATTTATGCTTGTTTTTGTAACAAAAAAATTAATTTTTATGGATGTTGTTCCCCATTTGGCGATTTCTCGCCTTTATTTATTTACACTTTTTATTCAGTCATTTGGATATTTTCCGCACGAACTTGGGCTCCGAAAGTGATAAGCAAGGTGAAAGATTTCACCAGGAAATGGAAGAAATCGAGAGACGTTACAAAGGCTGGTGGGATGAACAAATGATGGCGGACTATTGTTGGTTCCTCATTCGCTTCATCCGAAAAAAACGCAAAAGTTCGAGACGCTCGTCATTTTAATTTAAATTTTTTGAATTTACGCCGAATATAGTGTGTGAGCAATGACAATGAAAATATTGTCGGTCCACAAAATCCTTAATAAAAACTTTATTTTTCATCCGATTTTTTTCAAATTACGCTTAAATTGTTGGTAATTAAATAAACTATTTGGTAAAAAAACATAAAACATTCCAGATCTTTACTATAACGTAGAAAAAAAAATGAAATAAAAAAAATTGCCTAAAAATAGGCAAATTTTTAAGAAGCTATAACTCAGCCACTTCTTATCAGATAGAAATCTGCAGCATATCAATTACCTTTCCAACGATATACTATTTATCTTGATCGGACTTTTCGGTTGGGCTCCACAAGGGTTTAAGTGGGACCATATACCGAAAAACACAAAAGTACCGTTATCTAAAAAACGGTACTTAGAAAAAAAAAACTACAGCGTTTTTCGTGTTCAGGAGGTCCCAATTAACTTATCTAGCCATATGGCGTTCTTGGTATTTTTCCAAATTAAAAATTTGTAAAGCAGTGTAATGAATATTTTTTTTAAAATAGCGGGCCCGTTGACTGCTTCGCACGGCAAAACAAAATAAGATAAGAGAAACACACTTGTTTTTAATAAAGTTGGTTTTCCTGCGGCAAAAACACACTCACTTCACATTTGCACCGCACACACATGCGTTATCGACGCGTTTATGAGTAGTTCGGCGACGTACATATACGGACTTATTTTTATATATATAGATTGTTGGCGTAGTTCAGCGATACTGACTGAACAAATTTATTTTTTAGAATTTATAAAAAATATACTTATATATTCCTTTTTCCACCTATGGTGAAGGGTATAACAATCAAATTTGTTTTCTTAAGCAAATGAGCTTAAAATTCATGTGTTTGTTTTTTTAATTTTATAATATTATTTTCTTTTTTACGCAAAAGTATACATGCACTCATATGTATTTATAAAATATACATACAGTTACCCGAAACGCAAAAGGTCCTAACTAACATAACTTACAAATGTCCACAAAAAATTAAAGAACCATTCGAGCAAATTTTGCGATTTTATAAGCAAAAAACAAACCCTAGCTACAAAAGATTTTATGGTAAACGCTTCAAGACCTAACTAGCAGTTTGCATTATATGCAACATTGTCAATCGTCAAGTAAACTGGTAGGTTTTGCAAGAAAAATAATTTATAAGCAGTTTAAGGCGTTTTATTAGTTTACTATTTTAAATATTTTCTGCTCCAATTTAAAAGATTTTGTTTTTCGTGCTTAATTCCCAGTTTTTATTCTTGATAAAAACACTTGAAATTTATTGTTGATGGGATAAGCTATTCCTATGCACATTTCACTGGTTGCTTAGGCCAGATTATCAGGAAACTTCATCCATAAAGATTTTGGAAAAACTAAAGATATTAAACCAAATAAAACTGTTAAGCGTATAAGAATCATAAGCAACAGCTCTACTTGTAACAATATCAAAGTTTAAACAAAAACATCAACAATAAACAGTGAGTTCATCTCTTCTTACATTCCCCACTACAATTGATTGGAATTCTTCCAACATTAATTGTATTTGTAAGTAGGTTAAGAAAAAAACAAAATGCAAAAAACAACTTGCAAAAGCATGTTGCCAGGTAGTTTTTTTAGGCCGTGCACTTGCCAGTTTATTATCAAAAGTAATTTTTGGTAATACAATATTTAATTTAAAAGATTTTGTTATTCGTGCTTAATTCCCAGTTTTTATTCTTGATAAAAACACTTGAAATTTATTGTTGATGGGATAAGCTATTCCTATACACATTTCACTGGTTGCTTAGGCCAGATCATCAGGAAACTTCATCCATAAAGATTTTTCTGCTTCTGTTATAAAATTTGCAAAATGTTAGATAGGTCCTTTTGTGTTCCAGGTGAAGATATGTTTTACCATACATTCCTATATATATATATATATATATATATATATATATGTATGGATGCATGAATGTATGTTTGTTTCTTAGCAACTTTTTCTACATAATAGTTTTACTATGAGTTTGTACAATTATTTAGTTTTCTTCTTCTACTTTTCATAAGATCCCTGTAGAAAACACTAAACGAAGAAAATGTTAGAGTAGCAAAGAAAAATAATATTTAACGTTAATGAAAAAGTTCAAGTTTACTAAGGGAATATAAAACAGGAAACAGAAGTTAAAAAAAATTAAAAAAAAAAACTGCATAAAAATACAAAACAACAACACGATCCATACACCCCTTTTTAATTTGTGTAGCATAATCTAAGGAGGAAGAATATGAGAATGAGTTTCCTAGTGTTCAGAAAATACCGTTGATTTTGTTGCGATTGTTTAACTCTGTTTGTGTTTTCTTGTTGTTTGTTTAAAATTTTGTGCTCTCTTTTTTTTAAAAGAAATGCATGCATAATTTTATCATTACATGTCCTTGTTTACGAGTTCCCTATTTGTTGCTCTCGTGTATTTGTGTTGTTGTCATTTTATTATAGGGGTTTCATTATAGTGGTATCTCTTTTGCAATGGTTGTTTTTAAAGTTTTTTTAGTTTGTGTGTCAGCGTGGAGGTTTGTGTGTGTGTGGGTGCTTGTGACTTTGTATATCACAGAGTCTTGTTGTTGTTATTTTGTTATTGTCACTGCCTTCCTACACAACACACTCTTTAAAACATGTACAATAAAAATTTTTCTTTCCTTTTTTTTTTTTTTTTTTTTGAGAAAACAGTTACACAAACCCAGACAGATGTTGTTTGCTTGTGTATGCAGCGTAAAAATCTGGGAATGTGTTTGTACGTGTTTGTTTTGCTTGCCTTATTTTTACTGTTGCATATTGCAACGGAAATCCTAACATGTCAATTGCGTAAAACGGAAAAAGGGATTTGTGTTGTTTTGTTTTTGCTGGTCTGTTGTCATGTTACTTTGCTGTGCTTTTTTTAGGTTATATACATTTGTATGTTTAAATGTAGGAGTGTAGGTTTTTGTTTTCTTTTATGGGTGTAAATTTTGTCTCTGTTTCAACTGCTTCCTTGATATTTCTCTAAACAAATGTTGTGTGTTTATATGTATGTGTTTTTTACGAAAATAATAAATGGCTGACTTTTGAGCTTAAATTGTTTGTTAAAAAATTAGCATTTAAAAAAATTAAAAAGGGAAAACTACATTGAAGAACATAATATAAGAAAGAAAATCAAATTTAAATAACAAAACAAAATGTAAAAGGAATTTATACAAAATAAAAATAAAATAAAAAGAGAAACTCATAAAACTAAATTATATAAGACAAATTAAAAAAACTTGAAAAACGCTTTCAATACATAAGGAATCTATTATTAGCCAATTTAAAACAAATATAAATTTAATAGGATAAAGATTTAATTTCATCCAGAAAAAAGAAATATTTTTTTTTCATGTTTATTTGTAAACTTTGGCTGACTTCCAAAACGTTAATTGCTTTATGTTAGAACAAAGTATAATGTTTCATAACGCCGCAGTACAATAAGTATTAGTGTTAGGTATTAGTATTAATACGGCAGCAAAAAAGCAATCAGAGCATCGGTTTTAAAGTTGATGCTTTGTGACATTTAACATTTAATTTCCACCAATACAAATTAATATTACTTTTAAAAACGTTTAAATAAACAAAGCACATAGTTGCAATGTTTTGGTACTTTGTGCCTGTACTAGATTAGAATACAGTTGTACAACTGTATACAAACTTTGTATTAGTACGTTTTGGAAGTCAGCCTTTCTGTTCATTTATTTACGTACGAAGACAGCGTTCGCTTAACTTGCATTTAAAACAAAAACAAATTAAAATTTATTGTTTTTGTTTTACATGTAAGTTTAGCAAACAAAGTTAACGTTCGAAATCGATGAACAGGCCAAAAGTCTTAATAAAACATATAAATATTAAGAAAATTTTTTAAAGAATTGACAATTTGATCAAATGGACTACTTCCTGCACCGGTCCGATGTAATGCAAGCATGGACCATGTCATTGTATAAAAGTGTTTGTAGTGGAACGACATGTCTTCGGTTTTTAACGACATGTTTTTGTTTTTAAATAACAATTAGTATTGTGGTTATTTTGTTGAACTACCTATATTTATGGTTTTTAATCCAAATTTTTAATATTTTTAATTAGGCTTAAGTTCATTAAATTAAATTTTCATTAAATTATTTTTATGAAGAAAGGAATTTTACAACATGAAAATTAATTAAAATTGTTATTGATAATCTTTCATTCTTGACCGTGGCCGGGATTCGAACCGCGACCGGCAGGTTACCATGACATGTTTCGATCGCAACCACTCGATCTTCTCAAATGGATTTGCCGTTTTACACTCGCAGCCTTCGACGACTGCTGACGTCAATAGTCAAACATCAATCCTTAAACCAAATTGCATTTTAACCTTTGGTAGATCGAAGTTTGCTTTTTTGAATGATTATCCATTTTAATTGATTTTACATGTTCTTTCTTACTTCTGTTTTGGGTTTTTAAATAAATTCAAAACTAATCCTCTTGAGTATACAATGGAGTAGTTTTAAGACTTCTCCTTTGTAGTTAAAAGCTGGTTTATATGGTCCTGCCCTAGGACATCGTAATGTTAAATAGACCATGTTTTTTCCATGCGTTTGGGCTACTTTTGGACTGGTTCTAGTCCCTTGTGGGCTACATTTTACACGCGTGTTTGGACTAGTCCTATTATTTGCAGGGTAGCCACTGTATTTAAATTTTTTAAATTATGGTGAACGGTATATAAGATTCGTCAGACCCGTATACAGCACTTTTATTTGCTTTTCTTAAACATCTTTTAAAATATACTATGAATACATCCTCAAATTTTAAAAAATTCCGCTGCAGTAACTCCAAATACATACATCTGTTTGTCAATGGCATGTGATTTATATTATAACGAAATCTCCCTGGCATACAATTCTTAATAATTCAGTAAATTGCTGTGCACTTTTAGAGTCTCTGGCGTCCCCGTTGGTGTCCTTTTATTTGTTGCAACGTTTAGCCAAAGAAAAACTCATTTGGTAACCACACATTATCACGTGATAATGTGATTGCATTGAACCTGACCTCTGGGTTGTACACAGTTTGGTTTGGCTTGACTCACTTTAGAGTGGTAATGTCTTTTTTTCTTTTTTGTTTCTGGTAATAACAAAAATGTTGAAAAGCAGGACTTTAAAAGAAGAGAAACTTGGTATTTTTCTTAAATTAATTTTATCAATAGGCGATTATCTTTTTTTCCAACGAAAAACTGCACATTAAAGAAATTTGGTTTTCTCAATGTCTCATTTGCTTCTATTCTGTCGCAATGCTAACCGGCCCTCATCTGCCAATTATTTATTTGCCGTTCATTTGTCATACAGATAAATTCAATCAGCTGACAACCTTCTTTTACATGCATTTTGAGAGGTGTTGCCAACTAAACACAAAGTTTTTGTCGGTATATTGAGAAAACCAAAATCGTTATCGGACAGTTTATCAGTCTAATGAATTTATGTCGACATTACGTAACAGGCTGTTTGTCGATACATTGAGAAAATGGCCATTAGATTATAGCTTTTGTTATTGAAAAAAAACCATTTAGATTCATCCATGCGTTCCCCACAATATTTTTGTCCGAAGAATAATTTTTTTACTGATAGTGTTCTGCAGAACGATTCACCCATTTCGGAAAATTGGGTTTACAGATGTAAACAATTTTACAAAATGGCTGCACAACTAGCAAACCACTTAATTTTAATTGTTTTCTAAAAAGAAAATGGACGAAAAAAGAAAAGTGTTTTATGATTTTTAATTATATAATATTTTTTTTTTATATAATTATTAAGCAAAAAAACAATCCTTTCAACATTAATGTACAAATTGAAAAACAGTGGCAACTTAGTTCATTTTGTTCTGAATAAAAATGAAAATTTAACCAATTCAAGAAAAAAATTGCCGAACAAAATAATTTCTCTCTCTCTTTCTCAGAAGCAAGATGTCAAACTGAATATACAAAAAAATTTTGTCCAGACAAAAATATTCTTCGGAACGCATGGGTTAATCGAGCTTTTGAGCAATAAAATCGGCTGTGCCGAATCGGCGATACCCTCCACCAACAGTTAGAATATTTTTGGAGTGGAATTTATATGGCGGCTCCAATTTGATTTTTAGTTATACAAACCTAGACAGACCAAAATGTAATAAAATAGCATAATTCATTACGGCTTTAGGAGTACTCGAGTGTTTTACGAGAGTGGACTTTATATGGGGCATATGGTAAATTATTGACCGGTCTTCATGAATGTTGACAGCGCGATTTCTTTTCTTATAAAACTGTAACAGACCAAAATTTATTTATAAAAATATTGTTCGCTACGGTTAAGAATCATTCCTAGGAAGTTTATATGTTCTAAAAAGTTGTTTACTGAGATCTTAGGTACATTTTTGTGGTTGATTGTTTCCTCGAATTTTTAACGGTTTGCTACCTATGGACCTGAACAGGGGGAAAAAGTAAAATAAAAATCGAATTTCTTAAAGTTTTTTTGCGATTTTGATCTTGAAGATGAAGTTTTTTATTTTTTAATTTAAATTTAATAAATAAAAAAAGTGCATAACTTTGGGCAAAACTGGGAGACACGGGTCTTTTTTTTTATCTTTTATCACGCAGTGGTGTCCCTATATGGTTATGTATATGGCACTGTGTTACTCCAGGACCCAGAATATTAATACTTTATGGGGTTTTGGGATTAATAGTAAAAAAGTTTCACACGCAATGACAAACTTTGTTTACCCTCTTCTTTTTATAGAAAAGAGAATTTTCAAGTAATTTTTAAGGCCTTAAAGTATGCTAAATAATACGAAAACCTTTAAAAGAAAAAAATAAGTCAAACTTAGGTGAATTAGTAATTACGTTTTAATATTTTTAAAACAATAAAGAATTTTGAACATTTTAAGCCTAAGAGTGTGCTGCAAATCTTAAAAATTCAGCATGGAGGCAGTTGCTGTTTTTTTTCTTTTTACATAAATGCTTAAAGGATAACTTGTATGAACAAAAAATTTAGCTAAATCATTTTCAAATTTTAAAAAGGTTTCAAATGTTTATTCCTTTAATTTTAAGCCTACAAATATACCTCAATATTTAAAGGTTTTCAGTGTCTTTATGTTACGCGTTTGTAATTTAAACAAATTGTGAAAGAGATGTAAGCAAAAGAAAATAAAATAAATTGATTTAAAAATAAGAAGAAATAAAATTAAAAGTTCGAAGAATATAGACTAAATAAATTGATTTTTCTTAAACATTTCAAAGCTTCTTAAGCCTTAAAGTAGACTCTAGATCTTAAGCACCTAACGAATTTATATATTTGATACTGTTAAGCTACGGTCACAGTTGGCAAATATTTGCCGAAAAAGACGTAACCAACAGGCAAACTAATACATAATTTCCTTTAATTGCAATACATATTTACTTTGATTATAATACTACATCATACAAAAAAAAAAAGAAGTTGTTTACTGTGTCTGCAATATAATTTGCTTTATTTTGTGATATTAAGTGCGAGCTAAATCTCACCAATTTTTATCAAAACTAGTTGTTATGCTTATTTGGTCAAATATTTGATAAGCGTGACCGTTGCTTTACAATTTAACTCAAAAAGCAGAAACTTATAGTTTAGGATTTCACTTAGCCCAAAAGTATGCTTTAATTATATACATTTAGGCAACTTAGGGTTGTATTACAGTCAGGCATAAAAAGTGCATTATGTTTAAGCCGTAAATAAGGAAAGCTAATAATTATCTAAGGCAATTTTTTAAGACTAAAAATATGCTTAAGAATAAAAACACTTAACTTCTTACACTGATCAACATCTAACATCTACCATCAACGATGGTGAAACACTCGTTTACATTGCTCACATCTAACATCAAATAAAAATGTCACCATTTTTGAAAAAAAAAAAAAAAATGTTTTAAAAACAAAAATGTTTTTTTCTACAAAAGTGCCAAAATTTAAAAAGAAAACACAAAAATGTATTTGAAGTTGAATTTGTTAAAATATATAAAAAAATACTTAACAAAAAAACATTGCAAAAAAAACTGCTTGTCATACCAATATTTTAATGACTTAATGCATATGAAAATATTTTTTAATGCAGATTGTATGACGAGAAGTTATTTTTAAATTTTTTGCTAAAATTTCAAAAGCACCATGCAATTTTTTTATCATTTGTTGATTTCGTTGCTTGTTTTTGTTAATTTAGTAAAGATTTTCAAATCTATTTTCTTTTTTTAAATTTGCATTTATTTTAGTTTGAAAAAAAATCACTTCATTTTCGTCTTGTTGTCACATCTTATCTTAAATTGAAGATTCAAAAAGCTTCATGTTTATTTTTCAGATTTCCTTCTTTTTTTATCTCTAGGATTTTTTTTTAGAACATTTTTTGTAGTCAACAAATGCGGAATGCAATGCACAAGCCCAACATCCTTGCAATTATACTACAGAGTCGTACTAGATACAAAGTCTGATTTCTTTTTTCATGAATTTTGTTACTGGTATTTGTCGTTGGGTTTTTTTTTGTGCCATAAAAGCAAACATAATCTGGCATTTCCGCAGTAGCGAACACATACATTCAGAAGGATAAATAAACACAAACACATAAAAGAAGTGCAGAAAAAACGCCAAAGAAAATAAATAATATTTAACAATGTAAAGCATGTGATAAATGTGTGGTGACTTTAAGATGTGTTAAACTGGGTTCACAGGGTTAGAAAAATTTAAATTAATTTTGTAATTTAAAACAACTAGAAATCTAACAGAGTTTAATACAAATTCAGTTCCAATTTAAAATCAAGCCCAGATTATAGTGTCATTTCTATTTCAGTCCAGTAGTAGTTCATTACTAGTTAAGTTCTAGCTCAGTTCTAGTGCAATTTTGGTTTAAATTTAACTCTATTTCAGTTTTAGTTCAGTTCGAGTTCAGTTATAGTTCAGTTCTAGTTTAGTTCTAGTTCTAGTTCAATTCAAGTTCAGTTTTTGTTTTGTTTTTTTTTTTTTTTAATTTTTTTTCAATTCATTTCTAGTTCAGTTCTAGTTCAGCTCTAGTTCCGTTTTAGTTCAGTCTTGTTCAGTTCTAGTTCAGTTCTGGTTCAGTTCTAGTTCAGTTCTAGTTCAGTTCTAGTTCAGTTCTAGTTCAGTTCTAGTTCTAGTTCAGTTCTAGTTCAGTTCTAGTTCAGTTCTAGTTCAGTTCTAGTTCAGTTCTAGTTCTAGTTCAGTTCTCGTTCAGTTCTAGTTCAGTTCCTTTTCGGTTCTAGTTCAGTTCAGTTCTAGTTCAGCTCTAGTTCAATTCTATTTCGGTTCTAGTTCACTTCTAGTTCAGTTCTGGTTCAGTTCTAGTTCAATTCTAGTGCAGTTCTAGTTTAGTTCTAGTTCAGTTCTAGTTCAGTTCTAGTTCAGTTCTTGTTCAGTTCTATTTGAATTCTAGTTTAGTTCTAGTTCAGTTCTAGTTCAGTTCTATGTCAGTTCTATTTCACTTCTAGTTCACTTCTAATTCAGTTCTAGTTCAGTTCTAGTTCAGTTTTATTTCAGTTCTAGTTCAGTTCTAGTTCAGTTCTAGTTCAACCCTAGTTCAGTTCTAGTTCAGTTATAATTTAATTCAAGTTCAGTACTAGTTTAGCTTTAGCAAGGTTCTAGTTCAGTTTTAGTAAATTTTTAGTTCTATTTCAGTTATACCTTAGATCTCTAGTATAAGTTGTCCGGACATAAACTATTTTCTTATTGACTATTACAGCCTGTTCATCTTTTCCGAATGAAGACTTCGTTCGCTTACTTTAAACTTAAAAGAAAACCAAATTAAAAAATATTGTTTTTGTTCGTGCGAAATCGGAGAACGGGCCTTTAATGTTTTGCTTATCTAAATTAACTTCTTTAAATTCCCCCAACTTATAATTCTAAGAGTTTTCATGTTCTTTATTTTTTTATTTCATTACACTTTCTGTCAATATAAAATCTCTAAAGTCAACTTAAGCAAAGAAAAAAAAAACAAAACAAAATCGAACACATCAGAAAACAACGTTAAAACATGATTTTCAAAATCACAGTATAACGTAGGAAATCCTTAATAATTTCTAAAAAGAAAAAAAAACTCTCTAAAGATGCAATTTAAATGAAGGTTTTTTTCTGCCACATCCTTTGCTTTATTCTTGTCTCTCTATCGCCTCTATCCTTTATAGTTGTGTTCTGTTGTTATTGTTGTGTCATCCTTTTTGCTATCATGTATGTAAATTTCTGTTAGTCTGCTCGTTATTGTTGTGGTTTAGTTTGTGAATATTTATTAAAGCTTTTATTGCTGTTGCTGCAGTCTGTGCCGTTGATTGTTGCCAGTTGCATGTTATTGTTTGCAAAGTACTTAAACAACTGTTAGCAAATTCGCTTTTCAGTAGCGACAAATTGTTCTTGTGCTCATTTATGCTCGAACTGGATTAAACCTTTTGAGGACAAGAGTTTTTGCATTTTTTTTTTTTTTTTTTGGAATGGGCAGACAAACGTATGGGAGTTATCATGGTGAAATAAACAGGTGGCAGCACTACGCCAGATGACGATTTTTTGCTCTTGCATTGTTTGTCTAGGTTTATGTCAAAGTTTTGTTTATGTTTACAAAAAGTCCACGTTTTGTGCTGTGATTTTTGTTTTTTATTAAAGTTTTTGATAATTTTGATAAGATATTGACCATAGTTAAATAAAAATTGGCTAAAAATTTATTTATTTCATCACGTTTAGCGGCATGCTTTGATTTTTGTTTAATGTATTTTTTGACGTAAACGGTTATATAATTTCCATTTTTGTTGTAATGTTGTATTTGTTGCCGTAACGATGCCACCTGCTTATTCCACCATGGGAGTTATAGAAAAAATATTAGAACTTATGACGTAATTTTGCTGCATTTTTTATTCCTGGATTTACAATTGATATCTTAGCGGAATTACTGAAAACAAAAGCCTTTAAATACCTATGAGAAGAAGATGATAATGCGACCAACTGGAAACACGTTTCTGTTATAATAACATATTAAAAAAAAAAATAATTCAAGAGAAATTTTCAATAGAAAGAGCAAAACTTAAGTTAACATCGGCCCTGACAGAAGAATTAACACTTCAAATAAAAGAGAACGGGAACTAGAACGAAACTTAAACTGGACTAGAACTAAATTAGAAATTAACGAGATTTCAATTAGAGCTAAACTTAAGCCGAACAAGAACCGAATAAGAACTGAGCAAGAACCAAGCTCGAACTGAATCAGACATGCAATTGAAAAAGAAAAAAAAATCTTAAGTAATTTGGTCATGTTTAATTGCCGTTTTCAAAATTAGAATTTTTTACCCTCCACAACTAGTTGCGAAGAGGATATACTGAGTTTGTCATTACGCGTGAAACTGTTTTAATATTCATCTAAGTAAGTATAAGTATTCTGGGTCCTTTATTAATATTAAGTCAATTTAGCTATGGCCGTCCGTCTGTCCGCCTGTTGAAAATACGATCACTTTCGAAAAACTCGAAAGAAAAGAGCAGTATTGCTTTCAAATTGTTTCTAGTTCTCCTAAGCAGCTTGGGATAGAAATCCAGGGAAGCCGGTTCAGAAGGATAAGAGCTATGGATTCAAATGTGGAACCACTGCTCGAAACAATTGATAATTTCGTTACAAAAACTAAGATAGTTAGTGGCGGAATGCACATATTGTACAATAATAAAAAAACATGCTAACGAGCCATTGAAAATTTGCGTGCATTGTTGTTTGAAGATTTTGTGTTGAAGCAAAAAAAAAAAAAAAAAAAAAAAAAAAAAAAAAAAAAACAAGCAGGCAACAACATGATGTTCAAGGAAAATTTTCATTTTCAGTAATTTTTACATTTTTTTCTCTTTTCATTATAATCTTTCACTTCAATGTTTTAACATGTTCTTCTAAAAAGAAGAGGAAATTTATGCTTTTAACTTTGAAAATTTGTACTGAAGTTTTTTTTTGGAGTTTCTTTTCAAATTTTCACTTCTACTTCCGGTTTTTCACTCTTGCTAACGGAATTTTGTGTATTTAGATTATTATTATTGCTGCTGGTTGTTCTTCATACTACGCTCTTGAGGTATAGTGTTGCTGTTCATATCTTAAGGGTCTTGTTATTAGCTTAAAGTGTTGTACGACTTGTTGTTGCTTGATGCTAACAATATACATTAGGGTGGCTCAATTTTTTTGCCCACCAAGCGTATAACAAAATCGTAATCTACGGAAAATTCTAAGAACTTTTCCTAAAGAAACCATGGTTCTAAAATCAAAATCGAGCTTCCGGTTATTGACTTGAAGACTTGGTGCTCAGCAAATCTGAAAAAATTATACTGTTTTGGATATATTTATTGCAATTGGTGAATATGTAGTTGGCCTATATCGCTGACAGGGGGCTTGTTTAAAAGGAAAAATTCTGTACATCAATAACTGGTTAAGAGGTTTTTGTCAAAATAATCAAAGTCAAGCTGGTAAAAAACCTAAAACTGTTACAATTTTGGTACCCAAAAGTTAAATAAAATAATTTAACTCAATTTTAATTCAAAATTGATAAAAAAATAAAACAATTGATTTAAAACTTAATTAAACGAAAATTTATTTAAAAAAAATTGAAGCAAAAACTTGAAATTAAAAACATTAAAATATATTTTATTAACAACTTAAAAAAAGGAACCGATTGAAAGAAAAATAAAAAATTTATAAAAAAAAAAAATACTTGCCAAGCCGGGGGTAAATAAATTTAGTTTCGGCCTATAGCGACAATTAACATACAATATCTTTTTTGCTATCCAATCGTGGTATTCTGTGGCGGCTTTCAATAGTAACTGCCAAAATATCATCGCGATTACATTCTATGGCACGCCGGAAAATATTGGTAAACAATTGTACAAATCGCTCAGTTCCCTTAATATACATATGCCGGTAACCCTAGATCAGTAAACGCTGGATGCTTGTTGTAAATAGCGCTTCAGACAAAATACTATCGTCCATTTCTATTTTAAAAAATGGTATTTGCTATAAAAACATAAATTTCTGAAATACAATTGGACACTTCTGAAATACAATTGGAAATTTTTGAAGTTGAGTTGGAAATTCTCTGATCTACAGTTAGAAAATTCTGAAATACATTTGGAAATGGTGTAGTAAGAAACATAGGCCCTAATTATAAAAGTCACAATGCAACGCCAAGAAATTACATTGAAAGCAAAAACAAAGTCATAAATATTTTGTAATATTGTTGCTTTCTACAAGGGTATCTTCGTGACGTTGAAAATTTTAAAACGTTACATGCATTTCTGTAGAAAGCAACAACAAAATTAAAAAATATTTATGAGTTTTTTTTTGCTTTCAATGTTATTCTTTGGCGTTGCGTTGCGATTTATATAATAAGAGCCATAATTTGAGAGCAAAAAATAAGTAGGCAATGAGAAATTTATAAAATTGGTAATTCTATCGCTGTATCACAGAACTTACCGTTAAAATTCTCACGTTTATTCCATTTTAGAAATGTATGGTAAACAAAAATAATTTTTTCAATTTTTTTTTTTTTTTAGTTTTAATATAAGTTTTTACTTTTTCGACGCGTTTTCAAGAATAGCCAGCAATATTTAAAAATGTACAAAAACTCCTATTAAGCACATAAGTTAATAAGTGCTGTTGTGGTTTAGTGGTTATGTTGTGCCTTGTGACCCGAATGTAATGCTTTAATTTCCGGTTTGTCCAGTATTTTTTCTTTTAAATTCATTTTTATTGAAATTGTTAATTTTATTTTATTTTTTCATTCAGTTCCTTTTTTAAAAAGGTAGTGAATTTTTGGGTCTATGAAATAACTCCCACGAAATAAGTCCCACTTTTAAAAACTAAATAAGTCCCACAAAAAATTGCTGTTTTGAAAGTGGGAGTTATTTCGTTTTTAAAAGTCAATTCGTCAATTGGTGGGACTTATTTCGTTACGCGTTTTTATTTTAAGTGGGACTTATTTCGTTTTGAGTGGGAATAAATTCGTTTTGTAAAGTGGAAGTTATTTCATACCCCTAAATTTATATTTTATTTCTTATGCTTCATTTCTCATTTTTTTCTTATGCAAAAAGTTATATATTGGACATTTCGTAAAAGGGACAACTATAATTTTTTGTCCTTATCTCTCATGGCTCTCCTTTTTTTGTTATTAATTACTTTATACTTACTATAATAAAAAAACTTTAAAGAAATGTGTACAAATAGGTACCGAACTTAACTACTGGAAAAACAATATTAAAAAAAATTGTTGACGTAATTACGTATGTTTTAATATATTTTTAGTAGGAAATTGGAATTCGTGTTCCATGTTTTCTAATATCACCATTACAAAATACAACTAATCCCAATGCCACGTTAAAACTATAATACCGTCTACCATGCACTGGCTCTTCAAGCCATTTATAAAGGTCGATAATTTTAATCTGATGGTCCTTCCGAAACGGTTTCCATCTTAATAGTAAGAACAATTGATCTGTACTTAATCCATTTACGAATCCAAACGTTGTTACTAGTAGGCGTTCTCTATACGTTCCTTGACCGAAAAAAGAATTAATAATAAATTCTGGAACTCTATCAAAATTCGTAATATCCATTCCATTAAGAAGCCTTCTGCAAGCTTGCATACGATTTTTCTTTATTATTCGTCTGCTTTGATTATTCATATTATTCGACGTGTTTTTTTCGAAGAGCCAAATACTTCTTATTTGAAATCGCATTAAACAGTGAAAAAGTGGGACTTATTTCGTTTATGAAAGTGGGACTTAATTCATTTAAGAAATACATTATTCAAGGGGGAGTTTTTTCATTTTGAGTGGGAGTTATTTCATTTCAAGTAAATTTTTAAATCATTTCATTTTGGTGGGACTTATTTCGCTTTCAAAAGTGGGACTTATTTCGTGGGAGTTATTTCATTTTTTTAAGCAATTTTTGGTGGGACTTATTTCGTTTTTAAAAGTGGGACTTATTTCGTGGGAGTTATTTCATAGACCCGAATTTTTGATATAGAAAATTCAGTTTTAATAAAAAATAAAATAATTTTTTTTTTATTTTACCAGCTTGACTATGAATATTTTGACAAAAAGCTCTTAACCAATTATTTTTGTAAAGAATTCTAAAAATGAGCACAGATATAGAAAGCTGAGAAAAGTTTTCTTTTAAGCAAGCCCTATTTCAGCGATACCGGCCAACTATTTACCAATTGCAATAAATATTTCCAAAACACTATAATTTTTTTCAGATTTCCTGAGCACCAAATTTTCAAGTCAAAAACCGGATTTTAGAACCATGGTTTCTTTAGGAAAAGTTCTTAGAATTTTCCGTAGATAACGATTTTGCTATACGCTTTGTCACATTTTTTGGGCCCGAACAAATTGACCCACTCTAATATACATACATCTAGAACAAGAATTGCTTTTAAGTGCACTTCTTTTTATTTATTTATTTAGTTTTTTCTTATATTTTTTGTTAATAAGTACTTTAACGCCAACACTTACATTTAACTAAACATACAAATGTATAGGCAGTATTAACAAAGAGGGCGAGAAGGAAAAGAAAAACAATTTTTGAAGAACTCATTAACACAATCAGACTCACTCATCATTACAAGAATTATCCTGTTGATTTTCGTTTTTTTTTTTTTTTTGTTTGTTTTGTTATCATTATGTTGATTAGTTTAAGACTAGGGTTCCCAAACGGAGGAGTTTAGGCTTTCAAAAGTATTGGGTGGTTAAAAAAATCTGTATACATAAAAAATTATATTGACGGTTTCATCATCACACAGCCTTAACGAATAAAGCTAAAAAGTTGCAATTTGGACCGGTAGTAGGTTCTCTACCAAATCGATCCACTAAGAGGGGATTTTTGGAAATTCGAATGTGAATGGTTCATTTATTTATATACATGAGGATTATCTGACTGCTAAAAGAAAAACAAATAAAATGATTAAAAGGGCCAAATCTGTTTTTTATGCTGAAAAATTTTCTTCGGCCATTGGCTCCAAAAGAACATGGCAAACGATACGCGAAGTTGGTATCGGTAAATCTACGTACCCAGAACCATGTCCAATGGATGCCGATGCTATCAATAAGAAGTTTTTAAATATCCCTATTGTGCAAGCAGATCAAAATTATTATACCAATAACCATTCGAATAACAATTCTAGCTCTTTTTTTTCTTTTGCTGCAGTAGACCAATGTTACGTTTTATCTAGCCTATTGTCTATAAAATCCAACTCTATAGGAGTGGACGGGATTGATCCAAAGTTTCTAAAGATTCTTTTACCTCAACTACTTTCTATTATTACATTTTTCTTTAACAAAATATTAACCTCAAGTTACTTTCCCTCGAACTGGAAAATAGCTAAAATCGTTCCAATACCCAAAACTGGTTCCGATTTTAGACCAATAGCCATTCTTCCATTTCTCTCCAAAGTATTTGAACGTATTATGCATAACCAAATGACTTGTTTTTTGGATAACAATAACTTACTAACAGATCATCAATCTGGGTTCAGAAGGAAAAACAGCTGCATAACAGCGTTAGTTGATGTTACGGAGGAGATTAGGGCGAAACTTGATGATGGCAAGACTACATTTTTAGTACTTTTAGATCATTCAAAAGCGTTTGATACTGTGGATCATAACATTCTCTGTTACAAACTTAAACATTTCTTCAATTTCTCTGCGACCGCTACTCAGGTATTGTCAACATACTTGGGTAACAGATATCAGTATGTTGAAACTGGAATGCGGAAATCCAGGGAACTGCCTGTAACAAGAGGGGTACCTCAGGGGTCCATTGTTGGGCCACAATAATTCTCACTGTACTCAAATGACCTCCCACGCGTCCTAATGAATTGTAATGTAAGAATGTACGCGGATGACGTTCAACTTTATACCAGTTGAAATAATGCCTTAATCGACCAGTGTATTATATCTCTTAATCAACAACTTCATCGTATTTATACGTGGGCAACGGCAAATGGCTTGGAAATAAATCCAAAAAAATCTAAATGCATAGTTATTCAAAGGCGACTAAATAAACTCAATATTATACCTAATATCTATATAAATAATCAGCGGATTGAAATAGTAAAATCTGCTAAGAATCTGAGAATATTTTTCAATGACACTCTTACGTGGTCGAACCACATTAACTATGCTTGTGGTCGCACCTTTTCAATGATTAGAACTCTTTGGCGGACCCAGCATTGTACACCTTTAAAAATAAGAATGCTTCTTGCTAAAACTTATCTGAAGCCAGTTTTACTGTATGGCTGTGAGCTATTTGCTAAATCTGATACGATTAGTAAGGCGAAATTGAACGTTGCGTTTAACAATATTGTACGGGACGTGTATGGACTTAAAAGGCGCTCTAGTGTTTCTTTGTTTTCATCTCGGCTTTATGGTCTTTCCTTAGATAGTCTTCTGAACATGAGAGTTTTAATTTTTTTACATAAGATTATATATACCCACAAACCTGAGCACCTGTACGGTAAACTTTGTATTTCTGACATAAGCAGGGGGAAAAGAATTAGATCGTTCGGATATAAAAGTTTAATTTCTGAGTGGCATTTCTACATATTCGCAGTATCTCTCTGGAATTCTATACCCTATAGCCTTCAACTTTTAAGTAACGCACGAAAATTCAGGGAACATATTTTTAAACTGTTTTCAGCATAGCACTGTGAAACATAATTACTTCAGATTAAAAAAATATAAAATTATCTAAATTTTTGATTATTAAAATATATGGTTTTATGCTTTTTTTAAATATTTAAATTTAATTATCTTAATTTTTTTTTTTTTTTTGTTTACATTTAATTGTTTTTTGTTTACTTATATAAAAATTGTAGTTAGTTATTAATTAATTAATGATTTTAAGTTTAACATATTCTCAGTTCCATACTGCAAAATAAGACTCTTAGTCTTGTGTATGGAGCAATTCAATTAATAAATAAATAAATAAAATAAATAAAAATAAAAATATTTTAATAAAATAAGTTCTTTTATTCACAAAAATAAAAATTAGAATAATCAAAAAAAGAAAAGTTTCAATTATTAAATCAATGAAAGTTTGATTAAAAATAAAAATACAAAAATGTAAAAACTATTTATAGCAAGTAAATTGAAAACAATTGTTTCTCCACATAGTCTTTTCAAATTCGAACGTTTAAAGGGTAAAAATGTTAATTATTTTTGGCACTTTTTTAACAAAACATTTATCTCCATTCATTGACATTTCTGGTCCCCCACTTCAATATTGATATTTTTGATAATTCAATGGTTTTCCTCCAAAGTAGAAAAAAGTGGAAATACGGGAAATTAAATATCTTTCTTTCTTTAACTTTAACTTCTCTGTTCTACATTTGGTACTATTTGAATTTGCTATAAATTTAAGCTCAGAAACAAAAGATCAATTATAGTATAGTATCATTATAAATCAACTTCAAAAAAAAAAAAAAATTGAAATTCTTCAAAGGCCCCTAAAGCAAAAAGTTTTTGAACCTCTGTTGAAAAAGCAGCCCAGGAAATAAAGAGCGAACTAAAGCATCTAAGTGCCAGTGCATTTTTTCTGTGCCACATAATTTTGAATTAAAGTAACTACGTGCCAATAGACAACATCCTATTTAAAGTTTTTTTAATTTTTTTTTTATTTTTCCCCAATCCAAAAGAAAATGTATTTGAAAGAAAACCTAAATGTGTTTGAAATTTAATTCAGCCAAGAATGACTGAATGCAACACCTTTAGTCTAAACATTAAATAAGTTTGGGTACAAACACCAAATGTAAGCAGTACTAATAAAAAAAAAGTATTTAGAATAAAGCCAGCCAAAAAAAATTTTTTGAAAGAGGACAAAAAACTTGTGCAAATTGCAAAAGACTATTTATAATAAAGGGGCCGTAAAAAAAAACTAAAAGGTATGCTATAAGAAATCAAATTTTAGCTACTTAAACAAGATAATCTGTGGCCCGGGAAAAAGGGAGAGGTCACATTTTCGAGGAGCCTGTCGAAGATGGAAGATGTGCGTTATTGGCATTGTACTCTTTGGGTGCAGCAACTATCTAACCGATCTTTTAATGGGATAAGTCTAGCAAACTTTCTTCTTGCCAATATCGTTTGCTTTTTTAACCCTTTTATGCACCAAACGTCTTTGGGACAGCTTTATTTTTTCAGACCTTAAATATAAATCAATAGGCATTTACTTATTTCGAAAACGGTCTGAACGTGAATTTCTTCACACATGGACGTCCACTTCTGGATTAAGGCAGTCCAAGAGATTTGTGACATTGTCGCGTGGCAAAGCAGGTAAACTACTTCTGCTTGAGAAAACGGAACTTTGACTGCTTGTTGGTCTATTTAGCCCAGTGAAAACTTTGCTTACAAAATAAGCAGAAAAATAGTGAGAACTTGACGGGAAGACTACTTACTTTTTTTACCAGAAAAAGTACTTAATTTTGTTCGCGAAGCCCCAAAAGTAATCCTTTATAATTTGACCCGTACGGGCCACTGTGGTTTCAAATACCATCAGTTTTTAAAGAGTATCGCATGTACCCAAGATATGCAGGTTTTGTGAGATGGATGACGCAACGTCATCACGAAGTAAGGGATTACAACATTTTTCTTAATATTTTGTTTTGCAAAAGTTTTTCGCTAGAAATTTGCCTTAAAAATCGTTTCTGTACACATACAACAAGGGCATGAAAGGGTTTAGCGCTTATCACTTGACGTGTTTGGATTAAATATTTTAAACTTACTTAAACAATTTAGTCACCTTTTAGGTAATTTTTAATTTTTGCTTCGTTTTTGTATTAAATTAAAAGTTGAACCCAGTAATCTGACACAAAATTTAAAAATCATTTATTTGCTCAAACCAAATCAAGTAACACCAATTATAAAGTCCAGGATAATTTCATTTCCTGTAAAGGAAAGATAGCTAGCTAGAGCATTCAGAAGCCGAAAGCGAGCGTTTATTATTTTTTTACAAACGACACGAACTCTTATTTGAGACCAGGGGGCAAATTACGGCATTCGATATCGATCGAAATTTCCATATAAATTGTATTGTAATTTCGATCGATATCGAAGGACATACTTTGTCCCCAGAATCCACCTACAAATTCTGCACATTAACAAACCAGCTGTAAACAAAGCACGTTGGTGTTGTATTATGTTTAAAACTATTCTTTCACCTTCTAAGCCTTTCCCTGCCCAAATAAACACTGTCTCTTTTAAAGAGTGGTCCAACCAAAACACACGACTTTAATTGTAAATAAAACAAAAAGTTTTCAGAGAATTATTTATTAAAGAAGGATCTATGACAATTATGTGTGAAACAAAATATCGGCCAAATACTCGCCACGGCCTCGGTGGCATACCTCTATACTATGGTCGATTTTTTCAATGACTCTGAGACATAATTAAGGTTCAATGTCTTTAATGTGCCGAATTATCACATGCTTTAGCTCTTGAATTGTTCTTGGCTTATTGACGTACACTTTTTCTTTTAAAAACCCCCAAAGAAAGAAGTTCAACAGGGTTCACATGATCGTTCACATGATGGTCCAATTAACATCGCCACGACGTGAGATAAATTTCTCTGGAAAAAGAGCCATTTTTTTAGCTGTTTGGCAAGTGGCACCATTCTGTTGGAACCACATATCGGCCAGGTCCATATCCTTAATTTCTGGCTACAAGGAGTCCGTTTTCATCTGGCGATAACGAATACCATTCACGGTAACTGCTTGGCCTACCTCATTTTCAAAGATTGTGAAAACTGTTGGTCGACTATGATGACCAAAAAAATCACAAATTGCATTTTGATTTGAACGCCCAATTTCGTACAATGCTTCAACAGTCTTATGGCCTTTTCGTCGATTTCGAACGAAGATTTCGTTCGCTTAACTGACATGTAAAACAAAAACAATATTTTATAATTTGTTTGACATGTAAAACAAAAACAATATATGTAAGTTAAGCCAACGAAGTCTTCGTTCGGAATCGGCGAATAGGCCATTAACGCGCTGCTTAATTATGTACCTCTCCACGGTGGAATTTGTCAAACACTGAAACACAGAAATGTCAAATTAAATTGGGCAAACAACTTGACTTTAAAGTATGACTCACAATTAACATCGTGCATTTTGGTTAGACCACCCTTTAAATAAAATTCTATGTAGAGTTTTTTTCTTGCCTCACATTTTCCCGCAGAAAAACCTTAAAAAAAATTGTAATCACTGTCTAGAGTATTCACCCACTAGTGGTGAATGAGGTGGTATACTAAGTTTGTCAATCCGTGTGAAATCTTTTTTAGTATTCATCTAAGATCCCATAATTTTCCGTGTCCTTCTTCCTTCTAAGTCGGTTTATTCATGTCCATCTGCCTAGCCGTCTGTTAAAAACAGCAAAGAATAGTTTTGGTGTCAAACTGTTTCTAGTCCTTCTAACAAGTTTAAGGTTTGAAGTCCAGCACAATACGCTAAGTAGGAAAATAGCTTTAAACCTAATTGTGGAACAACCTCTCTAAAAAATTAATATCTTTGTTACAAAAACTATCGGAATTTGGTGACGGAAAGCTCCGGGTCGCATTAAAATTTGCAGCAAAAAATCGTTTTAATTAACAAGAAATCGTATAAATAAAGTTTGTAAAAATATTGGTCTTTAATTATCCATTTACCCCATTTAAAGAGTGCTTTTGCAATAGACTTTTATGCGCCTAAAATTCCCAACGAGTTGTAACACTATGAAATATTAATAATCTGGATAGAGGGTATCGAAAATTCGACACAGCCGATTATAGCATTTTTACTTGTTTAGTTCTCAAAAAAAAAAAAAAAAAAAACACTACTTTATTCACTTTTTATATATTTTTGCAGCAAAAAAAAATATTTACTGGGTATAAATAAATATTCCATTTTTTCATACCAATTTTATTTTTTTAATAAAAAAATCCGTCTTTCTCTGTATTTGAATTCCATTTTAAAAAGTAGACATATTATAAGCACACACTTTCTGACATAATGCGATCTTTTATCCTCTAAAAAAAACCTGATTTGTATGAAAAGACTCAGAAAGTCGCAGTTTTTTTTTTTTTTTTTGTTGTCTTTACTACCAAACTAAAGTAATATAGTAGACTTTTTCTATATAAATTTGAATATAAGTACATGTATGTCTATATATTGACGTTATAGAGCTTATCCTTCTTATTGAAAAGAAGAGGTTTTTTTACATGCCATAGAAATCTAAAATATAGAGAAGATGTAAAAAAGTTTACTTTAAACTTAATATTAACCTTAAAAAATGTAAGGTTAGAAAGAAAATTTAAGATACAATACAAATAAGCCCTAAAACAGGCAGCAGAAAGTAATTTTTGTAAAAGCCCCAAAGTAGCCAAAGAAATAGAGTTAATTTGGTTTATAGTTTATTAATTGAATCTTCTTATATTTAATATGAATTAATTAATGCTTAAAAACGGGATTGGTAGAGCCTTTAGGTGTGTGGCTTAACAGCTAAATTACTTATTGGTTGCTAGTAATTAACTTAAAAGCAATCAACTTATAATTAGCATTTTTAGAAAGTTTAGAAGTTTTAGAAAAAGGCAAAATATTATAAAAGCATTAGCATACTTTAGGAAGAAATCAAAACTGTTCAGCATTGACTATTTTGGACTTAATTTTATTAATTCCGATTGCCTTTTCTAAATTGTTGTTTCGTTTCACAAAATGTTGTATAAAGGATATAATATAAAAAATAATTCCCGTTTTTTTAACATTTATAATTGTGTTTTTTTTATTTTATTTTTAGACTTCTAAGTAATCAAAAGAAGTCCAAAACAGTGCTAAAAATTTCATTTGAACAATAATGAAAATTTCATTGCCGATCAAACAGATCCTTGTTACGACAAATTATACAAGATTCGGCCACTGGTAGACTGTTTAAATGAAAAATGTTCATCCATTCCGTTAGAAGAATGCTTATCTGTTGATGAACAAATGTGCGCAAATATGCCTGCAAAGCCACACAAGTGGGGCTACAAATTATTTGTACTTTCCAGAGTATCAGGTTTTGCATATAATTTTGAAATATATACGGGCCAAGACAATTTGCCTCATAAACGTTTGCCAAGTGAGCCTGATCTAGGAGCTTCTGCCAACATTGTTGTACGACTTTTACGAAAAGTTCCAAATGGATGTAACTATAAAGTTTGCTTCGACAATTATTACACTGCCATCCCGTTGCTTGTTTATTTAGGAAAAAAGGGCATACATACAGTTGGAACAGTCAGACGAAATAGGATACAAAATTGTAAATTACCAACTGATCAAGAAATAAAAAAATGTCCTAGGGGATCATCATTTCTATTCGTTGCTGACTTTGAAGGTTTAGAGCTCGCAAACGTCTTGTGGAAAGATAATAAGAACGTAACTCTTCTGTCCTCATTCGTTGGCGTGGAACCAGAAAATGATATTAGCAGATTCGACCGCCGGGAACGCAAGTCGATCATGGTTAAGTGCCCAGCGATTGTCAAAGAGTACAACCGTCATATGGGCGGTGTTGATCTCTTAGACAGCATGATGGGGCGGAACCGAATCAAAATGAAAACCAGAAAGTGGAATATGCGTTTAGTTTACCATCTACTGGACCTAGCAGTTACAAATGCTTGGTTTTTGTATAAGCGAGCAACAGGGAATACTACTCTTACACTATTAAAATTTCGTAAAGATCTGGCATTGACACTTCTAAAAATAAACACAAAACAGAAACGTCCAAGAACCAACGATTCACCTTCTGTCGAAAGATTGCATGCCCAAAAGCAAAAACGAGGTCCAGCATCAGCTATACCATCCGTAGATATCAGGCACGATCATGTGGACCACTTACTGGAATTCCAAGAAAATAGGGTAAGATGCAAGCTGCCGGGTTGTAAGGGCCAAAGTCAACTGATTTGTAGCAAGTGTAACATAGCTTTATGTCTAACAAAAACAAAAAACTGCTTTGTAAAATTTCATAAAAAATTAACAAAATTTATATTTTATCTTTTTTTTTTTAAATTGTAAAATTTCATATATAATAAATAAATAATACGTTAGTTTTTAAAAAGAAATAAAAACATTGTCCATTTAAATCACTATTGAAGTATAAAAATTTTAGATTTTGAATTTACAGCTAAATGCGCAATGATGCAAATTTGCATCAAAGGATTTTTCGCCACCTGCGCCCTTATATACGAAAATTATACAAACTTCTAGAACAAAAGTTTGTTTTTTAACCATTTCCTTTCGTTTAAGTCGTATTTTATTTAATTTGGTTTTCTTGCGCACTAGAGGGTTAACTTCCTTCTAAAGTATGCTCATGTTTGTAGACGAGTACCCTTCACCGAAGGCAAAGTGTGACATTCCGTTTGTAGTTTGTACAATATAGATCCTGCCCTTTTAAAGTATATATATTGTGGATGTTTATGAGAAGGGAAGTTCAAATCACGATGTCCGTGTGCCGTTGAAATGGATTTTTCAAAGACCCCATATATGATGAGGTCTAGAACGTAATACATTTATGTCACATATAGTCCGCAGTAGTTTGCTAGTAAACTTCAGCCTAATCGGACCACAAATTGTTTAGAAATGAGAAAAAAAACTACGACTGTCTCTAATTTTACCCATGAATCCTTCGTTGTTGTTGTTTTTTAGTTTGTTTTTATGTATATCTGAAGAACGTCAAGAGCCAAAGTTTTCATTTTAGGTACAAGCATCTTGGTTATCAATGAACAACACCTGACAAAATATGGGCAGAAATAGAGAAGTGGGCGTGACAGAAAAAATATTAATTATATCTAAAGAACGCAAGGAGAAAAATTCTTCAAATTTGGTAGACATAGCTGGGTTATGAATACAAAACTTCTCTTAAAATGGGCGGTTTTATAGAAGTGGTCGTGGCAGCTTCCACACAAAGGCATTATTGATTTCTGTCTGTCTGGAGAATGGCAAGAGCCAAAGTTTACAAATTAGGTACAAGCATCTTGGTTATCAGCACACAACATTCGACTAAATGTGCAGAAGTGGACGTGTCACAAAATAGATTTCTTTAAATCTAAAGAACGGTATTAATGGAACAATGGTAAATGTTATATAAGAATCGGCATAGCCGAATATAGCACTATTTAGCTATGTTCACACCTTTTAAATATTTGACGTTATACACGTTGTTGGAGGCACGCCAGCCTAGGGTAACTTTTAGTGACTTCCAAGGGGATTTTGAATAAAACACATGAGTTTCATAAAAACTTAATTTATTCAACAAATTTCTATTAAAGTTCTTAAATAAATAACATTGATAAGGAAGTGTGTAATTACAAAATATATTTATGTTTATACAAACTTTTTAAAATTTAATATTTTATCTGGCCACTGCCAACTTTATGTTCTGGAACTTACTAATGAATAAAATTGCAGATCAATTTGGCTCCTAAACATGGCTTTTTTAGTACTACCTTTTTAGTTACGTTAAAAATCAAATATCCACAACCAGAAAGATATGAAAGTTTCTATGTTTAAAATTAAGTGCTACCAGACGGATCACCTGAATTTAGGGTTTTTGGTAGTGGCGCTAACACACGTTATCACTAGTCTTATTAAAAAATTATTTGTTTTTGAAAGCTTTTGGCTAGATCATACATCATTGAACAGTTTCTGGCATAGTAAGTCAAAAGAAATTGTTAAAAATAAAGCTAAAGATTGATCAATTTACTGGTCACGTATTTTATGAATTTTTTTCGGCCAATATCTGTTAGGTCTGAACATACCTTTACTTGTTTTTTATAATGTAGCCTCAATAGTAAATCAAGAGTCATTTAGGTCGTCTCTTACGGAGTTTTTAGGTATTCTATGGCCAAACCCATTTAAAAAAGGCAATGGGCGGCTTTTGTTATTCGTTTAAGAATATTGATTTCATGAAAGTTTTTTCTTAACAAAAAATCCATTTAAAGTAATCTGCCGTTTATGGGTTAATAAAACACATATGTATATGTCTATACGTACTGTTTTCCTCTGTTACTACTATACCTTTCACGTTTTTGTTAGTCTTTCCTTTTGTATTAATATTTTATTGAAACGAAATAAACGAGAATATGTTTTAATATTCAACCAAAATCACAAAAAAAAAAGGAGAAGAAAGAAAACTAAATAAATGATTTACATATAGTTCACCTTTTTCCACCACATGCAAGAAAGGAAACCAACCTTTAAATCCTTAACATCTAGCCAATGGCATAAAAGCTTTTTAACTGAAAGTGATGGAAATTTAATAAAAAAAATTTGTCTCAACAAAAAAACACAAAAGTTTATTTAAATTTACTTTTTTTTCTTTCTTTAGTGCAAAATATACGCAAGTGCTTTTATGTTTGGTCAGTTGTTTTAGAAAGGGGACCAAAGAAAAGGTGACAAAATAAAGAACTATTCAGGTGAAATAATGTTAAAAGATTTTTTTTTTTTTTTTTTTTTTTTTTTTTTTGCAAGTAAATACAAAAAGAAACATAAAATTTGTGTGATGAAAAATATACGGCTTTTGATAAAATTGGATAAAAGGAACTGAAATTTTGCATAACAAAAGAATTTTTTTTATTTTGTTATTTCAAATAAGAAATTGCTAAATAATTTCCACAATAAACATTGAAATTGGAAAATAATATCAAAGATTTCAAAATGATATTCCAAATAAACGAATTTTTATATTTATTGGTTTCAAAATTAGGTTTACAAAAGCTAAAAAAAAAAATTATTTTATTTTTTTATTATAAAAAAATAAACAAAAAAAAAAACAATTTTAAAGTTTTACGATAAGAATTTGTGGCCTTTTGTTCCTTTAAGGAAACACAGGACATGATATAAAAACTGACTGTTTCATTTAATCTGATGTATTGCATCAATACAAATTTGGAATCTTTTGACCAACATTTGCGATTTTATTGACAAAAAACAGACGCCCCTATCTACAAAAGATAATATGATAAAGACTAAATGACCTAACTTACAGTTTGTATAATATGCAACATTGTTAATTTTCAAAACAAGTGGTACATTTTACAAGAAAAATTAATCATAAACAGTTTAATGCAATTTATAAATTTATAATATTAAATAGTTGTTTCCTTTTGCTGTAAAATATTCATAATGTTAGATTCATAATGTTGCGTTTAAGACGACACGAATTGTATTTTTTTTTTATTTTTTGTATATGTACACAGAAAAAAATATCTCAAGGAAATTTTTAACAACACAGTTTGTTAAAAATAAAATTTTAGGTCAAAAAACTTTTTGTTTGATTCAAAGAAAAAATTTATCAAATTTACACTTTGCAAAATAGCACTCAATAAAACATATCTAATAATGAAATAATTAAATATTTCTTCATATTCAATAAAAAAAATATTTGAATCAAAGTTAAGACAGTATTTTAACAACTCTTGTCCATTTTTAAATAGCTCATAATTCTCATTTGTTTTACAGTTTTATTTAAATAATATATTCAGTTTTGCCAAAGTCTTTGGAATAGGTTTCCTGATGATCTGGCCTAAGCAACCAGTGAAATGCGCATAGGAACTTACTTATCCCCGCATAATAAATTTTAGTGTTTTTATAAAAATATAAAAATTGAAAATTTATGACATCATCATTAATAAATAAAAAAATAAAGATTCGATTAACATTTTGTTTGATTTATTCAAAATTTTCAACAATTTATTTTAACAAATCAAGTAAACATTTTGTTGAAAAAAATTATTTTGGGCAACAACTTTTTTTATTGACTCAATAAACTTGGTTGTTGACTAAAAATTTAACAATTATACATACAAAATTTTTTATCAATCGTCAATCGTTTTTATTTATTGTCATCCCAGAAAATTCAAAAATTTGTTTAATCAAATATGCATTTTTCGTATTCAAATAAGAAAATTATTTTTTTCTGTGTATTGTATTTGGATCTGGAAAAATTAATAATAGAGTAAGGTTGTGTATGATTAATTTTTGTTTTAAGTTGAACTGTTAATATTTAATTTTTTGATATTTTTTAATTAGACTCGAGTTCATCAAATTTAATTTTCATTAAATTATTTTCACTGAGGAAGGAATTTTACAACTTGGAATTTTTTCTAAAATTTTTTGATAAATTTTCCTTGGCTGAGCTGGGATTTAAGCCCGGGTTGATTTTTACATGTTTCAAGAATCACCACATTCTATCTTCAGATAATCTTTGAGTTCTAACCACTGCACCACTGCGATGCCCGCCAGCCAACAGTCAAACATCAATCTTATAACAAGTAGTACTGGTGGTTCGAAATTTGCCGTTATTTCAAATTACATGTTGCCTCCTTTGCTCTGTTTTTTCGTATTCTTTCTGTCAAGACTTTGTCTTGAAAACCTGAAAACATTTGTTTATTATGTTTTTCTTTTGTCCACTTTCGTCGAAAATAATTTAATGAAAATTAAATTCAATTAACTCGAGCCTAATTAAAGAATATCAAAAAATTTCAAAATTGTTCTTAAAAATAGCTACATCACAAGCTCTAATGCATACATGTTAAATTCCTATTAGAATTAGCAATTGATGCAATTAGTTTATATTTTCTAATTGATTAAACAATTAGAATAAGTTCAACTAATTCCCATTAGCTAATTAAAATTTTTATTCTAATGGTAAAACTAATTGCAATTAGTTGCCATTAGCAAAAAAAATTGGTTAACCTTTACAATTAGAAATCTAATTGACTTCTGATAATGCAATTAGATATTCAATTAGCTCGAATTAGAATCAATTGAATTGAATAATTGAATATCTAATTGCATTATCAGAAGTCAATTAGATTTCTAATTGTAAAGGTTAACCAATTTTTTTTGCTAATGGCAACTAATTGCAATTAGTTTTACCATTAGAATAAAAATTTTAATTAGCTAATGGGAATTAGTTGAACTAATTCTAATTGTTTGATCAATTAGAGAATTTCACAAAAGAATGTTAATTAGCAATCATTAGCATTAGCTAATCATTACTTAACATGTATGCTCTAATGTTTACATTTGTACTTTAATTTGTACAAATAAAATGTCGACGAAAGTGTCCAAAAAAAAACATAATAAACAAATGTATTCAGGTTTTCAAGACAAAGTCTTGACAGAAAGAATACGAAAAAACAGAGAAAAGGAGGCAACATGTAATTTGAAATTTAAAAATGATAATAACAGCAAATTTCGAACCACCAGTACTACTGGTTAAAGATTGATGTTTGACTGTTGGCTAACGGGCACCGCAGTGGTGCAGTGTGTAGAACACAGAGATCTTCTGACGATAGAAAGTGGTGATTCTTGAAACATGTAAAAATCAACCCGGGTTCAAATCCCAGCTCAGCCAAGGAAAATTTATCAATAAATTTTAATAAAAATTCCAAGTTGTAAAATTCCTTCCTCAGTGAAAATAATTTAATGAAAATTAAATTTGATGAACTCGAGCCTAATTAAAGAATATCAAAAAAGTTGTGTATGATTAATTAAAATAACGAGATTGTTTTTAATTTGAGCTTCTAACAGTTTTATTGGTATAATATCTTAAAGAGGAAATTTTAATATAAAATAATATAAATATAAAAATTTTAGTATTTAATAACTATAATTGTTAACATATTACATTATTTCCTTATTTTTGATTTGTTTATTATGCATAAAAATCATAATTTTTCTGATATTAATTCCTATCATCATTTAGTAAATTTTTAAAAATCCTGTTTTAATATTGTCTCAATTAATTTGAGAAGTATTTGTTCGATTAGTAAATTAAACGAGTTCAAGAGTTCCTAATGATTTCAAGGTATTAAATAGAATCTCAATTTTAAATAATTGCTTAAAACAATATCTTATATCTTTAGTAGTAACTTTGTACAAATGTAAATATGTATGTATAAAATCTTAGTTAATTCTGAATTTCTTTTTTTATTTAATTTATAAATATTGTATTATTTATTCCTCATTAATGCCTTTAAGGCGCTGAGATCTATAATCGATATGGGTATTTCCGCAGAAAAGTATATTTTTTGTCACGGTACGACACCAACCACTTTTAATTGTTTCTCAGAGAATAATAAAATGTTATTATTTTTTTTTTTGTTAGTTTGATGTAGCTTTACATTTAGTGAAAGAAAGGAAAAATTTGAACAGCATTGTTCTAAAATACAAGACTAAAGGCTCAGTTAGCCGGGAGTATTAGTAACGTTGCAAGTCAGCTGCTTTATTTTGCGGTATGTAAATCAATTAGAATAGTTATAGTTAGCAGTAAGATGTTACGTCTCAATCTATATGAAATAGATAGGTCTTACTTTTTTACGGTAAGGTTAAGTTACGGTTACTCCCGGCTAACTGAGCCTTTATTACTTGGTGTCGTAACGTGACAAAAAGTAGACTTTTCTGTGAAAATACCCATATGAATTGCATTTTTAATATAATTGAAATAAATAAAAAAAAAGTTGGGCAAAAAAAACTTGACGTTAAGGTGTGACAATTAACATCGTGCATATGGTTGTACCACACTTAAAAATTGATATTAACATTAAAAAAAAAAAAAACTAATTAATAAAAATTAAATTAGATAAACTTTAGCCCAATTAATATATCAAAATTTGGATTAAACAGTTCAACAAAATAACCACAGTACTAATTATTATTTAAAAAAAAAAAAAACATTTTAAAATGAAGTCAAAAAAGAATGAAATTTGTCTTGAATTAAAAAATATTTACTTAAAAATGTGAACTACTCCTTTGGAGTTTGGAGCTAAAGAAATAGCATATTTTACACATATGTAACTTCAAGCTACAATATCATTTTAAATCCAGATTTCATTTGCAGTGCACCCAAAGAACGAAATGTAAAGAACTAGTTCTTATCAAAAGTTAAAACTACAAGTTATTTTTATACTAATTTACATATAAGAGAGCATATAAATGAGGTATATGAAGAAAATGAACGAAAAGTTAAAACACAAACTTGCTTTTTTAAACGATTTTACTTACATTGAAATTAAACCACACACTTGTCTGAGTACGTATAAATCTTATGTTTTCTTAAATTTCAAAGAACGAAAATTAGAGAATCAGTTCTAAATGAGAAATTTGTTTAGAAAAAAATAACGCTATAACTTTTGCTTAGGAAAGAATTTTATTCAAAGTTAAGGTTGAAAACTTCCTTATTCAATAGCTGTGTGAATCTCATGACCGCACTACAAAGGGAGCATTGAAATAAGGAGGATATCCCCTCAAAATAACTTAATAATTTTCTAATGGAACGATGCCTTAATCGGGTAAGAGTGTCCGACGCAAGGAATTCGTTAAGAAAAATTATATTGCATATCCTCCTTATACTAAAAAGGTTCTAAGGATTAAGTTTAAGGTAATTGATTTAGCATAATAATTTAAAAATTACATCACAACACCTGAATACTAATAGAGCTGAACTGCTATTGACTACTGAACAGAAATTAGATAAAACAGAACAGACTCTTGCTACAAGCATAACGACGTTCTTACTTGCCTTACAATCACACTCTTAAGGACTTTAGACACTTATCGCCAACGTAATCATCTCCATTTTCATACACCTCATCTTGTACATTTTTTCACTTTGATACTTTTCATACCCACACCAACAATCATGGCCATTTTCATGATTTTTATTTTTCGAGTACTAAAAGTCAACTCTCAATGAATCTAAGAGATTCTTATTTGGCTTGACTTTTTATAACTTAGACAGAATTCTTTCAATTTTTTCAGATTTTCTTAACGTTTTCATTGAAAAAAGTGCGTTTTGTTATCAAAGTCTTTACATATAATACACACTACAACAGCAACAAAAAAAATTATAAAAAAAAATAAGAAATAATAAAGTAGACGATTAGCTTTAAGAACACCAATAATGCCAGCCATCTAACCAACCAAACAGAACAATTCAGGAAAAATAAAAAAAAAAAACAAGTAATAGTGATAAATTCGGTTGTGCCGAATCTTTTAAGCCCTTCACCAAGAATTGAAATTTTACAATGCTGCATTTACGGCAAATTGTATGCGCTTATTTTAAAAGATCAGTGAAATATAACTTATTCCAGATATTCGTCATGGCTTGACTTGACCTTTGCCCTTCAGTTTTGCAACCATACATCTGCTCATTTCTTTTCAGGCTTAAAAACGAAGCAAATCGATTTCGGAGTCCCTATTCTGAAGTAAAGAGTAATTTGGTGAAAGCTTTAAACCAAACTAAATCGTAGTCGTACGGGACAATTTTTGGAGTTTAAGGCGGATGAAGCAAAGCCTCTAAATCACTTTTTTATGAAAAGCTTTCTTTGGCAGCAGTTTTTTTAATAAATGAATAAAAACTTTATTTCGCTTTTAAATTGTGTTTACACAGAAAAACATTTTCAAAAATAAAATAAGTTTTTATTAGAAATGTAATTAAATGAATTAAATGTTTAATCAAGTGAATTTGTGAATTTGTTTACTGGTGCAAATTAATAGTTTCAATTAAACCTTTAATTAACTTGATTCCTTTTTTAATTGCAACTGGTAAAAAAAATTTTCTGTGTAGTTGATGTCAAAAAGTAGTAAAAAATTACATCGGCCAAGCGGCCGCAGCCAGAAATAATAACAATACGAACCTGATTTATGGCATTTTTCATCACTCTTGCCAAAACATCCGGCAATAGGCCCCCTCCTTTCTGACGAAAATTCTCTTTAAAAACTTTAAAGCGTCTGAAACTTGTTAACAAAGACTAGCTACTTTAAGGAACCCCATGCAGAGCAGTATAGAACGGTAAAATTGGGCGATCGTGCCGTGCCGGTCACTGCAAATCAGCAAAACGAGAGATTAGGCGACCCGGTTATGCAGCCCTAAGGAAATCAAAACAATATTTATGCGTTCTTGAAGAGTAGTAAGTTAGTTAATTGTTCTTTTTTTTAAATCAATTTAAGTAATCAAAATTGAACATACGACTATGACATGACGTCGGCTGTCGGAAAATGTTGTTATATGGTTAAGGAGCTATTGAGGAGTATATAGCGCCAGTTCCTATTGACATGTATTTTATATTTGTGTAATTTACAATTTATGTGAAAGCAGAACTAATATCTACCGCCACTTGCAAAAATATTAATTTCGATTTACGTGAGTACCTGTCTTGCCACCTCACTTCACGGTGGATCCCAATCACATTGAGTGTGAATTTAGGATCATCATAGCAAAAATTATACACCAACCCCTTGTTAAGGAGCCAGAGCAATCTAACCATCACGGCTATTTATTAATCCCAGCAGCTTCTGTTGAATATCAACAGCACAGGGATCCCTACACGAACCAATCATGCCAGCGGGGATGAAAAATCAGTCCTCCAAGTGGACATTACCCTACAACCACGACGTATATTTTCAAAAACAGGAAGCATTTCTCCCAAGTAGCATACTAACGGAGACTTCACCAATAGTCCGACCGGTGTGCACCCACTGGGGTCTACTGACTCCCGTAGTGCCTCAGTAACACACTGAGGTACAACTTTGAACCCCTTGAAATCCATTGTACCCCAAGGAGTTCTGTCACACGCATTTATCATAAAAAAGGTTCTTCCTACATGTAATTTATTGAGATACGAATGCAGTACAGTAATTTATTAAACATTGGAACAACATTGTTCCACCTTATTTTTGTATATGGAACAAAGTACTGTGCGGCGTGGTGTAGTGGTTAACGTGCTTGCATACAAAATCAAGTTCAGGTTCGATCCCTGGCAAAGGACGAAAAATTTTTATTATGGTTTTTGAGTTTTCAAAATGAAGTGGATTCAACCGCCCTGCAAAAAATTCTTCCAAGAAGCCCCTGACCACCCCTCCCCCTGGATAAGAGGATAACATCATGGCAAAAGTCAGACAGTGCCACCCCTAGGTAAAAAGTTGGGAATCAAAGATTAGCCAGTCTCCCCACCACCACTAAACATAGAAAATAGACGGAGGACGTTGTTTCTACACGCAGAGAAAAGACATGTTTAAATATGGTCACCTCCAACAAAACTATTTTTAAAGAAAATTTTGAATATATTATAGTTAATGTGACCATATTATTGTCATCTACAACCATATTATGGCTGAATTAGTCCTCCATCAAGAAGCCACAACCATATTATGGTTTCCTCTAAAAATGTTATGGTTAAATATGACAATAATTTTTTTGAAAATGAACAATAGTATATTCCTCTTTTTCAAGAGCAACATGCTAAGGTTGAAAACCAACCATGCTATTATAAGTGCTAAACATGTCTTAGTTATTTTTGTGGCTTCTTGATGAAGGACTGATTCAACCATAATATGGTTGTAGGTAACAATAATATGGTTACATTAACCATAATATGTTTAAAATTTTATTTAATATGTAATAGTTTTTTTGGAGGTGACCATATTTAAACATTTTTTTCTCTGGGTGTAGGCAAGGACAGATTGGGCTGCCTAGAACCTGCTAAAGCGTACCAATCATCTTCTTACCTGGAACAACAATCGATTAGGGTACAACGCAAAATAACAAAAGACTGATCGATACTCCAAGAACTCCAGTGCAAGCCATATGCCATATGTTTTGGAGAAAAAAGGGTAAGGTGTATGCCAATGTGAAAAGAAAGATCTAACACCTTAAGGCGAAAATCCGAGAAAGAGTGAGAGCGCTGGGGGGACCTGAAAAGAGCACGTCAGCTCGAAGCAAACAATGGGCGCAATATGAAATATTTTATCTTTAAAATATAATGTGGACATATTTCCAAATATAAGTTCGAATAATCTAAAGTTAAACAAATGCCCACGTTAAATAAGACCAGAAAGAAAAAAGTTATTTATTAAACGTTACACATACGCCACCCTGTATATAAAATCAAGGGTTTTGTGATGTTTTTTTTTTACCGGAACAACAAAATATCGTTAGGATGTAGTAAAAAAAAAAAAGTAATAAATGATGGATGGTTCTAAATAGTAAATAGAGTGTAAACAGGATAAGTTTTTTTGGGTGCTTGGCAGCTACATTCATTACGATTTTTCCTGCTCAGGAGAATTGAAAACAATAAACTACTATAATCAAAAAGTAATTTCAATTTTTGGGAATACAAAATTTTAATTTCAAAAGATTTTGTTATTTGTGCTTAATTCCCAGTTTTTATTACTGATAAAAACACTTGAAATTTATTGTTGATGGGATAAGCTATTCCTATGCGCATTTCACTGGTTGCTTAGGCCAGATCATCAGGAAACTTCATCCATAAAGATTTTAGAAAAACTAAAGATATTAAACCAAATAAAACTGTTAAGCGTATAAGACTTATAGCAACAGGTCTACTTGTAATAATAACAAAGCTTAAACAAAACACATCAACAATAAACAGTGGGTTTATCTCATCTTACATTTTGTATTCCCAAAAATTGAAATTACTTTTTGATAATAAACAGGCAGTGCACGGCCTTAAAAAACACTTAATTGTCAACATCTTTTGTAAAGTTGTTGTTGTTGTTTTTATTTTGTTTTTCTTAACCTACTTACAACTACAATTAATGTTGAGAGAATTTCAACTAATTGTAGTGGGGAATGTAAGATGAGATAAACCCACTGTTTATTGTTGATGTGTTTTGTTTAAGCTTTGATATTATTACAAGTAGAACTGTTGCTATAAGTCTTATACGCTTAACAGTTTTATTTGGTTTAATATCTTTAGTTTTTCTAAAACGTTATGGATGAAGTTTCCTGATGATCTGGCCTAAGCAACCAGTGAAATGCGCATAGGAATAGCTTATCCCATCAACAATAAATTTCAAGTGTTTTTATCAGTAATAAAAACTGGGAATTAAGCACGAATAACAAAATCTTTTGAAATTAAAATTTTGTATTCCCAAAAATTGAAATTACTTTTTGATAATAAACAGGCAGTGCACGGCCTAAAAAAACACTTAATTGTCAACATCTTTTGTAAAGTTGTTGTTGTTGTTTTTATTTTGTTTTTCTTAACCTACTTACAACTACAGTTAATGTTGAGAGAATTTCAACTAATTGTAGTGGGGAATGTAAGATGAGATAAACCCACTGTTTATTGTTGATGTGTTTTGTTTAAGCTTTGATATTATTACAAGTAGAACTGTTGCTATAAGTCTTATACGCTTAACAGTTTTATTTGGTTTAATATCTTTAGTTTTTCTAAAACGTTATGGATGAAGTTTCCTGATGATCTGGCCTAAGCAACCAGTGAAATGCGCATAGGAATAGCTTATCCCATCAACAATAAATTTCAAGTGTTTTTATCAATAATAAAAACTGGGAATTAAGCACGAATAACAAAATCTTTTGAAATTATAAACTACTATAGTTAATTTTTTTTATTAAGTCAGGAATGACTAAATTGACTAAGAATTACTCAAGGAACTGGAATATACCCCACAAGATATACGAGTATTTCTAAGTGTTACATACGATTTAAAAAATCTTATATATTCTCTTAAACCCGTCGTCGTAGTGAAATTATATACAAATGAATACCAAATACTTAAGCTAAAGGAAGAGAAAAAAACTTGGAAAAAAATTATCTTCATTATCCTCTAGAACATCTGTTCATAAGTTTAGTCTACATAATCTCTAGGATTGCTTGCTTTTATTAACACTCTGGCATTAAATAAATAAAAAAAATAACGTGTCTTCCCAGAAAAAAAGGTAAAGTGGGCAATTCAAAGAGGTTGCTTAAGAAAGGAATAAAGATGCTAACAAAGAACTTAATATACAAGGATGAGAGTCAGAAAGATGAACGGATGGACGGACGGACGGATAAAAAGCAGACAGACGGACAGATAAATATAAAAAGAAATGCTTGAATAGTCACCCTGCTACAGTTGTTATTATTTCTGTTTCATTTAATGGCGTTTCGTTCCGTGTTTTGTTTTATTTTTGTTCTTTAATCTTGTGTTAGCAAACCTATTGATGACTGAAGAAGCTGCTGATGCTGCTGCCGCTTTAAAAATGATGATGATAATGCAGCTGCTGCTACTGAAGATGACTTTGGTACGTGTGTATCGTGTAATAAATGATTATTGATACATTTTTGATTTACTTGAAAAGATCAAAGTCTACTTCTTAAAATTGCTATAGTCGTTTTGTTTTATATAAGAGAAGACAGTACAAAATCCTGATAATTGATTTAAATTTTGCCTAAGACATTCTACAGAAGGAAGGCAGGCCTTAAACAAAAAAAAGTAATAGAAACATTGAAAAAAATATTAATGGAGGGGGCATCTTATTTATTACAGGTATGTATTTGCACGGCTTATCGTTACTGCACGTAAGGAAAACACATTTTTTCTATATGGAAGTGACCAACAAAATTATTTTTAAGAAAAATTAATAAACATATTGTGGTTAAATCTACCATATTATTGGCACTTATTATTTCTATTATTGCACGTTTGGAAACAATCATAATATGATTGTGGCTTTTTGATGAAGAACTTATTTAACTATAAAATGGTTGCCGCTGACAATGATAACCATATTATTGTAACCATATTTTTTGTTTTAAATTATTTCGTTAAAAATTAAGTTAGTGAGGGTAACGTGTTACAGTGCTTATTTTTTAAACTAACCAGTAGGGTTTTTCCCGGGAATTCCCGGGAAGAGAAATTTCAATTATTTTATTTCCCGTTTTCCCGGGATTTTTCTTGAGGGATCCCGGGAAATAAAAATTCCTCATAATTTCAGAAAATAGCTATTTATACTTTGAAATGTAGTTTTTCATTCTCTAAAAATTAGCCTCTGTGGATGGGTTGTGGATTAGATCAATTACAAGAAGTGAGTACATGTATTTAAATCAATGTCTCCTGATGTAATAAATCTACTAAAAGCAGAATGGGCAGTGCAACAGTTGATAATTATTACATTTAGTGAAGTGAAGAGTTAATAAAGTACATTAATTCAAAATAAGATGCAGGCAGTAAAGTTTCATTGTCCATGAACAAGTCTTAAAAATAAGAGATGCCTAAGCATATCGCTCCTTTATTGCAACATAGTCACATCTACAAAAACAAACGATCTTGGCAAAATGCGATTAAAGTTTTCAAAATGTACCGATTTAAAGAAAATATATCTTATAACTTCGGTTCAGTTTGAGATATAATACGAGAAGGTATGAAGGAAAACTTTGCTAAAGTTACTTAAAAATTTGAGATATGACTATGATGCAATGAAGGAGCGATATGTCTATTAGGTGATAAACACAAATTTTCAATTTTAATTTCAATTTGTGTTGGTTTATATACCCGTGAACTGCGGGGAAACCGAAGTAAAATAACATTTTGGAAACTCGTGTAAGATACTACAACATACAACTTGAAAAACACATTGTCCTCAAGATTAAAAATGGACCTATTGAAAAGAAAAGGTTGGTAAGTCTGAGTTTATACGGTTCATTCTTTACTGAAAAGATTGCTACTTTATAGGCGAGAGAGGCGAGGGGTATGTACTCGTTTCTTTTCCACTCGCCCCTCTCGCCTATAAAGTAGCAATCTTTTCAGTAAAGAATGAACCGTATAAACTCAAACTAAGAAGCAGTCCGGTTGATGCTATTTTTGCATCAACCTTGACATACATTTGACTGATATAGACGTTGTTTATATAAAAGAAAAAATTGCTTCTGATTGTGAATGTGAATCCGAAGCATGCTACAACGGTGCACTTTTAACTATTTGTCCAACCTCGGTAAAAAATGAACAAAATTTTTCGGAAACATGATAATTAGTAAATAAAATCAGGAATATACTCTTTGACGACTTGCTAGGCGCTTTGAGTGTGTCAGAAAGTTAGTTCCTAAGCCGTTAAAAAATGTTATATATTTCTTTAAAATATTTTATCTATTTTATTAGTTAACTTTTTGATCTCATATCTTGAGTAACTCAATTTTTATTTTGTTTTTATTATTGTTTTATGAATTAACAGCCTGTTTTTGTAAAACATAAGTCTTCTCACTTGAAGCTTTCGTATTAATACGTTTATGTTCAAAATTTGGTTTTTAAAAAACATTTAAAAGCGTTCATCTTTTCATAGTTGACATTAATAGAGCTTTTTTCTTTCGTGAATCAACATTATTGCCAATGCATTAATATTCGTACATTTCCATTATTTTTTCATATAAAGGTTCTGTGTTTGTTTACAAAAATTAAAATTAAATTTCAAAAACAAAATACTTTATAAAAAGTGTTACTAAATTAGTAAAAATAAAAGTGTTGAATGAAATTTTTAACAATAATAGCAATAAATAAAAGAAATACATAAAGAAGATATTTTGCTGCACATCAACATATAGATATGTAGAAGATATTTGCGAAGATAAAATTTTTTGGAACATTCGGAAGAACGGTGGTATTTTACACTACACTGTATGTACAGTCACACAGATAATAGTACGTACGCCTTAACAATTCTTTAATTTTCCAAAACTTAGAGATATTTAAAATAATAAATAAATCAAAAATTTTTAAATGAAAGCAAATATTTATTTCATTATTAAATTTAAGACTATTGATTTGTCCGCATACCTATTTTAACAAAACAGTAATATTTTTTTTTCTTAAATTACTGCAGTCTTTAAGAATTTGCTTGCAAGTTTAGCTTGTGCCACTTTCCGTATATTATTTTTCCTTTAAATCTTCTTAATTTAAAAAGGACAGTTTTCTATTTGGCATCGTACGTATAATTATCTGTGCTTTCAGATTAACTTATAAGTGTAAAAGTATAATTAGCGGAAATTGACCCAAACTTTTTGTAGATTGATTTTGACAGTGTGTCGATGCCTTGCAAATGCCAACAAATATCGATCATAAATCCAGGGTTATTCTTAAGCTCCAATTTTAGAGGGAGTGCGTACTATGCCACGAACAACGGTACGCAACATGATGTGATCGGACTTTAAATGGCAGCGCTATATTTAAAAAACTAAATGGGCTGCATATGGAGGCGTGGCTATAAAAATTTAACCGTTTTAGAAACATCATTGACATACCTTTCATTCAAAGCGGTGACTGGCACAAATTTTTTTTGTAAGGAGGTCGACACGCTCTAATGTACATTCATATGTTCATATTTTTGAGCATATGTAGTTCCATTGTTTCTAGAATTTTTTGAACCTCTAAATACATATTTATGTAATTATAAGTGAACCTTTATAGAATATTTTATAATAATATTAGTTTTTTACGTTTCCTTTTTTAAAATATCGCAGTTATTTTCCATTTTGTGGTGATTTGTTTTTTAAACGAATGCCTTTTACTTATCGTCTACTTTCCACTTTTGTTTGTTTTTCATTTATTGCTAAGATGTTCATTTTATAAGAACCAAAAATATATAGAAAAAACTTAAAGCTTTTTTTGTCACTCACATGAAATGTTTTTTAATTTTATGAAAACCTAAATCTGATTTCGTTCGTTTTTTTTACGAACGAACAAATATTTTCATTTTCTAAAAACAGGCCGTAAATCTTTTAAAATAAAATTTTGTATTGCCAAAAATTACTTTTGATAATTAAATTGTTATGTTTATGTTATCTTTTAATCTTGTATCCAGAGCATAATAATACTGAATAAAAGCATAATAATAGGGAATAAAGGCGTGAGGTAATAATAATTCAAGTTCCTATTTTAATCTTTAATTAATTTTTTAGTATTGAACCATTTCTTTTACTTTCTTTGTAAACAAGTTCCATTACGTTTTTTATAAAAGTTTTTTTTAATAATTAATAACAAAATTTACTTTCTATTATTTATATGGACCGGGATCCCGGGATCCCGGGAAATTTAAAAAAAAATCCCGCTTTCCCGGGAATCGAAAAAGTCCGGGGAAAAAAACTCTACTAACAAGGTACCAATCTTACACAGAAAAAAATAAAAATTGATTTCAATTAAAAAATTTGTGATATAAATTAAAAAATTAATTAAATTTGCACCAGTAAACAAATTAATAGTATCAAATAAACCTGTTAATAGTATTAATTAAACGTTTAATTCACTTAATTAATTGAATTAATAAATTAATTAAATAAAACTGATTATATTTTTGATTAATGCTTTAATTGGTGAAAATTTTTGGAGAATTTTTTCTGTGTAATAGTGCATTTACACTTGTAATTTTCAAACTAGCTTATGATCGTAAACTACTTTCATAAACTATACCGTTTACATCAGCATTTTTGACAGTTAAGTTGTTTATCTTTGACAAGTTCTTAGCCCCAATAATAAAAAAAAAACGTTGATGCACATACATACGAACATATAAACAAACCTTTTATTTCCGTTGTCCATCTAGAAGAAAATATGTAAAAAAAAAACTAACATTTCTTATAAATTTTGAATTATTTTAAACATTTTCTTTGATTATTTTATTTTTCTTACTACTGTTTTGGCTTTTTTACAGACAAAAGTAAATTTTTTTTCACTTGATTTTTTTTTATTTTTGAGGAAAAGTCAAATATCAGTAGCATTGCCAGAACAAAATTTGAAAAAACAGAGTTGCATTAACAAAAACTGGTTGTTTGTAACTAGTTTATCTCAAAAGCAAGTTACAAACGTGTTTATAATTTGTATGGATAAACAAGTTTCTCAAACTAGTTTATCATCATAAACAACTTATAACCTGTTTATGGCGTACGTGTAAATGCACTATAATGGTTTGTAACTCTCAAAAAATCAAGAGAGCTTTGATCTGTTTTATTTTTGCAATCTCATTCTAAGGGCTAATAAGTCCGAGCAAGTTAAACTCTCTTTTGGGTTTAGAATGTTTTTAAACCAACAAATCTATAGATCCGTAAACATATAAACCATCTTTAAACGCATAAAATTAGTTGCAGAACTTTTGTGGACTATAAGCGAATTTGGACTATAATAGATTTTTTATAAGCCATTTTATGGATAATAAGTGAAATCTGGTATAATCCACATTTTGGACTATATAAAAATTATCTCCTTCAATGAAACCATTCCTTTTAAACAAAAGAAAAGTTTTTTTTTTTTAAACATAACCTAATATTGATTTAACTGAAATAAATAGTTTAAAATAATAGTTGCTAGAAAGGTAAATAAAAACATGTTGCCAGTTGGTTACAAAAAATATAAAAAACAGAGCGGACTGTAACCGAACATTTTTGCATAAAGAATTATATACGCATGCTAAGAAAATGTGGTTTTAAACGAAAATGGGCTACACGCGAAATGGACCTTAGAACAAATAATTTGTATCAAATTCGAAAAAATCTGCAAGTGAATATGACAGTTTTGGCTTAAATCCGTTTTTGGCCTTTAAGCGAAATGGACTATAAGCGAAAAGTACTCTAGCTGCATTAAGCCTTAGTGCACCTATTGTGATACACCTTAAGTCAACTTTTTTGTTATAGTGTACAACATTACCTTCCAAATGAAACCTTAAAATAATTGTGTGGTGTTTACATGAATTGTTTTTGTTAACTGTCTGTTTTTTTTTTTTTTTTTAATTACAATAAAGTAGAAATTTGTATAAAAATCAACTACTTTTAAAGAAAATACAATGAGCTGGTAAAGTAGTTCAGTATACCACATTACCAGCATATTGTGTACCAAATTACCTGCACATTTTTTTAAGTCGTGTTTAACGGGATTTGCAATATTCTCTCAGAAAATGTGAGTTTGGTTTAAGTCAAAAAAATATACTAAATGTACTTCTGAGCTAAAATATTATTTCAGATGTCTTCAGTAAAATTGTATGGCGATTCTTTGCTTAGAATATATCAACCCTCTGACACTCAGTATAAGGGGTAGTTTTTGTCCTTTTTTTAACTTCCACACAAAAGATACTAAAATGGCACTTTATATATATATGTCCTTTATTTATTTTAATATTTATACAAAGTATGTGTTTTAAAATAAAAGTTCAGGTGAACATAGGGCGTTACGGCAAAAAAAAAATGGCACTTTAGAGGGTTAAAATGTTCTACGAATATTTTCTGCATAAAATTTTACTAGCGATCTTCTAAAACAAAAAAAATCGTGAAATGTAGGTCAAACGGATTTTCGAAATTCCGGGATTCTTTGTCCGATTTTAGTGTATGTGCTGCACTACGTCCAACTGTTCCTTTGTTCCTTTTGAATAAGAAAACTTGTATGGAATTCTCTCATCTTTTATGCATTTGAGGAGGTTTATAACAAAACGCAAAATTTCACTTTTTAAGTTTTATGCTTTTTTGACTAAAACTAAAGGAACAATTTCACATGTATACATACATACATCGTACTGGCTTAAATTAATTTTTTTTTTTTTTTTTTTGTTCATATTCCGTTTTATTACGGAGCTCCTCATTCATAATTTTCGCTTTTATTTGTCATCAGTTTTACTCTACAACAAATTTATATTAATTATTTTAAATAATTTTTTCCCCATTTTTTATTTATATTTTAATAAACAAAAGTTATAATTTTGTTTCATATTTGCCATGCACTTAATTTAATTTGAATAATAAACTATTAAAAACCATAAATTGTATAAAACGCTCATGTGTGTTGTTCTGGACACTTTTAATGAAATTAAATAAATTTATGCAGAAAAAACTATAATTTTTTTATATTTTTTTTTTTTTTTTTTTTTGCAAAAAGTTGAACATATTAAATGTCACAATATTGCTGAAAGGCGTAAGTTTTACATGGTTCTTTAAAAAAAAACCATAATATAAAAATAAAACTTTAATTACAAATGATTTTTTATTGAAAATAGAAAAAGTTCATAAACTTACCACTGCTCGACAAGCTGGACTCCGATAAATATCACTGGCACCTGATAAACTTTGGAAATATTTTTTTGTACCATAAACTGTATCCATTTTGATTGAGTTTAAATGTGTTTGTAGTTTTATTTTAGATAAAAAAAAAATTATAGCAAAAATTGATGTTTGTTTTAAAAACTTTTTAACGGCTTTTATTTAAAAAAAAAAAGAAAAAATGTCACTTTTTTATTAGACTCAAACTTAATGTTGAATTTTTTGTAGGTTTAAATTTTCGTTAAGCGAGAAAAATGTTCTGGATTTAGAGCAAAAAAAAAAATAAAAATAATAATAATAATGAAGAGTTGCATTAACATAGACTTTCAGTGTTTTTGTTGCTATTGCTGTCTTTGCTGACATCCACGCCAACAACAACAAAAAAAAAACGATCAATTTTCCACAGCTATTCCCATATTCAAAATATGTTCTCTGTTTTATGTTCCTTTCAGTCTACTTTTTTTTTAAATAAACCAACCGAAAAAAAAGGAAAACTTGTTTTTGTTTTCTTTTCACACTTTAGTATGATGCTGCCAACTTTTGTTGCATGTTTATTGGGTGGCTGGATGTGTGGCAGCAATGTGTTTTTGGATTGGTAAAAATATTAGTAATGTGTTGCCACAACAAAAACACGCACACGCACACACACAAATACAAATGTATACAACCGAAAAAAAACAATGTTTAATTAACTAATGGCGCTGCCGCTGCTGCTACTGTTGCATTGAGTTACGAGTTAGTTTTTTGTTGCCTCCTTCGGTATGGTTGGTTTTTTTTTCTTGCTTTTTTGGTTTCAGTTGTCTGTTATTTTTATAGCGCCACAGAATCTATAATGTTTAAATGTAATGGATATTGTGTTGCAAAATGATGAAGAACGATGAGTTTTTTGTTTTAGATGTTTTGCTTCATGTATTGTGTTTTTTCTGTTGTCTGTTTAAAAAACAAAAAACTTTATTAACATTGATCACTATTTAATAAATTGCCACAGACACTGACACCGTAATTTATAGATAAACCTGGAATGAAAATAAAAAAAAAATATAATTGTTAAGGAATAAAAAAACTATTGAAGATTTATGCAAAAATACTTAAATAGATAAATTTTTTAAAATAGGACTTTAGCATTAAGTCTAACTGCCTAGAACTGAACTAGAACTGCACTGAAGCTCAGCAAACGCAACTAAATAATTATAAAATAAATAAAAGTATACGCCAAACAAATCGGAATGTGATTACTAATGAAACATTAAATACAAACAAGATTTATAAAAAAATGTTCAATATTTTCAATTTAATATACAGAAATTCAACAAAAATAGAAAAATCAAGTAAAAAAGATCGGTAAATCCATAGATCAGTGCAGAAATCATTTGTTACTGTGATGTTAGGGATAAACTTTTCAAAAAATGTCTTTAAAAATTCATTAAATAAAAAAATTATCTTTGAAAAAAAACAAGTAGTTTAGAAATAAATTCTTCGAAAATACACAGAAAAAATTTTTTAGGCCAGTAAAAGAATTAATCAAAAATAAAATCAGTTTTAATTAAATATTTAATAAGGTGAATTAAACTTTTTAATCAAGTGTATAAAATGTTTAATTGACAATATTTCAATTAAAAGTTTAATAAACTTGATTAAAAGTTTAATTCACCTGATTAAATATTTTATAAAAACTGATTTTATTTTTGACTGGCCTAAAAAATTTTTTCTGTGTAGAAATGATATTCGCGTAACATGGCAGTTAATTAACGAGATAATTGGAAAACAAATCTCAAATATAGATAGTGTAATAACAAGAAACTTTAAAAACGAATATTTAAATAATTTTGCTACAAATTTTAATGCAAACGTAAAGAAATTTACACACACATGCAATATAAAAACATTAAACTATACCCATACCTCAGTCCGAAACTCTATATACTTCGAAAAAAACAAATGAAGACGAAATCTTTAACATATTAAAATCTTTAAGCGTTAGAAAAGGAGCCGGTGCAGATGGTATACGCGCGAAAGATCTTAAAATAAATGCGAGCTTTTTAACGCCAGTAATTACAGAACTTATCAATTCAAGTTTAGAATGTGGAATTGTGCCGGAAATGCTCAAAATGTCAATAGTGCGACCGATATATAAGAGTGGAAATAGGACAGATACTAACAACTAAAGACCAATTATCTTATGTGTAATATATCAACTTTTAGACGAAGTTATACTTACTGATTTTCATCAAAAATACAAAATTATCAACCCAAATCCATACGGGTTTCAAAAGAACAAAAATATTAAATAACTCTTAGGTAACTATTCGTCGTATATAAATACATGCTTAAGTAATCATACGCACGTATTAGCACTATTCATCGACTTTAGCAAGGCTTTTGACACTCTCTCGCACACCAAAATGATACAAACACTTGAGAGAAATGGAATAAGAGGAACAATTTTGAACTGGTTTAAGAATTACCTGGAATGTAGATCGTATTGTGTAAAAATCAACAACAAATTAAGCAACTAAATTTCGTATGACTGTAGAGCCCCTCAAGGGTCAAAACTTGGTCCAATCTTGTATATAATATACACAGAAAAAAATAATTTTCATATTTGAATACGAAAATCGCATATTTGATTACAAGATTTTTTGAATTTTCTGCGATGACGATTTTTGCGGTATTGATAAAAAAGTTTGTATGTGTAATTGTTAAATTTTTAGTCAACAACCAAGTTTATTGAGTCAATAAAAAAAGTTGTTGCCCAAAATAATTTTTTTCAACAAAATGTTTACTTGATTTGTTAAAATAAATTGTTGAAAATGTTGAATAAATTAAACAAAATGTTAATCGAATCTTTATTTTTTTATTTATTAATAATGATGTCATAAATTTTCAATTTTTATATTTTTATAAAAACACTAAGCTTTATTATGCGAGGATAAGTAAGTTCCCATGCGCATTTCACTGGTTGCTTAGGCCAGATCATCAGGAAACCTTTTCCAAAGACTTTGGCAAAACTAAATATATTATTCAAATAAAACTGTAAAACAAATGAGAATTATGAGCTATTTAAAAATGGACAAGAGTTGTTAAAATACTGTCTTTACTTCGATTCAAATATTTTTTTTTATTGAATATGAAGAAATATTTAATTATTTCATTATTAAATATGTTTTATTGAGTGCTTTTTTGCAAAGTGTCAATTTGATAAATTTTTTCTTTGAATCAAACAAAAAGTTTGTTGACCTAAAATTGTATTTTTAACAAACTAGTAAGTAATAGCGCAACTTTTGCATATGCCGACGATACGGCTATAATAGTTGCTAACAAAAATTTACCGTGTGCAGTAGATAAAATGCACCAACAATTAGACAATGCAACAAAATGGTACCACGACAATGGTCTCATAATAAATGCAAATAAAACAAAAGTGATGCACATTAAACCTCCTCACCTTGAAAATTCACGGATTTTTTTAAAATTTCACGTTATGAAATGCCTACACAATCAATCTTCAAATATAAACCAATCAAATGACTCTTGCTCAACCGTCATTGCAACAGTTGAATTTTATGGAATTTTAGTCAAATGGAAAAAACATATAGAGGATCTCCAAAAGAAATTATGTAAGTCGTCATATATGCTATATCGTTTAAGTAGCTGTGCTACATATAGCGTTTTACGCCAAGCATATTTTTCATATGCGACATGGAATAACAGCATTAGGAAATGTTAAATATAGTGCCACTTTACAAAAAACACAGGATCAAATATTGAAAATATTATGGGTACCAATACACAACAAGAAACAATTTAACCCAACAAGACAATCAAGCAAACTCTATTATTGAGCCAAATACTGCAACAAACATAATTCAGCAAACAAACGCTACCAATTCCCACAACGAATCAAATAGTACTCGTATTATTGAAACACACATTAACTTTAACAACAATTACTTGGAAAACAACAACAACACATCCTCAAGTAACACACGTATTATATACAATAGCAACAACACACATGGTCAAAATCACAGCAAAACTGCATGAATCCTAACTCAACAAACTAACACTAATCTTACTCGTATTATGGAAACATCTTAAAACGTTGACAACAATTATTTTGAAAACCACAACACATCCTTAATTAACACGCGTATTATACAAAATAATAACACGCAAGGTCATTACAATATTGTACCATCGTTAAACAACAACCCTCGACTGGTAACTAACTTTGCCAAAGACTTAAATGTATTAAATATCAAGAATATATATTACTCAACAATATCAAAAGATATTATCGCAGTTATTTTTTAGGAATACAAAATTTATTATTAATAAGATTTCTGTATGACGTGCTAAATTCCCAATTTTTCATATATGATAAATACACTGAAATTTATTGTTGAGGGAAAGCTAGCTTCTATGCGCATTTCACTGGTTGCTTAGGCCAGCTCATCAGGAAACCTATTCCTAAGATTTAAGAAAAGCTAAAAATATTATACAAATAATACCTAAAAGCGAATGAGAAATATAAACACTCAAAGTTTCACTTGTAACTATGTATATAAAAGCTTAAACAAAACATCAACAATAAACAGTGAGTTTATCTTTTCTTACATTCCCCTACAAATGCGCATAGAAGCTAGCTTTCCCTCAACAATAAATTTCAGTGTGTTAATCAAATATTAAAAATTGGGAATATAGCACGTCATACAGAAATCTTATTAATATCAAGAGAATTTTATAAAGATTCAAGATATTTACAACATATTGATCACGCTCAAAACACCAGAAGACGTATACAAGGAAGATATAAAGTACAAAGGTTTAGAAATGAATATGGAAGAAACACCCTCTCAGTATCTTTACCAACTATATTAAATAAAATGCCTACCAAAGAAATAAACTTATAAAAGACTTTTTAATAAGTTTGCAATGAAGTAATTTCTAAAGTTAAATTTTTTAAAATTTTTTATTATCCTTATTATTATCAATGAATTTTTTGTTATGTATCAATACCTGCAGGCAAGCTAAAAAGCTTTGCGGGTCTAAGTAAGAAAACATATACACAAATGTTAAATTCAGGAAAGATTAAATTAATAATAAAAAAAAAACTGAACTAGACTTAACTAGAACTGAACTTGAACTGATCTAGAACTGAACTTGAACTGATCTAGAACTGAACTAGAACTGAACTAGAACTTAACTAGAACTGAACTAGAACTGAACTAGTACTGAACTAGAGCTGAACTAGAACTAAACTAGAACTGAACTTGAACTGAACTAGAACTAAACTAGAACTGAACTAGAACTGAACTAGAACTGAACTAAAACTGAACTAGAACTGAACAAGAACTGAACTAGAACTGATCTAGAACCGAACTAGAGCTGAACTAGAACTGAACTAGAACCAAACTAGAACTGAGCCAGAACTGAAGTAGAACTGAACTAGACTTGAACTGGAACTGCTCTAGAACTGAACTAGAACTTAACGAAAACTGAACTTGAATGGAACTAGAACTGAATTAGAACTGATTTAGAATTAGCTTTAAGCCATATATAGAAATAGTTCATTAAATAGTTTTGATTCTCGTTTTTTTTTTAATTTGTTTACAGTGCGTTTTCTAACTATTCGTTTAATTTGTTCTCTGAAATTCTTCTCTTTTTATTCAAATATTTAAATTTTTTGTCAGCCAGTAGGATAAGTCTCACTTTTTAAATAAAACAAATGCAAAACTGGTCATTGCCTTTCTTTGCAACTTCCTCCTGTAACTTCTTCTTCTTCTTGTGTCTTAATATTATAGTTTTAATTGCATGTGTGTGTGTTTGGGAAAGATGCTAGCTTTTGTTTTGTCTAACTATTTTCAAATACCTGTTAAACTGTATGGCCAGTGGACAAACAGGTTTTTTTTATTGGCTTAACAAATTAAAAAGAAAAATCTTTTTCAAGTAAATTTCCTATTAAATGTTTAAATTGTTTTTTAAAGAGAGAATCAAGAGATGGAAATGAAAATGAAATAAAAATTAGAAACTTGTATTTTGTTGAGAGTTTTTTGGTCTTTTTTAGATAAAAGTGAAAAAATTGGATTTTTTAGTTGATGTGAGAATTCTGGATCTCAAAAGTTATTATGTGTAAAAGATATGTAAATAAATTTAAATAAAAATTAAATTTAAGTAATTTTTCAGGTTTTTTTTTACTAGAGTTGAAATTTTAGATAAATAGTGATAGACACTTTGCCACAAAGAAAATGGAAAATTTTCAAATTTTTAGGGTTTTTTTTTTTTTGAATTAGACTAAGGCCCGTTTTCACGACTTAACGATAGCTAAATGTAGGAAGTTATCGAACAGATAATGAGTTTTTAATTATCACAAGTTCCATTTAATCTAAAAGTGATGGATAAGCTAAAGAGAGGAACGTTCTACCTTTAACTTTAGATTTGAGATTGCCATATTATATTCACATATTTTTTATATATGGCAACTCCAATTATACGTATATTTTGTAAATGTAAAAAGAAGTACGTAGTTGCCAGTTCGTATTTTTATTTTGGCAAAAATAGTCGGTATTTTCTTTAGTATTGCCACATATTCAAAAATGTTAAGTTTATACAGAAGTTGTGAAAACGAAAAATTGTTGAAGGTAACTTTATTACTCACCAGTGCTAAAGGTACCGTTAACTATTTCGAACTTTATAGGTTAGTCGTGAAAACGGGCCTTAATTTTATAAATATTTCTTTCGAGTTCTAAATTAACTTTAAAAATGTTATTTATTCAGTAGTCTAGTCGGGTTGTTTAAAATTTCTGGTAGTTATCTTAAAAATTTTATGGCTACCTACAATATTTACTTTTGCAATCACAAAATTCTGAGATTATTAAAATTTTTTTTAATTTAATTATTGTTCAAGCATTTAATTTCCCACCACTTATTTATTCTTTTCCCACTCAGTATAATTTTCATAAACTTTTTTCATTACAACTTTCATTCTCATTTAAATTCTAAAAAGTAATTAAAATAAATTATTCAAGAAAAGACTCAAAAATACTTCAAACCAAAAAATCACACTCTAAGCTTACTGTACCACAAGTTTTTCACTGTGGAGCAAAATATAAGGCAAAAAAGCCACAGCAGCAAATCAAAATGCATAAAATCATTTACTAGATTGTGGATTCTTAATGGGCAAAAGTAAAAGTTTTACTGGCTTCTTAACAGAAAAAAAAATGTACAACCAAACAAAAACTACGTAAAATATTTAAAACATTTATTTGGAATATGCCACAAAAATGAAAACAACACAAATTCATAAAGAACTTTAACATTGTAAAATAAATAACAAAAAAATCTTTGTTTGATTAAGAAAAAAGAATAAAAAAGAGACACAAAAGACAAAGAAAAAGTTAAAAACAAACAACGAAATTTCACTGTCATTATAATATGGTCAGTTAAAGTTGGAGGCGGTTTTTATTTCCTCAACTGATCCGAATGTTGAAGAGCAACAAACAATATTGTAGTTGCTGGTATTTCTCTTTCCGAACTAATTTCAACTACTACAAACAAGACAATAACAATCAAAATGAATACAAAAATAATTATCATAAACACAAAAAAAGATAGCGTTGACCTGATTTGCATACCCTGGCTTAAGTAGAATTATTTATATTTGTAAAATAGTTTGTAAACACACACACTTACACCTTTACAGTCAAAGTCATGCTATCATATAAACATTTGATTTGTTTTTTTTTAAAAGCAGCCTGCGTATTTGAAAACGTTAAAAAGAAATTTATATCAGAATGTTCTGTTTAAGACTTATTTCTATAAGACTATTCTCGAAAAAGACAATTTTTAAAAAAAAATTTTCGGTACAAGACTAGTTTCTTTAGAAAACTCAGTTTTTTCTATAGAAAATTTTTAGTAAAAGACTAGTTTGTATAGAAAAAGGCTATATTATAGAAAATTTTCGGTATAAGACTATTTTCTATAGAAAAGTTTTAGTACAAGACAATATGTTATAGAAAATATACAAAAAATGTTCTCTAAGAAATAGATTTGTGCTAAAAATTTACTTAAGGAAAGAGTCTTATACTGAAAGTTTTTTTTAATAAAAAAGTATTTAAAAAAAAAACAATCTTTTCAATATAGTATTTAAGAAATAGATTTGTGCTAAAAATTTACTTAAGGAAAGAGTCTTATAATGAAAGTTTTTTTTAATAAAAAAGTATTTAAGAAATAGATTTGTGCTAAAAATTTACTTAAGGAAAGAGTCCTATACTGAAAGTTTTTTTTTTAATAAAAAAGTATTTTAAAAAAAACAATCTTTTCAATATAGTATTTTATGAAAACAATCTTATACGAAAATTTTTTAATTGAAAATATTCTTTTACTTACATTTTCTATAGAAAATTGTCTTATATATTTTCTATAGAAAATTTGCGGATAAAAGATTTTTATACAGAAAGTTGTAAGTATAAGACTATTTAAAAAAAAAATCAGTATAAAGCTATTTTACATAAAAAGTTTACTGGAGAGATTATTTACTATAGACTATACAATAAGATCGATTCCTATAGAAAATTTACCGCATAAGATGGACAATTTTCAGTATAAGACTATTAAAAAAAAAAAATCAGAAAATCTTTCGTAAAAACTATTTTTTAATTACTGTATTCTATGGAAAGTTTTTTTTAATACGTTTTCTTATAAAAAATTTTTCGTATAAAACTATTTGCAATACTAAAATTTGAGTACAAGATTATCATTATTATTTCCTATATAAGACTTTTTGATGCAGAAAATTCGGCTTGTTTTTTTCTATAAAAAATTTTCGTATATGACTATTTTCTATAGAAATTTTTTTATATAAGACTTTTTTCTGTAGAAATTTTTGGTATAAGACTACTTTTGTAGAACCTTTTTCGCATAAGACTATTTTAATAGATCCTTTTTCGTATAAGACTATTTTACATAGAACATTTTTCGTATAAGACTATTTTCAATAGAAGATTTTTCGTATAAGACTATTTTCTATAGAAAATTTTTCGTATAAGTCTATTTTCTTAATAAAATTTTAACTGCTACAAGCAAGACAATAACAATCAAAATGAATACAAAAATAATTATCATAAACACAAAAAAAGATAGCGTTGACCTGATTTGCATACCCTGGCTTAAGTAGAATTATTTATATTTGTAAAATAGTTTGTAAACACACACACTTACACCTTTACAGTCAAAGTCATGCTATCATATAAACATTTGGTTTGTTTTTTTAAAAGCAGCCTGCGTATTTGAAAACATTAAAAATAAATTTATTTCAGAATGTTATGTTTAAGACTTATTTCTATAAGACTATTCTCGAAAAAGACAATTTTTAAAAAAAAAATTTTCGGTACAAGACTAGTTTCTTTAGAAAACTCAGTTTTTTCTATAGAAAATTTTTAGTAAAAGACTAGTTTGTTTAGAAAAAGGCTATATTATAGAAAATTTTCGGTATAAGACTATTTTCTTTAGAAAAGTTTTAGTACAAGACAATATGTTATAGAAAATATACAAAAAATGTTCTCTAAGAAATAGATTTGTGCTAAAAATTTACTTAAGGAAAGAGTCTTATACTGAAAGTTTTTTTTAATAAAAAAGTATTTAAAAAAAAAACAATCTTTTCAATATAGTATTTAAGAAATAGATTTGTGCTAAAAATTTACTTAAGGAAAGAGTCTTATACTGAAAGTTTTATTTTTATGTGTGGTTTACACAATACAAGTGATTGAACGTTTAGTAAAATTTATAGGAAAAACACTCAAAAAACCGAGTGCTTTTCATATAAATTTTACTACACGTTCAATCACTTGTATTGTGTAAACAACACGTTAATAAAAAAGTATTTTAAAAAGAAACAATCTTTTCAATATAGTATTTTATGAAAACAATCTTATACGAAAATTTTTTAATTGAAAATATTCTTTTACTAACATTTTCTATAGAAAATTGTCTTATATATTTTCTATAGAAAATTTGCGGATAAAATATTTTTATACAGAAAGTCTTAAGTATAAGACTATTTAAAAAAAATCAGTATAAAGCTATTTTACATAAAAAGTTTACTGGAGAGATTATTTACTATAGACTATACAATAAGATCGATTTCTATAGAAAATTTACCGCATAAGATGGAAAATTTTCTGTATAAAACATTAAAAAAAAAAAAATCAGAAAATCTTTCGTAAAAACTATTTTTTAATTACTGTATTCTATGGAAAGTTTTTTTTAATACGTTTTCTTATAAAAAATGTTTAATATACGATTATTTTCCATAGAAAATTTTTAACAAAATGCTGTTTTTTATAGAATTTTTTTTTTTATATAAGACTATTTGCTGTAGAAAATTCAACGGATAAGATTATTTACTATAAAAATTTTTTGTATAAGACTGTCTTTATAAAATTCTATATTTTATAGAAAGTTTTTCTTATTATACTTGTTTCTATAAAAAAATGTTCAGTATATGGCTATTTTCTATAGTAAATGTTTTAGCAAAATTTAATCTTTAAGGGAAATTTTTTTTGTAAAAGACTATTTTATATAGAAAATTTTTAGCAAAGGCCTATTGCCTACATAAAATTAAGTTTGTAAAACTATTTGCTTTTCAAATTTTCTTTGTAATATTTCGAGATTTTCTGTAGTTTCTTTCCTTTTAAAACTATTTTCTTTTGAAATTGTTCTGTATAAAATATTTTTTTAAGGAAAATTTTCTTTAACAGAGTATTTTTTATACAAAATTTTCTGTATAAGTCTTTGACTTTTTTAATAAAACTTATTCACATTACAAACTCCTAACCCAAAAAAGCCACTTCATACATTTTTCTAATAATCCTTTACTGACAGTGAAAAATCAATTTAAGTAAATTTTTTCTTTTTTCGATTTTCTTAAAAAAAGTAACTTCTTCATTTACTTAACATAACGATCAAGGTGTTTTTTAAACTCGGTAATAAATTTTCAATATCTAAATGATTTAAAGCTGAACAACTACTTTAACCCAGGTATTCATTATTCTTCTTTTTTCTAAAATGTTTTAAAAAAGAAAACATTGGTTGTATATCAATGCTAAACATACCTTTGAGTATAAATTTTAACACTCACATCTGCTTACATACAACCAAGTGGTTCTGAGTTCTCACATTTACTTATACACATACATAAACAATTACACAGTTTTGTACATTTTTACACAGTTTGACACTGAAGGCAATCGATCAAAACGAATCAATAAATTTGACATACTATAAAATTATGATTTTGTTTTATATTGCTGTAGGAATTGTTGTAGCCGAAGTATAGAAGATATACATGTTGTTGAGAAGAGTAGAAAAAGAGGAAAGATCGAGAGGAAGAATCACATCAACAACATTTACGATATATTGCAAAATGTGCAATTATAATACATAAATACAAACATGTCACAGCCATACACATTCTAATAACTACTTACAAGGAGTTTGAATGCATAAAATGGCAGGGATGGTTAAAAAAGTTATTTCCGCTTATTTTGTATTAAAATATATTTTTAACAAAAATATTGCGTTTAAAACCATTTTTTTAAAGACTATTTTTTTAAAAAGTTTTGTATAAGATTATTTTCTATAGACATTTTGTATAAAACTGTTTCGGTATAAGACAGTCTTATATAAAAAATTTTCTGTATAAGACTTTCTTCAATTAAACATTGTTTGTATAGAACCATTTTCTGTATAAACTTTTTTGTGTTTTTTGTATAAGATAATTTCCTTCAGTAAAAATAATTTAATGAAAATTAAATTTGATGAACTCAAGCCTAACTAGAAATATTGAAATTATTTTGTATACAAAATTTTTGCATAAGAATGTTTAATAAGGAACTTTTTTTTATAAGACCACTTAGTCTTACTTAATTGTGAAGGACTGTTTTTAAAAACAACTCTATATAAGATTATTTTCTATTGAAAACTTTTGTATAAGAATATTTTGTAAAGAATTTTTTTATAAGACCATTTCCTGTAGAAAGTTTTTTACACAACATTATTATTAAGAGAACGTTTTCTCAAAAAAAATTTATGTATAATACTATTTTCTAAAGAAAATTATTTATATAAGACCAGTTTCTACATCAAATTTTCTGCATAAGATTATTATCTAGAAATTATTTTCTCTTAAAAAAAAAAAATTCTATACAAAACTATTTTCTATCTTATGTAAACAACTTCATTCTTCAGTAAATAAGACCAATTTCTTAACAAAACTTTTTGTATAAAACTATTTTCTTTACGAAATTTTTTTGTATAAGATTATTATTACAGCAAATTTTCCGTATAAGACTATTTTCCTGTAAGATTTCCTTACAGAAAATTGTATGTATAGATTTGTATCTTTATTTTTTTACATAACATTATTATCTAGAAAATATTTTCTGTAAAAAAATTCTGTATAAGACTATATAGAAAATGTTTTTGTATAAGACCGATATCTATAGAAAATTTCCAGCACAAAATTATTTTCTGAAGAACATTTCCTTTAAAAAATTTCTGCGAAAGACTATTTTCTATGGAAAGTCTTCTGTATAAAACTTTTTTGTTGATATTTTTTTTTTTTTTTTTTTTTTTTTTTTTTGCATCATAAGACCAATATTTTTACAAAACTTTTCATATAAAAATATTTTTTTTACGAAATTTCGAGTATAAGATTATTAATACAGCAAATCTCCGTTTTAAGCTATTTTCAAATAATATTTCCACATAGAAAATGTTCTGTATAGATTATTATCTTTCTTGTTTTATTATTTTTTTTGTGTAAGATTATTTACTAGAAAACATTTTCTTTATAACACTATTTTTTATAGAAATATTTTTTTATAAGACAAATTTTCATAGAAAATTTTCTGCACAAAATTATTTTCTTAAGAACATTTTCTGTAAAAAAAAGACTATTTTCTTTGGAAATAAATCTTCTTTGTTAATTAATTTCTTTACAAAACTTTTCGTATAAAAATATTTTTTTTTACGAAATTTCGAGTATAAAAATATTAATACAGAAAACTTTCCGTATAAGACTTAAATTTCTATATAGAAAATTTTCTGTATTAAATTACATACTATCTTTTTTATTATTTTATTTTATTTTTTTTAATTTTTTTTTTTTTTTTTTTGTTTTTGTATAAGATTTTTATATAAGACCAATTTCTATGGAAAATATTCTGCGTTAGTTGTTTATCTAGAGAATATTTGTGTAAAAAAATCTGTATAAGACTTGTTCTTTAGAAAATATTTTGTATAAAATTGCTTTATTTAGCAATTTAATTGTATAAGACCAATTTTTTTTTACAAAACTTTTCGTAAAAAACTATTAGCTTTACAACATTTTTTGTATAGGATTATTAATATAGAAAATTTTCCGGTTAAAACTATTTTTCATAGAAAATTTTCTGTTAATGTTATTTCTATAGAAAGTTTTTTGCATTAAATTTTGTGTTGTAATTATTTTATATAAGACCATTTTTAATAGTAAATCTTCTTTAAAAGGATATTTGCTATCGAAAAAAGTTACTGTATATGACATTTCTATTAAATTTTATTTAAGATTATTTTCTTAAAACTTTTGCGTTCGACCCCCTATAATTTGAGTACATATTTAGGGGAATACACATGTACACTTAGTTCTTATGATTAGTTTGTCTGTATGTAGCTTTAACTGTGTTAGTGTAAACTTGTAATTTACACTGCATACTTCTAAGTTTTTTTCCCCCGATATCTTTCTTTTAGTTTATTTTATTTTTAGCATTGAAGTTGCATTTACTGTAACCGGCAGCAGCTCATTTGACATTAGACATGACACGACATCAATTTCATCAATTTTCCTGTTAAACACACCCGCAAAAAGCAAACTCCAAACCCCACAACTTCTACTACTATTCGAAAATAGTTTCAACAAGATGAGTTAAAGACGGAACTTTGTGTATTTTTAGCACTCACTCACATTGACGCATCAGCATTTCAAAACTGAAAATTTATACTCGTTAGATAATTTTCATTCGCACACAAACACATGTTCCTTTAAATTTGTAATCGTAGGTATGTGGTATATCGAAAATTGACAATGACATAGCGAAGCTATTGGATAGATAAATTCTATATTGAGCAAAGGGGAAATACACAAAAAAAAAAAAATAAATGTCTTATTGAAAAGTTCGTCTTTTGGATTTTTTCTTGTTAACAGCGCAAAATGTGGAATGAATAGAATAAATGATTGCTGGCGAACAAAAACAATTTTAGCGAACAAAAAGAAAAAATACAAAGACGGTACACGTAGACGTAGAGAAACCTTTTTTTGATAGAAAAGTGGTTTCATAAAATATATCTTTTAACCCTAGAAAGATAATCTGCGTAAATTTTACGCACGCACTTTCGAAATATTGCTATATCTTTTTATTAAGCTTGAATAAGTTGCTGTGCACTTCAGACATTTCATATATAAACATGTTTTAAATTTTGTATTTGTATTTTTAAAAATGTAAAAATAAAATTCATATAAGTTTTTTCTTAATTAATCAATTAATACAACCATATAGCAGGTTAACATAATGCGTTATTTTTGCGTATGATTATCTTTAACGTTTGTCATGATGTGATTATCTTTTTAGGGCTAAGGAAAAAAGTGTTATACAAAAATTATTCTATAAACATTTTTTTAATACAAAGAATTTTCTATACAAATTTTCTCTATGCGAAAAATTTTTAGTCAATAATTGTTACGCATTAAAAGTTTTTTATTAACAAAAAGTCTTATGCAGGTAATTTTATAACAAAAAAAAAAATCTTAACTGGAAATTTTTTCAACAAAAGTTTTATACAGAAAAGTTTCTAATAAAATGTAATTATTGAATATTAAAAATTTTCTATAGAAAGTAATCTTACTCACAACGCTTTCTGTAAAAAATATTCTCTTCTAGAATATTTTTTTAAGAAAATCGTATTATACCAAAAATTTCAATAGAAATTGATTTCATACTAATAATTCTCTTTAGAAATATTTAAGATGTTTTAAATAAAATTTTACTTTTCTATAAAAAAGTTCTTTCATTGAAAATATTCTACAGAAAAAAATCTGATACAAAAAATTGTCTAAACAAAATAGTATTAATGTCCTTTATCTCATCTTTTAGCTCTTGAATTCCTCTTGGCTAATTGACGCACAGCTTTTCTTTCAAATATCTCCAAAGAAAGAAGTTCAAAGGTGTCAAATCACATGATCGTGACGGCCAATTAACATCGCCACGACATGCAAACGAGACATTGTTTCGTTGGCTGTGTGGCAAGTAGCACCATCCTGCTGGAATTTCTGGCCACATGAAGTCCGTTATAATCTCGCAATCAGAAAAAAAGTGATCAATAAATTTTATATTCATTTCGTGTTGTAAAATTCCTTTCTTCATAAAAATAATTTAATGAAGATTAAATTTAATGAACTTTAGCCTGATTAAAATATCAAAATTTGGATTAAGAACCATAAACAGTTCAAAAAAATAACCACAATACTAATTATTGTTAACAGCTAAGGCATTCAAGTTGTGCTGAAAAAGGTCAACAAGAAAAAGTTAGACAAAAACATAAAAATTTACTTTGAACTCAAGAAGAATTCTTGACAGAAAGTACGAAAAACAGATGTAAGGAAGAATATGTAAATCAATTGAAATAGATAATCATTCAAGACAAATTTCGATCTTCAAAAGTTAAAAAACCATTTGGTTTAAAGATTGATGTTTGACTACTGAGTGCCAGCCGTTGTCAATGGCGGTGAGTGTTAAACGGCAAAGATTTCTGAAGAGATAGTTTGGTTACTATCAATACATGTCAAATCAACCTGTTCGTGAAAGTGGCTTCAATTCCCCGCCTAGTCCAGAAAGAAAAATTATCAATTAATTTTACTTCATTTCATGTTGTAAAATTCCTTTCTTCATAAAAATGATTTAATGAAAATTACCGAACACTGTAACTGCTGTACGGCCTGATGATGCTGCCAGCCAATAAACCGCACCAAGCCGTCACCCTTTGTGGATGCATCGGCTTAACAACAATCACTCGTAGACTCTCATTTGCCCAAATGCGGCAATTGTTTACACATTTGTTCGATTATGCTGAACAAAAAAATCACGAAGTGTACGAATTGCATTTTGATTTGAACGCCATTTTCGTAAAAGGCTTCAGCAATCCTAACGCGCTGCTCAATTGTGCACCTCTTCATGGCTAAATTTTTTGAACACTGAAACAATGAAATTTCAAATTCAGTTGGGCAAAAAACTTGACGTAATGGGGATTAACTCATAATTAACATCGTGCATTATGATGGGACCACCCTTTTTAAATATGCAGAACAAACTTTTTGTCAGGTGCTAAAAACAGTTAATGCCACTTTTTCGTAGCTTGTGTTTTGTTCTCGTCAAATATCAAATAGCATTAGGGTTGGGAAATAATTTTTTAAGTGCACCTTTTTAGATGGTGATATTTTTTGTGTAAAAAAGAAAAAGGCTTATGGCTTTTAAAAAATTTTTTTTTAAAAGCCATAAGTTTATATAAATGTATAATTTGCTATTTATATTTAATTTATATTGATATTTTTTCTAGAAATTAGCCCTGCACTAGCAAATTTCTATTGAAATTTTGTGTAACATTTTATGGGTTGAACCCAGTATTGCTTTAAATATTAAATAGCGTATTTTAACTTTATTATTGATCATCATTTAAGGTTAAATTTTTGAAATTTTCCCACACTTCTCAATAGAGAGTTAAAAACAGCAACAACGTCAAATAAACCATGAAAAAATTTACACTTAATATATTAAAAAAAAAAGACTTATAAGACGACGAAATGTGTAAAAATGTGGATTTTTTGTTGTATTAGAAAGATGACATGGTATATTCTGGGTAACATCTCAATACTTCTATAGTTATAATGATGGCATTTTGAAAATAAAAACTTGCTGTTTTACCTGATGCTGCAGCCATATCAAGTAGCTGTAATGTTGTTCAAGTTTGTGGGAAGAAAATAAATGGACTTATCAAAATTTTAAATTTTTGCAATTTGTCAGACTTTAAAGTTTTGCTTTTGGATCCGAAAAAAAAAAAAAATAAAATAAAAGATAATTTTCTTCTTAAACAAGTTTAACAATTTTCTTTGCCTTTTTTCTCTTAGCGTCTATTCGCTCCAAGGAGGCATTCAATTCAAATTATTTATTACGTACGTTTTTCCTGGTTTGGCAACTTTTTATTAAAAAAAAGAAGTTTATTTTTTCACTTTTTACCAGCAAGTGTTGGGGGGAAAAAACAAGGGGAAAGACAAACTGTTAGAAAAACATAAAATTCAATTAATTTTTTATGAGTTTTCAAATTGTTTGATGTCGACATCAGTGATAGAGAGAAATGTTATGTCATTGTATGAGTATCTAATGTAATAATGTTAGTTGCTAATGTTCTAATGTGTGTGTGGCTGCGTGTGTGTTTAAGTGTTTGAGTGTGGGTTTTTCTAATAAGATTTCAATTTCCGCTTTTTGTTTTTCTAATGTGTGAAAGAATACATACATTTAACAAACATTTTACTGAAAATGAGAACCACTCATTTCACACTTTCAATTCCACTTCCTGTTCGAAGTGGTCTTCTTCATGTATGTGCTTTTTTTCATTACACACATGTGGATGTGTGTGCGTGTGTATGTGTTAATTGGTTTTTATGTGTTTAAATATATATTTGCTTTTATGTTGTAGAAGCAATTTAACTTCCTTTTTTCATATAATTTTTGTTTACAGACTTATGTATTTATTTCTGTTGTAGAAAAAGTCGACAGATATTTTTGAGCTCATAAGTATATTTATGTAAAGTAGAGCATATAAATGTAAACTGCAAATGTAAATAGCAAAAATATTTAAATACTTCTGAATGGTTGGCTTTTTACAAAACCAAAAGAAAAAAAACTCTGCAATTAAATAAATGCTGTAGAAACTTATTTATTTGTTTTTAAATGCCCAACGGCTAGATGGCAGAATGCGGCTTGATTGTGTCATATTTAGTAAAAACATGTAAGAGTGCTATAAATTCGGTTGTGCCATATCTTTAATACCCTTCAGCACAGTGTACGGTAAATTATGGACCGATTATCGCAAAATTGCATGGTATTATTTTAAAATAAAGTCAAATAAAGCGAAATTGGACCAAATTTTACCACAATATCTATATTTACTACGGTCTTAGGCGTTCTAAAGTGTTTTCCAAGACTGCGCTTTCTATGTGGCCTATGAAAAATTATAAACCGGTCTTCACGAAAGTTGGTAGTATGTATGATATATAGTTCTATGCAACTATGACAGAACAAATTTTATTACAATAGAATTATTCGTTATGCTTTTAGTTGTTGTAAACTCTTTTATTAGAGAAAGCTTTTTACGGGATTATAGAAAAATCTTCAAGAAATAGTTTGATATCCGTTCATGACCTAAATTTTTATAACAAAATATCTTTTTAAAAAGCACTCTTAAACAATCACGGCTAATTAACTGAAGATTTAATCTAGCAAACCGCAAACAAAACTAGAGATTTCACTTTCTTACTAAAAATTTAATCTAAAGCTGCTTATAGCCAGCCACTTTTAATTAAATTATTCTTCTTAACGCTTCTCCTATCAGACTAACGCTTTTTTAAATCTTTCTTTAATTCAAGTTTGTGTTAAAAACAAAAATAAGAAAGAAAAAACAGCTAAATTTAAACTCAAGAATTGTGGCTTATACTACAAATCTCATCAACCGCTTGTCATCAGTCATCATTTATGGTCAAGAGTTTTGTAGGCTAAAGTTGTTTTCACCGAAAATTTTTGAAAAAAAAGAATTTAAGTTTAGAAAAGAATTTAAAGTTTAGAATTTCAGTAGATTATTTTATAATTTGTTTAGTTTTGTGGTTTATTTCTTCACTTTGTAAGCAATTTAGCCATGTTCTTTCTATTGATGTTCTTTGTTAATGTAGATATTTCGATTTCTTGTAGTAAGTTCTTTGCTAAAAAGTATGAAATTAATTGCCTGAAACAGTCTGAACAGTAAAATAATTGTTTATAAATTTTTTATAGCCAGCTTTAAAAAATTATATATTTTGGTTTTTACCAAAAAGTTAAATTGTGCGCGCATGCGTTTACTAGGCCACGATTCTACGCAGGGCTGCCAGACTTGGAGATTTATCCCCAAAGTTAGGGATTTCATGCGAGCAAAAACGATAAAGAAAGTCATTTTGGGATTTTTTGGGGATTTTACACATTTTTAATATATTTTCCCTTTTTTATTATTTGCGCTTAATTTTCTTTGTTTCATATAAAAATATCAAAAAAAGGAGCAAAACTTTTATATTACTCTTATCAACACCGAATACGGTGTAAAGGGTCCTAATTAAGATTACCATTTTTGTTGAGTGTGTAAAAGGTACTTAATAGACTTATGTTATTATTCTTGAGTGAGCGTTTTGAAAAATAAGAAAAAAAAATCTTAAACAGTTGACAGCACAAACAATTTTTGATTTTTTAAAGACATTTTTTAAGCAAATATGTGTTCCCCAAAAATAAGAACAAATTTGAAAGACAATATAATAAAGTTTCCGAAAAAGAATGCATTGAAGTATTAAATAAATGACGGATATATAAATTTTTATTGTTAATTTTAAGGAAGGCTAAAACCTATTGAACAAGCTCCAAATTCTTATAAATTGGCTCATTCATCTTTAAAAACCACTGAAATCGCATAAAAAAATTTAAAAAAACATGTCGAGACTAGTCGCTACAAACAAAATAAAGAATTTTCTTACTTAGCATTCTTATTTGGGGATTTTTGGGGATTTCTTATTATAATTTTTCTTCTTATTTTTTAAAAAAAATTTATCGTAACACTTACCCAGTTAATTACAAAAGAATTTTCAGATTTGTTTCTAAAAATAAAAAGAAAAAAATTATCAGTATCTATCAAATATTTTAAGAATTTGATTTTTTATTTGTTTAGTAAAGACTATTTACCCCTGATGCTTGTGTTTTCCTTATGTCTACAAAATGTCAAAGTAATACCTGTTTTATTGAAGCAAGAAATTCAAAATGAAATTTATATCTAACTGCCTGGCACACGATGTCGATCGACAACTAACCCTACGTTTCCACATGCAAGTAATTAATTGCAAGTACACAGAAAAAATTAAAAATTGATTTCAATTAAACAATTTGTGATATTGATTAAAAAATTAATTAAATTTGCACCAGTAAACAAATTAATAGTATCAATTAAACTAGTTAATAGTATTAATTAAACGTTTAATTCACTTAATTAAAACTGGTTATATTTTTGACTAATGCTGTAATTGGTGAAAAATTTTGGAGAATTTTTTCTGTGTAATTTACACGTATTATGAACGAAAAATCGAGGAAACAGCCGATTAACTGAAAGTAAAAAAATTTTGTGAATATTTGTGAAAAAGTGTGAGTGTATTAAGTTTTTCGAACTGCACTTGCATGTGGAAACGGGAGGTTGGGCGAGCGACAACAAGTCACTCATTATCGTTCTCTTAAGCGGGCTACTAACCAGCGTGACCAGATTTTTAAAATTTTGCAGTTAAATCTGGCATAAGACATGGCCAAAAAATGATTAAAAACATTTTCTTTTTAGCTCATTTTTACCACTGCTTTTTGGATATGTTTTAAAAAAAAAATTTAAACTTTTGTAAACGTTTATGAACGAAATTTGAAGTAATAATATATTATTGAGAGTGATAATTATTTTTCTGTGCCGCATACGCTACTTCTCCAAATTTATTTATAAAAAAAAGCTGTTTGTGCTGCAAACACAGAAAAATATTTTGCACCAGTAAAAGCATTAATCAAAAATAAAATCAGTTTTAATTAAAAATTTAATCAAGTGAATTAAACGTTTTATTAAGTGAATTAAATGAATAAAACACCAGTAAACAAATTAATAATATCAATTAAACGTTAAATTCACTTGATTGAATTTTTAATTAAAACTGATTTTATTTTTGATTAATGCTTTTACTGGTGCAAAAGTTTTTTCTGTGAACGTATACTTACTGCGTTTTATTGAGTTGTTGACATTTTGTTTTGCAATGAAGGGAAGCAAAAATAAAATTTATTTTCTTGCTGTCGTTTTATTTTGATTCCGCTTTAACTATGTACTGGTTTTTCTTGCGACAATAAAGCAAAGCAATAGTGAAATTTATTTCGTACGTTTTTGTATGAGGAAATTGCAGCATTCGCCAAACTGGCGTGTAGAGCAATACAATACTTAATAAGCTTTAAAATAGTAGATATGGGGCAAAATTAATGCTTTATATCTCAGAAACGATAAAAAATTTCGTAAAGCTGGTTTTGGATTCAGAATATATACAGGGTGGCGCAGAATGAGCTATATGGTTTGAATTCTTTATAACTTTTTTAATTATTATTCTTTTTTCGTTTTTTTTTCAGTATTTTGTGAGGAAGACTGAGGAAACTAATTATTAATCACTACACGATCGAACAACGTACAAAAAAATATTGGCCAAAAAAATAAATAAATAAAATTGAATTTTATTTTTCAAACCAATAGTATATTGTGTTGACAAAGCGTGCATATCGTCGTCATTTTAATGTGCGCATTGCACCCACAGCGTCAGCAATAAACCATTTTATTGGAAATTTTCGACAACATGGGTCTGCAAGAACCCTTCCAGTAGGGTAGCTCTGTAGCTTTTTAACGACAAAAATTTGTCGTTAAGTACTAACTTTTAAAAATTTTTACTTGAATATGTTTACTTAACGACAAATTTTTGTCTGGTTTAAATCAAAAAAAAATCGCGAAATCAACGATAATATGATCAAAATTAACCATAATAATGGTCAAAACTAACCATATTATGTTAAAAAATTAACCATAATATGGTCAAAATTTCCTAGAATTTTGACAAAAGTAACCATATTATGGTTAAAAATAACAATAATATGGTCAATAATAACCATTTTATGGTTATTTAATTCATCCATTTTTTCAATTATAATTTTATTTAATTATTTATTCTTGATAGGTGTTATGTTCCACTTTTATAAAAAAAAGCCCCTTTGATTCAGCCTGTGACGACCTTCATTACCATTTTTTTCTGTTCTACTACTTTATTCTACGTAAATTTATGTATTTTAATCAATAATTAAAATAAAATGAATGAGAATTTTAAGCAAACCAAGTGAAATGCAAACGACCAGAATATTTTTGCTTTTTAAACATATTATTTTAAATTTTAAATTAAACATACAATGTTTTAAAATATTATAATTTCGATCATATTATTGTTATTAAATATTAACCATAACATGTTTGGAGGCCCCCATAATATGGTTACAGCATTTGGATATATGAATTTAGCCATAATATGGTTGCCGTGATAATAATGTGGTTAAGGTAACCATAATATGTTTAAGTGTAGCTTTATGTTATTTAAACATTATATTGTTAAATTCAACCATATTTGAAGTTTCAAAGGACGTAAACACTTTATTGTTAAACAGAAACAAAATATTATCAATCGTGAAAAAAGTTTTGTTAAAAACAACAAAAGTTTGTTTGTTGCCATTGCAGGGACCATAATATGTTTTTTTTAACCATACTTCAACGATGTTTTTTCTCTGCGTGTATGTGTGTGCATATTTCCTCAGTTGCAAACAAATGTAAACAATGACATTTGACATATTAAGCGCCAGATTGTTTTTTAAGGAAACTTATAAATTTAAAATTTTTGTGGGTTTTAATATAAAATAGAGAATTAAATTTAACAGCCTGGCCCACAATATCGAAACGAAAATTTCTTTCGCATATTAACATTGAAAACGAAAATGAATTTTTGTTTTTTATTATTGTTTTCAATGGCCCATATTCATAGTCAAAATAAAGTCGACTTTAAGTTAAAATCGTCTTTAAATGGATGTCAATAACATTGTTCTAAAGTGTATCTTAGAAAAAGTCGACTTTATTTTTGACTACGAATATGGGCCAATATAAATATAATAAAGAAATGTTCTTGTCAACATTGTGGGCCAGGCAGTAAATAATTAAAAAAGAAAAAATTTATTTTAATTTGCTTGTGTATAATTGTAAACAAATGCAGATTTTTTAACAGTGCTGCCAGAATAAATTTTTAGAAAAATCGCACATTTGCACAAAAATAAAAGTGGTATGCTCACGATCAATCATAATATGCACTGCAAATTGCAAATTTGCACAATGACCATCGTTATTACCCTTATTATATATTAAAAATGTTTATGCCTGTATTTATAAAAATTTTTTAAATTTAATAAAGGTTTACAAAACAAATTTTGTACGAAAATTTTGCTTAATAAACGTTTGTTAAATTTAATAATCGTTTATAAATACGGGGGTTAATGTTCACACAAACATATTGTTGATGTTTTCAAACTGCTTGTGTGGTTTTTCTGCCCTTTATATATAGTTAATTAGGGCCACTTGATTTTGTTCATATTACCTACATAATTTCCCATAACTGTTTGTGCTGTGGTCACGTTTTAATTTTTTATTTTTTCCTTTAAATCTCTTTTTCATTTTTTCTTCCCCATTGGACATTTATTACATTTTAATGTTTATAATTTTCTATGCCAAATTACCATACTCATGCTTAAACTCCAAAAAGGCCCTACACATTTGAAAGACTGCGATAAAAAACATTTGCTACGAAACAAAAAGTATCTGACTATAAAACGCAGTCTGGGAAACCGCATGTTGCCATTAAAAAAATATATATATATAAACTTAAAGCATAAAAAAACCAAACTGATGACAATTTAAATTGTAACTACGAGTTGAAATGTAAAGTTGGCAAAGTCGATTTAAATGTTAGAGAAAATATAATAAACAATTGATTGCATTAAATAAAGCAAAAAAAAAAAAAAAACTGGAGCATTAAATATGTGTCATTATGCTGCACAGAAAAATGTTAATGTAATTTTAATCTTGGCATATTTATGTATATCTACTTATATTTTTATATCAGTGGCAAAAAAAAGTTTGTATGAACCAAATAACATATCGCACACTAAATCATAAACAGGCACAGCTCAAAACTCAAAAATGTTTAGAAGAGACAGAAAACTGGCTTCAAAAACATGCTAATAACTTTTTTAACCCGCCAATGGTGACGCAAATTTGACTTTGATCAATGGTGACGCCGGTCTCACGTACCGGGGTATTTAACGAAAGATTTTTCGAAACGTGTTACTAATAGTTCGTGTTATTTTTTTAATTTATGCTCTAAAACAATAAAGCATTGATATATAATCAATTTAAGCTCTTTTTTTGATATTAAAATTTACAAAAGTTTTTGATAAGAGCATTAAGAGCATTACACGGTCTCACAGACCTACTGGTCTACGCGGGTTAACCAAATATATTTAAAGGTGTTACACACATCAGCACAAATGCATAATACCCTCTCCACTATTGTGGTGTGGGTATAATTGCAAAAGTTAGGGTATACATTAAAATTATTAAACCACTTCATTGATTTGATTTTTTTCCAAAAGATATGGATATCAAAATCTCTTTCGTCAAAGTATATAAATCTTTACTCTCTTATATCCTTTTCTATTGACTGAAATCTCTCTTTAGATGGAGTTATTAATTTTAAATAATTTATACAGAATTTCCGAAATTTGAATTTGAATTTGAATGCATTATTCAACATTGAATGTCACACAATTTTCAACAAATTAATTAGGAGCTTCATCATTAATTGCAAATTGAGAAATTTTTTCTTTAACGTTAACTCCAAGGTAAACTTCTTCCCTAGTTAAAAAATTTTAAGTGTCAACAAAATTAATTTCGTCAAACGGATTATGTTTTACATAATATTCTTTTAAAAAAATTGTTAGGACAGTTTCAAAATGTTTTGACATACAAAACTCACTCACTGTGCAATTTTTTGAATTTGAACACCTTCACGTTTAAAAGTCTTATTTATTTTATTTTTAACGTTAAGAATGTATTTAAAAAAACCAAAATACAACTTATTTATATCATTTAAAATTTCCAGTATATCTTTTGCAGTATCGATAGCGTCGATATAAGCAAACATTAATTTTTAGCAAACATTAATTTTTAGTGGTTCATATAATTGTAGAATTCGAATTACCAATGCTTCTAATGAAAGCCACTTTGTTTGTGATGGGGGAAGAATTTTTTTGGTTTAATTTCCAATAATTTTTGTATTTCGAAAAATTGATTGTAAATATTTCTTGTAATTGTTTCTAAACATGAAAGCAGTACTTTTATTAAAAAAATCGTCAATAGTCTTTTTACTGTATTTTCTCAAAAAAATCGTCAAAATGACGAAAAATCGTAACATCTAACAACCCTGCATTCTATCGCTTGTGAATTGGACAATTGTTCCAATAAAGCAGTAGAAAATGTTATTTGAAAACAAGTTAAAGTGTTATATTCGGCTGTGCCGAATCTTTGATACCCTCCACCGACAATTTGAATATTTCAGGAGTGATATCTATATGAAGTCTATTTATTATTAATTTATAAAAACAGACATCAGCATTAAAATTGGTTGCGGCTTAGACCTATATTAAATTATTGGCCGACAAATGATATTCTTACAGCATTATTTATTACGGTTTCAGGCGTACTAAACTGTTTTCCGGGAGAAGGGTTTATATGGGGCCAAGAGTAATTTACGGACCGATCTTCATGAAATTTTACAGTGTCATTTCTAGTCCTTAAAAACTGTGACGTGCCAAAGTTTGTTATGATAGCAATAATAATTACGGTTTCAGGCGTATTAAGCGGTTTTCCGGGAGAAGGGTTTATATATGACCTTGGGTTAATTAAAGAGCGATCTTCATGAAATTTCACAGTGTGATTTCCAGTCGAATAAAACGAACATTTGCACAATTTCATATCATTCCGTGCATTGTTCCACCATTTATTTTAGTTTTTGTAACAAAATTATCAATTTTTTAGAGTGGTGGTTCCACATTTTGATTCATAGCTCTGAGCCTGCTGAACCGATTTGGCTGGATTTCGATCCCATGCTGCCTAGGATAACTATAAGCAATTTGACACCCAGTTTTTTTATTTCTTTTGAGTTTTTCGAAAGTGAGCGTGTTTTTAACAGACGGACAGAAAGACGGACATGGCTAAGTCGACTTAGAATTACTCAAGGAGCCATAATATATATAGTTTATGGGGTCTGAGGTGAATAATAAAAAAGTTTCACACGGAATGACAAACTTAGTATACCCTCTTCACAACTTATTGTGGTGGAGGGTATAAAAAAAAAACAAATAAACAGCGGTTCTCTCTCAAACGCCGAAAATTTAAATTGGACTTATCACGTACTTTTTAATACATTTTTTTCTTTGTTGACTTAACACATTTGCATGTCACTGCATAACACTTCGTTAAAATTATGTCGTTTGAACTTTAATCCACGCCTACAACTGACATGATGTTATAAAAGCGTTGTTAAAACATTTGCATTAACAACCGTGTTATAACATGAGAAAAATTCTAACATGATGAGTCTATACTTAACACTAACATCATATTACTGTTAATGTTAAGCATTTTATGTTAGTTGTAGACTGCGAGTTATAATCTTAAGACATAAAAATACCAATTTTGACAAAAAGCGGACTTAGTACGTTGTTGGTTAAGGCAACGATATTATTATTTAATGTTCAAATTTAGTGCTTTATACGAGTACTTATGATACACATATTTAATATTTTGGGCCATATTTAATAATTTTTTATTCAAACGAAACTCTTTTATATTTTTGCAACAATAATCGTCTGAATTGTACGTTTAAAGAGGGACAGTAGGAACTTAAGGGTAGTTGTTCACTGATTTTTTTTTTTAATTCCCTAAGCAAATCCCGCGAAGCTCTACGCTTGTCTGCAGGAAAGAATTCAGAGTCTCTGGCGGGAATCGCTACCGGCTAGCATACCGGGGCACTATTGCTCATGTTTGGCCCAAAATCTCACATTTTCCACAAGAATTCACTTATTCACAAAAAGTAAAATTTTTCACAGAAAATCGCATTTTTCGCAAAAAGTCACATATTTTATATTTATCTCAAAAACTCACTTTTTGCAATTAAAAAAAAGTCACTTTTGTTGCAAAAAAAGACAAAATAATTAAAACAAACCGTTCACATTTCTCATAAAGGTTCCGTAAAAATTTCTCAAATTTACTTAACCCTAATTTCCTAATGGGCTTCTATATTTGGCATCCTTATTAAGTCAGTCTCTTATTTAGTCCGCAGTAAGTATGAGTATTAAAATAACATTTATTTATCCTTTTAAAAGATCCTATTAAATTGTTTGTTCACAAACACTTAAATTGTACGTATGTTTATTTGTATTTATAAAAATATTAATAAATAAAATTTATTTTTATATTTATGATCTGTATCGTTTAATATGACTGGAGTAAAAGTCTGCAATATTTGCAATTTATGGACACTTATTTTTCAAACGAGGATAAATGCTTTTAAACAGTTTTTTTACATACTTTGACTGCGTTTATAAATATCAATAAATACGGGGAAGGATAATAGAAAGAATATTGGAGGATTAAGGATGTAGTAAAAATACAAATGGCCAATAAAAAACGTAAGGCCAACTTCAAAATGTTTTACTGTGTGCTTAAATGATGATCCGTTTTTCGAGCCAATTAAAAACAAAAATCTAGGATTGAATCGCCTTTAAAAGCAAAGAAAAATTGAAAAGAAAAAAATTCTATAACTTAAGTGAGAACTTCCCGTATCCAAAAGATGTGAAACAAAATATTCCATCGTTTCTCGAAAAGTCAGAAAAAAGTGTCTCTATAACTCATGTCGAAAACTATCAAAAAAGATTACGTCGCTACGTTACAAATTCAAATTCAAATTCTTTATTGAGACTTTTAAGACCTATTACAAAAGCAGCTATAATACAGTTAACAAAAAACGAATAAACTTAAAACTATATTGTATTATTTTAATAAACAATAAAGAAATTATTTCATTGAATAACGCTACATGCTTATTTTTAAAAGACAGAAAAATTTTTTTTACAACAAACATTAAACATAAAATTATATTGCTCAAAATATAATAAAAGTTTACGAGACTGTTGATAGTCAAAGTGAGATCCTATGAACAAATTAAAACTAATACTAAAACTAACACTAAAACTAAAAATTACAATATTTACAACGACGAGAAGTGCCAAGAAATTAGCCCCTATTGGAGCCCTGAATTGAATGAGAGTAAAACTCAGGTAAAATGTAACCACCGTTGTCATTTAACCGGTTGGAGTCCTCAAATAAAATGCCAACCGGCGAAATGTATAAGCTGTTCGACCAATTAAAACCAAACTGCGATTGTAAAACATTCGACATTAACTCGTTCTCGTGACCCTCCAGACGCTTAACGAACTTTTCCAGCAAGAGTAAAGAATACGTTGCAAGAGGCTGCACCTCAGCCTTTTTATATATGACCGCGTTAGAAAATCTCCTAACAAAGTTTTCATAGTTTGTGTTAACACACAGTCTTAAACAACTTCGTTCCAATCTCTCCAGCTCAACCATTACCGTTGGAGAGATTGTGAACCATATGGGAAACCCATACAGCACTACAGAACGAATGCAAACTTTGTAGATTTGTAGTTTGGCTCTCTGACTCAAATGTCGGTTAACTAGTATCTTTAAAAACATGCCCTTGATGCGTCTTCCCTTACATATTGCCAATCTTGCATGTTGGTTGAATTTAAAAAGTTTATTTAGAGTGATCCCAAGGTACTTTATATTATCTTTAAATGGAATTACAGAACCATGTAATGAGAGATTCAATGTTTTACTTTTCCTAACTACATTTCTGGGACCTTTTCCCGAAGCATTACGGAAACAAATCGCCTCCGATTTCAACGTGTTTATTTTTATACCCCAATTTCCATAAAATTTATCTATTAAAGTGAGATGCCTCTGCACCCTATCCAGTGCCCTCTGAGGGTCACGGTCATTTGCCAAAATTAACGAATCATCCGCATAAAGTATACTTTTAGAACCGTCTACTATATGAGGAAAGTCATGAACCAGGATATTGTATAACAAAGGGGCCAAAATAGCCCCCTGAGGGACTCCACAAAATATACAACCTAACTCAGATTTAGTGTCGTTGATTTCCACGAAAAATTTTCTATGCCTGAAATAGCTCATAAATAATTTTACAAACACCGAATCACAACCCAATCTGATTAACTTGAAAATAATACCCAGGTGATATGCTCGGTCAAACGCCTTTTCTATGTCCAATGTAACTACGACAGTACATTCTTTATTTCTTAAATTGCAAATTATTTCATTGTGTAAATAAAGCAAAGCGTCCACCGATGAGTGACCCTGCTTGAACCCAAATTGATATTTCGGCAGTATGTCCTGCAAGTTCGAACTTTCTAATTTTAATTTCAAAACCCTTTCAAACAACTTCCCAATGTTTGATAACATTGAGATTGGTCTAGAGTTATTTATCCGAAAATCATTAGGCTTTTTGACGAGTGGATAAATCTTAGCCAATTTCCACAACTTGGGGAAATAACCATTATTTAGGCAGTTGTTAAATAAAATTACTAAAATTTCTATTGCCAATATTGGAAGCTTTTTAATTAAAAAATTAGAAATGTTATCAACGCCAGCCGATTTCTTTGCATTGAACGACTGAATAATGTTGCCCACCTCAGTAGGATCAGTAAAGAAGTTGCGGTTTAAAGTATGCAGTGAATTCGAGTCTTCGCTAAATTGGCAAAAAGTATGAGGACAACTATTAAGAAAAGAATTTACTGTGTCTGGAACCTCATTGACATTATCCCTGACTGGAGGAGAGAAACTATAGATGTTCGAAAAATAATCCCTGAACTTATCTACTTTAACCTCATCCTCATGATATGTGATATCATTCACAATAAGTTTCTCAAATCCCTTAGATTTCCTGTTACCAACAATCCTAAATACTTCCCTGAATGCCCCAGGACCAGGTTTTATGTTCCCAATCCTCTTATTGAACTCTTTAGCATGATAGATCTCAACTTGTTCTTTAATTATGATTTTTAGCAGTTGTATTTGACCGCTTAATGCACGATACTCCACCGAACTTCTGTTTCCATTTCTGTGAAAAATCTTTTTCTGCTCTTTTTGCCAAGAGTATTTAATCCTTAGAAGCTTTTTGATGTTTTCAGGGATCACAAACCTTCTATTTCCCAATTCGATCCTCCTAGAGAAACCTTCAACAGCTACATTTATACATTCATTAAAATGAGAGATGCTTACATCTATTTCTTCAGCACTCAAATTTCTGTTCCGTGGTGGAGCCAAAACTAACATATTTCGATGAACTTCATTTCTGAAATCCTCCCAGTTTGTGCCTTCGAAAGAACGATAAAATTTTGGGGGACTTACTATAAGCTCAAAGTCACCGAATTTAAATAATAATTTTAGCGGATAATGATCCGAAAAGGTGGGTAGAGAAGTTATCTGAAAGTTCTGATTCACCGTATTTATAAGATTATTACTGATTAAAAAGTGATCCAAAAAAGAAGGACCACCTGGAAAGGATGGATTTACATCACAGAGTCTTGTTAAACTCGAACCAGAGAGGTTAAGCCAATCAAAAAATATTTTCCCATTTAAGTTGTCAAAAACGTCGCCCCAATCCGTATTTCTCGCATTGAAGTCACCACCTATAAATACTCCCTCGTATGCAATTGAACAATTTTCGATAGCATCTAAACTAGAAATTAAATCGTTACGGGGCATATTCGTTGGAATATATACACTACCTAAAAGAAATTTTTTAAGCTGTCCTGAGAACGATAGACTCAATTCAATAAAACAATTCGGAAATTTTAAATCCTTTAAACTAGTAGTATTAAACTTGATACCTTTATTTATTAGAATTGCCGTGCCTTGGCTTGAATAATCGCGAATAACATTGTAGTTATCAAAAGTAACCTTCGAGTTTTTACTAAAATGAGTTTCTTGCAAGAAACACAAATCAACCTTATTATTATTAAGTATTTTAACTAATTCGATGCGTCTGCTTAAATCGACCAACGACCTTACATTGTATGTAACGATTATTAAATTATTTCGGGCCATAGTTAATAAGAACTTCTTTTAACAATTCTCCATACTCCTGTTTTGCCTTTTCTAAAGGCATTAATTTGTATGAATTAAGATAACTTGAGATTTTCGATTCCAAGGTTTGCGTTCTTGTTTCCTTAAAGAACTCCCCGAGCTTAAGAAATTCCTGTACAATTGACGGTAACTGTTGTTCTTTAACAAAGTAATTGTTACTGGTATTATTAAAATGACTAGCAAATGTTCTCCCTTCATTAACAAATTGACTGTTAGCTATTGCCGTATTTACCTTGTTTTTAATTTCGTCCTTTCTAATTTTAGCGTTTGCCAATAACTCATTTTTCCTTTTTATATACGATTTGTAAGCTAAACAGCCCTTATAATTCGCGGCATGACCGCTTTCATTACAGTTGGTGCAGACTGGGGGCGAATCCCCCTTTATAACTTTACAAAATCCTGGTTCATGTCTAACATTACATTTTACACACTTAAATTCGGCATTGCAGTTTCTAGCTGAGTGTCCCCAATATTGGCACCTAAAACACTGAATCTCTCTTGTTTTCGCCTTGGGCGACTCCCATGTAATAGCCTGGTTCAAAATAAAACGTATTCCCTTAACATCATTCATTGTTTTCCCTTGTACCAGTGTCACAACAAATAAACCCGTTTCAAAATTATTTCTTGAAGAAAACTGTGTAATTAATTTACCTACTTTTTCAACCGTGTTAGGTATTAACCCATCAAGGGCTGTCTTAATTTCCGACACTTCAGTCAAGTGATACAAACCTCTTATAACTATCGCTGTTCTCCTAAGTTCCGGAGGGGTAAACGAGTACGATTTAATATTTTGAGTTCTTAAAATTTCCATCATTTCAAGATGAGCTGATAAATCCTCGAAATAGAGCTTACTCTTAGTTCTGGAAGAATTTATTATTTTAAAAATTATTTTTGGATTTCTATCGCTTAGTTGATCGACCAGCTTTTTAACATTTACGTTGTGTAAGATTATTGGAGGACAAAACTTTTTCCTTACCAGTTTACTTGAGTTTCTCTCAACAGTTTTATTGTTGTCTTTGCTGCTAGCTGCTTTACTTGTAGAGGCACTTTCATTTACCTCAACATTTAGATGTCCCAGAACTTCAAACCTATTCTGAGAAATAGTAGTTGATCCAAATCTGGATACGTCCACGTTAGATTTTGCATTCATTCTAACCTGACAGTTCGTCACGTTATCACCATTCACTTTCCTTTTCGGTCTCTTAGATCTGATTTCTTGGAAATCATCACCCTCGTTAATAACGTTAGGAGTGTACTCCATAATTGATTCTTCAGTCTCTGACTGTGTAAAAATACCGCTTTTCAACATTAATTCACCGATGACGTTGTTACTTTTCCCGCCATCTTTGTCTGGTGGTAATTTTGCAAAGTTAATATCAGCGTCCACTATACCATTTGCTGTTAAATCCATCTTGGAATCCAATTTGGAGTTTCCCAAGTGAATAAAAGTTTTGTACAAAATGAAAATAAAATTTTATAAAAATTTTTGGCTTATTTCCTTTATTAGTAATTAATATTTAATTAAATTTTCTAAATCTTCAAATTATGAACACAGTTTTTTGTTATTCAGCTCAGGGTTACCAGCCAACTCCTCGCTACGTTACAAATGTCATAACATTGCACTCGAAGCCGATGCGACCTACCAGACGTTGAGAACGCCAGTAACACATATCGTTGACGGCGACCAAAATTTACAAAAATTTAAAATTTTTCAACGACGGCGGCGAAAATGCAACCGTCGGCTATTTGCAAACGAGCTTTAAAAAAATTCGTATATTTTATAAAAATGTTTAAAGCAAAATAACTAAAAAATGTGCCAAGAACAAAATATTATTATTATTATTCTATGAATTTTGCATTTTTTATCTTTTTTTAATAGTTAAAATTGTTTTTCGCCCCATTTTTTTCGTGAGTTTTTTTGACAGATCAAAGCGAGAACTTTTCTCACAAAAATATTACAGACAAACTTTTTCTGTAAATCGGTGAGTAATTTCCTTAGCTAGCACTTGCCAAGAAAAAGGTAACAGACACAGTTAAGTGAGAAAAACAGCTGTCTGTTTCAATACATGGCATTTTTGTTTCATTTCACTCATTTCAATCGAAAAATTTCTCGACGCGAGAGTTACAGAACATGGGGACAGTTTGAAACTTTTAAAAGGCCTACGATTTAAGCAAATTTAGGACTTCAAAAGAGCTAACTATAAGCAATATGAAAAAAACACCCTTTAAACCTTAAAAAACCTTAACACCCTGAAAAGGCGTATTTATGAACCCCATTGCGATTCCAACCCATTTGCGTTTTCAACTTTTTAAAATGAGCTGGGAGTTCAACAGATATTTTCGATTTACTATGAAAATAGGTTTTATCTTTAACTAAAAATGTATAAAAAAAATTTTAAATTCAGGTTTTAATTTTCGTTTTAAGCGATACACAGAAAGAAAATCACTCGGTATAAGTTAAGTTGTTTATACTTACTTTAAGTACGAGTTGTACTTAAAAATTCAAGTACGAATAACACAAAAACGTACTTAAAACTATACTAAATAGGATTACTTTCGAAAATCAATTACGGAATTTCTTAAAATAAGTACAAAATTCTTAAACCAGGGTTTAATCTCATTTTTGGATTATTTTAAGTATGAATTCGGCATTAAATCAACTTTATAATTTTTAAATCAATCTAAGTTTTACCTTAATTAATCTCATTTCTGGATTATTTTAGGAACAAATTCTGGATTGAATATGGATAAGTTATGCTAAGTTCACACTTAGGTTTTTAAACGCGTTTAAGCAAAATGTTGATTTAGCTAATCAAAGCCGTTCACATTACATTTGAGATGATTAAGATGACAGATGATTAAGAAAAAAAAACACACAACAAACACACAAAAAAACAACAAAAAAATTTATATTTCTTTAAAGTATTAAAAATGAATAAAAACACTTTTATAAAGTTATCAGAAGATTATTTTAATCATTTAAATGATGAAATTGTCAAAATTTATGAATTATTTAAGGAAAAAAGTAAAAACATTAAGCAGAAATCTTGGCCGGTTGTACACGATCATGTTGGCGATTCTACATTTGAGGTATGTTTAGTGGATTCTATGTGATTTATGAAGTGATTTAGTTGTAATCATGTCAATTTGAAGTGATTAACAAATCACTTCAATGTATGGGTAATCATCTCGATTTTGAAGTGATTAGAGCTTAATCACGTTCGAACTGCTTAAACGCGCTTAAGAAGCCAAATGTGAACATAATATTAAGTATTTCGCCAATGAAAATCCGTACTTGAAACCATCTTTCTTTACTTGATTCAATAAAATCCGTACTCACCGTACTGTTAATATCGCTTCGGAGTGATTTGAGTAAGGTCGGATTGATTTTTCATGTGAGATAGTAAAATTATACATTAAGTTAAGCTTAGCTTTTCGTTTAATTCCTAACTTAGACTGAGTTTAAATTCAAACTTTCGCTTTATAAATTCGTTTAAAAGTAAACTTAGGATTATATTTTAACTAAGAATTAGTTCAAACTGTGAATAAAGACAAAAGCTAACAAGCCGGACTGAGACTTAGTTATTAGTTTAACTGGGCTTATATAGAAGCCGTTCTAAAACGCTAAATTTCGGTAACTTTTGAGTTTAAATTCTGTTTTTAATTCTAATGCCCAATTTTCAGGATAGTAATTAAATCCAAATTAAGTTAATTTTCATAAAAACTTAAATCGTATTTAAATACAGATTGATTTTTTGAGTTTTATTTTCAAAGTCGTATTTACTAAATACAAAAAAAAATATCATAAAAAACTATAATTATTTACAAGGTGGTCTCAAAAAACAGCTGATTGTTATTGCTTTGCCTCTTGTTGTTGTATTGTCGTGATATTGAGGCGAGTTAAGTTTGATTTAATTATTAAATGAAAAAGAGGATTTTGTATTTAAAACGATTTTAAACGTAAATATGTCTTACTATCAATCCTGAAAATTGGCCATAAGTCTTAATTGAAGATTGCTTGTCGAATTAATTAGAATCTATCTACTATTAATAACCAATTGCATGAGATTTAAAGTTAACTCAGCCTGAATTTTGATTATGTTTTAAAGCTTAGCTTCGACCTAAGTTTATATAGTGCCGAAAAATTTAACCAGTTTTAAATAATAGCCTGGACTTAAAGCCGAATTTCGGTTATTTTGAGGTTTAATTGTTGACTAAAGGTTAACCAAGATTGCAGTAGATCTAAGGCTGAATTATTATTAATTTTAATTTTAAAAGGGAAACTAGAACCATGTTTTAAGTAAAACACGCAATTAAATTAGGTGTAAATTAAAATCTTGGTTTAAAGCCAAATTTAAGTTGATGTTAAGATCAAATTAAGGTTTTCAGTTAAACTAAGATTACTTTTACATTAAGGCTTCAATTTACAGTCATTATTTAATTATAAATAAATACAAATGTTAACTATCGGCTAACTAACATTCCATATTTACAATATATTAGTTAACTAAAAATTTTAATCAGTGTTTTAATTATTTGTAAGGATGAAAAAATACCGAAACGTTACAGAAAACAAGAAGTTGTACTGTTTAGCAAAAAGAAGATGCGTGGTAGCGTCTGTGTACAATTTTTAATTGTCGTTTAGCACAAAAAGAAAAAAACAAATGTAAATAATTTTTTCCAACGGAACAGCAGTTGCCTAAATAAAAGTTAAGCAATAACATTTGATATTTTAGCTAATTGTTTACAAAAAGCTGGAAATAATAGTTTATTGATTAAACTATTGCTAACTAATGACTGTCAATTTGGGCCTTAATTACGAGTATCTTTTAAAAGCAAAACTAAGACCAAGCTTTAAGGGACGCAGGAATTCAAATTATCTTTAAAGTCAAATTTTGGTTACTTTTGAGGTAAAATTTAATGCTAAAGTTAAACTAAGATTACCCTTGCATTTAAAGTAAAATTGAAATTAGCTTAAGATTTACTTTCAAATCGAAACAGGGACCAAATAGAAATTCAAATAAGTTTTTGTAAGCTTTGTTTTAAGACAAATTTTAATTACTTTTAAGATCGAATTGAGGGCTTAACTTAAACTAAGTTTAACTTTACATTAAAAGTTAAAATAAGACGCGATTAAGATAAACTTTTAAAGTCAAACTGGGATCAAGTCTAAAGTCTAATACGAATAACAATTAAGACAAATTTTAGTTACTTTTGACATTAACTTATAGGGCCCAATCACAATACCATCATGATTGTGCAATCAAGTGATTGTGCAATTACGTTTGAGGCACACAATACACCAGCATGCTGGTACAAAATTAATTATTTACCAAAAATTGTGTGGAAAGGCTGTAATGAATAATCATAATATTTTCTACCATTTTATTGTAGCATGGGTTTTTTAATTCACATTTGCGGTATTCCGTACTTTAAACTTTTTATAAAGTTCGAGAAATTCTCCCCAAAATATTTTTTCTTTGGTATTCATATTTAAAATTTTGTATTTTTTGATGCTTATGCCTTGACGATTTAACTTTTATGAGCTAACTTTACAACGCACGATTTAATCATGCTGGTACAATCAAAAAAATATCAAACTATTTTTGATAAAGCACCAGCAGCTGGTGAAATCACACCACAAGCTCCTACACGGTCAATCAGCTGGCACAATCACTTGATTGCATAATCGTGATGGTATTGTGTATGGGCCCTATTAGAGAAAAAAAGCTAAACTAAGATTATTTCTATATTCAAAACTAAAACCAGACTAGATTAAAATCAAGTTTTAAGAGTTTAACTAGAACCAAGTTCTGCGGGACACAAGAAGTTAAACTATGTTTTAATAATAATCGTAGCTTAAAGCCAAATTTTGGTAACTTTTAAGGTAAAATTAAAATCTTTAGTTAAACTAGGATTATCCTTACAATAAAGGTAAATTAAAATTGGCTTAAGATTAACTTTTAAATCAAAACGGGGACCAAGTCCTAAAAAAAGAAATACAAATAAGGCTTAAAATCTTAGTTTTGCGACTAATTTTAGTTTTCGAATTGAGAGCTTGAGTTAAACTAAGACTACGTTTTAACTTAAAGTGAAAATTAAATTGGCTTAAGATCAGATCAATTCTGAAGTTAAATATTAAGTTAACAAGGCTTATGTTATAACCTACGTTTAAAAACAAATTTATTCATTTAAGGTTAAACTGAGCCTGGATCAGGATTTACCCACAAACCCAAATTAAATCTTCGTTTAGTCCCGAAATTTGTTAACTCTTAAAAGGTTCGATAATTAAAGGTACAAAATCCGAATAAATTTTTTTTATATCTTTTTTATACCAAACATTTATTCCCTAAACATTTTCTTTCTTATATTTCCCCACAATTTCCAGTTGCAAGAAACTTTATGCTTTACAAGTAATTTATTCCCTGTATTCCTCATTTGATTACAGATAGCAAAAAAAATGGAAAACGCTTGAAACACATAAATAAAAGTTGTGTCTCATAAATGTTGTTATATTTATTCGTTCAATCAATATCATCATGGGTAAATATGATTTTCTATAAAAATATCTGCTGCATTGAGTAAAAAAATAAAGAAAAGTAAAACAAAAATATTTATCTACTTCTCGAATGAAAAACGAGAGAAAAAACATCCTACAAGTTGTAATAATAAATGATTCCATCCATATCATCATCATCATCATCACCATCACAATTATCATCATCGAGTGAGTTTTCCACCAATTGCAATTGCAACAACCAGCAACAACTCGTCAGTTTGTTTAATAGAACAGAACAAAATTGTTTAAAATGTTTCGAGAAATGTAAAAAAAAAAAATAAAACCTCAATGGAAAAACTAAGAACATAAGAGATGGAAAAAAAAGAAAATTATAACTAATGTGGAAAATTGTATTTTCTGCAAATAATCATCATCATCCCCATCATGCATGTTGCAAGTTTATGCACAAACAAGCAAAAAAATCACAATAATTTTCTAATGCACAGTGGAGAATTAAAAAAAGGGGGAAAAATTAAAAAAAGTGTCTAGGTCATTTTCATTTTAAAATCGAGCTCTTCTTTTTTTCTTAAGGTTGTTAAAATCCTTTAAACATACAAAACTTAAATTTGAACTATAAAATCGACCATATTATTAACAATTTCATCAAAATTGCTTTATCCTTGAAAACCCCCCTTTAAAACTACTTCACTCTTTGTGTTTTAGTTCTAGTTTTCAATGACGATTGTTTGTCTTTGAAGGCTTTAAGGGTCATGTGAAAAAAACTATTCCATCGTTTCTCAAAAAGTGAGAAAACACTGTGTCTGTAACTTATGTCGAAAACTATCAAAAGAGATTACGTCGTTACGTTACAAATGCATAATATTGCACTGGAAGCCGATGTGACATTTCAGACGTTGAGAACGCCAGTAACACATTTCGTTGACGGCGACCAAAAGTTACTAAAATTGAAAATTTTTCAACGACGGTGGCGAAAATGCAACCGTCGGCTATACCAAATAATGTAAAATTCTATATTTTATAAAAATGTTTAAAGCAAAATAACTAAACAATAAAAAATGTGCCAAGAACAAAATATTATTATTATTATAATTATAATTATAAGTGTTGATCGACCTTTTTTGATTACTCTCAATAGTTTATATAGTTTCCTATATGCAGGCTTTCAAGGTCATTAATTTAATGTAAATAAAAGATTATTATTATTCTATGAATTTTGCATTTTTTATCTTTTTTTAATAGTTAAAATTGTTTCTCGCCCCATTTTTTTTCGTGAGTTTATTTGACAGTTCAAAGCGGGAACTTCTCTCACAAAAATGTTACAGACACACTTTATCTGTAAATTGGCGAGTAATTTCCTTACGTGACAGCTAGTACTCGCCAAAAAAAGTTACAGGACACAGTTTAGTGAGAAAAACAGCTGTTTGTTTCAATATATGGCATTTTGGTTTCATTTTACAGATTTCAATCGAAAAGTTTCTCGATGTGAGAGTTACAGCACATGGGCACTGGACTGTGCTTCAACTTAATTTTAAGACCATTTCAAAATTGTGTTATCCTTAAAAAAAACCCCTGTTAAACAATTCCGCCTTTGCATTTACTTTTGTTTTCAGTTTTTTGGCTAATTTTTTCCATATTGGAGCTTATGCTTGGAATATTGGAGAAACGTGTACCTCTTTGGAGGACCCGGTTTGTCGCCTTTGCACATACAAGTTGTAAATTCAGACCGCAAGCTCTACTTCACTTTTAATATAAGTTTGAGATATTTAATTAAAATCGATTGTCCATATGAAAACTAAAAAATTATTCCCCTTATGTTTTCAAATATATCCCACTGTGTGTCGCTCAAAGTCATTCGTTCACATATTTTTGTTTATACCTCGTCAAGTTTTTGTAGGTTTCTTTCGCTTATTTTAAGCAGATAAATTTTGTTATAAAATTATTTCAATTTTTGTTTTACTTTTGCAAAACTAGAAAAAAAAATACCGAGAAAATACATTAAACGTAAATGAATTACATTTTTTTTAAGTTAATGTCATTAACAAAGTTTTAGTGAATTTCAAATTTAATGATTTATGTCATTTTTTCATTATTTTTTTCCTTATTTAGCTTCGTAGAAAATAAGCGTTTATTATAAATTGAGGGTTAAAATGTTTTAATTTGTTTAAAGCAAACTTTTTAATATATAATTTTTTTTTTTTTTTAATCATTGCCAATAAGAAAGTTTGAAAAAAGTAGAAAATGAAATGCGAAAAAGGATTTAAAGCAAAATTTTTAATTGTAAAATAAAAGTTTTTAATTAAATGAGTGATTTCTAATAAATTTCTTTTTATTATTTAGTTTTTGTAAAAAGCTTACAAATTTTTTTAAAATTCTTAAAAATAAATAGAATCTGGGAATTTACATTTATTTTATAAACTTTCATATTAATTCGAATGAGTAGTCTAAGCAGTGTTGCCAGAAGTAGGGGAAAATCCCTACATGTAGGTATTTTTGATACTAAAATAGAAGCGTAGGGAAAATCGGACATATTTTTTATAATCTCCAATATGTAGGGATTTTTCGTCATATCGCATTATCTATGAAATAAAAGCAGAAAAAAACGTATATTTAGTAATATTTTCTTGTCCAAAACGGTTTAAAATTTTTATTTTCCCTTAAATCGCTAAAAAATATTTGTTTGTAGTTTAAAAAGTATGTATTTATATATTTTTTCTAAGATATCTTAGAAAACAAAGTGTTGGGGTTTCTAAACAATTGTTTGCTGAAATGGGCATCAATGCCTTAGTGACAAATAAAGAATTTATGACCCCTTTCACACTCGGCAAGTTACTTGCGCAAGTTTCTTGCGCAACTCTTAGTTTGTAGACGTTAGCGGTAGGGTCGGGGTAAAGAAAAATAAATTTTGTACAGACTTTGTTGTTGTCGGCAAGTAACTTGCGCAACTAACTGGCCGAGTCTGAAAGGGGTCTATCTTAGAAAAAAATATGTTTCCTGCACAACTTAGGGTTAGCGAAGAAGCTAACGAATAGTGGGTACCAATTGTTACAGCTGTTAGTGTCTGGAGAAAGAGATATGTATGTACACTGTGGTATACACTATCATTAACGCCATTTGTGTATAGTAGGGTTTTCATTCGGTTAACCGTTAATCGGTTAACTAAATAATTACTGATCGGTTAATTTAAAATTGGCTATTTTCGATTAACGATAAAACCGGTTAATTTCAGTCGATTAACCGATGTTACAAAATCTTTAATTTTGTGTAGTATTTTTACATATTTTTTGTTTTTAATTATTTGTTTCGTCTTATATACAAAAAGAAAATATTTTTTCATACTATATATTACCTTTTAGCAAAACATTCCTAAAATACAGTACACAAACATAGACTAATGAATTCCGCTGTACCAGGATAAGTCAGATGATGACCTGACAACATTAGAAAGTCTCGAAAGTAACACAAACAAGCCATTAACAGAATAAGTCGAAACAATTAGAAGTTTTAAAAAATTTAAACAGGACTCTTAAGGCATAACGGAAGATTTTATATATTAAGAGATATCCAGGAAAAGGTTTGAGAAATTAGATATTCTGTATTATGGGTTGCTTTCGATTTCTCTAACATCTACAATAAGTGAAGGAATTATTTCCAAGTCAAATTTTATCGAAACTAATGAAAATAATATCATCGACTTAGAGTGCAAACCTGCTTAATCCATTTTTCACGTTATATGATATTTTGATACCTATCGTAAGATAAAGACACGCCACATCGATTAAGAAAAACATTTGCTTCAGTTTGGGAATCTTTAGAATATTAGAAAATATATAAAGGTTTGCTTCTTAAGCTAAAAATAGAAAACATTAGATGTTTTTTGTCTGCCCTATGGCGACGATATGTATTAATTAAAAAATATGTATAACATATTTATGAATTATTTTTTTGTTTGTTTGCTTTAGTTCAAGAATTGTTATGTTATTGTTTCTTTTACTAATAAACTCCAAATAATAAATAATTTATGCATTTTTGTTTATTTAAACTATTTAATTTAGAAAAAAACTTATTATCTACTTCGACTACAAAATAAGGTGTTGAGTAATAAGAAAAAAATAAAAGCACTACTTACAATTCTACTGAAAGAACCAATGAATTTTACGAGGGATGTCTAAAAATGAACGCATTCAAAAGTAAGTCATTATTTGTTTGCCTTCATACATTCGCAAAAATGTAGTTATAGAAGAAAGCTGCTAAATAATGAGTGAAGAAAGCTATTCATTTTGAAAAAGTAAACGAAGGGTCTGAAGTAATTATGTTTTTGTTTAAATGTTTTTTTTTTAGAAAAATCGAACAAAAATTGTAAAAAAAAATAAAATTTTAATTTGTCCGATTTTTTTTGACGATTTTTCGAAACGTGAAAGACGATTTTTAATTTTTTTTTTCTCAGGAAATTGACGATTTCCTCACAATATATCTGGCAGCCCTGGTTGTGTTTAAGCCAAAAACATTTTTTTTTTTTTTTTTTTTTTTTTTGACAATATTTAAGGTCTGCTTCATGCATGACAGTTTCATGTTTTAAGTGTGTGAGTTTTTGGTTGTTGTTCTTTTTTTCTTTTTTTGTTTAGCCAAGTTTATAGTTAATTTCTCTATGAGTTTATTCTTTGGGTTTTTTTTCTTTTTTACTTTAATGGCCTAAAAGACGTTGTGTATTAAACTTTACGAACATGATAATATTTTCTTGATGACTATTTATTTTGTTTTGTGATTCGTTTCGAGTGTCTTTTCTTAATGTTTAGCTGGTTATTCTTGGGTGCTGCTTTTCGTTACAAAGACAACAGAACCAAAAGAAAAACACTTCAATAAACCGCTAGGTTGAGGTAATAAATACCGCTATGAATTATAAAAAAAATCAAGAAATAAATGCTTATAAAAAACAACCAACAACAATACCCGGCAATCTGTTAACAGTAATTTAGCCAACAAATTTATTATGAGTTTATTATTTTTATTTGTATGCTTAATGGAAAAAGAACTGCACAAACAGCACAACTAAAATATAATTAGCCATAAAATAAATTATACTTTTTTTTTAAATAAAAAACCCTTTGTTTTTTTTTTTTTTTTTTTTTTTGTATGTAAGTACCCAGCCATGTTGGAACGTGACAAGGTGCTGCCAGCATGACAATTTTTTTAAGAACTTTAATTAATTTATCAAGTCATGAATGTTCAAAGAACTTTGATTTTAGGACAATTTTTTTAAAGGCCAAGAACGAATTTAGCTAGACTATTTCAGCTGTATGTCTGATCATTAAAGGTGGTCCAACCATAATGCACGATGTTAGTTGTGAGTCACACCTAAACGTCAAAATTTCTTGCCCAACATAATTTGACATTTCAGTATTGCAGTGTTTGACAAACGCAACCGTGGAGAGGTACACGAAATGAAAATATACTACTGGTAGAACAAATCTGCCAAAAGGGTTTTGAAAAGTTAGCTCGGTCCCAAAAGTTTTTGAATTTTTTTAAAAGGCGTTTGGTATAAGTCAAAAAAAATATACTAAATGTGCTTCTGAGCTAAAAGACTATTTCAAATATCTTCAGTAGAATTGTATAGCGATTCTTTTCTTAGAATATATTAACCCTCTAATTTTTGTCCTTTTTTTAACTTCCCCACAAAAGTATACTAAAACGGCATTTTAGAGGGTTTAAATGTTCCACGAATATTTTTTGCATTAAATTTGACCATGGGTCTAAAACCAAAACATCGTGAAATGTATGTAAAACGGATTATCGAAATTCCTGGCCTTGAAAAGTTTGAATTTTTCGAAACCCTGTTTTACATACATTGCACGATTTTTGATCTTAGAAGACCCATAGCGAAATTTAATGCAGAAAATATTCGTGGAAAATTCAAACCCTCTAAACTGCAGTTTTAGTATACTTTTGTGGGGAAGTTAAAAAAAAGAACAAAAATGATAAAAATGACGCCTTAAAATCAGTATTAGAGGGTTAATATATTCTAAGAAAAGAATCGCCATACAATTCTACTACAGACATCTGAAATAGTGTTTTAGCTCAAAAGTACGTTTCACTTGCCACACAGCCAACGAAACAATGGATATATTGCTCAAGAAAGTAACCCTAGGATTCCTGGTAACTGTTAACCACTAAGTTCTCCTCTTGGTCTGGCCAGACCACAGTTAGAACAGTTAAAAAATCCAATTAAATAAATATTTTTATTTATATTTTTTTTTTTTTTTGATTATACGCTAGATTATACGAATTTAATATATAATTTTATTATTTCATTACACATGCAAGCCATCAAAAATGTCCCTGTAGGAAGTCAAACACATTTTTAAGTAACTTCAAACTGGTTTTTTTATAACCACATCTAGTTGAATAAGTGACTTTTTTCCTTTTTATTTGAACATAGGCATGTCATAGGCTGTAGTCAATTGGTTATCACTGCATGACTTTTTAATTGACTACTAACTACTTATTTTTCAACCAATTTGCAATTAATTGATAGTATAGTCGGCTTATAATAAAGTATTTAAATTTCAAAAAATGTTTGTCGAAAAAATATGTATATGTATGTATGTACATATAAACATAAATTTTTATATATTTTATATAAAAATAATTATTTAAAAAGATTTTGCATCAATTTACTTTAATTGATTATGTATAATAGTGCTGAAATAAATACGCTATATAATTTCTTGTACATAAACAGATTTGTATTGCTTTAATTTTTAATTATGTATTTTCAATTATTTTTATTATTTTGTGTTTGAATATATCAAGGTATATTTACAAAAGGTAGACTCATTTGGGAGTGTAGACATGCTGCTCTATAAAAGGAACCGAGTTGTCAAAATTGTCTTCATATAAAACAAAAACAATTAACGCACACATGTACAAATTTTGGCTCATATACACGAAATTTGACGTTTGGGTTCCAACTAGGGGTAAACAGCTGACAAACATATGGGCCAACGAGTTTACCTTGTGTAAATATACCTTGGAATATATAATTTTTTTCATTTGACTTCATGGCATGTCTGTTTTAATTATTTTGTTTTACTTATTTGTGTTTTACGTGTGCCTCTATGCAATATGTTTGGTTGACATCTGCATGAGATTTAAACCAATTTGTAGTTAATTTATAGTTATTGTTTTTTGCAACTGACTATTTTATTTACTACAGGGGTTATCTTTTATTTCGCATATTCCCACCACAGCTAAAACGAGTTTTGCGTTTGGTTTTTTGTAGTTAAATTAAACTAAGCGAATAATCGGCCGTAGTTTTCTGATTTGATTCAAACTTGATTCATTCGATTCAGAACATATCATTTATAAAATTCAAATCTCTGTTTTTTTGATATTTTGTCCTATTTGAAATATATTGCATATCATTCATAGAATTCACGTCCCTGGTTTTTTGATTTTTTGTTTTAATCGAAAAATATTTCAAGCAAAATACAAATTTGGTCTGGCCAGACCAAGACAGTAATCCTAGGGTTAAATGCACGTGTCATCTCACATCCTGGCGATGTTAATGGGCCGTCACGATCATGTATTTTACACCGTTGGACTTCTTTCTTTGGAGATGTTAAAAAAAAAGTGAAAGTCAATAAGCCAAGAATAATTCAAGAGCTAAAGGATGAGTTTATTCGGCACATTGACGACATTGAATGTCAATTATGTCTCAGAGTCATGGAAAATATGGACCATCGGATAGAGGTATGCCACCGAAGCTGTGGCAAACATTTGGCCTATATTTTGTTTCGCACATAATTTTCATAGACACTTTTATAATAATAAAAAATATGAAGATAATTTTTGTTTTATTTTTGCGGTTTATTATCGACCATTGCTCACTTGAACAGGGTTTAAGAAAGAAGCTATTTTTTTTATTGCCCGAAATCCATGTGCTGCCAGATGAAACCGCTCCTGATTTGTATGGTCTTCACCAGTAATCAATATCAGGTTTATGTGGTACTTCTTCAGTAATTCATCTTAATGGTATTCCACAAAGTCAAAGCGGGTTATTTCGGGCTCACCAACAGATAAATAGGGGCCTAATTCTGGCAGTCGTGATCGAGTAATTTCTCGATTCGAAAGCAATTTCATCTCAGTCGATACTGAACGAATCAAAATTATTTTTTCAGTATTGTCAAACTCAAATTAATGCTTTACAACACTGAAAAAATAATTCCAATTCGTTCAGTATTGACTGAGATGAAATTGCGTTCGAATCGAGAAATTCTCGATCACGACTGCCAGAATCAGGCCCCAGGTTAAAAAAGTGGTGTTAAAAACGACTGCATATGGTTAATGTTGAATATCAAAAAGAAACCTGTAACTCGGCACAATTTTACGAAGCCAAACCATCAAATTGGTTGTTAAGTAAAAAAAAAAATTTTTAACTCGGTATTAAATTGTTTTCGCTTTAAGAAAAAAATCAGTCCGAGATCGGTTAAATAATTATCATTTTTTATCTCTAGTTAAAAATCTTCCTAAGAGCGTAAGTCCTAAGTGGCATTATTTGGAGCCTCCTAAGTCGCCTGCCTCTAGTTCATCTATAGGTTCTAAACTTAAAGTTTTAACTCCATCACATTTACGAAATGCCAAACTTTGTCAAAAACGGAAAAATTGTTTAGAAACGTCAGATTTATTTCGCTTTTATTTTAACCTTTTAAGATCAAACTTTCACAAATAAAGTCTTATTGTACTACCACATCCATCTCCGATTTGCATTTTGCTAACAATTGCATTTTTTGTAAACAACTGCAAATTTAATAGAAAATTAAATAATTCTAATATTAAAGTGACAGGTTGTGAAAACTTCAAAACATGTTAACGGGGGAAAATTAAAATTCAACTCACTCCCACTAAAAAAAAGAAATTCATTTCTTTCTAAAAAAAATTCCTTCGTTTTTTCTTAATGCGTGACTGGAAACGCATTAAATTATTTATGTTTTTTTTTTATTGCAAGATGTTTTCTGTAATTTTCAATACAAAAAAATAAAAAAAATTTTGTGAAATTACAAAAATAAACCTGAAAATTTGTCTGGTTATTAATTTTAATTTTTGTTTTTTTTTTCAATTTACATTGAAATGACAAATTTTAGGGCTGAATGTTAATGTTTTAATATAAAACATAAAAAAAAATTTTTCATTATTTGACTTATGTATTTGTTTGTTTTACATTTTAAAATACTAAAATGGAATGCAGATACAACAACCTCTAGATACTTCCAGTAGTCTTTTGTCTGGTAATTAAACACTTTCGCTCGTTAAGATTAAGAGTTTTAGATTGAAAAAAATTAAGTTTTAAATTCATTTTTATTTTCTGTTTCAATACGATTTATATTTGTCTGTTCAGAAGTCTGTCGTCTGTCACTGTCATGGTTTTTTTTTTATTCGTACAAAATTTTCTTAAAGTAAAAACCTGTTAAAATTAAAGATTTTTTTATCTTAAAACCATTGTTTAGTTATTTATTGCTGTAATCATTACAGTGTAATATTATTACTAGTGCAAGGTTTTAAAATATTTTGCTTGGATAAGAAGTTTTAGCATATCTAACATATTTGTATATGCTTTTTGCATGTTTTTATTAGCTTTTTTACTGTCATATTTAAAAATTTGTTTGGGAATTTAAAAACTGTCCCGATTATAACTTATTTTAAAATAATGTGTTTTATGTGGATATAATTTATAAATATTATTAATAATTTAATTTAATAATTTAATAATAATTTAACCCATGAAGAAATTTTGTTAAATCAAGTGGAAATAGTTTTGAAGTTAATAACGGATATATCGTAAGGGGCCCATACACGACTACAGCATGCACGCACAATCAAGTGATTGCGGCAGCCGATTGACCGTGTCTGTGCTTTTGTTGGAATTTTACGCTTTGCTGTAGCGATGTCAAACAGAGTTTGATATTTTGCTTATGGTACTAGTTTGTGCTATATTTTGCTGATGGTACTGGTTTGTGGTATTGTGTATGGTGCAATTAGCTCAGTTAAGAAAAGTTGGAAAAAAAATAAACATCTGCACAGAAAAAATTCTAAAATAAAATCAGTTTAATTAAAAATTTTATCAAGTGAATTAAACTTTTAATCAAGTGAATTAAATGTTTAATCAAGTAAATTAAACGTTTAGTTGATACTATTAACTTGTTTACTGGGGCAAGATTAATTAATATCACAAATTTTGTAATTGAAGCCAATTTTTATTTCCTTCTGTGTGTGTACAAAACATTAAAATTGAATTATTTGATAAAACGCAATTTGTTTGAATGCCTTTTTATTCAAACATTGCACTTAACACTTTAAATAACAAACTGAGTCACCATTCATTACAATTCTTTAATAAAAAACACGAATTTACTTAATTTTTTTTTTTCAAAATAAATGCGGCGGCGCGCGCTGTAGTGGCAACAACGTATCCGTAGAAAATTTTTAAAGAAATCAATAATGCACCAGTACTTACTGGGTTGTGCTTCGAAGACGATTCAACATCACCTATTTGTGCCAGCACGCTGAAGTAGTTTAAGCTCTGCTTTAAAGATATCACGGTTCGTAAAGATTTTTCTCTTAATACAACAAGCGATTTCTTTAACCAACACTTCTTAAATGTTTACAACACATTAAAGATATATGTTCTAGGATATAGACCATCCTTTTAGTAACTCCTGGAAGCCTAAAATCGAGACAGTTCTGAATCGATTTAGCCATTCCTTTCTGACCGTTTGTTGGAAATACGGGGCCTGTGCGAAAATGCATCACTGCGATGTATGAATATACACTCAAAAGAAAAATCAATCCATCCGTACTCAAATCAATCCGAAGCGGTATTATTAATACGGATTTTCTTGAATCATGTACAGAAAAATTGATTCAAGTACGGATTTTCAATCGCGAAATATTTAACTTATCCATACTTAATCCTGAATTCGTACTTTAAATAATCCGAAAATGAGATTGATTTAAGTAAAACTAAGATCATTTCATGATGAAATAACACAGGTGGCAGCACTAAGGAAACAAATACAACATTAAAACAAAATTTAAAAATAAGTCTCTCGTATACGTCAGAAATTATTTTAAACTAAAATCAAATTTTGCTGCCGAACGCGATGAAATAAATAAATTTTTAGCCAATATTTATTTTACTATGTTTACAATTTATTTAATTTTAATTAAAATAATCAAAAACTTTAATGCAATGTAATAATCACAGCACAAAACGTGGACTTTTTGTAAACATAAACAGAACTTTGACATAAGACTAGACAAACAATACTAGAGCAAAAAATCTTCATCTGGCGTAGTAATGATACCTGTTTATTTTATCATGGATTGATCCAATCTCAAAGCGCGCTTGATTCAAGAATTATAAAGTTGATTGAATCCCGAACTCGTACGTGAAATAAACCAAAATTTTTATTAGAAGAAGAGTTTTATTATGATTGATTTAATTACCTTAACTATTAGGTGTTTTTCTTTGGCTGCAGGTCCAAGTAAATAAAAAAAAGTTAAAAACTCGTGATTTTTGGTCTTATATTTATTCCCTGTATTTCGGTAAGCGTCGCTAACCATCTTCAGGGGTATTTAAACAATTAAAAAATAAAACCAAAACTTCACAAAAACACTTGTTTCACTTGCTATAAGATTTTCTTAACTTTTTTTAACTTAATAACCCCGTTTACACATAATTACATATAAATTTCAATTATAAAACACCAGCATCAATTTCGATATAATTTTTACTTTAAAAATTTAATGTACTTATCCCAGTAACAAATATACTCCAAATGGAGCAGGTTTTATGTATGAATTCATACCTCAAATCGCTTTAAACCTGCTGATGGGATGCCTGATTTTCGTGATGGGGTGTTCTCGGTTTGGAGACTATTTTCTGCTGACAATAAGCGCTTCTTTTAACATGCAAACAAAGCACTCCTAAAGAGCTTTTTTAAGGGCTTACTACCCAGTAAAAACTTCGCTTACTTTTTCAAAATGAATGGCTTCTTTAACTCATTATTTAGTAGTTTTCAACTATAACTACTACTACAACAACTTCTATAACTACTTTTATCTGGATTTATTTAAGTAAAAAAATAATGACTTACTTTTGAATGCATTCATTTTAGGACATCCCTTGTAAAATTCATTGGTTCTTTCAGTAGAATTGTAAGTAGTGCTCTTTTGTTTTTCTGATTACTCAACACATTATTTTGTAGGCAAAGTTTTTACTGGGTATATAAACATATTCATTGATGTTTTGCTTTTACTTGTTTAAATGCCATTTTTAATCATTTTTGTATACCATAATATTTTTTTATTTTTTTCGCTTTAAAACCTTCTTCGTTGTCAGCACTAAAATAGCAGCTTTTTTGTATATTTCATTCTTTATCATTTATTGCTGTATTGGAGCTCTCTTATTGAAGCGCTCGATAATGCGATTTTTCTCTTAAGTGCTTCAAAAAACTAGAATTTTTTTACTGGGATATAACGTTAAACATAAAAATAATGTGTTTTCGCCTTGTTCTGTTGTTTTTGTTGATTCTACACACAACAAGCAAACCGTTTCTTAACAACTTGGTGCTTTTTAAATTTTTCGTTAGTGCCTTTAATGCTTTTTAAAATTTTTATTTTTTTTACCATTTTTTAAAACTTCGGTAATATAGAGGATGATTTAGATGAGATTAGCTATTTGGAATACAATTTTGAGAAAGCCTGTAAAGATTTTAAGATTTCAAATGACAAAAAAGTGATAAAAGAAAGTTGCATTCGTTTTACCAAAAACTTTATTTACGAGGTTTGAGCTAGGCTTCCTAGCAATTTGGAAATTTTACAAAACGTTACACTTTTAAGCGTTGACAACATGTTTAGTAATCGTAATAAAAACGATGTATTTGTTAACGGTAAACATTTTTTTAAAGATGTAGACACTGTTTCAAAAATAGAAAATGGCTTGAAAATATTAAGAATTGTAAATGGAAAAATAAACAACGATTTTGAGTCATGTAGAAAAAACGTATTAAAAAGTTTAAAACATGCAGTCGGAAACCGTAATTTTCGAGCTACGAAAATCGAGCTCGCACTGTATTACTTTTAAACTGTTTTATGGCCAATTCAAACTCCAAATGATTTGGATAATATTATTTTTGTTCAAGATAATAATAATACATTTAAAAATGTTTATATACAAATGTAAATATATTTATTATTTAATATTAAATGAAAATGGTCCCCCATCTATGCCGTCGCCTTTTTTAAAATTTTGGAGGTATTTAATATTCGGCACAGCCGAAGGCAACTTGTGTTGTGTTAAATTAAATTGTAAAACGGGATTAGTGCTTTTTTACGCTTTTTTTTGTTCAAAATAGTGCTTTTTAGTGCTTTTTTAAATTTTAAAGTGCTTTTTGCTCTCAAAAAGTTGGCATCTCTGATAAAAACGTTTGTGCCGTGTATGTGTTCCTAAAATTCAAGAACCGCTGTACCAATTGACACCAAACTTGAACAATAAATTAGCTTAGTCTGGAGCCAGGTTTTAATTTCTATAGGTGACGGACGCTGTTGTCGTAATATTTAAATTTTTTCTAATTTTTTGTACGATTTTGTTGAAATTCAAAAAATATATTTATAAAACAAAATTAAGTTTCCTGACAAAATTTTGACCCGGAAGATAGCGCTGGGGTCAAGTTATTACCAAAATTTTCCAGTATTTAATTGTTACTTGGAAAAATCCCGAGCAGTGCCGGGATCAAACAGCTAGTACAGTATAAATATATTATTGTATAGGAGATATTGCCTTGTATATAGTCGCCGTCAAAATTATTAAAGACGTTGTCGCTCATCTCATCTTGTGAGACCTCGCCGCCATTTGTATGAAAATTTTGTCAACGATTCGTATTGAGTTTGCCTCAGTATGTCTTCCACGATTTACTCTTGTCTTGTAGAGATGTCTTAAAAACGTTGCCAACTTGGTAGCTATATGTAATTTAAAATTCCCTAAGCTATCAAGTTCATCAAATTCTTGAAACAAGCAAACCCATTTCTAAAACACTTTAAAATTTATACGTGTTCCTTTATGCACCTCATGCCGGTGTTTTATTGTTTGAACCCAAATCAATTTTCTATTGTCTTCAATATTGTTTATGTCTGCCTTAACTGTTAACTGATAAATATGATACATATCTACATGTAGCTAGATATGTATGCATATGATGCTTTATATATTGTTATAATGGTAAACCATAAAACAGTTTAAAAAAAAGCCCGTTAACAAAATGGTTAAAACCAAAACCATGTATAGATGTTTTTAAGCTTGAGAAATTGAAGAAAAAATGTATATTTCTAGCTTTAGGAAAAAGTGAAACCTCATTATAGATATTCAAGTATCTATTTATCTGTATTCAGGTGAAAGTGCTAAAACAAAATCAAAATACCAAACTAAATGAAAGTTTTATTTAGTTCTAACGTGGGTAAATTGTATAGAAATATTTTAGAGTTTTTCAAAAGATAATTGATTGGAAATGACATTAAATTAATAAAGTTGATTTGGATAAAAAAAATCATTAAGACATTTTTATAAAATATACATATAAAGCTTCGTACAGACGATGGTCAGATCTTACAATATTGTGAGCAGGCGTTGCCAACAGCATTCGAGTGAATATTTCTGTTGTTCAATAAAAACTATCGAATGTATTTTAAGTGTGTGGAGATTGAATACATATATAACAAAAAGCGGAATGTTCTGCTAAAGACGATAATCGCCGATAAAAAAAACACAACAACAACAAAAGTAAAATATTTGTTTAATGGTGTTTTCTTTTCTACAAAAAATGTCACATTTTATTTATAAAATGCAATTTGGTGTTCGTTTCTTAAAAATGCTTTGCTCTCTAAGAGGGCAGCGTGTTTTATTCTAAAAAAATTCACCTTTAAATGGCATAAGGCATTGCACTTTACGCCCCGTATAAATCGAGAGTGTTGATAATGCCCTGTAAAAAGATGGCTTCTGTTTATATATAGGGTTACCAGACGAAGTTGGAAAAAAAATCGCCTCTAATCAGGACAGTAAAATTTTTAAGTTTTAATAGTAATTTTGTCTATTATTTTAAAGTAAAAACAAAAGAAAGCATAACATTATTAATGGTAGGTTGTCAGTGATATAAAATTTAAATGGATTTGGTGTTAAAAAATTGTTTTTGAAAAAAAACGTCAAATCAAGAAATCGTAAAAACTTGGTGTTAATAAATTCGCAATCTGGCAAAGGTTTTTTCTTGTTTACATATTTTATGAAAAACAAACTAAAGAAATTGGAATTTGGTCATTCATTTTGTTCATTTATTTATTTATTTAATATTAATATATTAACAAATTCGGGTTTATGTGTATTTTTTTTATATTTTGAAGAACATCCTTTTTGATTTATGTACATATTTTTTTATATATTGAAGAACAAACTTTTTGTCAGCTGTTAAAAACAGGGCGATCCAATTTTGTGTTTTGTTCTCGTCAAATAAAAAATTGCATTATTACATGTAAGGCAAGACATTTTATAAATGCACCTTTTAAAATGTGGTATTTTTTTTGTAGAAAAGAAAACACCATAAGCTTTGATATTGTTACAAGTAAAACTGTTGCTTAAATTCTTATTCGCTTAACAGTTTTATTTGTATATCTCTAGTTTTTCTAAAATCTTTGAATGAAGTTTCCTGACGATCTGGCCTAAGCAACCAGTAAAATGCACATAGGAAAAGCTTATCCCATCAACAATAAATATTAGTTTATCAATAATATGAAATGGGAATTTAGCACATTTAAACGAAATCTTGTAAAATATTTCCTTTTATCCTACAAATAGGAAAATACAATAAGTAAAATGCATATTAATATCGAAAAGCAATTGATAAGTGTACGATATTTGTTGTAATACTCATAGAAAAATGCTTTTTCATAATGATGATGCCTTAGTAACAGAATTGTGACATTAATGTTATTACAAATAGCATCAATGAGGCAGAAAGTGACATTAATCTAATGACGAACGTCGTCATTAAATGTTGTCATATTTTATGCATCATCTGTGCTATGACTACACTGACATCAATTCGATGCCACATTTTGTGTATTATTTACATTTTTTCATGTTTAAATAGTAAATAAGAAGCAAAAATTCCCATATTCTATTTGTTTAAATTATTTAGTTAAAAACATAAAAGTTTCAAAGTAGAATGATTACGAAAACTATTTCGGGCATGCTGCTGGTGTCTTATTATTGAGATTTATCCTGCAAACAAACGGCGGGATACAACAAAAGTGAAACAAACATGTGTAACGGGTAAGTAAACAATAATATTCTCCTACTGTGATACGTCAATCCCAATGACAAGCTGTCATTCGATGTTACTGAGTCATCGCACTGATGACATGTTTTATTAAACCGACTCCGATTCGTCATTTCTTTGATGCCGATTCGTCATCCCATTGATGACACAATTTTAAATTTTGATCCTGATGACAATTCGGCCAAGTGATGTTAAGGCTGACATCACAATGATGAAAAGTGTCATGGGGTAAAAAACGAAGACACTTGTCGTAGTACTGATGTCAAAAAACATCAGCGCTATGACGCCTTTTCTTTTAGTGTTGTCCTTCTTTAGCCAACACAAATAAGCTCAATGATTTGGCCACGCGAGAACATGCCACTTGTAATTGTCCGTGTGGAAATCATGACTTGCAAAACTCTTAGCCGCAAGCCCACATCGTTTGACCTTGCGAATTATTGATTATAATTTCGAATGGAAATCTCATGGAAAATAAAACACGCCATAGTTCAATTGTCTGTTTAAATAACTGGAATTCGTGGCAGGGCTGCCAGGCACCCTTTTCCTTGTACCCAAAAAATTAAAAAAAAAAATCCGCAAAAATTCCGAAATTAAAAATGAAACCTTAAAAAGTTAATATTTTGTTCTGACCAAATTTAAAATTTTTTTTTTAATATAGTAAGTAAAGTTTTAAAAAGAAATCCCCAAATAAAAATGTTTAGTAAAAAAAAGCATTTTATTTTTTTTGGTAGAGACTAGTGCTGGAAAACTATCGATAACTAACTTACTTATCGATAGTCTTAAAATATCGAAAATATCGATAGGAAAAATATCAATATCGATATTATTATTATTATTTAGGTGCCTTTTATGAACTAAATTTGATTTTCGACAGCAGTCGAATTAGTTGATCGAACGAATTTTCATTTAGTATTATGGCGCGCATTCGATAAAAATTTACTATTGTGATTTTGTTAATTCACAGTAGTACATTTTCGATCAGCTGTCACTTAAAATAAAAAATTTTTGTTTACAAATTTAAAAAAGATAAAATTAAAGTTAAACGTGACCTCGGCGGAATTATGGTTGTTTTCAAATAATTTAGCTTCAGTGAACTTCATGCTGAACTTTGCTACAAATCATTTGGTCAAAAAAGAATTTTGTTCCATAAGGAATATGAGCGTTTCCAATTGCTGTTTACGACGTTGGACTTGCATTATATTAACAAAACTGATAAAGAATATGATATTTGGTATACGAACAATAAAAATTTACAAATATTTATATTTTCAACTAGTTTTTTACATTTATTTGCACCGTCGAAAGCAAATTTGTTTTCGTTGAAAAATTGGATGCACAACGAAATTTTCGACAGTGCTGCCAACTCATAATACCAAATTAACATTCGATAGTCGATGTTCGATAGCCAGCGAAAATCGTTTATCGAATGTAACTCATAGCCTCAGAGCCTTAAAATACAGCTATTGTTAATTCGCGCTGAATTACAGAAATGAATACAAACAACAAGAATGGGAAGTGGTATGGATTACTTAGCTGTGCTTTTTATTGCTAATTAAAGTCCTTTAAGTCGAAATTTGTACATGTTTATGTAGGGACTGAAATGTCAAACATTTTTGTAATGTTGTAAAAAAAAAATGCAAATCCTAATGCAATTGCAATTGCGAGCATACGACAAAACAATGAACGACCATTAGAGAATAAGTCCGCTAGATTGATTACCTTTTTGGGTTGAGAGTCAAAACCAATTTAGAAAATAAATTAAAGTTGCAATAGAATATCTTATAGTCCCTGCTACTTCGGTTCCATCAGAAAGGTATTATAAATTTTTAAAAACTGTCATCTAAAATAACGTGCGCAGATAAAAACAACGAACTGTAGCCTGATAAAAAACTAGTTAAACTTTTCCTGCACAAGTACAAACATTCAGTCGATAGTAATATCTATATATATCGGTAGTGAAATCTGAACTATCGATAAATATCGATAGTATCCCAGCACTAGTAGGGACTAGTTTCGGCATGTTTTTAAATCCTTTTTATGCGACTCCAGTAAGGAATTACAAGCAGAACAATATGCTGTTTTTGAAGACGAATGAGCTAATTTATAAGAATTTAGAGCTTGTTCAATCGGTTTTAGCCATCTTTTAAATCAGCAATAAAAATACATATATCCGTCATTTATTTAATACTTCGATGCATCATAACTAATTTTGCTGCCAAAATGGCTCTTTATGCGGTCAATGAGAGCATTTTGGGAATCACCCAATTTGCAGAAATTAGAGCGTAATTTATGCATACAGTATTTTTATAGACAGCTACTTTCCCATCTCCGATATCTAACCAAATACGGAAATGCGAATAAAGATCTTTTGCCAATGAAATGGAAAAAAATTATAGATAGGGACACCCTAATGACCTGGCGGTATGACATATACTTTACGACCTATTCGCATAACTACCAAATGTACTCCTATTGACCACACACTTTAGATAAGGGTACAAAAGCACACGTTTCAATTAATTCTAAACACTTGTTAATACTAACCGCTATTATTTTTAACCATTTTTAGAAGGCGAACATGAATGAGTAAAGACCAATAAATGGTTCATAGTTTGGCTAATTTCGTATAGATAAATAAAACAATTGAATGTTATTAAATGATAAGTGATAAAATAATAATTATTACTTAAACTGTTATTGTGTTAATTTTCAAAGTCCACCAGCAAACAGATTATGTCCAGCTTAACATACAACCAACCAACCAACCACCACCTCAAACCATCAAACCAACAACCAACCACACACTCTATCGCAAAATATTTTTTGCTTTTAGTAGCACGCCAAACTGTCAATTGGCTGACCGCATTTCAGGTGAGCAGAAATGCCAGGCAAAGAAAATCTATTGCATTAAACATTATGGCAAATGTCTGCTGCAGTTTGTAAAAAAAACCCGGTAATGACCATGGTGAAGACTAATTACAAAAAAAATTATACAATAGCGTTGTCTTCTTTAAGGTTGCTTTTTTCCTTTAATGCCTTTAATTTAAAGTTTTTGTTTTTAAAATTTATTTATTTATTTTCTAGGGAAAATGGTTGACAGATTGGTGTTTTCAGCGATTAAAACAGTACATGTGGACAAAAAAGTATGACTTAAAGGCCTCTTTTTAAGACCCAAATGACTTGGAAGTTTAAGTTAAACGAAATTAAAAAAATACATACATTTTTTCTAACTAACATAACTAATATTTGATTTTGTATTTTATTACTATTTCACAAGCTCAGTAAAATTATTTGAAATATTTTTTGATATTCTTTAATTAGGCTCAAGTTACTCAAATTTAATTTTCATTGAATTATTTTCACTGAGGAAGGAATTTTACAGCTTGGAATTTTTATTAAAATTTTTTGATAATTTTTCCTTGGCTGAACCACCAGTACTACTGGTTAAAAGATTGATGTTTGACTGTTGGCTGGCGGGCACTGCAGTGGTTAGAACTCAAAGATTTTCTGAAGATAGAATGTGGTGATTCTTGAAACATTTAGAAATCAACCCGGGTTCAAATCCCAGCTCAGCCAAGGAAAAATTATCAAAAAACTTTAATAAAAATTCCAAGTTGTAAAATTCCTTCCTCAGTGAAAATAATTTAATGAAAATTAAATTTGATGAAGTCGAGCCTAAAAAACAAGTTTTTTTTTGCAAAATTTTCCCAGAAAAGAAGTTTTTTTTATTGAATCCACCACTAGCGGTGAAAGGAGGTAAACTAAGTTTGTCATTCCGTGTGAAACTTTTTTAATATTCATCTTAGACTCCATAAAGTATACATAAATACGTACGTATGTTCTGGGTCGTTGAGTAATTCTAAGTCGACTTAGCCATGTTATTCTGTTTTAAACAGGCTTTCTTCCGCAAGAGTTACCAAAAAAGAAAAAAGGTTGGTGGCAAATTGTGTCTAGTATTCCTCGGCAGTTTGAGATTGAAATCCAGGACAATCGGCTTTGTAACAAAAGAGTTATGAACCCAAATGTGAAACAACCACCCTAAATAGACGATATTTCTGTTAAAAAGAAAAATTTACATAAATTGGGGGCGAAATGTATTGATTTGCACACATTCGTTTTATATGACTAGAAATCATACAACTAAATTTCGAGAAAAGCGGTCCATAATACACCATAAAAAGCCCACACTCTCGGAAAACCCTTTAGTACACCTAAAACTATAACGTATACCGTCATTGCAGTTAAATTTGGGATGTCATCGTTCAACAAGATTAGAAAGCGCACCAAAAATATGACAAGTGCCTTCGTTTTTGACCCTTGACACTTTTCAACATCACTGGGATAAATTGTCATCAGGGTCACAAATTGAATTTATGTCATTAATCAGATGACACATCGTCATCACAGAAATGACGAATCGGAGTCAGTTTAATATAACATGTCATCAGTACGATGACTCAGTAACATCGGAGAAAGGACTCATTAGACAGTTTGTCACCTAATTTAGTCATTTGTATTTACTTAAGTCAAAGTGAAAGAATATTCAGCCTTATTGTGGTTGTCGTAAACGACTGTGTCGTTTTTTGTAGCAGATTAAAGAACACAGGTTGTGGGTAACTTTAATCGGTTACAAAAAACGACACAGTCGTATACGATAACGACAACCACAATAAGGCTGATTTTTATTTACTTAACTGTTTCAAATTTTTGTTTCACTTTTGTTGTATTCCGCCATTTGTTTACAGAAGAGCTCTCAATTATAAGACACAAGCAGCATGCCCGATATGGTTTTCGAATCATTTTACTTTAAAAACTTTGAGTTTTTAGCTAAATAATTTAAAAAAATAGTATATGGGAATTTTTGCTTCTTAAATTACTATTTAAATATGAAAGTAATGTTAATAATACACAAATAACATTAATAATAATAACATTGATGTCACAATTCTGATGTTAGGGCATGAAGATGCATTTTCTATAAGTGTAGCACTTTTTCTTGTTTTAAGCATAAATTTTGTATTTAATGTCTTTTTCTTAATTATAACAATTTAAACCTTTCCTTCTTGTTTCTATAGCACTATTTAATTTTCCATTTTTTATTAAATATTCAAATTCATATAGCATCGTCCATTATGTGCAGTGCTATGATCAACCTAAACTAAACGATCATTAACGCACTTGTATGTCATACTTTCTTGTAATTTTTAACTTAAACCTGTTTAATTACTTTATTTTTTTTTTTGCTCTTTTGTAATTTGCTTAAAACATATTAAAATTTAAAACGATGTCTGCGATATGTTGTTTGTAAAGTTATTTCCAGTTTAAATTAAAATTAAGAGACAATTAAAAGTAACAACTTAAAAAATTTACCCAAACATTTAGTATGTAAGATTTAAGCAAGTTTTTTTTTTTGTTCCTAATCTACACACGACAAGTTTTCTTACGCATATTTTAATTTCGTAGAAACGAGAATGAGATACCCCTCACCACATTATTTACAGACTAATTTTTAAGAGTGTATCCCATTTGGTATCTATGGACAACCTATGGACCCACCAGAACAAAATCATGTTTTGGGGTAAAGTTTCATATAAGAGTGATTTTGGCCCTAAAAGCTTATCTATAGTCATAGAACTATAAGAATTGAAGGAATGAAGTTTTATGTCTCAAACTTTAAAATACGTATAAATGAAATTTTTTGTCTTAACCCTTGTGTGTGCTCCTACGAACCCGGGTACCTTTTGCGTTTTCAATCAAAATTTTTTTCATTGGAATTGATAATCTGTATATCTCCAACATCTTGCCAAATCCTAACTTTTAAAACATTTTGTATTTTTGCAGCCAAACAGCTAAAAAAATATTTGTAATTTGCATGAGAGACATAATTATTCTTTACACTCTTAACTGTTCAGGGATATGAACACGACAATCTCGAAACGGAGGATTTATCACACCTCCCCTGTTTTGGTTTACGATCGTCGCTACAGAACGCTGATACCAAATAGGAATGCGTAAAGAAACTATGTTCCGGGTAAGATAAGAGTGTAATCTTCTACACGGATGGCTCTGAGTCTCGAGAAGAAGTGGGCTTCGGAGTACACTCAAGGGAGCTTAACCTAAATTGATCGCGAAGACTTCCGGATTACGATCAAGAAAGCTGAATACTGGCTAAGACCTATTTTAGAATGGAAAAGATAAAATGACGAACCGACTTGCACCATCTTGCACCACCAAAGTTTATCGCTTAATTCTCTTTGCATGTTTCTGTGTCAAGAATAGACAGATATTTTAAAGGGCACTAAAAAGATTATTAAATTAGGGTTCCGGTTGTGGGCAAAAAATTCAAAACAGTTTTACAAGGTATTTGCTTACCTTAAGTTTATAAAAAAAATTTTCTCACAACTCCTTGATTTCTATAAAAAAACAAAATTTTTTCTAATTTAACAAATTTTTTGTTTAAACAAATTTCCTTGGGCGTCAAAATGTTTTTAATATTCCCATAATGACTTGACTGAGTAGAGGTAAAGGCAATTGACCCACCTTAGAAATCCAACAAGAAAAAACCAAAAACTTCAACAACTTCAATTTACAAAAAAAAAACAAATATTTTCATATTTCTTACTGGTCAGGTAATAAAATTTGAAAAAAAAAAACAAGTTCCAATGTTTATTTCTTGTGTATTTCTGTAAAACATTTTTATGATTTTTTTTATATTTTTCCGTGAAAGTGGTATTACAACTATTAACAAACAACAGAGAAATAAAAAATTTAAAATTTTTTTTTATAAATACATATTCTTTAACAAGTCAATATGAATAAATGAAAGAATGAAAAAATTAATGAATGAACGAATGACTTTAAATTAAACAATTTTACCGCAGAAGCACGGACGGACAGACCCACAAAAATATTAACAACATACCAGCAGCCTGTCAGCCAGCCAGCAACAGCATCATCTTCTTATACAATTTACACTTCTAACATAAGTAACAGTGTTCGCCACATAAATCAACCAGAGAACGAAAACAAACTGGATTTTTTGTTAAACAAAGAGAGTCAAATCAAGCAAATACTTCTTTAAGTGGCGTTAGCTTTTTTAACGAATTACATTTTAGTGTTCTGCTTTAAGCCTGGTACTCTGTTCAACATTTCACGTGAAATGCTGTCAAAACGCATATGAAAAAAAACTTGTGCAGAATATCTATGAAAAAATGTTGATAGAGTTGTACTCTGTTCCTTTTGTGAAAAAGTTCCGAAATGTTTCTGGAAACATTTTTTTACAACTGCGAAATAATGTATGCTGCACTTATTTCACGTGGAATTTTTAAGCAAAAGCAAGAAGTATGAACTGATTATTAAATACGAAATAAAAAATTAAAATAACACAACCGGTAGCAGTTTCTTATCCATATTTACTTTCTTTTTTTATTAAATTTTTTAATAAAAAAAAATATTTTCAGTAAAATACATGTGGGGTTTGTTTACATACGCAAAACAATGTCGCATACTTTGCAGGAATAAAAACGTCAAATTGTATAAACTCGCATGATAGGTAACATTGATACATTGTCAAAATTTTCATGTGAAATAATTAATGTTGCCCAACATTTTTCACAAATTTGAACAGAGTACTAGGCTTTAAAATTGCATTATGAAATTCTATGTTAGCTTATAGACTCCTAGCGCCCCGAAAATAAAAAATAACTACTTTTTTCGATAGGGGCAGGGGAAGTGGTTACCTCCATAGGATGCCAATATTTAGTATTGCATATCCTGAGAGCCGTTGCGCCAATTTTCTTGAACTTTTTGTAGTAGGACCTTCAGAGCCTTAAAATTGAAATACGATAGCAGTCGGTGTAGTGGTACCCCCTCTAGACGCCAATGTTTAATATCGCATATCTTAAGAACTGTTAAAGTTTTAAAGTAATATTCAAAATTTGGTACGAGTCTCTCTTCTGGTAAACTACATCTTTGATAATAAAAAAAGGGGACAGGCGCAGGGGGAGCAATAGCCTCCATCGGATCCATGCATTAAATATAGCGAAACTAAACAACTATTAAAGCGAGAGTCTTCAAACGTGGTTAAAGCCACAATTATGGTAAACTATAAATTTCAGAATCAGAATGGATGGTGCAGACGGAGGAGGAGCAGTACCCCCCATAGAACGAAAATATTTAATACCGCATGTCTGAAGACAAAAGTCTTTATGCTTTGTAGGATCCATTCTTATCGTAAGCTACACCTTTTAAAATAAAAATAATAGGGGTAAGTGCAGGGGGAGCAATAAATATGTATAAAAAATTAAAATCCGTTTGTTTCTGTGTTTGTTCCCCAGATGCTTCGTAAATAAATTTCCAGAAATTTTCACAGTCATTTCCTGATTACCCAGGGTTTAAGCAAAAGCTTTCAAGTTTGGAACAAATAGTCTGGTTATCAAACCAAAATATCTGGCAAGAAGCGAGCCGGACTGGAAAAGGACAATATAAATGTCTAGATATCTGAAGAAGGACAAAAGGAGAATTTAGCACGTCATACGGAAATCTTATTTATAATAAATTTTGTATTCCCAAAAAATAACTTTGAGAATTATATAAGTTTGGTATTTGGGGGTAGCAAAGCGCATAAAAACAAAACAACTTCATATTGAAAAGTGCGGATTACAAATGAAAACAACATTGCAAACTTTATAAAACTGTGTACCGCTCCCCATTCTTCAAACATCTCTCACCACTAAACTCAAGAATTGCTGCAACAAAAATTGCTAAGAAAAAAAAAACCTTTTTATTTAATTCATTCTCTTCCTAAGCCTTCTCCTACTTTAAAGTATTGCATATTGAGTATTTATGATTTTCATACTGAAACTAACTGGCTCAAAAGATAGCTGAAGAATTGAATCCAATATGGATGACGATGTTAAACATTTTTAACATTTTTTTCGCTTGCTTTTAATTTGCAAATTTTATTGATTTATTTTGGTTTTTTCCTCTGTCTGAATTTGAAGAAATAGTGAGTCAGATTGGTTTGGAAAAGAGGTTGGGTGCGGTTAAAGCAACCTGTCTCAATTATAATTGTCTTTTTCAAATTGGGAGAAATTTGAAAAGTATTTATGTAATTTTGAAATCAATATAAAAAAGCTTAAGACTAGTTTTATTTGGATGATTCATTATATGAAAATTTATAGAAGCAACATGTTGCTTTAGCACATTTAAATATATTTTTTAAAAATAAAGCATTAATTGCTTGTGTATAAAATACTCCTTATATATACTTAGATAATGTGGCAGTAGCATGAAGATGAAACACAAACTTCTAAAACATAATTATCTGTCGTTACAAAAATATTTTAGTTCAACTACGAACGTTTTAACCGCAACAACTTTAATATACGCTATTGGAGCTGGAGTTACCGCGGCTGCTGGCACCGGACTTGCCCTCTAATAGGTCCTTGTTAAGGGATTTAAAGTGTACTCATTCAAAATGATTTTAAATTTAATAAACAAATTTCTTATGAAAATATAACGTTTGTTAAATTTAATGATCGTATGTAAACGAATTTTGAAAAGGCAATGACAAGGTTTGCAGCAACATTTTTTAAATATTTTCGAAAAAAAAATATATTAAAAATACTTATACCATTAAGCCTGGTACTCTGTTCAGTATTTCCTGCGAAATGTTTTAAAAATCAATATAAAAAAAATTTCTGTGAAATACAAACCAAAAAAATGTTGATAGAGTTGTACTCTATTTATATTACGAAAAACATGCGAAATGTTTCTAGCAACATTTTTATTTTCCGTGCGAAACAAGTGCATCTCATATTATTTCGCACGAAATTTTAAGCAACAGCTAATTTTTTTTGTAATTTTTTATTTTGCATATGTGAGGTGGGGTTTATAACAAGCCTTTAAAAAAAAAAAAAAAAAATTTAGAAAAGTGCAAAAATTAATAAAAAAAATTAAATTTTTTCGTTTTTTACTATAGAAAATTATTTATCAAAACACATGGTTTTTGTCATAGATGGGGGTAGTGCACTATTTAAAAAGATTGCAATAATTTTGTTGATGTTGAGTGATGAATTGAAAACTAGCAATCTCACTACACATGAGTGATTGTAATGTTAAAACATTTTGCGCTAAAAAATTAGTTTGATTTAAAAAAAAGCAATCATCAGTATATTAAAAATTTTTTTTTTCTTCACTTACCTATTTGACTAAAAATTTTGCACACAATTTAAAATACAAAACTTGTGATTTCATGATTAAATTCAAGAATTATTCCGTTATTGACAGAATTTCATTTAGTTCAATTTCCTTTGCTTAGACATTTCATCAGAAGACCATGCTCATACGAAATTAATTTTTTTTAAGTTTTAGTAATAAAGGGTGGTTAAATTGTAAGGGCCGATGTTGAATGTGAACCACACCTAAACGCCAAGTTTTTTTCCGAATTTTATTTGACATTTCTCTATTTCAGACTTACTCAATTTGAACCATGGAGAGATATACAATCCAACAACGTGTTAAAGTTATCCAGACTTATTATGAAAATGGATGATAAATTTCGAAGAAAATCATCTTCAGTGATGAGGCACATTTTCACCTCATTGGATTTATCGATAAGCAGAATTTCCGCAATTGGGCGAATAATAATCCAAGAGTGATTGTCGAAAAACCAATGCACCCACAAAGACTGACTGTTTGGTGCGGTTTATGGGCTGGCGGCATCATCGGGCCGTATTTTTTCCAAAATGAGGCCGGTCAGGCAGTTACTGTGAATGGTGTTCGCTATCGTGAGATGATAACGAACTTTTTATGGCCCAAATTGGAAGATATGGATGTGGACGATATGTGGTTTCAGCAGGACGGTGCCACTTGCAACACAGCTAACGAAACAATGGCTCTTTTGCGCAACAAATTCAATGGCCGTGTTATCTCACGTAATGGCGATGTCAATTGGCCGCCAAGATCATGTGATTTGATACCGTTGGACTTTTTTCTTTGGGGTTATTTGAAAGAAAAGGTGTACGTCGATAAGCCAGCAACAATTCAAGAGCTAAAGGATGAGATAATTCGGCACATTAACGGCATAGAACCTCCATTATGCCTCAGGGTCATCGAAAATTTGGACCATCGGATGGAGGTGTGCCGCCGTGGTCGCGGCGCCCATTTGGCCGATATTTTGTTCCATACATAATTGAGTAATACCAATATACAATACCAATTATTTTTTTTAATTGCTAGTGAAAAAAATACCAATCATGTGCAATGTTGATTTAAATCAATTTTTAGTGCACTACCCCCAACTATGGTTTTTGTTTACCTTCGAAAAATATTGTTGTATACTTGGAACTAATAAAAACGTTAAGTATTGAAAAACCGCAAGATAGACAATATTGATACATGACAAAATTTTCGTGTGAAATAATCAATGTTGCTCAGCATTTTTCACAAGTACGAAGAGAGTACAAGGCTTTAAAGCAAACTAAATTTTTCTTTCATACTTCTTAAAAGATTATAAAATTCTGGGAATTTTTTTCTCATGGTGAGTAACATTTATTTTATAAATTTTCATATCTATTCGAATGTGTATTCTAAGTCAAATTAAAATTTTAAAAGCTTTTATTCCTTAACAGTCCTATTCCTTCAATATTTTCTAGGAATATTTTCTATGCACTACCATATAAAAGCTTTTAAAATTGTAATTTGACTTAGAATACACATTCGAATAAATATGAAAAAGAGATTATAAAATTCTTTAGGCAAATAATATTGTTACCTATTCTTTCAAGTTAACATTGCAGCAACATGTTGATTTTCTAAACTATAAATTATAAATATTTTTAAATATCATAAATTTGTTAAATCCAATTAATTGATTAAAATAGGTTTGATAAAATTAATGTAACAGTAACATGTTGCTGAACCAATTTTTTGAAAAAAAAGAGTTGACAACTAATTTTTACTATAAAGTACATGCATGCAGTTATTAGAAAATATTGCGGCAACATGTTTTTATACCTAATCTAAAAAAGTCGTAAGATATTTTAATTATTTTTCTAAAATTTGATCTTAAAGAAATTATAGTTGGTTCTAGGCAATGTAGCAGCAACATGAAGCTGGATCACATTTGCCAGAAAATGTCAAGTATTTGCGCAGTGTTGTTGTTTTAATATGTTTTCCTAAGAAATATGTTTTATAAAAAAGTGTAAGAAAAATTAATTATTCTATTTATTTACTTGTAAATTTAAGCTTGTAATGTGTATAAATGTTGAAGCAACTTGTTGCTATAGCTCATTTCATGACAAACAATACTTTGCAAAATGTTTGCCAAAAATTTCCTATAAATACTCAATTGAATGTTTAATATTTGCAGTGTCGTGGCAACATGTTGCAAAAGCACATGTTACAAAAAATGTAAGTAGATCTAAGTATTTACTTTATATTATTGTAAATTAAAATTTTTAACGTCTTAAGCCTGGTACTCAGTTCAACATTTCACGTGAAATGCTGTCAAAACGCATATAAAAAAAACTTGTGCGGAATATCTATGAAAAAATGTTGATAGAGTTGTACTCTGTTCAGTTTGTGAAAAAGTTCCGAAATGTTTCTGGCAACATTTCTTTACAACTGCGAAATAAAGTAAACTGCACTTATTTCAGGTGGAATTTTAAGCAAAAGCGAAACAGTATGAACTGATTATTACATACGAAATAAAAAATTAAAATAACACAACCGGTAACAGTTTCTTATCCATAATTCCTTTCTTTTTTATTAAATTTTTTAATATAAAAACATATTTTTAGTAAAATACTTGTTTAAATACGCCAAACAATGTTGCATTTTTGCAGGAATAAAAACGTCAAATTATAAAAACTCGCATGATAGGTAACATTGATACATGTCAAAACTTTCGTGTGAAATAAGCAATGTTGCTCAACATTTTTCACAAATTTGAACAGAGTACTAGGCTTTAGGCAAAAAAAAGGTAAAGTTCACATTCGTTAACCAACACATTAAGCCCATACACATATGCTGGGCTGGTTAACTAATGTAAGCTTTAACTTTTTTTTGCATAAGGTTATAAAAGTTTTGATAAGCTTGTTGTAACATTTTTGTAAAAATAAAATTTTGTAAAAACAAAGCGTGAATTCTATTTAAGGCCTTATTTATAAAAAATAATTCAGGCTTATAACCGGTTTATAAAACTAATTTTCTATGAAAATTAGATAACTAAATCTTTGTTTTAGATTGTATTGCGGTGACATGTTGCAGGAGAATTTTTTTTAAGAAATAAATGGTAACTGTAACCAAATATTGAAAGTATTTTTATTTCAAAAAACTTTTTTTAACTTGAGCCATGCAGCAGCAACATATTGTTAAAGCAAAGTCTTATTATTTATAAAAGTTACTGTCAATCAACAGCAACAGATTGCTAAATTAACCCAATATTCATAAAAAGAAAATTCGTTTCATAAACCTTTTATAAACCTGAAATGTTTTTTATGAATATGGGGGTTAATATTTATAGTAGAGACTGTCAATCAAAAAAATGTGAATCTCGTACTTATACATTATTTACTAGATTCTTAGATAATGTTAATGCAACATGATGCCGGATTATATTTTCATATCATTTTTTTTACGAGTCTTTAAAACTTTTCATTATATCATTAGAATTAAGATTTAGAAAAGTATTTGCTAGTAATTAAATTAAAAATATTAAACAGTTACAGATTGATTTCTTATTCTTTTCCATAAAAGAAAAATAATTAAAATTTTGTCTTCTTTTCCTTTTAGCAACATGTTTTAGCCTCTTAACGGTTTGTTTTCTTAATGCTTTATTGTTTATATACCACTCTTAAGTTTTCTAATGATCATTAAGCCATTATATTAACACGTATAAATGTTAAGTCTTTTTAGCACCCAGTTTTCTTAATATAATTTTACAAAAAAAAAAAAAAAAATAACCAAAATAAAACAAATTGCAATAATATTGTTTCAGAGAAGAAAAAATAATCCATACAAAATTTAAAATAAAATTGTTGTTATTATAAATATGTGAAGAAATTATTGTTTGTTTCTATTAAATAAACACTCAAACTCTTGCATCGAGCCTTTTCCACACTGAATGTATTGAATTGAGTGATAGAAATGTGTCAGTCTGTCTGCCGCTACATGACTCTGTTCTGTTTCTATTTTTGCGGCGCGCATACTATGTATGTATGTATGAAGTCTATCAATGTGGGCAATTTTATTTTGTATCCATTTGCGGTTGTTGCATTGTATAGATACTCTTGTGTATGTGTTTCAGCAATTTATATTCGATTTGTGTTATGTTCTATTTGAATTATGGTCTCGAGTAGTTAAACAATATTTTCTAGGCGTAATATTTGAATGTTGATAGATATTTATTAGAAATTTATTTCCAAAACAAATTTATAAATGAGTTTAATGCGGTAGACAATGATTTTCATAATGCTTTTATAGAGCTAATGAAAAGTTATAGTTGCGTTAAATTTTGAAATTTTTTATGATACTTATAATTAAACCTTAAATTGTTTAGGAATTGTTCTACAAAATCGTCTTGTAGTATCGTTAAATATGGCAATTTTGCTTTGTGAGCAACATGTTGCGATACATAAGAATTAAGCCTAGTACTCTTTTCGAACTTGCGAAAAAAGTTGAGCTACATTGATTATTTCACATGAAAATTTTGTCATGTAGCAATATTGTCTATCTTGCGGTTTTTCAATACTTAACGTTTTTATTAGTTCCAAGTATACAACATTATTTTTCGAAGGTAAACAAAAACCATAGTTGGGTGTAGTGCACTAAAAATTGATTTAAATCAATATTACACTCTCACTAAATAAAACTGCAAAAATTAGTTTTTACTATTTTTTTACCAGCTTTAGTGATGATTGGAATTTTTTTCACTAGCACGAAAAAAATTATTGGTATTAAAAATTTTTTCACTACCCCTAACTGTGATTGAATGCATAAAATCTGCACTTAATTCAAATAAGTAGTTCAAAAAAAAGCTAAATTGAACTAAATGAAATTCTGTCAATAACGAACTAATTCTTGGATTTAATCATGAAAACACAAGTTTTGTATTTTAAATTGTGTGCAAAATTTTTAGTCAAATAAGTGAAGAAAAACAAAAATTGTAATATACTGATGATTGCTTTTTTTTAATGTTTTAACATTATAATCACTCATGTGTAGTGAGATTGCTAATTTTCAATTCATCACTCAACATCAACAAAATTATTGCAATCATTTTTAACAAGTACACTACCCCCATCTGTGACAAAAACCATGTATTTTGATAATTGTCATTATAAAAAATAAAACAATTTTATAAAAAAAAAGGTAAAAAAACAAAAAATTTTATTTTTATTATTAATTTTTGCACTTTTCTACATTTTTCTTTTTTAAACGCTTGTTATGATGCACTTGTTACGCACGGAAAATAAAAATGTTGCTAGAAACATTTCGCATGTTAGTCGTAATATAAATAGAGTACAAATCTATCAACATTTTTTCGTTTGTATTTCACAGATATTTTTTTATATTGATTTTTAAAACATTTCGCTCGAAATACTGAAGAGAGTACCAGGCTTTAGAAGCTAAGCCAATGTTAAAAATTTTTGTTATTGAATTGAACGAAAAGTAGTAAAAATTTTAAAAAAATATTAAAGAGTAAAAAGTTATTTTAACTTAACTTTAGCAAAAATTTTTGTAAAAACATATTTTAAAAAAAATTTTTAAAATCGTTATATAACAAAAAATTAAACCGAGAAATCCCAAATATATGGATTTCTGAAGCAAAATGTTTTTTTTAATGCTGTGCAACATTCAATCGTTAAAAAAAGTGTCAGCAACATGTTTAAAGAACAGGAATTATATATTTTATTGAAAACTTTTAGAACTAATTTGTATGGCGATACAAAATAGCACACAAATCGTTAAACTAAAAACCTTATTCAAATTTTTACCTAAAACATGTTGTTGCAACATGTTTTTTTTTCTTTTTCGTTGACAAACGAAGTTCTTTTTAAAAACAAATAACAACTTAAATTAAAATATTATAAGAAAAAAATTTAATATGAAAAATATGTATGTTTCAGCAGCATGTTGCTTTAACTAAGCTTTACAAAAGTATTGATCTCTTTGTTAGAGAAAGAAAAAAAAGTTAAAATAAAATAATTCTGGTATTTAACGTGCTACGTCAAGAGTTCAAGGTAGTTACTTGATTTCTAAACATGTTGCAAAAGTTAAAAAGCGTGTTATCTATAAATTATGTTTAATGTAAAAACTTACAGGTTTTAGCAACAAGCTGCGGATACGATTGTTTGTATTTCTTCTTTGTAAACAAAAATTTTAAATTGTTGTTGCTTATAAGAAAAAGTCAGCAACATTCAGAAAATAGTTTTTAATCTTATTTATTGTAAAATAAAACATCTTTATTTAATGAAATTATTAAATTAAGAAAATTTTGTTTCAAGCAGCTTGTAGCGGAATTATATATTTGAAAGATATTAATTAAATTAAAGCATTGATTTTCGAAATATGTGGCTGAGTAAAAATGTTAGCTAAGTCTTGTAACTATTAATTGTGAACGTAAACATTTCCATTCTGCATAAAAACTCATGTTTCAGCAAAATCCGACGAAAGTACTCGTTTTTTTTTCAAAAAATTTCTGAGGTAAAAATTTTCACCATCAAGTACAAAATTCAGTCCTATAAATCCTTTTTTTATTAGAAAAAAAAATGGTTTTAGTTAATCCTATGTTTCAGTAACTAAATAATAGTATACTATAGCTTGTATAACAATTTAAATTATATGTTGCAATTAAAAAAAAAACTAAAAAAATTTCCCAGAAACAAATTCTTTTAATTTTATTTCCTTTACGCTCACATTCAATGCAAGTTGATGAAATTAAAGACAGCTTAAGCTTTTCGTATTTTCTTCAAAAAATTTCCGCACACATTTCAAACGTTGTTTTGCTAAAACATGTCCGTGATTTTATTAGAAAATAAAACAGCAAAAACTAAAATAGAAAAAAACACAAAAAGAAACGAAACTTTTGTTCATTTTTCAAAATTTTGCTGCTTTTATTTCAAGTGCACGACGTCATTCAACAACAAAGAATTCGTATAGATTTTTTTCTTTTATTTTTTTTTTCCTTTTTTTAATGCCGTTTCTTAAGATACATAAAGGAAGGAAAGCAAAGGGAAGTTTAGCACAAACATTGAGGTCTTGGCATTGTTGCATTCAACATAAAGCGAGTAAACTTTTAAGTACATAAATTCCACTAACAAACAAGCTTAAAAAAAAGGAAGAGAACTAAGAAGAAAACAATAAAAAACTATAGAAAACTAAAAATCTAGAAATACACACAAACGAATGTTTTAAGTAAAGACGCATGCCACAAAACAAGAGGAAGAACGAAAATATCATGGTATATATTAGAGTCTTAAAAGAAAGAAAAAAGAAACAGTGGAAGTAAAAGAGTCGATAAGACAAGATAAATTTTGAAAAAAATTAAAAAGAGCAAAAACGATTTGGAAAAGACTTTACAGTTAAAAAATTAAAAGACTGGGGTTAAAAATAAAGAGGATTTTAACAATGTTAAAAACCCGTTTTGAAAAAGGCTCTTAAATTCGTTCGCAACATGTTGCTCTTTACATTGGCAACATGTGGCTGCAGTATGAGGTAAGCATGATTTGTTGATATTAACAACTCTTAAAGTTAATTGTACTCTAAATAACAACGATAGAAAATTATTAGTGTTCCGGCAACATGTTGCTGAAATTTTTCCATTATATGATACTCAACTCCGATTAAAGTAAATTAACAACTTTTTTTTAAATATTTGATTTAATTTGTGTTATAAGTCATTATGTATATTTTAAAAAGTTTCTATCATCATGTTGCGTAAAATCGTAAAATTGTTTTTCTATAACTTTTTGCCTTAAAAGCTGACCATAAATCTTCTTCGATAAAATTAATGCAGAAGTAAAAGAATGCTTGTTTTGAAAATAAAAGCAACATGTTGATTGTTAAAATTTCTTTATTTCAAAGTATTTTTAAAAATTGTTGCTAATAATACATTGCCAACCATTAACAAATTTATTTATAATTAAATAAATGTTTTCATTATTAAATTTAGCCTCCCTCTTACACATGTTTAGGTTTTCCATTTAAAACGCATTGAAAAACAGACTCAAGAGAACGACGAAGGGTTAAATACTTTAAAATGGTTCGATAAATTTAAGTTGGCAGCATGTTGCATCAACTTTATTAGAAATATTCAAAATTTTGCTTATTACTTATTTAGTGCCTTTAAACCGAATTGCTACTATGTATTTAACAAATATTGCCAGCAACATTTTGCTTAACATTTGCAAGTTTCTTTTTTTCAAGCTTAAACACATTTGTATATACACATTATTCATTACCTTACATAAATATATCCGAAATTTTTCTTGCTGCAACTTTATTTACAAAATCATGTTGCTTTAAAGAATTAGATTTGTTTAATTATTTATTTACATACTGCCTTTAAATCGAATAACGGCTAAGTTTTAATCATATGTTGCCAGCAACATGTGGCTCAACATTTACAAATTTCTTTTTATCAAATGTAAACACATATCATTCACATTTTTCAGTAAAGCCTAGTACTCTGTTCAAATTTGTGAAAAATGTTGAGCAACATTAATTGTTTCACACGAACATTTTGACATGTATTAATGTTACCTATTATGAGAGTTTGTACAATTTGACGTTTTTATTCCTGCAAAGTATGCAACATTGTTTTGTGTATGTAAACAAACCCCACATGTATTTTATAAAAATTATTTTTTTTTAATAAAAAATTTAATAAAAAATAATGTAAATATAGATAAAAAACGGTTACCGGTTGTGTTGTTTGAATTTTTTATTTTTAAATTAAGAATCAGCTCATACTTTTTTGCTTTTCCTTAAAATTCCACGTGAAATAAGTGCAGCTTACATTGTTTCGCAGTTGTGAAAAAATGTTGCCAGAAACATTTCGGAACTTTTTCACAAAATGAACAGAGTACAACTCTATCAACATTATTTCATAGATATTCCGCACAGGTTTTTTTCATATGCGTTTTGACAGCATTTCACGTGAAATGTTGAACAGAGTACCAGGCTTTAGCAGCAGCATTCTGTTGCAAAATTTTTAAACTAAATTGAATGCTTTAATATTAGACTTAAAAATCTTTTTTATTTATTTATTTTTTTTTTAAATTATTCCCACATAAAACCTAAAAAACGACTCTGTCTGCATTACTTTGTTACCTTTGCTTCGCTGAACCTTAAGCTCTTCTTCGCCCCACATCTCAGCGTGTCGTGTTTGTGGAAACCATGTAACTAACCAGCGTAATACTCCTTGTTTGTCTACTTCTTCTTTACCACTCGCATGATGGTTTTAACTTGAGATTTTTTTCTTCTACATAAGCTGCAGTATCACTTACACTTTACCTTATTTTTATACTTTTTTCAATTTTTGTTGCGCTTAAAACACTTACGAGTGTTTGAAGAAATAAAAAATACTTTTTTCCTGATACTTTTTATGTTGTTCTTGTTTTCTGAACGAAGTTTTTATTTTCCACCTACATGAAGAATGGCTTGTATGTGTGAAAATAGTAAAGAAAAAACTCTTGTTTTTTTCAGAAGAAAACTTTTCTTGAGTAGTTTTCTTTTTGTAGTTTAACTAGATATAAAGTTTATTTTTCCTTTTTTTTAAGGAGAAAAATGCTGAAGTGTATGTTGTTTCCTTTATAACGCCAACAACATTTACGCATTTTCCGCTTTAATACACCGGCAAAATTTTTTTTAATATCCTAAAAAAAGTTGTTTTTAGTTTGGTAAAAAGAAACATATTAGGAAGGTTCCAAGACTTTTTGTAGAAATCAGGAAAATTTTTTAACTACAATTAACAGAAGATTTTAAAATTTAAAGTTCTTTGTGGAATATCTTTGTTTTTTATTTTTAAAATTACTCGTTTATTTTGTTCCTGTTCTCTGAATGACCCTAATATTTGTAAAAGTGTTTCTAACTGTTAACAAAGAATTTCAGCATTTTGTATCTCTATTAATTTTTTTTGCTTGGTGCCTTAAGTTTGGTTTACATCTACTCAACATTTTAGTTGATGTTTTTCGTAACTTCTTTCTGTTGCCTTTTCATTGCATTCTAATGATAACAAGCTCTTCTGCACAAAAGTCTGGCAAGTTTTCCCATATACACGAGTATGATTTAAGTTTTTGGTATCTTTTTTATTTTCTAAGTACTTTGGAAAACTTACATAATCTAAATTACTTGAAGTTGTAATTTAATTTTGTTAAAAAAAAAAACCAAAAAATATTTAAACAAACTGTGGAAAACATGAAAAATATTTTAAATAATATAATAATATAAATTTGTATATGTACATAGTTAAATAATAATACATTCTATTTATTTATTGAGAATGACGAAAACTTGGGAAACCAAAACCATATAATCTTTGCTTCCGATCATGTGTTCGTATTCGTAGTATGAATATTTGACAACCACAACATGCGCTTCTCTTAAAATATCGTTAAAAAAGTCAGTGGCACGTTACCAGATCCGGATTTAAAAACATATTGCTTGCAAATTTTTTTATTTTAGCGGTGGCAATATGGCAAAATTTTGAAAATTATTACAAAACTTTCTGTTGTAAGAACAATTGTGATTTTTAGTTGAACTGTTTATTTTTAATTTTGATATTTTTAGTTAGGCTTGAGTTCATTAAATTTAATTTTTATTAAATTATTTTTACTGAAGGAAGGAATTTTACAATATGAAGTTTTTATTAAAATTACTTGATAATTTTCTTGGCTGAGCTGGGTCTCGAATAAAAATTGCATGTTGTAAAATTCCTTCCTTCAGTAAAAATAATTTTATGAAAATTAAATTTAATGAACTTAAGCCTAACTAAAAATATAAAAATTATTTTCTGTTTTGTAGAAAATATTAAACATTTTTATAAATATCTATATTTTGGAAGAAAATTTTACAAAATTTGTTTATGTTTTCTTTTAAATTTTTGCCAAATTTAATGTGTATTTTTAAATTTAACAAAATTTTGAAGGTTTTTTGCAAAATCTTATAACATTCCGTGCGTTGTTCCACCATTTATGTTAGTTTTTGTAACAAAATTATAAATTTTTTAAGGTGGTGGTTCCACATTTTGATTCATAGCTCTGATCCTACGGAACCGACTTATGGAAAATTGGGGGTATTTTGTTGATATTTGTATGAGTATGAGTATATGAGTATGAGTATGCCCTTTTTCACGCCTTAAATAATAAAAAATATAGGCTATAGTTCTTTCCAGCTGTAACACTATTTGCCTGCGAAATTTCAAGAAAATCGGTTGATTAGTTAAGAACATATAGAGAGGGAGCTTTTGCCTCTAATGCCCTATTTCGCACCCTTTTCCCTATTTCCTACAGTGTCTGCATGCCAAAATTTAAGAAAACCCATTGATTAGTTAAGCTGATATAGGGAGGAGGAGCTTTTGCCCCTCTTGCCCTATTTAACGCTCTCTAGCTCTCTAGCCTAGAATGTCCTATTTCGCACTCCTTTCCCTATTTCCTTTCACATGTTACAGTGTCTGCATGCCAAATTTAAAGAAACCCCATTGATTAGTTAAGCAGATATAGGAAGGAGGAGCTTTTGCCTCTCTTGCCCTATTTTACGCTCTCTAGCTCTCTAGCCTGTAATGCCCTATTTCGCACTCTTTTCCCTATTTCCTTTCACATGTTACAGTGTCTGCATGCCAAATTTTAAGAAAACGCTTTGATTAGTTAAGCAGATATAGGGAAGGGGAGCTTTTACCCCTTTTGCCCTAATTCACGCCCTAAATAATAAAAAATATAGAGTATAGTTCTGTCCAGCTGTTACACTATTTGCCTGCGAAATTATAAGAAAATAGGTTGATTAGTTAAGAACATATAGAGAGGGGGAGCTTTTGCCTCTAATGCCCTATTTCGCACCCTATTTCTAACAGTGTCTGCATGCCAAATTTTAAGAAACCCCATTGATTAGTTAAGCAGATATAGGGAGGAGGAGCTTTTGCCCCTCTTGCCCTATTTTACGCTCTCTAGCGATATGAAGTATACTTTACGACCTATTATCATACCTAACAAATTTACATAAAAAATTTCATAAAAATCTGTCAAGCTGTTTCGGAGGAGTTCAAACTGGAGGGCATATTGTTGATATTTGTATGGGAATATATAGTAAAATCGAAATGCCATATCTCCGGAACTCCTGGTTCGATTTCGTGCAAACTTAACATAAACCATCTACAGACTATCCCCATCGTATCCTGATATTTTAGTTGATAGTCGGTCGACCCGTTTCCGCAGTTAGTGGTGACATCAAACTGTACACTTCTTTATATATATATATAGATAATAATAATATAAGGTAAGATAAGATAGATATAAAAAAAAAACATGTCGTACAATTCTGCATCTTTAATCCCAAAATTTAATTTTTTGAGTTATTACGTTGTATTAGTAAATGAGCGATATGTAGTTCACCATTGTTTTTTTATACAACATACAATCGATACAACGATCAGGGTTCTTAGATCTGACGATTTTTCGTCATTTTGACGATTTTTTTTGAGAAGATACAATTAAATGACGATTGACGATTTTTTTGCTAAAAGTAATAGTGTTTTGACGATTTTTTGCATTAATAAAACACTTACTAGAAATATTTACAATTATATTGAGAACAGTCCAAAACTTAAAAATCAATTTTTCGAAATACAAAAATTATTGGAAATTAAACAAAAAAAATGCTTCCTTCCTGCTTTTGTGGAAAAAGAGTTTAAAGAAAAGAAAATGCATGAGTTTGGAACTAAAATTGGATGTAATAAAACGTTTCAAGTCGGATGAAAAGTCTGTTGATTTAGACAGAACCCTTGATGTAGCAACTTAAACAGTAAAAACAATATAGCGCTAAAAATTAATCATTTAAAGATAGCTCGAGTTAATAGCAAATGAGATTTTTCTTTTATTTAATGTTTTTGAGAATATGGATAAATTTTTGTTTCTATGAAAATATATTTTTTTTCTTATGTATTTCTTCTGAAATGAAAAATTTATAAAAATATATTTTTACCATCAAAAGTAATTTTTGGGAATACAAAATTTTAATTAAAAAGATTTTGTTATTCGTACTTAATTTGCAGTTTTTATTCCTGATAAAAACACTTGAAATTTATTGTTGGTGGGATAAGCTATTCCTATGCGCATTTCACAGGTTGCTTAGGCCAGATCATCAGGAAACTTCATTCATAAAGATTTTAGAAAAGCTAAAGATATTAAACCAAAAACAACTGTTAAGCGTAAAAGAATCATAAGCAACAGTTCTACTTGTAACAATATCCAAGTTTAAACAAAATTATCAACAATAAAAAGTGAGTTTATCTCTTCTTACATTCCCCACTAAAATTTCCCAGTGAAATGCGCATAGGAATAGCTTATCCCATCAACAATAAATTTCAAGTGTTTTTATTAAGAATAAAAACTGGGAATTAATCACGAATAACAAAACCTTTAAAATATATTTTTACTTATTTTTTATAATGTCTTAGACCACTTGCTGAAATAAATAGTAACCATATCACATTTTTTATCATAAATAAAATTTCTTGCTAAAAATTTGTATTTTTTTTTAACCAATCAATAAAAAATCAGTGAAATAAATTGCCTCTAATTTGTAAAATTTAAATGTTTGACGATTTTGTTAAATGTTCGTGACGATTTTGATGAATTTTGTTTAAACTTTTGACACGTTTTTAAGTAAAAAGCATAGCAATCCTCACAATGACACAAGGGGTTTTGTGAAGACGGCAAATATTTTTTTTAGAAAATTTCACAAAATTTTCTGCTTTTTTTTAATTTTGCAAAATCTTCTATTTTTTTTTTTATTTTTACAAAGTTTACCATATTTTTTTTTTTCAAAAGTTTCTATGTTTTTTTATTTAACAAAATATTCTACGTTGCTTTTAAAACAATTATATATATATTTTTTAGAAAACTTTTTATATATTTCGACAATTTAAAAAAAAAATTGTTTGGTTTTTAAGTAATTTATAAAAATCATCAAAAAATCAGAAAAAGTGCGAATTTTGCTTTAAGTTATTAAAACCAAAAACTCACCATGAGCACTGAAGGGTTAATAAGAATCATGTTAAGCTAATTTATGCGCCTACAAAAATACATACAACACGTATGTTAAGTGAAAATACCGGGGGAAAATATTTATTACAAGGCTCCTAAATTACATGGAAAAAAATTGTTAGACAGAATAATTAAAAAAGTAATTTAAATAAAAAACTTAAATTTGTATTAATAAAAAACAAGAAAATAAACTTCTCTTTTTACAAAACCCATAACTTCAAATGTAGAAAAAGAGCAACAATAACTTACCTTTAGCAAAACCAGAATAATGAAAAATATTCCCTAGAAAATGCAAGAAATTTTTAAAATCCATTAAAACTATTAACAAAAATTAGACACAATTTTGTTGTGGAATGTTTGTAACCAACAATTAAAATCAAATAATTTTTAAAAAAATTATTTTTTAATATTAAAATTTTTCTAATTTCTTTTTTTTAAATTAAACACTTCTTATTTTTTCAGTTAATTTTCTTTTTATTGTTAAATTTTTTAAGCCACCACTTTTTTATCCCGTTTTGTAACCGTTTGGCGTTGTTAACGCATTCGTATTCGAAAGAGTACTGAGCGCAAGCGTGCGTGTCCAAAAACCAGATTCTTTTTCTTTTTTTCTTGAATTTCTTTTTTAAATGCCGTGGCTAAAATGGCCACAAGAAAACAAGTTCAAGTTGAAGGTTTCTTTTTACCAACTGGATTCAAAGAAAGAAAATAAAAGAGAGGAAATGGTAAAGTAAACTCTAATGTACAATAGAATAAATATAATAAAATAACGAAATAACATTACAAGAGCACAATAGAGATACAGACTCAAGCTCTTTCACTGAATTAACTTTAGGCTGAACACAGTGCTGCCCCAACGAAAACAATTTTTACAACCAAAATTTTTGAAAAAGTTACCAAATGTAAAAAAATATAACCAAATTTAAAATGCTTTTTATTAATTGAGAAAATCATTAAAATCATTGTAACACAAAGGTTATTTGCACTTTATAGTAAAACAATGATAATAAATCAAGAAAAAAAAACAAGAATTGTAATTATTTTACATATTAAAGATATAACGTGAAACTTAATTAAAAGTTTTTATTTATTTGAGACTTTTTTCGTAAAAAAAATTTTTTAATTTTTTGGCGCCCTATGCTCCAGTAGGAGTTACAGGAATATATAAAAAAAATAAATAGAATATTTTTTAATATGCCAGTTATAAATAACAAAAATGGATAATATTTTTTCGCTTTTTAGCTGTTATTGGCAGGACTGTCAAATGTGGCGATTTCTTAATCCTTTTGTCGATGGAAATTTAGGTTTGGCGATATGGCGACTATTTTGGAGAAATTTAAAACGATTGGCGATATGCGAAATGCATTTTATGTAAATATTTTCTAATTAACATATATCTAAAATTTTATAAAAACTTTTTTCTCTTTTGTGTAAATTTTATTTTAAATTTATAATTCTTATTATAAAAAAAATGTTTCAAAATAGTTCTAATATATCAAATATTTTGTAAATCATTGTAAGATATTACTGCCTTTCGCCTTTCGTAACGTACATTCAATGGGTAAAAAGTATATGACTGACAGTCAAAAGTTTTTTTTTACCAAATAATTATCTTAAAAAACATTAGATATATATACATACCGACAAGTTATAAACAGTAAAGTTTCAAATTTCTTTAAACTTACAGACATTTCTTAAAGAAAATTCCATACATATTGATAAATCAATGTAATTTTAAAAAATCTTTAAAATTTCTAAGTGTATTTTCAAATATGTAAATAAATATACTTCTGAAATTAACCTAAATTCAGAACCTAAAACTTATTTTCAAGTTTTTAAAAACACTGAAACGACTTTTGTGTAATTATTAAGTAATTTTCTAAAATCGATTCCGGATGATTTTATGCACTTCCCACTTAAAAACTAATTATCTTTACTTCTCTTAAAATCAAGAAAAACTACGCTCATTTAAAAAAAAAAAAATTTAAATCTCCATTGATTTAAACTTCATTTGTTTACGATTTCAGATCATGGCGTTTTTAATATATAAATTACAAATGTCAATATTTTCTTAGCAAAAATCTTAAAAAAATTATTTGGTTGCTGTTTTGAAAGGGATTATAAAAAACTTCCTTTCATTGGTAACAAATAATGAAAAAATCGTAGTACACAGTACAAATTATTGGAGCTCGTAAATAATTGTGCCAAGAAAAACATATTCGTTCAAAATTATTATTGTTTTAGAAAAAGTAACCAAAATGAAAAAAATATTCACATCTCCACATTGAAAAAAAATATAACCAATTTTGGTTAGAAATAACCAAAAACGGCAGCTCTGGCTGAACAGGTAAAAGATGTTGTTTACGGTAAACAGTTTACCTGTCTTTTAGCATTAAAAATAAGCCGTTCTTTCATAAGAAAAAAAAAATAAATTATAACGCTCTTACTCTCTCTCTCTCTCTCTCTCTCTCTATCTCTTTAAAATTTAATACAGAAATTATAAAAAAGTTAAGTTAACATAGTTATTTTTACAAAAATTAACACTGATTTGCAAAACAAGTAAAATTTTTTAGGCAAATCCAAATTTTTATAAAAAAAACACCTGTAAATGCTTTTTAAAGATCAAAAAGAGAATTACATTAAAAGAGAACGTAAAAGAACATGTTATTACATTTACTATAAAAAACACCATACAGAAATCTTTTGATTTCATAAAATTAAATTAATTACAATGATTTAGGGAGAAGAGACACTTTGACTACAACGAGGGTAGGCAAATAAAGCACTTTAATATAAGACCTTTTTCTTTAATAAAATATTATAATTATCTATATTGTTAATAATTTTTTTGGATTGGAAAAAGTTTCGAAGTATTTTTAAGACAATTTGTTAAACCAAATTTTTCGATTATTTGCCATGTTTTTTTTTTAAATTTTCTGCGTAAAATCCCGATTGAACTTATGAAAGTGCTAGCTGTCATACGAACTGTCATACTGCGCTCACATTTTGACATTTCTGATCAGTAGTCTCTAGCAAGTCTCTACTTAGATCTAGCGGTAATTTCCAATGTTTAAGGAAATTTTCAATGTTTAAGAGAATTTTCGAAAATTCCTATGTGTTAGAAAATTTCCAAGATTTTTTTATGATATAGAAAATTTGTTATTTTTTTTTTAGGAATTTTCAAGAATTTTTTTATTTTAGAAAGTCTTCAGTGTTTTAGAAAATTTCGAGAATTTTTTTTTTTTGTTTAAGGAAATTTTCAATACATATTTTCAATATATTTTAAAAACATTTCTTTGAAATTTTAAGAATCTTAAAAAACTTTTATTTTTAAATTTTCACGAAAATTGTCAAAATTTTTTTGAAATTTTCCATTCCAAGGGCTTTATATTAAATCAGTTTTTTATGCCTACAAAATTTGCAAAATGCTTCTTTTTCATCAACAATTAAACAAAAAGATCCAATAGGAAGTCAAGTTCCTAAATTCTAATTTTAAGTGGTGGTTTTTAAACTGGAGGACAACATCACGGGTTTGATTTTTCTATTAGATTTTTCACAAATTAAAGGCCCAACTATAATATGCTTAAGTTAGCCTAAGCAATTGGGAGAATACATGTGATTCATATCTGTCGAACCATATTGAACTTAAGAAAACTTTTTGGTTAATTTTATGAAACTGGCATTTGCTTAAGCCAGGTGCGAAACAAATCGCACTTCCCGAACGGAATAAAATATTTTTTGATTTAATTTTTGGTTTTTTAAATACTTTTTTTAATATTTTTTTGTTAATTTTTGACATTAGCTTAAGCCAGCTTATGCATATTATAGTTGGGCCTTAAAGCGTTAATCAAAAATTAAATCTATTTTAATTAAAAATTTAACCAAGTGAATTAAACGTTTAATCAAGTAAATTAAACGTGTAATCGAGTGAATTAAACGTTTAATCACGTGAATTAAACTTTTAATCAAGTAAATTAAAAATAAATAAAATTGATACTATTAATTTGTTTACTGGTGCAAATTTTAATAATTTTTTAATTAATATCACAAATTTTTTAATTTAAATAATTTTAAATTTTTTTCGGTGTATATGCCTTCTTCTATGCACTCGCTGTGAAACTTTTTAATACAATGGCACACTTATTTTACTTTTTGACTGATGCATAAACGCATTAACGCATTGAACGCGTTGTGTGGACCTCCAGCTTAACAGATTTGGCGTGATTAATTAAAGCATTCTTACTTCTTGCTCTCCCCCTCTCTCTTTTTCTTTCTCTCTCTCTCTCCACGACTTTCAGTGCTTCTTGAGAGCGTTTTTTTTTTCTCTTAAAAACTTTTCAACATGTTTTATGTAAACATTTTTATCACACGTTTTCATATACATACATATCTTCTGATTTCATGCCTTCCAAACCAACAAATGCATTTATTATCATACAAGTTAATTAAAATTCTTTGTTGATAATTTGTTTGGCTGACAGTGCGAGTGTGTGCGCCTGCGTGTATATTTACTTACATATATACAATTTTATGTATCTAACATGTGTATAATTGTGTATAAAACCTGTACTAAGTGTTAAATAATAAATTTATTTATGTGAAAAATAATTGTTTAGAAAATCATTAAAAATATAAAACACACTTTTTTATTCAATTTAATTTTTTTCTTATTATCAAGCCATAACAAACATTAACTAAAGTCATAAATTTGAACAAGTAGAAATTGAAGTATTAATTTATAGAGAGTTGGGATATAAAGAACAAATGGTTTTGATGAAATTTCTACTAAAAGCAAACTTGATATACTTAAAACGTTTCTAGGAAACTGTTAAATCAAAATAATTGCTAAATTTTTATATAATAAATATCCAATTATTAAGACTGAGCCCTGTTTTATTTCGAAAGAAATAAACTTTTATTTTTCTTGTCCATTGCATATACATATGACATTTCTTTTCATTCTTTTATTAATTCAATAACTTGATACTTATTTTCTTCTTCAACATAAAAATCCCTTAAATAAGAGTTTGACTTATTTTTTCTTTAATTTTGTTGACTTTGACATATTTACCAAAGAAAGAATAATAAATTTCCACAATAAATACCCAAAGTCATGAGTACTAACGTCAATGCTAAAAAAAAGACGAAAATAAATAAAGAAATAATAAAAATACCTCGTCATTCATATCTTTCGCACTATAATGTTAGAGTAAACAAAACAAAAACCAATAAAACTCATACAAACATCTACGAGAAGTCCTTATACTGACAGTATAAGTGACTATTTGAATTTCGGCAACATCAATATCAGCAACACACAGAAAGGAAGAAGTGCGATAAGCCAAAATGTTTATTGAGTGCCACATGTTCTTATAAGAATAATACCTGGAAAGCAGAAGAGAAATAGTTAAATAGAGAGAGAAAGATAGAGAAAAACGGAAGAGAGTGATAGACAGTAGGAGTATATATACCATCCTTTTTAAAAGTCACATTAAGGTGTACACTAGGAGAGGCATGATGCCTATTTTCCGTAAAAACTGCCACCATATCCCTTGAGGCAGCATGTATGGTAGCGGAAATATTATGAGAAAAAATATGAGAAAAAAGAAAATATATGAGAAAAAAGACCATGACACATTGGCAAAGGAACGCACAGATTGCTCCCAAATATAGAGCGATGACTTCATCGCGAACACGGAGAGGATAACTACCCCCTTACCCAGCTTATAACGGACCGCTTAGAGGGATGGCTTCATATCTTTTGCACAAGAAATATAAGGAGTGGTCTTACACTGAAAGAATTTTCTTCACAATACCAATGAATTTTGACGTTAATCTCATGAAAAATTGCATTAAAAAGGAACCTATGCAGCGCTTCGTTGGATCAATGAAACCTGTTTCATTAAAATGTATTTAATGAAACATTACATTAATTCTATGAATATTATTCATTGGATGACTACTTTCAAAAAAGTAAAAAATTTTTTTTGTTATTTTTTTCTCTTTATGTAATTTTTTTTTTTTTTTAATAACTAACTAATTCCGCGAAGCTTTACGCTTGTCTGCATGAAAATGAACCAGAGTCTCTGGCGGGAATCGATCCCGCAACCTCGGCGCTGATAGACTAGCTCACTACCAGCTAGCCTACTGGGGCAGTGTAGTTTTTGAATAAAAAAAACTATGTTTTTTGCCATTACTCAATTAAGAGCGTAAATATGAGATTAAATTGTCATAACATAACAACAATAATAACGTTGATTTTTCTTGCTAACGCATAATAAAAAAGACCACATAAAGAGAGAACAAAGAAAACTAAAAACATACCTATTTATGGATTGAAAGTTTTTGTTTCATTACTATAATGACAATTTTCATTGTCATAATGAAAATTTTAATTTATGAAAGCGTGCTTTTTCGAAATATTTTTATACTTTTAATAATTGAGACTATAGAGTTATTTGAATATTAAAAATAATTTTTTTTTTAATTATTGAAATATGTTGCTTTTATAAAAAAATTTTTGATTTCATTAATTTAATGGCATATTACATTAGATGCATGAAATAATTAAATCTTAAATTTTTTAGTTAACAATGAAACATTGTTTTAAGGAAACTATAATTTTGTATTAATTTATGAATATAGTTATGTTTGTATATTGTTTTTTTATGTTCCCAATTAAAATTTTTTCATTAACTTGGACACACTTAAGTTTTCACATATACAATGAAAATTTTTAACGTAATTACGAAATCCAATGAAGCGATTTTAACGAAAATACTTCATTATAACTATGAAATTCCATTTAGGCAATGAAAATTTTCATCTTACTAATGAAAATTTTTTATGAAAACGATTCATTAAATATATGAAGCATTTTTCTTTCAGTGTAGATCACTGAAAGTCGGCCCCGGTGATTATGTTGATTAAGTTAAAAAAAAATCGAAAAACATCAGTATCGTTCACACCCACCGCCCACCTCCTACCTCCCATACAATCCAAGTGAGATTTTTTTGCATAAAATGTTTCCTTTTCAACCAAAATTCTTCAAATTCGGTAAATACACTTTTTAGAATAAACAATATATAAATGTCAAGTTTCGTCAACATCAGCCAAGGCTACCGCTCACCTTTATGCAATTAAAATCAATTTTTTCGCAAAAAACTGTTCTTATTCGAAACAAAGTCTTCAAATTCGGTAAATACACTTTCTAGTATAAACAAAATAAAGAGACCCTAAAAGCCAAATCAATTTTTTCGCCAAAAACTTTCCTTTTCAAGCAAAACTCTTAAAGTTCGGTAAATACTTTCTCTATAATAAACAAAATATGAATGTCCGGTTTTACAAACATCAGACACGCCCACCGCCAACATACAAGTAAAAACAAAATGAGTGAAAAATATTTAAAAATGTTATTATCATTTCTTCAAATACTTACATCATTCCAAATTATGTTTATGAGGTTGGCGTCCTATACTGCATACTTAAATACGGATCAGGTAATGCACACTATCAGAATTGGTTGAAGTTCTGTTGCACTTTCTGGAAAACCTTAATCTTTAATCGTGCTTCTTCTGATTCCTCGGAGCGCATACCAATAGAGTGTACTTCAGCGTGGCCATTTTGGCATTTTTGCAACTAACCCAGCAAAAACTTTGCTTACAAAATAAGCAGAAAAATAATGAGAACTTGACGAACAGACTACTTATTTTTCTACTAGAAGAAGTACTTATTTTTGTTCGAGATGTCCCAAAAGTAATCCCTTATAATTTAGCCTATTATAATCTAAAAAATAATATGTTTTTTTTATACTTAAAATTTTTATAAAAATATATAGTTACACAAAGTCAATAAAGTAAAAATTTTTTTATTTTTTGTTTTTTTTTTTAATTATTTTATTTTATTTTTATTTTTTCTTATTCTATTTTACTTTATTTTATTTTTTATTTTTTTTTTTCTGTCTCTGGCGGGATTTGATCCCGCAACCTCGATGCTCATAGACTAGCTCTCTACCAGCTAGTCTACCGGGGCAGTGTAGTTTTTGCATTAAAAAACTATGTTTTATGACTATAATGACATTTTTATTGTCATAATGAAAATATAAATTTTTCTGTATATTTAAGATAAAATAAAAAAGTTATTATTTAATATATAACTAATAATCCAAAAAGTGGCGAATAAAGCTACAAAGTAATGAATTCTTGAAGTCATTAAAAGTAGGATTGTAAGTAAAGTTTTTGCTGGGAAGTTTAGTATTTTTTTGCATGATTTTGCTGCAAATTTTCCATTTAGCAGTTGGCATTTTTCAAACACACATTTAGCATTTTTAAGCATTATTTAATTTAAGAATATTCAAGTAATTTTTTTTTGAAAATCTACCACACTTTTTTGTTGAATGCACATACAAATCCCTACACTTTTACTATAGAAACTGTACAATCTTTTAAAAGATCTTTCATATCAAATTGTTTTAAGATTTGATCAGTTTGATCCATTAAATTCATGTTAAGCTGATTTTTTTTACCTCAATTACGATTTTGAAAAATTTTTGGAAACAAAAAGAGATACCATAACTTTTGAAATAGAAAACAAATATGAATTACATGCCGAGATTTTGTAGCTCACACAGAAAAAAATAAAAATTGATTTCAATTAAAAAATTTGTGATATCAATTAAAAAATTAATTAAATTTGTACCAGTAAACAAATTAATAGTATCAATTAAACCAGTTAAAAGTATTAATTAAACGTTTAATTAACTTGATTAAAGAAGAAATGATTGATTTCACTGTAAAAAAAATTACAACTTTGAAACATCAGTGGCAGAAACTTGTGCAGTGTATGACGGTGTTTGTACTATTTACACAGTGAACTGTGTAAAAATCCAACAATTTAGATATTTGCTCAAGGATTCCGAACAGGATTCCCTGAATTATGCAAAGAGCCGCCTAAGTTCTGGCGCATTAAACACAGCCATAGACTTATTATAGCCGAATCCCACAAAAATATTATGAAAAAGTTAATAAAAAAATAAAAAAGAAAAAAAATATTTTTTTATTTTCCCTTTTTGTCTTCTTCGCTTATAAATTAAAAATACAATATTGGCACAGTTTACTTGTAAAGTGTGTGAAATAGGTTTCGTTTACGCAGTGCCAGAGCTTGTGCAGTGTATGGCCGGCTTTAGTGAAACATTTCTCTACAGAAAGTAATACAGTACTTTTCGCTTATAGTCCATTCCGCTTAAAGGCCAAAAACGGATATAAGCCAAAACTGTCATATTCACATGCAGATTTTTTCGAATTTCATACAAATTAGTTGTTCTAAGGTCCATTTCGCTTGTAGTCCATTTTCGTTTAAAAGCCACATTTTCTTAGCATGCGAATATAATATAAAATAATATAGTCGAAAAATAGCTGTTTAGACACCAAAATCCCTCTGTGGGCTGTGGCGGCTGCAGAAGCCATCTTTATCGCTTTGGACACAACAAATCACCAGGATGTAAAACCTGGAACAGGAAGAAACTGTGAAGCTCATAACGTTCATTTGCCTTATATTCGAAGAAGAAAGGAGAAGGCTCCAGAAAATGTTGTAATTACTACATATCATGGAAATGGAAACGAACTGGAATCTTTTAATAACATTTATTACACATGCAAACAAATTATTACGGGGACAGGACAAGCTTCGCAAATAATGTTTAGTTGGACAATAACTGAGACATTGAGGAAAAAATGAGAGCGGGTGAATAAGCCTTAAACCCCATTTGTTAGTACCGCGGTGTGTGGTGATGGCGATGGAGGTGATTTCAGTCGAAAGGAATGTGATATGCCCATCTTATACCATCACATGTTCGGAGGCAACCATAATATGGTTGTGGCTTTTTGATGGAGCCCCAATTTAACCATAATATGATTACGGGCTTATATAATAAGGTTTGCTAACTCTTTAATTTTTAAAAATTTTATGTTAAAAATAGTTTGTTTGGAGGTGACCATATAAAAAAAATGTGTATTCTCTGCGTGTAGCTATAGTCGTTACAGAATGTGGCATCTATTCTTCATTAACCCTAAACAACATTGTAGGGTATTTCTAAGCTTTAAATATAATCAATACAAGTAAGAAAAAATTTCGTTACAAATACGCTTATCATACTGATAAACTTACTTTTGTACATGAAAAATGATAAAAGATGAAAATTAAAATAAAATAAACACAAATGCATAAAGTCAAGAATATATTGAATTCAAAGTGTAGATATGAAATGAAATATACATGAATGAAGAAATGTAATGAAATATTTATTATAAATAAAATTGCAAATGAATGACACGAATTTGTAAACAGGAAGCACGTACAAATGTTTGTCATTCTTCTTAGACAGAATAAGGGCGTCAAGAAAAAAATACTTAATAAATACAACAACAGGACTAAAAGAAAGTAATCACAAAAAACTAAACTTAAAATGTATGTATATAAAAATGGATCGTGGTTAGTTCGGCTGTTTAAAACATGAAAACGATAGGTCCAAATTGGAAACTTCCTTGTGCGGGTTTGTTTATAGGTAATTGCTACGCGAAGGTTTAGGGTTTAGTTTAAAATTTCAAGTCCGTCTGGCACCTGTCATACAAAGACAATATAGATTTCTATACATCTGGAGAAAGTCAACAATTTAAGTTTTCAAGTTTAGTATAAACAAGTAAGAGCGCAATATTCGGCTATTCCGAATCTTATATACTCTTCACCATAGTGCGAAAATACATACAAAAATCTATAATGTCTTTGTATGAGGAGTAGACTGGCCCACGCTTGCATGGGAAAGTAAAAGTATAGTCCAATACTTTCTCCACAAGCTTGATTTTGTTTCTTTTACTAAAATATATATATATACCAAAAATTGGCTCAATGGGACAATATTTAGAGGTCGCGATGAATGGCGACTTATTTATATGTTTCACATTTTATATTACATGCATTTACTACTGGCTTATCATTATTGTACACAGAAAAAATTCTCCTAAATTTGTCACCAACTAAAGCATTACTCAAAAACATAATCAGTTTTAATTAAAAATTTAATCAAGTGAATTAAACTTTTAATCAAGTGAATTAAACGTTTAATTAATACTATTAACTGGTTTAATTGATACTATTAATTTGTTTACTGGTGCAAATTTAATTAATTTTTTAATTAATATCACAAATTTTTTAATTGAAATCAATTTTTATTTTTTTCTGTGTACTTGTTTATGTATTGTGTATTACGAAGGCGATCTATTGCATAAAAATATGTATGTCCCAAAATCAATTTGATCTTACAGACGAGGAAAAGAAAGCAGTTACCGAAATAAGTTTGTTTATAAGTCTTATATATGGCCGATACTGGAATGAAGCTCCTTTAGCAATAAATGTTTCTCTTAATGATAAACAACTCGAAAACTATCCCAATGAAAAAATTGTTGAAGCTGCTGTTAAAGCATTTCGTCGACATCTATGGTATTTTTCTGAATATTTAATCGGGCTTACCTTTATCGATTCCAGAGTAAGATATGATATAAAACTAAGAAAACAACGGTGAAAAATATCCAGCTACCACCAAAAGTTAAGCCTTAAAGAGACTGGACGGAAAAGTATTTTTAACTAACTATGCGATGATGGACAAGAGAAGGCACAGTCATTTCTTTCAAAGTGTCCTACAGAGTTTTTATTTCGATGAAAAAAATGCTAGCCCTTTAAAAGTTGTAAATGACTGTGCAGAATGAGGTGTTGCTTTGGTGACCCAATTTAACAGTTCAAATACGAAAAATGAAGAGCAAAAACAATATTTGCTTAGAATAGTTGATCACCATAGAAAAAAATTTCACGGGGTTTCTAAAGCTAATATTGCAAAAATGGCTATCGATAATTTAAAAAATTAATTAAATATGTGTTAATTTGTACTTAATTTACAGTTTTATTAATTTGTTTTTTTAAATATTTTAATTTTTAAATAAACAATATCACCATAAAAAATCAGAGTATGTTATATTTCTATCTAACCCCGAAAAATCGTTAAACTATCGCAACCTCTAAATATTGACCGATTGTGCTCAAATTTGGACTAAACATTTTTAAGCACTATTCGAATAGGATCAGCGTTGTGGAGCGCGAATATTCGATACTTTTGTATTTTGGGCCACCCTAATGAGGAGTGCCACGCCCACTTGTCCAATCCCGACACATTTTGTGCGATGTTGTGTTTTGATAACAAAGATGCTTGTACCTAATTTGGAAACTTTGGCTGCTGCCGTTCTACAAATATACATGAAAATAATATAAAAAAACAACAACAACAAGAGATTTTTGGGTAAAATTGTAGGCAGTCGGACCAATCAGGCTGAATTTTAATAGCAATAAATTCCGGATTATATGTGACATAAATATACAACTACCAAGTCCCCATCATATCTGGGCTGTACGAAAAACATATTTCAACGGACAGAGACACGGACATCGTTATATCAATGTTAATACTCATAAGGAGCCATAATATATATACATACTTTATAGGGTCTAACATCAATATTGTAGAAATTACAAACGAAATAACAAACTTATATATACCCTTTTCCACCACCGGCAAAAGTGGTCAGGATTAGAGAATTGAGAGTAGCTAAAATAGTTTTCCTTAGATCTGGAGAACAGATTTGGGAAGATTGACATGAGTTCCTGTCGAGCAAGCCCAACCTCCTGGGGGTCGCAACAACTGGCTGACAAACAATGCGTTTACCAACTGCCATTGTGTTGAAATTTTAGTGTATAACACGGCAAAATTATATAATCTTTCCTTGCTTAAGAGCTGGAGCTAAACTCTGCTGCTTTTTGGTATGCCAGCAGTATTTATTGAATAGCAAATGCACCTAGGGTGATCCACCAGAAATACCAAATTTCCCACAAGTGGTGTACACCACAACTACAATGTGATCCCCAAAAGGGGTCACAACCAATAGTCAGCTGTGACGAAAGTCCCAGGAGCTCCTGGTCAGCCGCGATCTCAAGAAATCTGTCAATTTTAAACTCTGCCGAATTCCAGGTATTGACTGCACCTAAAATCCTCGAAGGAAGTAACACCAAAAGTGAAATATTCTTTAAATGTTTCCCTACATACCCCCGGAGGATATCTGGAGAATAGTAAAAGTTTCCAATTGAAGTACAAATGGCTGCGATATCAAGTGGGCGGCATTGAATAGATGGACAGGGCATAGAACATATTTCTGTATATCTGAACATATAGAACAGCAAAAATTTTCAAATTTGGTACAAAAAGTAGGCGGGATTGAAGTAGTGGGCGTGATGGCCGTGACAAAGGCAAATTAGATTTCATAAATTTTGGAGAATGGTAAAAGGAAATGTATATAAACCATAGATGGGCACTTTGCAGTACCAGTACTTATTCAGTATTTTTTTTTTTACTGGTACTGCACTTGAATTTTCATTACCAGTATATTTTTACTGATTACTGAAAAAAAAAATCAGTACTCAGTAAATTTTACTGATTACTGGAAAAAAAATCAGTATTCAGTAAATTGTACTGATTACTGAAAAAAAAATTCAGTAATCAGTAAAGTTTACTGAATACTGAAAAAAATTACAGTAATCAGTAAATTTTACTGAATACTGAAAAAAATCAGTAATCATTAAATTTTACTTATTACTGATAAGAATGCAGTATCGGGAGGTTTTTACTACCTATACATACAAAAAAAAAATAAGAATTATAAAACTGTACGAATTTTCATACTCAATAAACGGTAATAAAACGAAATTCCAATATGCATATAAAACAAAGGAACAGATGAACGGACCTAATGTACATTCCTTTGTAATTAAAAAAATTATGGACTATACAATATTTATCAGTTAATATAAATATGTGAATCAACCTGTGCTGTTATATTAACAGTGTTAATTACATGACTAATTGTCAAAGTTGTTACTAAATAAGTTGTGCATTATAGAGGTTAGAACTTCCTTCCGCAAATATTTGGAATTTTATATTTAAATTTATTAAATATTGAAAAAAAATGAGTGAAATTTCTGATTTTAACAGTGATGATTCGGTGATGTGTGCGAAGAAAATACACCTAGTTCTTCAAATTTTTTAAGTGAAACTTCAACTGACACCCATGATTTATTAAAAGACGAAGAACTAATGGGAGTCAATAAAATTCTTTTTAGCGAGGAATTTTTTAAAATTGTTGAGAAGGTAAATAACATACATATAACTTAACTTAACCATGTAAATATTTTGCACAAATGTTAAGTTACATTAACTTAAACTAACATTAAATTAACAATTGTGCAAAATATTTACAAGGTCAACTTAGCCTAGTGGTTGACACTCGGGACTCTCATCCCTCAACTCAGTGATACAAATTTTGAAATGCTTGTATTAAGAAAAGCCTATAAAATATAAAATCTTTATTCAACAAATTTTCAAATTTACAAATATTTCTTTTGCTAAACCCGCAAAGCTTTGAGCTTGTCAAAAAAAAAAAAAATACGTAATCGTGACTCAATTTTCAGTAATCAGTAAACTTTACTGATTACTGAAATTTTTTTCAGTGTTCAGTAAACTTTACTGATTACTGAATTTTTTTTTCAGTAACCAGTAAAATTAACTGAATACTGATTTTTTCTTCCAGTAATCAGTAAACTTTACTGAATACTGATTTCTTTTTTCAGTAATCAGTAAAAATTTACTGGTAATGAAAATTATATTTCAATACCAGTAAGCATTTACTGATTACTGAAACGCTTGCTGCAGTAAAAAAGTAATGCAGTATGCCCATGTATGATATAAACCTTGCCTAAATAATTAGTCAAAAGGTGAGCAGTATTGAACAGAGCCAAGAAGAGAACCAAAAACTCTAAATTATTGTTTCTTGTGTATCTGGAAATTACCTGAGGGGTAAGAAAGCAGATCGGGGTTGCAATGCACATCGGATAACTAAAATTTGTGTAAAATTCTATAGTTAAGAGTAATTCTTTTAGTAATTTAAATAAGCCTTTAATCGCTAAACGGTCTTATGCCCCTTGTAGGAGTCAAAAGAAAAAATATATAGAAACGAACATTTGTGATAATTAATATTATGAAAGAAAAAAAAACTTAAGTCTTTTAAAACTGAATTTGGAACAAATAGTCGTAAATTGCATTAAGACATTAACTCATTTGGCGATTATTTCATGTTACGCATGCGTTTTTTTTCGTTACGCTTGTCTTGCGTTTTTGTTCGCTTTTTATTCATAAGTAATTTTTTTTTTGCTGTTGCTGCAATTTTACCTTACTAATGGCGTGCTAGTAATCTATTTTTGTATTTCCATATCTTTTTATTTTGTTAACCATTCTAAAATACATAACAATAAAGCAATTTTTATTTATTGTTTTTATTACAATTGTTGTTCATTATAATGAAATGTAGAACGAACTGAATAAAAAAAAATTGTTATGTCATTTATAAAACTTGAAATGTGCTTTAGAGGTTCAGCTTTTACCTCTTAGCTTTTTCTCAGCAATTCATTTTATTCTTCTTCATTTGTTCTTTTAGAACGTGATTTGATCTTATTTTTCGTCATATACCGCTTAAATTAATAAATAGAATAAAAAACTTATTTTTAATGAAGTATATTGAATTTTTATAGAAAATATAAGCGATCACAAATTTCCATAATATTTCAAATTAGACCCTTAAGGAATTTTAGTTCTTTTTTTTTTATAAAAAAAACCATAAATATTACAATATAAAGAGTTTGGATGGAAAATACAAGGAATCACAGATTTTTATGCATGTCCTAATATTACCCATGCCGTATTCCCACCCCTGGGATCTATTTTGTTTGAGGGCAATTATCAACTGGAGGCGCCACCGTCATTATGTTCCCACGTTCTGTTACTCCCGCGTCGAGAAAAAAAATTATTAAAAATGCAATGAATAATAACACGGTAGAGGTCAGTAGATACCCTGCAGATAACGAGACTAGTCCATACATGCATGTAAAGAGTAATCCATAAAGGAGTAGGAGTACTCCAAAACTACTCTAAATATATGGGTAAAAGGTGGTCCATTTAACATTACGATGTCCTAGGAGGGGACCATATAACCCACCGAAGTAGTCCCTAAACTACTCCATGGAGTACTAAAGTGGGTTAGTTTTAAAAGTACTCCATGTCATTACAGTATGGAGTACACTAAAGCGGTTGTTTAAGCATTTTTCATTTTTTACTAATCGCCTTTTATAACGTGCCCTGTAGTCTATTATTGCTATTATTAAATATATTTACTTGGTTTTTTTAATTTGTTTACCTTTTTTTCACAAATTTCACAAACTTTCACTTTTAAATAAACAAATAATAATGGACACCATCAGGACTACCAATGTGTAATACTGTAAACTATAGAAAATTATACATCATGCAGTTGTTGGCAGCACTGCATGTTAATTTCTTATAACATGGTCCATATTACAGTAGACTGGACCATGTTGTAAGTAGTCCATTTGAGGCACAATGAACCACGTAGTCCAATATTATCTCTAGGGTATTTTGTTCTTGATTGTTTAATTTTTATTTTTCTTTAATATAAAACAAACAATAAATTGTGTACTATTTAACATGAGCGGCGTTGCCTTATTTCGCTGCTGCCAACTTAACTTCAGTTGTGTTGCCATCCGTTATCAACCCATTAGTTTTACAAAGAATATAGCCGTATTCTTAAAAACTTATTTATGATTAATTAACCATATTAAAGAAAAAATTGCTTAAGTTGTATTCATAAACGAAAAATAGTCTACTAAACCTTTAATAAACCATACATAAATTTATTGTTGGACTAAGCCTTCTTTAAACCAATAATAAAATTACATTTTGATCAGTGTTTGCATTTCATTTTACCAAATTTTGGCCCTAGCACTACTCGATAGCGAATATTGTGTTATTTTCGAAAACAATTTGTTTGGGTCGTTTGAAAATAAAAACCTCTCCCACAAAAGCGATTTTCTAAAATCCGTAAAGAAAAAAAATTTAATAAAAAATTTTAAATATTTTATTAATAAATAAAAAAAAAAAGTTAAAAAGTTTCTTAATTATTAAAAGACATGAATTTCAAATTTAATGTGCGTGTGGTTTTGCTAAAGTTTTTAGCTAAATTTATAAGTACAAAAAAAAAATAAAAAAAAAAAATTTCCAACTTTTCCGCGTTTTGTGAGTGACCTTTTTTGTAAACCGCGAAAAATTAATATCATTTTTTTTAATGGTTTTTAATGGACTATTCGAGTATGCTAGGGCCATTTTGATATTTGCAAAAAATGGGAATAAGTTATACCCCTAATGAACATGTTTAGTACATTTTATTAATTTTATTTTTTTTTATTTTAGACAACCAATTTAAAGTTATACGCCTGTATTTATAAATAATTTTTAAATTTAATAAAGGCTTACAAAACAAATTTTGTATGAAAATTCCTTAACAAACGTTTGTTTAATTTAATAATCGTTTATAAATACGGGGGATATTGTTTAATATTTTAAAACTTTTTTATAGGATTTAAATGAATGCGTTCGGAGGAAAATGCAGATATTCTTTTTCTTATTTTTTAAATTATTGCAATTAGTTTTTTTTATGTTTTAAAGAACGAATTGTTGTTCAAATATATTAAAAAAAGGAAATTAAGCAATTACAATAATAGTGATGTTAATAAAAAGTAAACACACTTTTTATTCGAATACTTTCATTTCGTATATTTAAAAAGAGTTAAAAACAAACATTTTTATACCCTTCACCACAGGTGGTGAAAAGGGTAAATATAAGTTTGTCATTCCGTTTGTAATTTCTACAATATTGATGTTAGACCTTATAAAGTAGATATATCCTGGGTCCTTGTTAGGAGCGAAGTTGATTTAACGTCTGTCCGTTAACCCTATAAATGATAGATCCTATAAAGTATATATATTCTGGGTCCTTGTGAGGAGCGAAGTTGATTTAACGTCTGTGCGTATAATCGTTGAAATGGATTTTCCGAAGACCCCATTTATGATAGGGGCCAGGTTATTATACATTTATGTCACATATGATCCGGAATCGTTTGCTATTGAAATTCAGCAAGATCTGTCCACAAAGGGCTGAGATATGAGTAAAAAACCACGACTGCCTCAAATTTTTGCCTTTAAATCTCTTGTGGTTGTGGTTGTTGTTTTTTGTTTTATTATTATACGCTTCAACACAAGTGGTGAAAAAGGGTATATATGTATAATTATTTCCACGTGTTGAATAGAAGAACGTATGACATACATACACATGTATGTACATGATACTTAAATAGAGAAGCAAACACGTAGACTCAATATATTTTAATTTAACACTTCGATGGTAAAAGCGTTTATGGCTGATTAGGCTACTTTAAATCTCGGAGGCACCACATCTTCAACAAAAATTTTTTTTGTTTTATTTAATTTTTTATGTCCTAAAAAACGATTTTAAAACTATTTAGTTTTTTGATGTTCTAATTTCATTAGATTTCATGCGAATACCTATCAGAAATGCCGGCAAAAAAAAACGAGAATTTCCCAAGACATGCCTGTCAGAATTCATGTCAACTACTTTATACATTTTTGGGTCAGAAATCTGGCAGAATCCTAATACGATTCCGATTTTTTTTTTGTCGACGTTTCTCTCAGATATCTGAAAGACATCGGACTATTTTGCTGGCTGGGTACTTATTTTAAATTTATTTATGTATGTATGTAGGCATTGCTTTAGTAATTATTGTTTCTGTGTTTCGTGTTAGAAGCTGTTGCTACGTTCGATCTCTTCTTGGATTTTTTTTTTTTTTTTGTTGTTTTTTTTTATACCCTTCACCACTAAAGGTGGATTTTATTTTAATGTGTTTAATTTTACGCATACGCATACACATTCACATTTATGTATGTACATGATATGCCGCACAAAAAAAGAAACAAACTCGTAGACTCAATATATTTGAATATAACGCTTCTTCAGCAAAAGCATTCGTAGCTGAGTTGTTAAGTTTTTGCCTGAGAACTCATGAGGTTGCCATTTCGAGTCTCAAAAAAAAATTTGTTTTTATTTTTATTTAATTTTTTTATGTTCTAAAAAAAGTTTTTAAGATTATAAAATTATAAAATGAATTTCAAACATCAACTTTGGCCAAAGAGGAAGCGGACATATATACATTTTTTGATTTTGTCATATTCTTCTGCATGACGAAATGAAAAGTTGGCGGGGATCAATTAATATTTATTTTATATCTAAAGAACATTACTTATATAACTTTTTGTTCTAATCTCACCATGGTATATAAGGGTATATAAGATTCGGCTTAGCTTTTTGGCAAAATTTTGTTCAGAAACTAAAATAATATGTAAAATAATAATAAGTATTTTTATATTATAAGAATAATTTTTAAAATCTTAAGTTATAAAAAAATATATTAATTATAGAATATTATGTGCACCGAATAGAATTTTCTTGCATCACAAGCAATAAAATGGCAACAAAACGTAAAAAAGTTGCCATTCTCAAACATAAAATCGATACAAAGAGTTAATAGTTTATAAGATGTTAATGTACGTTTATGAATACGCATTTTTATAAGAGGTTTATAATACATAAAGCGTTTTATAGTTATTACATACTTTAAACTTAAAATAGGAACTTTTTATGAATATGGCCATTATTTTTTTTTTAAGAAGCAACTGTGCAATATTTTATAAGAGTGCCTTAAAGTATGCGTTAGTTTTTCATATATATATTTTTTTATTATAGAAATACACATGTGTTGTTGTCTAATAATTATTGTAAAATAATATAAAAGAGATCCAATGTGCAGAACTTTAAAAGAACGGGTGCGTTCGTAAATGCATCACTGCGCTGCATCAGTGATTTCAAATGGTTATATATTTATCAGTGAAGTAAATGTAGACCAAAAAATTGTGAAATACTCAACAAAAATAATAGTCACACAATAATAAATATAATAATTATTCTTTTATCGCCGTTAAAACAAGTTTGATTTTCTGATGCAGCGCAGTGATGCATTTACGAACGTACCGAACTATCCGTTTATAAAAAAAAAAACAAAGAAAAAACTTTTTTTTTTAACTTGACAGGGACCGTTAAAGAAAATGGATATCTTCAATTTCGTTTAAAAAGACTACGGTCAAATTTTAAAACTACAGAAGTAAAATTAATTAAAATAAAAAAAGAATTTTGTACTATATTCTTTCTCTCTTGGGAATTTCTTTAAAAAATTTTAAATTTCTCCAAAAAATAACTTACACCTTAACATTTGCCATCATTCTGCTTAAATTGAACATTTCGCAATATGTTTTCTTTTTTCTGAAGAAAAAAAAATATATCAAAATATTATTTTTAATCGCATTTAAGAAACATTAAACCGCTTTTACAACCAACCGAGCCATCAACCCTGCAACCACCACCAGGCATCAACAGCAACGCAAAATGTTTTCCCCTAACAATATGCATTAATAAGTACGACAGCGATACAATATGCAACTACGAGTACAACAACAACAGCAATTACAACACCAACAGTAAACAATAAAGGACAAAAAAAAAAGAGAAAACTGGTGGAAAGAAAAGAAATTCCTACTGCCATAATCATGCCATTAAACATAATTTGATGCTGTTTGCAAATGAATTTGTCTGCATAAGTGTGTTTGCGAACGTACGGATGTTTGTGTGTAAGTATTCAAAAATAAACGTATGAGTAGGTGTATGGCTGTGTGTCTTTTTTATAATATATACAACATTCTCATAAATGCAAATTGGAAACCCAGTAAAATTTTTCAGGTTTAAAGACTTTTGAGGCTTCCAGGGCAGGCTAATTGATAGTGAGCTATACTTTCAATACGAGGGCTGCGGACTCGATTCCCGTCAGAAACTCCAGTATGTTTCAATACGACGGGCTGAATTTATATTACTATTTATTTATTTATTTCACTTATTAAAGTTTTACATTAGAATATAAATATTATAATGCTAAAAGTATAGCCCTTGTATTACTATTGTTCGGTTAATTAAGTTAGAATAAACCTTAAAATTGTATTTGCAACTCTTAATTAAAAAAAAGAATTAAGACGCTTCAATTTTAAATCAGGTAAATTTATAATTCAGTTCTTGCTCAATTTTAGTTTAGTTCTAGTTCAGTTCTAGTTCGACTCTAGTTCAGTTCTAGTTCAATTCTAGTTCAGTTCTAGTTCAGTTCTAGTTCAGTTCAGTTCTAGTTCAGTTTTAGTTCAGTTCTAGTTCAGTTCGTGTTCAGTTCTAGTTCAGTTCTAGTTCAGTTCTAGTTCAGTTCTAGTTCAGTTCTAGTTCAGTTCTAGTTCAGTTCTAGTTCAGTTCTAGTTCAGTTCTAGTTCAGTTCTAGTTCAGTTCTAGTTCAGTTCTAGTTCAGTTCTAGTTCAGTTCTAGTTCAGTTCTAGTTCAGATCTACTTCAGTTCAAGTTTAGTTCTAGTTCTGTTCTAGTTCAGTTCTAGTTCAGCTCTAGTTCAGTTCTAGTTCAGTTCTAGTTCAGCTCTAGTTTAGTTCTAGTTCAGTTCTAGCTCAGTTCTATTTCAGTTCTAGATCAGTTCTAGTTCAGTCCGTCCTAGTTCAGTTCTAGTTCAGTTCTAGTTCCGTTCCAGTTCAGTTCTAGTTCAGTTCTAGTTCATTTCTAGTTCAGTTCTAAATCAGTTCTAATCTTGTTTTAATTTAGTTCTAGCTCAGTTCTCGATCAGTTCTAGTTTCCCTCTAGTACAGCTCTTGTTCAAATCTATTTCAGTTCTAGTTCTAATCTGGTTCAAATGCTGGTTCGAGTTATACTTCTGACTACTGCTCAAATTTAAGATTTACTGGGTTTTCCACTCACACATTTCATATTTAAACAAATACACATGTATAAATATGAATGTTTATGCATGACTACAATAAAATTCACATATTTTTGCATATTTTAGCCTGTATTAAAAATATGTTTATATAATTTTATTGTCATTTTGCTTGCAATGAGACCACAATGCAATTGTAAAAATAGTTTCTGTTTTTTTTTCTCTTCTTCTTCTTCCTTCTCTACAGCCACAAATTTTACATAAGACTACGTTCAACAAGGCTGCAGCATTCACGTTACAACATTTGTAATAAATATTATGAAGTAAGAATGAAAGACAGAAAAAAATTAAAAATAAACAAAGCAAAAATATACAAAAATACAAACAACTTACAACATCCAGAATGTGGAATATATAAAAAAGGCAATTGTGCCACAATCTTTACCACATCAACATGTAAAATACTCGTGTACTGCAATAAATGACTGTGTCAACAAGCAAAAAGGAGAATTCAGAGGAGGCAAGTTTGTGCTTTGGTGTGTGTGTGTTTGTTCAGAAATGTGTTTGTGAGCGTCTGTTGCACAGAGTTATTTGTAGTTGTTTCCTTCAATTTATACATTCTCATGGTTGCCTTTCAACCAGTTAAGCCGCTTTTAAAAACGTAAAGTGATCACGTTAAAATAATAAATTTTTATAAATACTTTGCGATGTTCTCGGAAAACAGAACCAATCTGAAAATTTCTAGTAAGACTTTTCGAGTAAAAGGATATTTTCTAGATAAGAATTTATTATTTTTCACAGAAAACCTTCTGTTTAAGACTATTTGCTTTAAAAAAAATTGTTCTGATATAAGACTATTTTGCAAAGTATATCAGGGTTTAAAAAACTGCATTCGGAACTAAAAAATGTCGAACCAAGAAATTTGTAGACAACTTTTCGCTTTTTGAGTTGGTTTGACAGCGACTGCTTACACTTAATGCATTAGAAGTAAAAGTTACAGTTTTTTTTTTTTTGGTCAATGATAAATGATGAAGTGGAAGAAATGGCGGGTTTTCTACTTTGACTGCAGTTTTTTAAACGCTGAAGAATATTTGTTGACTATTAGCTAAAGACAATTTACTCTTGTGTATAAAATTCTTCATACTATTGTTTCTATAGAAAATTCTTGTGTAAGACTATTTCCCATAGAAGAAATCAAGAAATTGGATTATTTTTTTTTTAATTTTCTATATAAGATAATATTTTTAGAGAAATTTTACTGTATAAGATAATTAGAAAACTTTGTGTGGAAGATTTTTTTTCTGTAGAAAATATACAATTCTATATAAGAAAAAAGGAACATTTTCTGTGTAAATTTTATATTTTTCTTTAAAAAACCATTTGTGTAGGACTTTTTTCTATATAAAATTTTTTCTATAAAAAATAGTTTTACAACACTATTTTTATAGAAAATTTTCTGAATGAGACGATTTTCCTAAAAAATTCTGTATAAAACTACTTTCAATAGGAAATATTTTGTATAATATTATTTTCTATAGAAAAGGTTTTGTATAAGATTTCATTTGTTTATTGTCTGTATTTAGAAAATGTTCCTTTAAAAAACTTTTTTTATAAGAATTTTGTTCTGTATAAGACTTTTCATGTATAAAATTTTCTAAATAAAATAGTTTTCTATAGAAAATTTGCTTTATTCGACTGTTTTTACAGAAATTTATATGTATAAGAGGAGTTTTCTAAAAAAATCTATATACAACAATTTTAAATAGGAATGTTTTGTTGTATAATACAGTTTTCTAAGGAATTTTTTTTTTTGTATAAGACTATATTTTTTAATAAAAAATTATGTCTAAGACTGCTTATCAAAGAAAATTTTCTTTATAAAACTGTATATCTATAAAGAATTTGTACTGCTTTCATTAGGAATTTTGATAATAAGATTATTTTCCATAAAAATCATTTGCATAATTTTTCCCAAAGTTTCCAGTATTCGACAAATGTACTTGTTGTTTTAATTACATAAAGTTGGTCATGTTAAAGTTCTTGAAATCTTTTTAACAATTTGGCTCTAAAAATGAAAATGTGGCATTAAAAATCCAGTTAAAGGTAACTTTTTAAATGCTAAATACATTTTTCCTTCTCCATACACACAAACACAGACAGTTACAGAGCCAAACTCATACATATGTTATGTTTATCCTTACTTTTGTGTTGTTTTTATCCTTTACTTTGCTCTTATGCCACAAAAAAAGCAACAACGGCTTGTTGCTGTTTTTCTTTATTATACTTTAACCCTTCGACAACCAGCAATTTTTCAACGCTCAATAGCCGACAAGGTCCCTGGGGATCTCATGTTTTAAAATAGGGGGTTTGTAAAGGGTGTTTTTTTTGGAGTGATACAACTTTGAGTTGGCATCACTGCTTTATTTGACCACCCATTTAACAGCTGATAGTGGCTTTTTGTCTAGTTTGCTTTGCCATTTAATTCGGCAAATGGGCTGAAGCACAAATTGGTATTGATTTTGAATTTCTATTCGAACTTTTATTTTCCGATGAAGCCCATTTCTGGTTAAATGGGTACGTAAATAAGCAGAGTTGTCGCATGTGGAGTGAAGATAATCCACAAGCTTTTATCGAAACACCATTATATCCACAGAATATTACAGTTTGGAGCGCCCTATAGGCTGGCGGAGTCATTGGCCCATATGTCTTCAAAAATAATGATGGTCAGAATGCGAAAAGTTGTTGAAAATTGGTGTTCCAGATTGCGGCTCTTACGCGCCAGCCGTGGCGGCCACATGGCCGAAATTAGATTTAAGCATTAATGTCATAAAATTTTTTGCCCAATAAAGACCGTTTCATTGATGTCAAAAAAATATTACTTTGTTTTAGTATGATTTAAACTTGTATCACTCTATACCAGTGTTGCCGTTAGGATACGAAAGATACATTTTTCGTATCTTTTGACTACTTCAGGTATCATGTATAATCCTGACATTTTTCGTATCTTTTGAATCTTTACGCAAAATGTACAGAAACAAAACATTCGAGAATTTTTAACCAACTAAAACTTATTAAGACTGGTCATTGTAACCGACTCAATACTAAATACCAAGCTTTATACAATAGCAGCCAAGGCGCATTGACTAGAAGGTGAGGTCAACTTTACAACAACACTGCTTCTGTGTACGGATTGGCATTGATTAGTTTACATAAAAAATTAGTTTGCATACACACTTTGGCAAGTCGACCACCGAAAAAAACACCATATGTTGACTTGACCCCACCTTCTAGCGAATTTGCCTTGATAGCAGCTTTAATAATGGTGAACGAAACCTAAATCGATGATTACAATTTTTACAAAAATTATAACATCCAAAGATAATTGCATGTAATTAATTTTAAAGTTTGCTTTCTGTATTTTTAAAGATTACATATGTACCTAATATTTATGACTTAAATAAATATAAAAATTAATTTATACGAAATCATTTTCTTTACAATATTCATTTAAATATGAAATAAAAATGTTATGTTAATAAATGTTAAACGTTAAAAATGGATTTTCAAATTTTTTTCAAAACGTATCTTTTTGGGAAAAAGTGTACCTTTTTGGAAACTAAAATGTATCTTTCTCGAAATTTCACTAGCAACTCTGCTCTATACCTCCATAACCAGGGCAAGTTTTAATTTGCAAAAAAAAAAAATATAAAGTATGCATGCAAATATAACGAAAAAAATTACAAAACTATGCTCGCGAAAAAACACAACCTAATAATTTTTAATTAGTTTTATTTTAATTCAGAGCCAACATGCATTTTGAAAGGTACCTTGTCGATTATCTACGTAGTAAATGCCTTAAATCCTTCAAAAAATTGAGAAAAGGCGGGAAAATCCTGTGAAACCTTTTTAAAATGCTTCATTACACTTCATAAATAAAAGTAATTAAATCTTAAATAAATCCACCAAGCCGTGCTAAAACGGTGCACCTTTGAAAACGTAAAAGGTCTTTAGGGACATTGTCAGTCATCGGAGGGTTAAAATGTATGAATTTATCTGCTTAGTGTTCCTGGCATTTTAAGAGGGACTACACATGTTTAAGTAAATGATGTCGTTAAAAGTGCTTTCTTCTTATGAGTTGCGATACATTTTTGTTGTTTTTCCAGGTAAGCTCATTTTTTTTTATCAACAACATCGTCACCATCTTCAGCAACATCATTATCATCGGCACTAGCGTTGTCGTTTTCATCTGCTCCATCTTTTACCGTTTCGGAATAAACATATTTATTTATTCAGGGTTTTTTTAGTGTTTGTTGGTTTTCCTCGAATTTTCATTTTTTCGTTCTTGGTTATTTTATTTTAATTTTCAATTTAATGTTAAAAGCGTATTGCTTTTAAGTACACAAATACATGCGCATGCAAGCGAATTGGTATCAGCAAAAGAAAAACGAGGGCCATTTTAAAAGTTATCTACTTTTAGAAACCCTCTTCTTATTTACAAACCCCCCCCCCCCCCAGACCCTTCTTTCAAAATGACCATGACCTGGCCGGTAGTCTACAAATGTAGACACCATATAAAATGTATGGAAAATCACTTCACTCTTTTACTTTTTGAATGCGGCATTTCGAACATGTCATTTAGTATTTTTTTTTTACCTTTTGCTTTCTTGTGCACGCTTCTGTATGCATGCGTGTGCTTGCATGTTTATAGTTATGCATTTAAGTATAACACTCTGCGTACTACACCTTTTCCAGTTGTAATTTAGTAAGCGTCAATTGTAATTCAGATTAGTCAACTGTAATTCAGAAAGCGTCAATTGTAAATCGGAAATTGTCAATTGTTATTCAGAAAGCGTCAATTGTAATTCAGAATAAAATAAAAACGCAACGAAATATATATGTATATTAAGCTCTTTACATAGTGCACTTTTTTTTCTTTTTTTTTTTTTTTGTTGTTGTTGTAATAAAATAAAAATAAATAGTTAATAAAATGTCTTTGCTTTCTGAATTACAATTGACAATTTCTAATATACAATTAACGCTTTCTGAGTTACAACTGACTACTCTGAATTACAATCGACGCTTTCTGAATAACAATTGACAAATCTGAATTACAACTGATGCTTTCTGAATTACAATTGGAAAAGGTGTTGTGTTTTTTTCATATGTGAACATAGTTTTTCAACCGCCAACGTAAGTTTACAATCGCGAGCACATAAAGGTTAAAGCCCAGATACTTATGTACAATAGCTAGTACATTATTGTTTTAGTACTTGAGTGCTTTAACCTTCGACTTACAAAAGATTTTTATGTGAATCGTTTACCACTGCCCATCCGGGTGTTACTGCATGTTTATGAGCGATGAGAACAAGTTCTCATCATACAAATTTTTTTTTTAGTTTTGTAAAGAATTTTTGCCACAAAAATTTCTTTTTCAGTATTTTAAAAGAAAACTTTATGTTCAGTGGGTAAAAATTTCCATTCAACTGAAGCAAATTTAAGAAAGTAGTTAAAGAAATAAAACCGATATGATCACCCGGGTGGGTATTGATGAGGCGAAGGTTAATGCTTTTTTACCTCAAACTTATATCGTTTTACTATATGGGATTTATGCGAAAAATAAGGCGAATTTGGCCGACTTTAAGTACCTTATCAACTTTGTTTTTACAAAACACTTAAAACAAATTGTATTCGATTTAATTTAGTTACAGTTAAGGTTCCAGGCCAAGCTTTCGGAATTTAAATAAATTTCAAATTCTAGCTAAAATTTTTATCGGATTCTAGTTCAAACTTCAGTTCTAATTCAGGTTCTATTTTAGATTATTATTAGCTTTAAGTTTAGTTTCTAGTTCCGTTTTTAGTTAGGATCAAATTTTGGTTTTATTTTAGGTTCCAATTCAGATTCCAGTTCAGGATTAACTTAATGTTCAGGTGTTAATTCACGGTATATTTAATACTGAGTTCAGTTATAGTACAGTTTTAGTTTGGATTCAAGATCAGATTTTACTTTATGTTAAAATCCTCAGGTTCAAGGTTCAAGATTAGGTCCTAGTTAAAGTTTTAGCTCAGATTCTAGGTTAGATTTAAAATTAAATTAAATTTTCAGGTACAAAATTAGCTTCTAGTTCAGATAAAAGTTAAGGTTCCAATTTAAATTGTTGCTAGGATTTTAGATCAGATTCTACCTCAATTTTAAATGTTTGGAGCATTCCAATATATTTGTTATGTATTTCATTGAAAGCAATTTTTATGCGGACCTCGTATACAACCTACTAATTTACACATTTATATAAAATAATATGATAATACGGGAATTTGTATGTGAATATGTATGTGTTTTTCTCCAATTCGTGAAAGAAATAGAAAGAGGGAGAAAATGGCTGGTGGAAAAACCCCCTAACTTGTATTTGCCTGTACTGTCATAGCAATTTATTGGTGATATCGGTGTTGATGGTGGTAGAGGTATTATAAATGTTCATCTTTATATGGGTTTTGTCTTCATTATTGATGTTGCTCTTGTAAAAGAAATAGATGATGATGATGATGACAAAAAGACTGCTGATGTAGATAAGGAAGATTAAGATGATATATTTAATATCATCTTTTGTTATATACGTTTATCGTTATTAATACAACAGCAAGACCTAGTTGGCCAGATTTTCGTTGAAGACATCGTCATCGATGATGTGTCGTTAATGCAGTCTTTGACGACAAAGTAGGCGACTTATTCCTTTATCTAATCTTTTGAACTGAATGAACGACAAGAGGAGCGCTATTGTATTGCTTTATGTCGTGCACGATTTTCACAACACTTGTTTGAAAATATCGTTGACGATTTCTTCCGTCGTAAAAAATAAGTCGTACACGACAATGTGAGCGACATTATCAAGCACATTGCCGTTAATGATCATATGGGTAAAGATGTGGTTAAATTTGTCATTGGCGACTATTTAAACGACTTTTTTCTCATAAAATCGTTAACGCCCGATTAGCGACATAACCTTAATAGTGCCGTTGATGACATTATTTTTGGCACTATCTACAATCTAGTCGTTGATAGGTAAGTGACAATTAGGGATGTAACGAGTACCGATACCGATATATATGCGATACTTTAGATTTGCCGATATAACCAGGATAAGAGGAACGGGTAAAGGGGTCTACCTTGAGGATATAGATACTAAAAGGACAAATATGCTTCCTGATGACTGCAGTATATTTGTGGCGGATGCTCTAGGGATTTTAAAGGTCATAGAATTGGTAAAAGGTAACGGCTTAAATCTAGTTTACCGACGCAGCTCCAAATAAAAAAAGTAACAGGGTGTTAGAAAATTGAAAAATAACACTTCTATTACCCTAGGTACTTTTTTATTTGGAGTTGCGTCGGTAAACTAGATTTGTTCCAAGGTAACATTGCTGGGGCTCGACATTCTTGTGGACAACTCTTAGGGCCTTGATGGGCTGTGAATTTGAACTAGTGAGTTTCAAACTAGTAAATGATTGTAGAAGACCTGTATGTAGTGAGTGTATGCTAGGTACCTGGTCACTACAAAATCACCGCTAGTGAAATGGCCGATGAGCTTGGGAGACTGTGCTCGAAAATTGGGGACACTGGATTTGTGGAGACAGTCAGACATCCAATAGGCTTTTGACTAATTAGGGAATGGGTTCTAAACTTAACATATGGCAATGAAGTCAGCAGGAACATTAATTTGTTTGTGCTTTTTGGCTCATCAATTCACGTACGTCCAATTTCACAATTGGCGAATTACGTTGTAGGTTATACAATATTTATTTTTAAGGGGAGCAAAAGAACGTTTTTAACAAGCAGGATTATTCATTTCTTAATTTTTTTTATTATCAAATATAATGATAATAAAAGCAAAATATCTAGAAATTTTAATTTTAAATTACATACAAATTTACAGTTCTTAATTTTTTTTTTTAAGTAGAGGACAACGTAAGCAATAATCGTATGCATTTGGTCGGCAGTGTGGTTTGAAACACGACAAATGCATGCAATGGTCACTTACGTTGTCCTCAATAAAGTATTATTCAAAACCAATTTTAAAAAATGGCTCTAAGATAGTCGTAAATTCCATTTTGAGCACAACAAAATACACATTTAGTTACTTAAGTTGTCGTCATCAATGCTTTATTGGCGACAAATTTAAAAATGCCATAACGCCATCGTTGACGACATTTGCATCTTTGACCATTTTGCCAACTGGGTATCAAGAATACTTTTACGCACGTGCATGTATGTATGTAGTATATGGTTGACATGTGTTTAAAGACTTTAATAGATTTGTATGACTATGTGTATTTTTCATATGCCTTTAAATGACTGCACATTTTTTATGCCTTTTTTATGTTATTTCGCATAATATTGATGTTTTAATAATTATTATTTTTTTTTTTTTTTTTTTTTTTTAATGAAGCATTAACATTGGTTAAATATTGATGTTTGACTGTAGACTGGCAGGCGCCGCAGTGGTACAAACGGTAGAACGGAAAAAACTCAGATGATGAGAATGTAGTTGTTCTCGAAACTAGTAAATTCGGCCCGAGTTCAATCCCTGTGTTCAGTCAAGAATAAAATTTTCAAAATTTTTATTTCATTTCATGTTGTAAATTCCTTGCTTCACCAAAAATTATTTAATGAATATTTAATTTAGTGAACTTAAGAAGGCCTGATTAAAATATCAAAAACTTTAAATGAAAAAATTTTAAAGGAATTTTAAATGATAATTTCAATATGGTAAAAATTAAAGCAAAAAATTCCTGCTTTAATTTAGTTTTTAATTTCGCTTAACTAATAACCAGAGCTTTTTTATATTTTGTTCTTGTTGTTTTTTTTTTAACCTTGGATTTATTTTATACTGAAATACTCTGGTATTGCTGGCTATATTGTCCAATACACACCTGATATTAATATATACATATTGATACATATTAGGGTTGCCAGGATTTAAATAACTGGACAATGTTAAGAATTCACCTTGATTTTTAAAAATAACTGGACAATTTAAAAAAACAACTACACTATAGTTTAAAAAAGTAAAATTTTATTTAAAAAAAAAAAAAAACGGAAACAGAACAATTAAAATTTATTCTTACGTCATATTACATATCGTCACCTTAAATCCAAAAGGCCATAAGTAACTAAAAGAAATTCAAAATCGATCATGGTCTATCAAAGATTACCGCCTTTTTGTTTTTAGGTGGCACACTATGCGAAGAGATTGGTTATAACCCTTATACTTATACATATTAAGTTTCCCTTTAGATTTTTTCTCCATAAACTTCTTTTTTGGTTTGGGAATTTTTTATTTATATAAATTTTTATATTTTATATATATTGCACATATACAAACATATAAAAAATACAACATTTTAATTAAAATTGTTTTTCGTTAAAATATATGAAGGATACCGAGAAATGGAAATAGTGCACACAGAGATTCATGTTAAAAGTAACTCAAAATAAACAGATTCGTTTGTGTAGAGTACGTTAAAGCATAACAATTTAAAAAAAAATAAATTCGTACACAAAAGTTATATGCACACGAATTGATATACACAAATGTATGTACTTGTTAAGAGTGCTATATTCGGCTCTTAACTACCCTTCACCGAGAGTTCGAATATTTCAGAAGAGGGCCTTACCAATCTTTTTTTAAAAACAGACCAGACAGTATTATCCCAATAAAAAATGGAGCTTCCAACGAAGCAGGTTTGTAAGAGAGAAACATAAAAGTTTCGCTTACCATTGCGCTTACGGAAGACATGAATTTTATATGGCGAGTTCCCACTTTAAGGCAATACATTTTCGACAAAAAAAAAGCGCATTGTTCAGCGCATATAAACATTGTTGTATGTAACGATCAGCTTTACACACTGAATGTTTTGATACAGTTATTTTTTAGTATTCTCCCTTACAAACCTGCTTCGTAGTAAGGGAATGCCGTAACACTTTAAATGTTATTTTTTTTTATAAAAGTTGTTGTGAGTTCTTTCACTTACTTTACTGCATTTCTGTATGTCTTATTACGTAGCGCATAATTGTGCTTTTAGTGCTTCGCAAAATGATACAAATACTTAATATGGGACCTGCACAGAAAGAAAAAACTCGTTCTAAATTTAAGTTTTTCTGCTTACTTTTAGTACAAGTCGTACTTAAAAATTAAGTACAAATGTGCTAAAAACAATCCAACACGGAATAACTTTCAATAACAAATATGCGTGCATACGATTGTGTTTGCAAAGGTTTTTTGTAGAAACAACAACAACAACAACACTACAAAAGAAGGTAAATAACGATTTGCTGGTTTTGTGTAGAAACAACAACAACACTACAAGAAGATAAACATAAATTTGTTTCATGTTTAAAAATTAAAAAAAGAAGCAAAAATACCCATATTCTATTTGATAAAATTATTTGGTTAAATACATAAAAAATTAATATTGTGGTTATTTTGTTGAACTATTTATGGTTTTTAATCAAAATTTTTAATATTTTTAATTAGGCTTAAGTTCATCAAATTTAATTTTCATTAAATTATTTTTATGACAAAAGGAATTTTTACAACATGAAAATTAATTAAAATTGTTATTGATAATCTTTCATTCTTGACCGTGGCCGGGGCTCGAACACTGGCCTTCAGGTTGCCATGACATGTTTCGATCGCAACCACTCGATCTCCTCAGATGGATTTGCCGTCTTACACTCGCAGCCATCGACGACTGCTATAATACATAACTCTTATCGGGCATGCTGCTGGTGTCTTGTAATTGTGAGTTATTCTTTTAACAAAGGGCCGAATACAACTTTATAATAATAATAATATTCACTCTATCTCTGGGGTAAGCGTTAAGGTTAAAATCAATCTCAATTTCGGGTTATTTGAGATTAACTTTTATCTCACTTTTGCTAAAGTGAATCCTGTTTTCGGAATGTTTTTAGTACGCGGCACTAAAATAATCCGATTTGCAGAAAATGACATGGTGTTATTTCTAGCCAAAAATGGACCAATTTTTACCACAATCTTTGTTGTATTTTAAAGATATCTAAGTGGCGGCCTATTAAAAATTTAGACCGATATTAAAGAAATTTGGCATAGAGATTTTCAATCTTGTGAATTATCTTTTATTACACTTTACTAATATAATACTATTTGGTACAGTTTTAAGCGTACTAAAATGTTTTCGGATAGATGGCTTTAAATGAGGGCAATTATAACTTATGGACCGACCTTCACTTAATTCACTCGTAGGATTTCAATTCTTATGGAACTATGTCAGATTAAATTTAAGTAAAATAGCATTATATGTTAAAGTTTCAGGCGTATTAGAGTGCCTATGGTAAATTATAGACTGATCTTCTAGTCATATGACGGACTTATTTTTACTGCAATAGCGTTATGCGTTACGGTGTACGGTGGAAAGTCGGTTTAGTATGGGGCCTATGGTAAATTAAAGACCGGTTTTCGCGAAAGGTAGTTGTGGGATTTTTAGTTTAATGAAACTATTACATTTTAATTTACATTATTAGGCGTACTAAAGTGTTTTCCGATAGTGGCCTTAATATGGGGCCTATGGTAAACTATGAACGGATCTTCATAAAATTTGGCAGAATCCTTTCTACTCTAATCTTATAAGGTGTTAATCAAGTGTGGGCTTCATATATGGCCCTTGGTAAATTCTGGACCGATATTCACAACATTTTTAGTTTCATAAAATGAATTTGTGAAAATTTTAATAGCAATCGGTGCATTCCGCCACTAAATATTAGTTGTTCTAATAGAAATATCATTTCTTAGGGAGGTTGTTCCAAATTTCACTCCTTTCCTACTAATCGTTTGTACTGGAGTTCAATCTTAAACTGCTTGGCAGAACTAGAAAGAATTTAACATCAATATTCTTCTTTTCGGTTGAGTCTATCGAAAGTGAGCGTGCTTTCATCAGACGGACAGACATATCTAAATCGAATAGCTCATGGACCCAGAACTTACATATTAACTTAATGGGGTCTTAGAACACGAAAAAAAAATAATTTTCATATTTGAATACGAAAAAAGCATATTTGATAAAAAAAATTTTGAATTTTCTGCAATGACGATTTTTGCGGTATTGATAAAAAAGTTTGTAGGTAAAGTTATTGAATTTTTAGTCAACAACCAAGTTTATTGAGTCAATAAAAAAAGTTGTTGACCAAAAATATTTTTTTCAATAAAATGTTTACGTGATTTGTTTAAATAAGTTGTTGGAAATGTTTAATAAATTAAACAAAATGTTTATCGAATCTTTATTTATTTATTCATTAATGAGGATGTGCTAAATTCCCAATTTTTATTTTTAGACAAATACACTTAAATATATTATGGGGGGATAAGCTAGTTCCTATGCGCATTTCGCTGGTTGCTTAGGCCAGATCATCAGGAAACCTTTTTCCAAAGACTTTGACAAAACTAAATATGTTATAAAAATAAAACTGTTAAGCGAATGAGAATTACAAATGAAAAAGAGTTGTAAAAATACTGCATTTACTTTGATTCAAATATTTATTTTGATTGAATATGAAGAAATATTTAATTATTTCATTATTAAATATGTTTTATTGAGTGCTATTTTGCAAAGTGTAAATTTGATAAATTTTTTTCATTGAATCAAACAAGAAGTTTGTTGACATAAAATTTTATTTTTAACAAACTGTGTGTTGCTAAAAATTTTCTTGAAATATTTTTTTCTGTGAAGAATATTAAAAAATTTCATACGTAATGACAAACTTTGTATACTCTCATTCACCACTTGTGGTGGTGGAGGGTATTAAAAATATCTTTGTCTGAACAGTGTGAAATGAAAGTATTGAGATATTTTTTTTTTAATCATCGATTGCAGTCGACGAATTCATAAAGAGCTGATTAAACTAAAAAGAGAATATTCGAATACGAATTGCTCAGAAAGGGAAATTTTTAAAGTTACAAAGCATACAAACTTATAGAACAGCAAATAAAGTAGTTCATAAGGGAAAAGTAAAAAAAGCATCCCTTTTTTAAGGAGATTACAAAAGCAGTGGCAAAAAAAAAATGAAAGTATGTATCTTATAAAATGTTTTTCCAGCATAGATTGTAAATTAAAAGTCTGATCAAGTTCAGGGTGCCCCGGTACGCGTAATAGTTAGTAGTAAGCTAGTCTATTAGCATGCGGGTTGCTAGTTCGAGACCCGCCAGAATCACTGGTCTGTTCCACTGCTACGGACAGCTAAAGGACTTCGTTAATAGTGCTCTTTAAATTTGGTTGGAATATAATTTGTATTCGTATTCGTTACATATAGCTCAACTCTAGCTCGGACTTTAGTTTATGTTTCTGTTGAAATTCTAGATCAGAGGGCAAATTATATTGTTCAATACAATTAAAATCGAAGGCCTTAGATTGCGCGCAGATTTGAATTTAAATTTCAGTTAACCAACAAAAAATAAAGCTTCCAACGAAGCAGGTTTGTAAGGGAGAAACCTTAACGTTTCGCTTACCATATCGCTTAGTCTGGGATCACACTATGAAAGTTTTCTTTCAGAAAGTCTGAATTTATTGGTGAGAGGGGAAGAGAACATGCTTTCCTTCTCTCCTCTCTCACCCATAAACTCAGACTTTCTGAAAGAAAAATTTCATAGTGTGAACCCAGACTTAAGCCCTTATGACACTAAATTTTTTATTCATTAATTGATATAGAATTGATAGAAAGAAACAGTAAATGTTAGAAAGAGCAAACTATAAAAAATGTAAAAAAAGTTTTTTAGTTTTTTTTCTCTTGTTATGGTTTTGTTTCAGGGATGGCGTTGAGAATTTTTAAAATTGTACCTACAACCTTTTAAAATTGTACTTTTTTACCCTAATTGTACTTAAAGATTTTTTTAGTTGAAATTAATTGTATTTATGTTCATAAAAAACACCACAAAAAGGTATTATAAATCTTAGTTTAAAAAGTATCAACAAAAAAGTACAATTGAAACAACTTAGCCATCCCTGTTTTGTTTTTTTATTACATGTTGCCAACTTTTTGTTTATGAGAAACCTAAAAACAAAAAGCGGTAAATCGCTGAATTTTCCCATAAACCGCTGATTCAGCAACACTTTTAATATTTCAAGCTTGAAATGTCAATTTTAAGTTAAATAATTTTACATTTTTTGACATAACTTCATTTTTTATCGATAACTTTAGTAAAATTTTTGACGGTTTGCCATTTATCTTAATACAGCTTAACTCTTTGCACTTGGTAAATTTTTGTATTACATTATATATGTTCACCAAAACTTGAACAATGCATTAAAAATGTAGTATCATAAGGGCTTAAAGCCATGCATTTTATACGGCGAGTTTCCAATTTGAAGCAATGCAGTTTTGACACAGAAGGCGCTTTATTCAGCGCATTTAAATATTGTGGAATTTTATCATCAGCCTTTACACACTGAATTTTTTGTTTGTACCGTTATTCTTTAATATGCTCCCTTACAAACCTGCTTCGTTGTAAGGGAGTGTCGTTGCTCTTTAAATGTTATATTTCTTGTTTTAATTTGTTAAAAATTCGTTCACTTACCTAACTGTATCCCTGTATGTCTTATTGAAGGCGCATAAATGTGTGCTTACTTTTAAATATTTATTTTTAGTGCTTCGCGAAACAAGAAATTTTTTTGTTGGATTATTCCAGGGGGCAAATTACCGCATTCGATAGCGTTCGAAATTACAACACAATTTATATTAAAACTATTAATATGATATCCGTATGACATGCTAAATTCCCAATTTTTCATATTTGATAAATACACTGAAATTTATTGTTGAGGGAAAGCTAGCTCCTATGCGCATTTAACTGGTTGCTTAGGCCAGATCATCAGGAAACCTCAGAAAACAGAAATCATATTAATATAAATTTTGTATTCCCAAAAATAACTTTGATTAAATTAAAACATTTATCGATATCGAATGCTGTAACTCGACCCTAGTTTTGTTCAAATTTAGTTGAATTCAATATTGGTTATGTTATAGCTTAGTTATACTATAGTTAAGTTTCTAGTTCAGATTTTAGTCTATATTCTTATTCTCAGAATGGTCCAGTTTGGAATTTAAGATCTGGTGTTAATTCCAGTTTAGATTCCATTTTAAAATTTGATTTGGAAAACATAAACAAATGAGTGAGTGAGAAATTATATTGAAAACAAAAACAAATTTTCGTTTTTTATTGTTGTTTTCAATATAATTTCTCACTCACTCACTTGTTTACGTTTTCTAAAAACAGGCAGATATTGTAACGTTTTAACGTTTTAAAAAAGCGTTGCTTTTTTTTCTCTAAATAAACTTTGAGTTCGTGTTTTGCATTTGTAGCAGCGTGCTGGTGTATTGTGTGCTTCAAGCTTAATTGCACAATCACTTGATTGCACAATCATGATGGTATTGTGTATGGGCCCCATAACACTCAATTCTTTTTATGTGCGTTGAATAAAACGCTTTTGGTGTCAAAAATATATTGCTTTAAAGTGGGAACTTGCCATATAAAATTCAAGCCTTCCGTAAGCGAGTTGGTAAGCGAAATTTTTACAGTTCTTCCTTACAAACCTGTAACGTTTGAAGCTCTTTGTTTGCTCCTTTGTTTGGGAACAAAATTATTGACCTTTGGTAAGTTTTATAAGAATAAATACAAACAAAGATTTTTATATGTAGAATAAAAGTATTCAGCTGTTAAAAAACCAATAAAAAACTTTATCAGCCCAATTACCAAAAATTGTTATAGAATTATTGTTATTTTTTTTCTTCAATACGTAAGTTTAAAACTTACTATTTCGTTAGCTATTTTTCTTCAGCTACTTTGAATTACGTGCTGTAGTTAATGTTGTTTATGTTATTTTAAAAATAAATATATAATTATAAAAATATTAATACATATATTCATTACGAAAACTTTAAACAGGTTATAATGAATACACAATTGTTGAAAGTAATCAAAAATAATCCTTGAAAGTAATCGGATAACTATTTGATTACTTTTGATTCTTTTTGATTATTTTGTAGTAATCGCCGGTACTTCTGATTTTCTTTTTTTTTGATTACTTGTAATCGTAATTAATTAATAATCAGAAATTGTTTCTTATAGAGTTATATAATCATTATGATTCTTTTTAAAAGTAATCTAATTGATTACTAATCGTAAGCGATATTTAACCGGTACGACAAAGACATTATAGATTTCTGTGTATCTGGAGAAAGGAAAGATCCACAGTTTCCTGACTAGTTACAAGCATCTTTTTTATTAATATACAACATCCGACAATATCTGGGCGGGATTAGAGAAGTGGGAGTGGCACTTCTTTAACAAGGACATTATAGATTTCTAATTATCTCGAGAAAGTCAAAAGCCACAGTTCCCAAATGGGGTACAGGCATTTTGGTAATTAATACACAACATCCAACAAAATGTGGGCGGTATTTGAGTAGTGGGCGTGACATTATAGATTTTTAATTATCTCGACAATGTAAAGAGCCACAGTTTCCAAATGAACTACAAGCAGCTTGGTTATCAATACGCAACGTCCGACAAAATTTGGGTAAGACTGAAGAAGTGGGCGAGGCACAAAATAGATTTGTTTATGCCTAAAGTACGGTAAGAGAAAAATTAACCGAATTTGGAACACAAAGCTTAGTTATCAATATACAACTTCTCTGAAATAACGGGCACGATTGAAAAAGCGGGCGTGGCAGGTTTCTCCCGTACAAAGACTCTCTGTCTGGATCACGGCAAGAGACAAATTTTCCGAACTAGGTAAAAGCATATTGATGATCAATACACAACATGCGACAAAATTTGGGCAGGATTGAAGAAGTGGGCGTGGCACCGAATTATTTTACATATTTATATCTAACGAACGGTATTTATATTACCGTCTAAGATTCAGCACTCTTCCTTGTTTTTTTTTTTATTTGACATAATCTTTAAATTGTTTTTCATTTCTTTTTCATAAACGATAAGATCGATGCAACATACTAGACTAAGTTTTGTTGAGCAATCGATGTGCTTCAGCTGCACTTTTTTTAACAAAAGAATTATGCAAAACTTCCCGCAAATGATTCTTTGTTGGCATAAAATTTTACATTTTTGAAGCAAAAAAACAAGTGATGTCTACACTATTTTCAAGATTCAAAGTTTTTCAAATCTTTAATCAAACAGCTTGTGCCAAAATGAAATTTGTTCACCCTTTTCAGTTATAAGAGACACAACCCATAGTATAAAAGAAAAGCCATATGTTGTTAATCCATCAAGTTTAAGTTATAAAACCCATAAGTCTATCCTTCTTCTATGTAGGTTGGAAGCATTTGAACCCTCTTAATAAACGTGCAAGAGCATGCTTAAGCCACATATTAAGTACAAGTTGTTTGCAGCTTTTTTTTATTTTTTGCAATTAACTTAACTTTTTTTTCATATATTGAAAATATTTCAAGTATAATGTTTTTCCTTTTCTACAGAAAAAAATCATTTCATTCAAAACACAAGTAGCAGAAACAGATATTTATTTAATTTAAATTTCGTCTGTATTACGAGTTCTTGTTTGTATGGACGTGTAAAAATGCTTAAAGGGAAATCAACTTGAAATAAGATAAAGGGTTAAGCAAAATTAGCACTTAGTTAATATTCAATAATTTAAAATTAAAATAAAAAATGCTCCATAATCGTTGGTTAACTTTAGATTGTATACGGTATAAAAGCTTGTTGGTAAACCTTTAGTTGAACATTTTCTCAATGAATTAACTTTTTTGTTAATCCCCTTTTGATAATTTTATTTTACATTGAAGTATGAAAACAGTATGAAAACACCTTCTTTATGCTTTTTTAATTAAAAAAAAAAAAATACAACTTTTTTTCTGTTGTTAAATTTCCCATAAATATTTTTATTTTGAGTTTCCACTTTAAACAAAAAAGAAAATCAAAAGAGTTTAAATAACACTTAAAAAGAGTATTTTTTATTTTATCGTTGCTTGTAGAACTAGAGGCTTTTTAAAGTGAAACTGCAGTTTTGTTAAATACCGATTAATAAAGCAAAAGTACAAGTAATGAAAAGAGATACTTATAATTAAATTTGTTTGGTTTTGCTTTGTAATATACACAGAAAAAAAAATTTTCATATTTGAATACGAAAATCGCATATTTGATTACAAAAATTTTTGAATTTTCTGCGATGACGGTTTTTGCGGTATGTATTGATAAAAAAGTTTGTATATATAATTGTTAAATTTTTAGTCAACAACCAAGTTTATTGATTCAATAAAAAAAGTTGTTGCCCAAAATAATTTTTTTCAACAAAATGTTTACTTGATTTGTTAAAATAAATTGTTGAAAATGTTGAATAAATCAAACAAAATGTTAATCGAATCTTTATTTTTTTATTTATTAATGATGTCATAAATTTTCAATTTTAATATTTTTATAAAAACACTAAAATTTATTATGCGAGGATAAGTAAGTTCCTGTGCGCATTTCACTGGTTGCTTAGGCCAGATCATCAGGAAACCTTTTCCAAATACTTTGGCAAAACTAAATATATTATTCAAATAAAACTGTAAAACAAATGAGAATTATGAGCTATTTAAAAATGGACAAGAGTTGTTAAAATACTGTCTTTACTTCGATTCAAATATTTTTTTTATTGAATATTAAGAAATATTTAATTATTTCATTACTAAATATGTTTTATTGAGTGCTGTTTTGCAAAGTGTCAATTTGATAAATTTTTTCTTTGAATCAAACAAAAATTTTGTTGACCTAAAATTTTATTTTTAACAAACTGTGTTGTTAAAAATTTTCTTGAGATATTTTTTTCTGTGTACCCTTTACCAGCAAAGCCACTGAAAAAAAATTATTTTTCCTCAAAATTGTAATAGAGTTATCATAGACTACAGTTTACCCTTACACAGAAAAAATAAAAAAACAACTTCAATTAATGCATTTGTTAGAAATTTGTACTATTAATTAAATTCCGTACTGATTTTCCGCCTGCAAACAAATTGATCATATCAATAAACACATTAGTAAGTTTGAGCTTTTCTTGCTGTTCAGTTTCAATTTATAGGTTTAATAGAAATGTGACCACCAGCAAAAGGGGTTAAATAAAACGTAAACACAAATCAAAAAATGTTGAAACAATTAAAAAATTGTTTGAAACTTTTATATATTTTGAGGTTTTTGTGTATGTTTTCATATTTGAAAACATACACACAAACATTATAAGTTTTATTTTCAACTAGCTTAACCCGGTGCGCTTCGCTACACTGCTTAAACCACTTCTTCAGTTGAGAGATATTTAATATATGCATCCTATGGAAGGTTTTCCCCCCTGCGCCTTCCCGCTTTATTTTTATTTTCAAAAGTGTAGTATACCATAGGAGTGACTTCTACTAAGTTTGAACATTCTTACTATAACAGTTCTTAAGATATGTGATATTAAACATTGGCGTCCTATGGGGGGTAACATTTCCCCGCTTCTATTTTATTTCAATTTTGGGGTTCAGAAGATCATACTACAAAAAGTTTAATAAAAAGAGTGCAGCGGCTCTAAATTATATTTCTATCTATGAGGGGTACTGCTCCTCCTCTGTCCATTTCTATATTGAAATTTAAATTTTGCCATAATAGTAGCTTTAACCACGTTTGAAGACTCTCCCTTTAATAGTTCTTGAGTTGAGAGATATTTAATATATGCATCCTATGGAAGGTATTTCCCCCCTGCGCCTTCCCGCTTTATTTTTATTTTCAAAAGTGTAGTATACCATAAGTGTGACTTCTACAAAGTTTGAACATTCTAACTTTAATAGTTTTTAAGATATCCGATATTAAACATTGGCGTCCTATGGGGGGTAACACTTCCCCCGCTGCTATTGTGTTTAAATTTTGGGGCTCAGAACATCCTACTACCAAAAGTTCAACAAATTGCTTGCAGCGGCTCTTATTAATATTGCTATCTATGAGGGGTACTGCTCCTCCTCTGTCTACCCCGCCCATTTTTATATTGAAATTTATAGTTTACCATAGTAGTAGCTGTAACCATGTTTGAAGACTCTCCCTTTAATAGTTCTTCTGTTGAGCGATATTTAATTTATGCATCCTATGGAAGGTATTTCCCCCCTGCGCCTTCCCGCTTTATTTTTATTTTCAAAAGTGTTGTATACCAAAAGAGAGACTTCTGCAAAGTTTGAACATTCTCACTATAAAAGTTCTTAAGATATGCGATATTAACCATTGGCGTCCTATGGTGGGTACCACTTCCCCCGCTGCTATTTTATTTCAATTTTGGGGCTCTGAAGATCCTACTACCAAAAGTTCATCAAAATGCGTGCAGTGGCTCTTATTAATATTTCTATATATGAGGGGTACTGCTCCTCCCCCGTCTACCCCGCCCATTTGTATATTGAAATTTATAGTTTACTATAATAATAGCTTTAACCACTTTTGAAGACTCTCCCTTTAATAATTCTTCAGTTGAGCGATATTTAATATATGCATCCTATGGGAGGTATTTCCCCCCTGCGCCTACCCGCTTTATTGTTATTTTCAAAAGTGTTGTATACCATAAGAGTGACTTCTAGAAAGTTTGAACATTCTCACTATTACAGTTCTTTAGATATGCGATGTTAAACATTGGCGTCCTATGGGGGATTCCACTTTCCCCGCTGCTATTTTATTTTAATTTTGGGGCTCAGAAGATCTTACTACCAAAAGTTCTGCATAATGCGTGCAGCGGATCTTAATACATATATGCGATAATTAATATTGGCATCCTATGGGGGATACCAATTCCCCTGCCCCTATCGAAAAAATAAGTAGCCTATTTTATTTTTAGGGCTCACGTGATGTATCTGTAAAAATTTCAGGAAAATCGGTTCAGTAGTTTAGGAGTCTATAAGCCAACAAACAAACAAACAAACAAACAAACAAACAAACATACAAACATTTTTCATTTTTATATATATAGATTATAGATTATAGATTATTACAAATTAATTGAAACAATTAAAAAAATTTTTCAAACAGCATTATTGTGTTAATTGAAAAAATGTTGGTGAAAATTTTTTCTGTGTAGATAAGTCTTCTCCACTAGCTATCTGAGGAAGCATATTATAAATATTTGAATGTGTTTTTGTTGGTACTCAACCAGAGCACAGTTGTAGAAAAGATTTGCATGAGCACCGCCATTTGGCCTAATCTCATAGTAGATCTTAGCAACTCGGTGACAAAGTATGGGTTAATCAGACGCCCCCTGTATATGAGAGCCACCAGCACACACACGTAGCAATTGAGTGTATAATCCGGAATAATAATAACCTCTTCCCTTATTTAGGTGCTAGAGCTATCTAACCTCCGCTGCTTTAAGTAATAGCCCGCAGCATCTGTTGGATAGCAACAGTACACAGAGATGATTTGTCTTCACAATACGAGCTTTTCCCAAGTGAAAAGCATTTTTGGAACTCCCTTGCCGCGATTTTAGTTTCAACCACACACAGTGACCACGCGATCCCCAAAGGCATCCGTCCGTGAGAGGGAAGTATTCTGGAGCGAAAAATACATTCTATACATACTTGGCTCTTGATTCTTAGTTCTAACCAGCTCTTAGTTACATGCCTCATCCACTACACTCTACTCATTACCATCTCAGGATCTTGACTCTTCGTTCTAAGCAACTGCAAGTCTCACCCTCAGCCACCACATTGTACCAGGGGGCTTCTGACTCTTCGATCTAGCCAACTCCAATCCCCACCCCACATCACCGGTTCCACAACTTCACCGGTCTTAAACCGATCCCTCAAACATTCATTCACTTATTTACTACTAAGACTTCAACATTTCACTCCACTCCACTTCTCATCAGCACCGGTTCCTCAAGCTATCGCTCGCTCACAAAATCCACGTTTTCACCGGTATTCAACCATTCATTCACTCATTTAAAGCCAAGTCTTGAGCCATTCCACCATCGTCACCCATTTTGTTTGCCTTAATAAAAGTACTTTTCATAGAAATTATCACCTCGGGCACGAAAACACCTCGTCGAAAAGCATTCTTTTACAAAGCAAATGCCCTTGAAAGCCCCAACCAATAGTCAGACTGGTGGCGAAGTACACGGGGTTACGGACTCCGTGGCACCGTATAGGATCTCTGGTCAGCCATGATCTCTAAAGATCGTAAGATGTCAAGAAGCCTGTCAAATTTTAATTCTTACCGAATTCCAGCTAGTGTCTGTCAGTGTCAGAATGTGAGTATTCTTAAGATCACCAGAGCACAATGCAAAATATTTGATTAGAAACGAATGTTAAAAATTCCAAAAAACTGTGACCCGGTGTAGTTATGCGATGCCAAGCCATTAACCGATGCAGACGAAACGTAAAACGCTAGAAGACAGACTAAAAAGGACGGCATGTTTGCCCTTACGGAATTATAAAAATGGCGAGCAAACTGCTTCCCTATCTAGAGCATTTTCAGCAATGAATGTGTATTTTAGAAAAAAAAAAGTTTATTTACTTTTCTTTAAAACGTTAATAAGCATAGAAGGTTGACTAGAATGGATACTCTCTCAAAACAAAATAAAAAATTATATTTCAAAATTCCATGCCATCAACATTTCACTAACACAATCATGAAGTTAGTTTAGTTCTGACAACTTATTTAGGTTATTTTCTCTCCCTTTCCGTTATACTCAATGGGGTTTGACAAAATGTTGCTTACGTTACGTTTGCACACGAACACTATAATAAACTCTATCTGCTTTTTTTTTTTTAAGTACAATTTACAAAGGCAATTACTTGTTTTCGCTCTGCAATTCGTTTGTTGTTATTTCCTTGAAGCAAATTTTCTGCTGCCTTACATATACATTATCAATGCCGTGATATGTGTGTTGCCCATCATCATAAAGAATAGACTAAATAAAAACTCTTTAAAAACAAAAAAAAGTTCTTCCAAAATTCCGTACGTGTAAAGTTATGACAACAATCAGACGATAGCTAATGGTGTTTTCTTTTCTACAAAAAATGTCACATATTATTTAAAAAAATGCAATTTGGTGTTCGTTTCTTAAAAATGCTTTGCTCTCAAAGAGGGCAGCGTGTTTTATTCTAAAAAAAATCACCCGTATAAATCGAGAGTGTTGATAATGGCCTGTAAAAAGATGGCTTCTGTTTATATATAGGGTTACCAGACGAAGTTGGGAAAAAATCGCCTCTAATCAGGACAATAAAAATTTTAAGTGTTAATAGTAATTTTTTTTATTATTTTATAGTAAAAACAAAAGAAAGAATTAAATTGTTAATGGAAGGTTGTCAGTGATATAAAATTTAAATAGATTCGGTGTTATAAAATTGTTTTTGAAAAAAAAACCGTCAAATCAAGAAATCGTAAAATCTTGGTGTTAATAAATTCGCAATCTGGCAAAGGTATTTTCTTGTTTACATATTTTATGAAAAACAAACTAAAGAAATTGGAATTTGGTCATTCATTTTGTTAATTTATTTATTTATTTAATATTAATATATTATCCAATTTCGGTTTATGTGTATTTTTTTTTTTATATTTTGAAGAACATACTTTTTAATTTATGTACATATTTTTTTATATATTGAAGAACAAACTTTTTGTCAGCTGTTAAAAACAGGGCGATCCAATTTTGTGTTTTGTTCTCGTTAAATAAAAAATTGCATTATTACATGTTAGGCAAGACATTTTATAAATGCACCTTTTAAAATGTGCTATTTTTTTTGTAGAAAAGAAAACACCATAAGCTAAATTTTTTTTTTTTCGTTCCTCTGTTTTTTTCTTGCCCTTTTCTATGCCCACCACTGATTGAAGTTTTTTTAAGTTTTTAAATTTTATAGAAACAATACACTTAAGCTACGGTCACACTTGGCAAATATATGACGAAAAAGACGTTACCAATAGGCAACCTAAACTATAATTTTCTTTAATTGCAATATTTATTTTGATTCTAACTATATATTACAAAAAAAAAAAAAACAGTTTTTTGCTGTGTCTGGCAGTATAATTGCTTTTATTTTGTGATATTAATACCATTTGGCCAAATATTTAATAAGTGTGACCGTAGCTTAACAATGTTTGTGTAATCATTTTCTCTAATATATTTCTTTTTTTAAATTCCTTAACAATAAAAAATAAACTTATCGTTATAACTAACAATTACATGGCCATATTATCCTGTTTTGACTCCTTTAAAATTTCAAATTCACTAAAATTTCCTCTTTCTTTCGAAATTTCACTTTCTGTTGAATAATTCTTATCTTTAAAACTGTCTGCGTCTTCAATATCATCACCGTCATCATCAAATTCTTCTATACCGTCCGCATTCTCCTCGTCCTGGCTTCTTTTATTCTTATAAGAATCATCTTGATTTCCTTCTTTGGCCTCATGGTCGGTTGGCAATTTATCTATGGCGTCTAAAATAAATTTTAGTGAATGCCCAGTTCGAGGCAACCATTCTAGCCAATTCCTTGCCTGAGCTCTTTTCACCTCCCCACCATCATCGTCAACGAAATCTAGATCACCTCCACTAAGAGAACGAGCTCCTCCTAAATAATCGGTATAATCATAATCACTTACTAAGGGATTGACTTTGGAATAGTAAATGGCAGCAAAGGTGGAGTAAATAATCAAAATGGCAGTGCCGACCTGGAAAAAAGAAAGGAAAAAGAAGATAGAGGAAGATAAGTTAAGAGTATTGTTTAAAATGTATTAAAAATGCGTTTATTTTTCTCACTTTGGTGATGTTTTTTTTTTTAATTTTTAAGCGGCCCTTACACTTGCAATATTATTGTATTCGCCATATTATTTCCATTTTGTCGTATATTATGCAATAAGTTGTGTCTTTTCGTTGTGCAAAAAAAAAACCAAAAGCCTTTTGATTGTTTCTAATATATTGTGCCACCTTAGCATATCACATACACTTTGGCCATATTATTGTACAATAACTAAAATTGAACAATTTTATTGCAAGTGTAAGAGCCGCTTTAGCATTTTTTCTACAACTTTCCTATTTGATTATCGTTTTTTCTTAAAACAGCGACATGTTGTCTTGTTTTTAAAATGTTTCTGTTTGAGGAGCAGAGTTCCAAAACTCGCCACTTGCACCTGAATTAGTTCAAAAAAAGTTAAAAAAGCTTGATGTGACTTTTTCAGCTAATACCTTTTTGCTGTTTTATTGGACTGGAATAAAGTCCGTCTTTGCAAAAGGGAAACTATTTTCCTTGAAAAATATAGTGACCGCTTCTGTTTTTACATTACAAGGAAAACGTTTTGGAATTCACTTTTCTGCAAGTAGCAAGTTTTGTTTCTTGCAAATTACTTAAGTTGGACCTACTTCCCGGTCAAGGGTGATAAACAGGATTATTGATCCATAAATAAAACAAAACTAAAAATTTAATTTAAAATTGGATTCTGCATAAAATGAAAAAATTCTAATTCTTAAATCTTAATTTTTTTCAAAATTGTAATTCTCGTTTTGTTCGTCCGAAGGATCACCGGCGCTTTCCAAAATATCACGGTAAAACTTAAAACATTTTATTTCTCGCCCGTGTACATTTGGCTTTGAAAGAAGTAAGAAGAAATAATCGTCGTGGCTTAATCATTTCTGGTTTCATCCCTTTTTTTAAATACTTTTGGAAGCTGCTAATTACTAGTTACAGTTGACCAATAGTGCTCCTCCCCCTGAACAAAAATTAACCTTGTGGTTTGTTTTGGTTGCTTAGGGCAAACAGATAAAACCTCTGCTTTCCAGTCCTCAACAGCAACTTCCTCAATGATTTTAAAGACTGTTCCGAAAATATGTATGAAAATATGTCCAGTTACTCTTGGGGATTAATCATAGTATCCTTTTTTCTAAATTTATTTTCGATACACCCAAAAACCCTATCCTCCGGTAGAAAGGAGAGTCCGAAAACAAAAATACGACCACACAACATACGAATAAGAATAAGATTTATAATATAGGCAGATTATGGCGGCAAGAGAAGAGTTTTGTTCTGCTCCATGCAAACAAGCAGTTTTGTTTCTCACTAGACAATGCACAGAAAAAGCTTTGAAACTCACTCCAATTTTCAATGTAATTTAGAGAGGTCAAGGGTAGATGTTCGCTTCTTTTTAACTTCAGATACTAAAGCAGCGCAGTGTTAAATGTCAAAAGTTAAGTTGCTTACATAATTTTTTTAAAAAATGCAAGCAACGATTTTTGGAACTCAGCGCTTCATTTCAAGAATTTTTGAAACATTTCAGATTTTTACTGTTTTTTTTTTTTTTAATTTGGCGTTTTGAAAAATACTGTGATTTTTTACTTTGGCTTAATTAACCCTTCATCTCAGGTGGAAAGGGTTTATATAAGTTTGTCATTCCGTTTGTAATTTCGACAATGTAAGTCTGAGTTCATACGGCTCTTTTCTTATTGAAAAGATTCTTCCTTTTTCTTCTTTGAACATGAATTGGCGTTCAAATTATTCATGTCATGTTTACGCCATGTTTTTTATTTTGTATAGTCGTTCGTTTGCATGTGTGCTTTTTTGATATTGAAAACAATAACAAAATTAAACAACGAATGAAAAAGCAAAACGTAAAGACAGTACAGGCATTTGTGTACTCGTTTCTTTTCCCCTCGCCCCTCTCGCCTATAAAGTAGCAATCTTTTCAATAAGAAAAAAGCCGTATGAACACAGACTTAGACCCTATAAAGTATATCAATTCTGAGGCTTTATAAGTAGTAGGGTATTCATTGGGTTAACCGTTAATCGGTTAACCGATTAATTACTACCCGATTAACTGATCGGTTAATTTCAAATTGGCAATTTTCGATTAACGATTAAGCCGGTTAACCGATGTTACAAATTTTTTTAGTTTTTTGTAGTATTATAACATATTTTTTAGTGTTTTGAATTATTTGTTTCGTCTCATATAAAAAAGGTACAGTAGTTTTGACTTAGCTGCACAATCTCCTTTGCACGATTTTTTGTGCAGGTAAATCAAAAATGCAGTTATCTTAAATGCATTTACCTACCTTAATGGGCAGGTACACAATTGTGGTTTCCTGCCCAAAAGTGCAGCTAAAGTAAAGTGTTTGATTTAAAATTAGAATAAAAAAATCATTTTATTAATACATAAACTTATATTTTCGACTAGGAGTCTAATGGGAATCTCACAAAGAGTGTTTTTGATGGTCGACGAGCTCATTTTTTAATTGTAGACGATTCCTCGCACGGGAGAAACTGTTACACGTGCTGATTGGTATGAGAGATTATTCCATAACGCAGCGAAAAACGCTTATATTATCTAACGAGTCTTTCAAAAAGCATGCCAAGAGTCGTATGAGACTAATGTAGGGATTATTTTACAACTCGTGAAATGGTCAGCCGTATGACAGAGCTACCTAAATAAGGGCATCAAGCGTATTTTTCATGCCAAAACTTTTTCATACAATTTCTATAAAACAAACCTTAAGGGCGCGAAATCAACACTATCCTGTCGGGAAGTCCTTTTTTACAGATCCTTTGGCCGGTTTGTTTTATTAAAATTGTATTGGCAATAGCATTTTCATACTTCAAAAATGGTCTTATTTAGTTAGCTCAGTAATTGTTATACTACGACTCTTACAGATTGTCCCAAAAGGTTCATTCCGAGACTTAAAGAGGAGTGTATCAAATAATAAATAAAAAAAAGATTTAGATGTTTTTGTTTTTGTTACTCGTCAGATAATCATCAGAAGATTCTTTTAGGAGTTGTATATTAAACATAATCGTCTAACAAACAGCCTATGCTAGCTGGGAAATAACAGATCATTTTATACATGTATGTATGTTTATTTAATATAAAAGAAACATTAACAAAAACAATGAGAATTCACAATGAACATAAAAATTTATGAAAAAATGCAAAATAATTGCGACTTATATTTTTATAAACAGCTTAAATTGGATATTTATGTGAAAAAGTGGCCACCATATATTTTTATGTGTGCAGCTAACTTTGATGTTTTGCATGAAAATATTTTAAAGCTGTCCAAAAATATGGAAAATATGCAGGCATACAAAATGCACGTAAACAAGGATTTTGAAGAATAATTCCAGAAAATATGTATTTTGGGCAGTTAAGTCAGAGTGCAGCTAACTTTGATTTTTTGTATGAAAATAATTTTAAAATGTCAAAAATGCAGGTATAGAAAGTGCACTTAAAAAAGGAATTTGTATGGAATTATAAAGAATAATTCCAAAAATTATCAATTTTGTGCAGTAAAGTCAAAAGTGCACGTAAACAAAAGGCAGTTAAGTCAAAACTACTGTATATGTATTCCAGCAATACATTCTTAAAATACAGTACAAAAACAGAAACTAGGGGTTTGGAAATACATTTTTTGCTTTGCCAGGATGAGTCAGATGATGACCTAACAATAGAAGAAACTCTCGATTGTAACACAAACTATCTTTAACAAAATTAGCCGAAATAATGGCATAATGGAAAATGTTATATGTTGAGAGAAATCCGGGAAAAGGACTGAGAAATTAGATAATCTGTATCATGATACAATAAAACCAAGATAACGCATTCAGCTTTTAAAAGTGAAATGTTTCTGCTCATCTGCGTCACATCAGCGCATAAGTACAGCTAAAATATAGAAACACAAGAAACCAAAAATGTGTATAATATGCTTAAGAGACGTCATATCAAACAGTTGAATTTTGTAAACATGTGCAATGCGTTATCTTGTTTGAATCATTCTTGAATCTGTATTATTTCTCCAACAACTTCGATAATTGAAAGAATTTTTTCCGAGTCAAGTTTTATCAAAACTAAATAGAAGAATCCTAAATCCTACACATTTAAACGAAAATATTTTTCCAAAAGATCATTTTATAAGATCTTAAGCTATTGAAATAATTAATGAAAAAATCTCAGCTAATTTTTTAATAAATGCATAAAAATATTATGTATTAATTATAAAATATGTTTTTTATATTTATGAATTACTTTTTGTTTGCTCTTTTTAGTTCCAGAATGGTTTTGTTTGTTATATTATTGTTTTTTTTACTAATAGACTCCAATAATAAATCATTTTTGCATTTTTATTAATTGAAATTACTTAATTTATAACAAAACTTTATAAATCGGTTAACCGATGAATAACAAAATTAACCGATTATTAACCGATTAAACCAAAACCTCGGTTAATTAATCGAGCGATTAACCGATTAAAGCGAAAGCCCGATGTAATGAATACCCTAATAAGTAGCGAAGTTTATTTAACAACGTCCGTTTGCCCGTCTGACCGTTGAAATGGGTTTTCCGAAGACACCAAATATTATGTGGGCTATGTTGTTATACATTAATGCCACTTAAAGTCCGGTATTGTTTGCTACTGAAATTCGAAAACCACGAATTTTTCCCATAAAATCCCTTGTTGTTGTTGTTTTTTAAGATCCATCACCGAAAATAACAGTTTTCTTTTTTTTAAAACTTTTTAGCATTTGTTACATATAACGTGGCCCTAAGTTAGAGTTTGCTAAAAACCGTAAGAATGTGAAACCGCGGCTTCGGTTTTAAAATGACTAAAACCGGTCGGTTTTCGTTTTGGAAAATATCCAAGTAAAACTAAATACATATAAGTATTTTTTTTTTTTGTATGTCATACAATTTTTTTAATTGTTTCAATTCAGGTACTTTTTTTAAAAAAGAAACATTTGTTCTTCTTAGTACTTATTTTAAATTTAAAGAATTTTAAAATACTTTTCCATTGTTCCAGGCTGTTATGTATAAATTTTTTTACATAAAGTACGAGTATTATGTATAACTTGGAATTTCATTTAGCATAAATATATCATTAAAGTAAAAGCTAAAACCGAGGTTTTTTGGGCGGTTTTCGGTTTCGGGTTTTAGGCATTAAAACCGCAGATTCGATTTCGTTTAAAACCGAACAGCAATCCCTACCCTTAATAGATTTATTTATAGCGGTATTTGTTCTTATTGCACAATGGTGAAGGGTATATAAAATTCGGCATTGCCGAATGTAGCATTATTACATGTTTTTACTATTTTAATGAGTTTTTCTTTTTGTTTCATATTTAATATGAATTAAGCTAATATTCTGATTCAAGCGGTTTTTCCTTTTAATTTATTTGCTTAAATATTTACATCCTAATTCATAAAAAATATTTTTGATTTAAAAAAGGTTTATCAAACAAATTGTCATAGAAAATTCGTTTTATAAACCTGTTATAAAACTCAAATATTTTTTATGAATGAGGAGGCCTTTAAAATATTATATTATTATATTATTGCTTTTCTCAAAGATAAAAGGTTTATCTGATTTTTGGAAATGTAAATCAATTATTTATTTATTTTCGGTAACTTTCTCTAGAAAAGATTACAATTATGGATTTGTAATCTGATTTTAAATGTTTTTTTTTTTAAATTTAATCACTAAAGCAAAAGTTTTATTTCTAATTTTAGCATTTTATATAAATGCTTAGTTTCTATGAAATTGCATTTAATTTTTTTTTATTTTTAATTTCAGCGATTTTTAACTTAGCTATTTTTTTACTAAACATTTTAATTCTTCTCCTAATTTAGAAATTAAAGCAATTTTAGGCAAGTTTTTTGAGAAGCTGGCTTTTTTAAATTTCAGCGATTTTTTTTTCTTCCAAATTAAAGATTTTTTTTTTTATTATTTAATATTTTTTTTTTAAATTTCAGTGATTGTTTTTTCTCCATAATTGAAGATTTTTCCAAATTCGAAACTATATTATTTAAAGGATTTTTAAGAAATTTTTAGACTAGCGAATTTAAGCGATTTGTTAATCTTAATTTTCAAATAACTTAAATTCGTTGACAAAAGCCTCTGCTTCGGCGTTTTATTTTTCTTCAATTTGTAGTTTGGTCGAATGCAGAAATTTTTGTTCTTTTATGGATTCTATGAAAATTAATTCAATTTCAAATTTGCAATTTTTTCTATTACTTTAGGTATTTCTTTCTGATTTATAGAAACTTAGCGATTCTTTCGATAATGGGTTTGGGTAAACTTTATAATTTAATTTTGCGTTTAGTTTCCAATTTTATAGTTAAAACAAATTTATACGTTTTTTTTTTCCTTTATAAAATTTTTTTTTTTATACAAGTTTAATGTATTTAAAAAATCCATTTGCAAAGTATAGTTTAAGGCCGCTATCACTATCTCACAAGTCTTACGTTTTTTAACGATAATGCATCTCTGATCCAATTATTGTTTGAAAATTTTCAAAAAACAATAATAATTAATCATGACAGGGTTGTTTTTTTTTTTTTGTTTTAAATACGTAAGACTTGTGTGATAGTGTAAAGCAGCTATTACTAACACTTTACTTGATTTAACTCAGGGCTGTTAGACTTAGTATTTATACCCAAAGTTGGGGATTTCATGTGAGCAAAAAGGACAAAGAAAGTCATTTGGGGATTGGGGATTTTTTTTGGGATTTAAAAAAAAATTCGGGGATTTTTACACTTTTTTAATATATTTTCCCTTCTTTTTTTATTTAATCTTATTTTTTCTTTGTTTCGTATATAAAATATGAAGAAAGGTAGCAAAACTTTTATCTAACTCTTATACAGTGTAAAGAGTTCTAATTAAGATTACCATTTTTGTTAAGTGTGTAAAATGTACTTTATACACTTATGCCATTTTTCTTGAGTGAGTGTTTTAAAAAAAAAAGAATTACAAAATAGGGTATATGTATTTTTATTGTTAATTATAAGGATGGCTAAAACCGATTGAACAAGCTCCGAATTCTTATAAATTGGCTTATTCGTCTTCAATAACAGCATATTGCTCTGCTTGTAATTCCTCACTCGAATCGCATAAAAACGGATTTGAAAAAACATGCCGAAACTAGTCGCTACAAACAAAATAAAATAATTTTTTTGACAAAAAATTTTTATTTGGGGATTTTTCGGGATTTCTTATTAAAATTTTTCTTACTATTTTTTAAAAAAAATTTAAAATTTGGTCAGAAAAAAACCAAAAAAAAATATTAACTTTTTAAGGTTTTGTTTTTTAATTTGGGGATTTGTGGGGATATTTTTTGATTTGTTGGAAACAAGCAAAAAAGTACCTGGCAGCACTGATTTAACTTAAAAGTTCCTTTAAATATCACTCATACGACCCCCAAGTCTGACTCTACAACATCTTTGTTTTATCTCTCTCTCATTTCCTTCATTGCATCACTTCATTCCATAAATCACAAAAATTTTCATTGCTAAAAAAACACGGACAGATAGACAGATAGACAAATTTCATAAATCTTTTTTTCTGAGTTTTCGTTTTCAAACTTCATTCAACATGAAAGGTAAGAAAAGGCAAAGAAGAGTTGCAGCAAAAAAAAAAGACACAGGAAAACAAGAGCAAAAACAACACATAATTGTGCTCTTTTTAACAACCCACATATTATGGTGAAGATATTGTTGTTTTTGTTTTGTTATTGCAATTATATGTTTACCTGCAATAAATGTAAAAGCTTTAAGGTGTGCATGTGTATGTGAGCATAAAACATGCATGTGTTGTTGTTGTTGTTGTTGTTTATAAATGTAACGGAATGAGTGTGAAATATGGTCAACACTGATTTGTGACTTTCGTTCAGGAGAAAAAAAAACCAAGAACCTTCAAAACTAACGGTTAAAAATCAACATACAAAAAAATCAGAGACAGAAGGGAAAATGTCAGGTGGCAAGTACCTCTGTCTGTTATTTGCAAAAATTTTATATAGAGTTGTGCTTAACCACCCGATGGTAGGGACGGCATGTAAAATGACACCTGTATTAAAAGGTGCAACAAACAAACATTCACTAACATACGTTTACTACACATTAATACTACAATATGTGTTTGATACAGACTAATGGAGCTGTTTTTTTTTTTTTTTTTATTTCTTTTCCAGTTGAGGTAGATGAAAAATATAAATATTTTTACCACCTTAAACATCCACAAATGTGTGTTTGCTCTTCCTCTTCGTTTTTATAGAAATAATTATTTTTCGTGGCTGTTGTCAGTTATGTTGCCACTTAAAAACGTTTTTCGTGTTGTTTCCTCGTTTATTTATGGTAAAAGGAAACTTATTTTGACAAACAACTGTCAACGAAGACATTAAAACGGAGGGACTGAAAATAAATACAACAAATAAGGGATCAAGTTTACAGGTCAGTTGGATTCTATTTCAGTTTCTAGTTAAGAAGATCTGAAATTGAAACTGTAATTTCAACTTTCAATCCAAGCCTGATATTGATTTAGATTCTAGGTCGGATTGCAGATCAGATTATAGTGAAAATCTCAATTCATTTTTAGTTCTGTTTCTAGTTTAACTTTAAGTTTTTTTTTCTAGATTAGATTTTAGCTTAAGTTCCAGTTCAGGTTCTAGTACAGCTTTATATTCAGGTTTTAATACTGCTTTTAGCTCAGCTCTAGTTTATTTTCTAGACCATTTCGTAGTTAAGGTTCAAATATAAGCTCTAGTTCAAGTCCTGTAGCCCGTTTCTGTATATCTCACATCGTAAAACTCTTCGCATGAAACGTGTGAATTGCAACAAAAATAGTGTGAAATGAAACAAAAAATGGTTTTTCTCACACAAGTGTTTCTGTATCTTTTTTTTGCGAGAATTATCTGTCATTTAAATAATTTTCCAGCAATTATTGGAAGGATGCGAGAAAAAGTGTTTCTATAACAACATTTTGCGAAAAGTTTCTTTCAAGCACTGTCAAAATAAGTCACATTTAAAATTGGTGGCGAGAAAAACAAAATGTAGATATTTTGAATTTAAAATATGTTTATATACTATTTTTTTTAAATAAATAAAAAAATAGAAGGAATATAAATGATAAATGCATAATTTATATGATGAAAATAAACAAAAAACAATTGTTATATTTTGTTAGTTTAATTTTTTGTTAGCCTTTTCTTGTTTTGATTTTAATCAGTGCTGCCAGATAAATTTGTGTCAAAATCGTCAATTTCCTGAGAAAAAAATAAAAAAGATCGTCTTTTTTGTTTTAAAAATCGTGCAATTTAAAATCAATTTTAAACAAATTTGTTTCGACTTTTATTAAAAAATAATCAAACAAAAACATAGTTAAAGTTCATGGGTATTTAAGAATTATTATTTAATAATTGAGATATAAATCTTTAATTTACCTATTCCTATAATCTTTTTCTTTTTTACCTGAAATAGACTTAGTAGAATACCTTGTAGTTAAAATTGAAAAAAATCGGTTCATAAATAAACGGGTTAAAGACCCAGTAAAATCTTCGCCTACAAAATAATATGTTAAGTAATCAGAAACACATAAAAGCACTACATACAATTCTACTGAAAAACTAATGAATTTTACAAGGGTTGTGCCAAAAAGAACAAATTCAAAAGTAAGTCATCAAGTAAGTCACATCCAGAAAAAAGTAGTTATCGAAGTTCTTATAGAAGAAAGCTACTTAATAACGAGTGAAAGAAGCTATCCATTTTGAAAAAGTTTTTACTGGGAGACAAACAAATTTCTTTCTTGCCGGAATAATGGTTTTGGCACAAAAGTGTACATATAAGATAAGAATATCAAATATAAATCATATTTTGTATATGTATATAAGAAGTATTAAATGTTCAAAATAAGCCAAGTCGGTCCATTACTTTCTCTCGAAATTTTGCTTTTGCCGATACATTTTTTAGGGAAGAAACAAACAATTTCGAGGACAATTTTCACAATAGGGATAAATATAAAAATTTAAGCAGCCTGGTTTCTAAAGATATCTTTTTTTCTAATAAACAAACATATACAAATATTTACAATTATCTTATTTCGAAGACTAAGGGGCAAAAATAAAATCAAAAATATTTTATAAATTTGTTGTTGCTTTCTGCAGACATTCATATTATTTTTTTTTTTCAATTTTCAACGCCACAAAATAGAAGTGTTTGAAATTTAAAAATTCAAGATGAATTTCTATAGAAAATAACAACAAAATTATAAAATATTTTTGATTTTGTTTTTGCTTTCGTCACTTTTTTAGAAAAAATCATCAAAACGTCACTTTGTTAATATCGGAACAAAAAATCGTCAAGATGACGATAACTCGTCAAATCTGGCAGCTCTGTTTTTATTATATTTATTTCTTTTGTTGACGTTTCGCTTTTATTTGACACTTAATTACTGGAAATATTCCAGTATAAACAGAATTTGTTGTGTCTGTTTTCGCATTCAAATACAGAAACACTTTTATCTCATAAATCGAGAAACGATGGAATTTTTTGTTTCACACTTCATGTAAGAAATTTTACGATGCGAGAAATACAGAAACGAGCTACTGGATCACGTTCTAGTTCATGTTCTTGTTTGTGTTTTAGTTCAGTTTCTAGTACCGCTTCTAGTTGAGCTTTTGATTTATGTTCTAGTTCAGGTTCTAGCTCAGCTCTAGTTGAATTTCCAGACCATTTCGTAGCTTAGGTTCAAATATAAGCTCAAGTTAAGTTCAGGATCACGTTCTGGTACAAGTTCTAGTTTGTATTATTGTTCATGTCAGCTTCCAGTTCAGGTTATAGTTGAGCAAAAGTTTAATAATAAAAGCTTAAGTAATAATACAACGTAACTAGTTTCTATACCATTTCGTAATTTTGGCTTTAATATAAACTCTAGTTCAAGTTCTAGATCACGTTCTAGTTAACGTCCTAGTTCATGTTCTGTTCCACGTCTTAGCTCCAGTTTTAGTTCAGTTTCTAAATCAGGTTATTATTCCGGTTCTAGTTCTAGTTTCAGTTCTAATTCGGGATCTAGTTTAGTTTTAAGTTTAAGTTATATTTTTATTTCTCGTTAAGGTTCTAGAGCAACTCCAGTTTTGTTAGTGTTATTTATTGTTAGTCTGTTAAGCTTTTTCCTTCTTCTGGTCAAAAACATATTGTATATGAAATGTATGACAAAATAATTTCATGTGAATGGTTGAATGAATGAATGAGTAAAGGAATTCATAGAGGAAGGAAGAAATGAATAAACTATAAATAAACATAATGTTGGCAGTTTTCAGCTGTATCATTTTTTGAAGAGTTGCAGCTGTATGCTATGAAATAAGTAAAAGTAACTGGATTCAAAAAAAAAAAAAAAAAAAAAAAATTAAAAGCAAAACTGCAGTTCCAACACATTTAATGAAAAATTTGTTATTAAACAAATTAAAAGAAAAGGTTAAGTATTTCAATTTGTCGATGCCTTATTTCTAGACAAAAACCAATTTAGAAATAAATTATTTCTCTTATGGCTTCAAGTGACTCTTATGGCTTCTAGCTTTTATTCTAATCTAATAATTTGGCATCATAAAGATTGAATATAAGAGTCTTTAGAACCCTATTCAGGTTTTTAAATTCATTTCATATCTCACCTGAAATACCGCCCAAAACTTGTAGGAACCCTCCGTAATAACGAAATCATAATAACCCTTTAACGGATCTCCCTTAATATAACGTCCTTCACCAACATCTGTAGAACTATCGGCAGCCTGTCGCTTATCTCGTAAGCCGTCTTCTTCCTTACTCTTCACCTTAGCGCCCTTCATACCCTTTCGAGGCTCAACCTTGGCCAAAGGCTGCTTTTTAACCTGAGGCTCTGCCTTTTCTTGCTCCCCCGAAGAGGAATACATTTCGGCACTACTAGCTAAAGGTCCCATCATAGTAGTTGCTGTAATTTTTTGTCTTGGATTCTTGGTAGTTGCTGTTGTATTCTTCCTTGTTGAAAATTTTGGAGGTTTCTTGGAATTAATGCGTATCGGTTGCATTTGTTTGTATTTTTGTTTGGCCATTTCCTCCTCACGATTGCGTCTTTCCGCTATAGTATTCCAGGATGAAGTAAATGATTGGTAGAGATCCCACATGGTTTTAAGGGACTTAAACATGGTTAAATAATCCAATTGTTGGCCAGAGTCTTCTTTTTGTTGGGCGGGAGCATCGGTACTGGAAGTACGATATTGCTGCACTTGTTGAGGAATGGGACGATTTCTATAACGGTGTTGCTGAGGTGGGGGATAATGAGCGTGTGGCGGCGTATACTCGTAGTCATCCGTATAAGAAGGAAAGGGATCACTTAAAAGAAAAATATATTTATTGAAATACGAAAAGTTTTTAAAACAAATATTTTTTTTTTTTACTAAAAACATATAACTCAACTAAAACTAATCTGTGCATGAACTGAACTAAAATTGAAGTACACAGAAAAAAATTTTGCACCAGTAAACGCATTAATCAAAAATTAAATCAGTTTTAATTACAAATTTAATCAAGTGAATTTAACGTTTAATTGACAATATTAATTTGCGCTAGTAAACAAATTAATAATATGAATTTAACCTTTACTTAACTTGATTTAACGTTTAATTCAATTGATTAAATTTTTAATTAAAACTGATTTTATTTTTGATTGATGCGTTTACTGGTGCAAAATTTTTTTCTGTGTAGTACAAAAGTAGAACGACACAAGATATGGACTAGAACTAAATTAAAACTAAAGTAAAACTAGGCTAGAACTGAATTATAGCTGAACTAGAACTAAACCAGAACTGAACTAGAACTAAATAAGAACTGAACTAGAACTGAACTAGAACTGAAATAGAACTGAACTAGAACTGAACTAGAACTTAACTAGAGCTGAACTGAACTAGAACTGAAATGAAACTAAACTAGAACTGAACTAGAAATGATATATTACTAAACCAGAACTGAACTAAGCTGGAACTAAAACTTAACTAGAACTTAGCTAGAACTGAAATAGAACTGAACTTGAACTGAACTAGAACTGAACTAGAACTGAACTAGAACTGAACTAGAACTGAACTAGAACTAAACTAGAACTGAACTAGAACTGAACTAGAACTGAACTGAACTAGAACTGACCTAGAACTTAACTAGAACTAGAACTAATCTAGAACTGAATTGAACTCGAACTCGAACTAAACTGTACTAAAACTTAATGTTCCTTATAAACTTTTCTTCTCCTTTAGCTTTTCTTATTTTCCTTAAATTTTATTAAAATATTAACAATCAACAAAACTTTTCTGAAAAATTGCTCGAATGTTTGTATGTTTACGAACATATTTTATTGTCTGTCATGGTTGTCAAACGTTTCCGGAACTTTATGCATACATAAATGTGTATATCTAAAAAAAAGTTTTGTATTCTTGTATCACATAACTGTCTGTAAGTTTGTTAGTTTGAGATCATATGTTGTGGGTTTTTTCCACTGCTGCAGCCATTTTTTTTTTTTTTTTTTTTTTTGCTTCTGTCTTCCTTTTTTGGATAAAGCCACAGTTTTTACGCCTCGTTGCTTAAAACCAGAAAAGACCCTCATAAAATAGCATTGAAAAGGAAATGATAACGTTGCAAAACTTCTACTATATTGCACATGAACATGCATTTTACACACATTCATATATTCAGACTAATATTCCTGCATTTGCAAACAAGTAGACAACACAAAATTTTCAGCCAAAAAAAAAACGCCAACCATTTCCCTACTTTTGACTAATTTAGCATCAACTTGAACATACACTTACACACTTATATATTTACATATGTATGTGTGCACAAAATTCTCTATTCAACACACTTTGTCTCAATTTCCAGCATCACATCCGCGCTGAGTTTTTTTGCTCTCTTTTCGTTATAAGTGGATATGAGCTTGTGTGAGTGTGCCAAAAATAGGAAGTCGAAGTATTGTACATTTGGCTGACTTTAATAATTTTTCAATATATAGAGTGTGTGTTTGTAAATTAAAGTCTTTGCAAATGTTTGTGTGTGTGATTTTATAGTTTATTGATAATTTTATGCTTTTAAGTTTATCAGTAAATTTCACATGTGTCTTCCAGTATTTTGCCAGTTGACAGGTTTCAAATTGTCTATTTGCAAATTAGTTGAAATGTTATCAAACAGTCACATACATAATTCATGTAAAGATTTTTCGAAATCCATTGAACATTTTTAAAATTCAAATATGCAACAAACATTTTAAGGCAACGAAATTTGTAAAGAAATAAAAAAATTACGATTTAAAAACTTCTTGGAAAGGAAGATAAGCATTTAATTAAGATGCTAATAGACACTACTTTTAGATTACGAAATACCAACTTTTTAATCCTATTAATTTAAATTTCAAGTGTACGAACTCAAATTTTTAATAGCTCTTTCCATTTTTACAATTTTGTTTTCTAAAGCTAAAGCATTTCGTTAAATTCTCTTTAATTACTTTTTTTTCTAAGTTAATCATACGCCTAGTTAAACATAATTCTAAATTTCGGCTAAATTTTCAAAACTTTATAAATCATCCTTTATTAGTTTTTCTTTTCTACCTACCTTCTTCCCACTCCACTTTCTCTCTATTTTTCTCTCTTAATGACGAAAATCCTTATATAGTTTTAATATGTGTATGTTTATTTTAGTTTTTCAAAATCCCTGCTAATAAGCACTTAATAAAGTTTTTGTTTTTTAAAATGATTTGTTTCTCTTATACCAGAGCTTATAAACATATAAATATGTTAAACTAAAACAGCGAACAGGTTTTAACTCACACAGCTGGAAAACACTTAGATCTTAATCGTATACTATGAGTAAAAATTTATGCTATGATTATATGTATATAGGCTTATAATGAAGTCATTATACTTAATTCAAAAGATTTTGTTATTCGTGCTTAATTCCCAATTTTTATTCTTGATAAAAGCACTGAAATTTATTGTTGATGGGATGAGCTGTTCCTATGCGCATTTCACTGGTTGCTTAGGCCAGATCGTCAGGAAACTTCATCCATAAAGGTTTTAGAAAAAGTAAATATATTTAACCAAATAGAACTGTTAAGCGTATAAGAATTATAAGCAACAGTTCTACTTGTAACAATATCAATATCACTTGTCATTATACTTATTTTAAATCTAGTGCTAGTCTTATACTTAAGCTAGATTTACACGATTGAAATTTTCTTCAAAATTGCTCTTCAAAATGCTTCAGACTCGTGTAAACAGCAAAATTTTGAAGAAATTTTGCTGTTTACACGAGTTTCAAGCATTTTGAAGAGCAATTTTGAAGAAAATTTCAATCGTGTAAATCTAGCTTTAGACTAAAGTCTTCTACAGCAACTAAAGTAGTATTCTAAAACTTAAGGCTTATACTAAGTCTTCTACTACTACTTAAATTTCTTTTAAAACTAAAGTCCTTTACTACGACTAAAGATATCAAATACAATTTAACTTTTCTACTAAACCTAAAATCTTATATTAAGACTATACTCTTATTAAGGTCTTTTGCTAAATTTTAAGTTTTCTACTAAAACAAAGACCAAATTTAAAGCCTTACTTTAGCTAAATTCATAAAATTAAATTAAACACTTTTACTAGGAAAAAAGAACAGACGCCTATGGCCTATGCTCCTTATAGGATCGATGGGAACATATCTATATATACAGACGATGACAATCAAATTTGCATAACTCCTTAAGCTTTTAATCAAAAATGCATATGCAAAATTTCCCGGAACGACAAAAGAGTAATTTTTTAATAAATAAAATAAATAAAAAAATATTTGCAAAATCATATTTTGTTAGTTAGACCACTCTTCCTCCTAACACCTGATATGTGTTAGCAAAACAGTAAGTAGAACAAAATTTACTTACATTTATTTCATACTATTTTATATGTTGATAAATATTTTTTTTTTTCTAACGAAATCAAAAAAAGTTTTCTCTATAGGAAAATGTTTTATTTTTAAACAAACTTACATAAATATATAGTAAATTTATAATCTGGATGGTAGCAACGTTGTATAACAAAGATAGTGTGAAAAGTTTGCTATGAAACATGACAAAGGGCGGTTCAAAAAAATTGCCGAAAAATATCCAAATTTATCAAAGTCTTAAACTCTGCTTTATAAACAAAGTAAAAGTCTTATAAACAAGATCAAAGAATATGATCTTATAGTTGTGGTTGAAAGACTGATTTATATTTTGACAAATTCCCAAATAAATCAGAGTATTTTATTACTTCTTAATTTTGTTTTCATTAAATCATTAAGTATTTTACTTCATTAAGGCTAGTTTACACGGAAGTACAATGTATTACGACTTTGTAGAATCAAAATAATATGAAATTCTCTCCGGGCTTAAAAGGAAAAAATAAAGGTCTGTTGTAAGTATATTTCATATTTACACGGATGGTTTAAGCAAAATCAAAAATAATAACAACAAGTAAGAAAGTATAGTCAGTCAAGCCCGACCACATAATACCCTACACCACAGTATTTAAAAACACATCATGCTTATGTGTCCATATAAATATGGATTTATCTATGTTTATAAACTTCATTAAAATCGGTTTGAAAGTTTGTGAGAGGCAGAAATTGCCCCTACCTTCCCTTGTGGTTCTATTTTTGAAAAACTGTATAGCTTATGTGTCCATATAGATATGGATCTATCCATGTTTTTAATTTCATTAAAATCGGTTTGAAAGTTTCTGAGAGGAAGAAATTTTTCCCTATCTTCCCACATGGTCCTACGATTCTTCCCATTTTCAATAGGCTTGGTCCTTGTGCCAATAAGAAACTATGCCTCAAATTTTATCAAATTATCTCCAAAATTGCGACCTGTACTTTGCGCACAAGTTACATAGACAGCCAGCCAGCCGGACGGACATTGTTAGTTCGACTCAGAAAATGATTCTGAGTCGATCGGTATACCTTAAGATGGGTCTAGGACCAATATTTTAAGGCGTTACACACATCAGCACAAATGCATAATACCCTCTCCACTATAGCGGTGTGGGTATAAAAAAGCAGTTGGTTGAAGTTTTACACTTTTTACAAAAACAACATGAAAATTTCCTGAGTTGTTTTTGTAATTGTATAGAAATGCTACCACCTTCAATATACTCTTTTAAAATACACTTCTGGTGTGATGAGAATACATAAGTTTCTAAAATGGTTTAGAAAAAAACCATTTACCGACCGCTTGTCAGATTTTGTATTCGTATTCTCTCTTACTCAATACATTTTGCTTTAACATGATATGATTTTTCTCATTAAACATCATGTCGTAATACAATGTATTACAGTGTAAACTAGCCGTTAGTACTCATACTAACATCTTATTATGTTTCTTAAGTTATATTCTGGTTTATTTCCGCCTTATATAACTAACTATAGGATCTATATGACATCTATTTACTATCGGTCTAATTTATAAAAATTTCTTGTTTCAGCTTTAATGCTTACAATAGTTATCAAACACTTTTTGTTTTATAAGCCATTAATAAAAAGTCAGATTTATAAACGCTTAATAGGAGTGGATTAACAATTAAACGTTTATATTACTTTTGTATTTTTATGTTGGCAACAACATGTTATTTTAATTGTAATTTTTGTAATAGTGATGCATACAACTGGGGATTAAACAATACGAGATCATACAACGAATGAATTTTAAGTGAATTTCTGTTTTGTTTTCAATTTAAAATGAATTTCTGTTTTTTAAAACGTAATATTTAAAATAATTTTGTTTTTTTTTTTTTTTTTTTTAATAAAATACATACTACATATTGAAATAGAAGCGAAATATGTAAATCATTTATTAGCAATATCAAATTTTTACTGCTCAAACTCTGTTGGTTCCACAAAAGATTATACAGCTTTATGTTTAATGAATAATTTAACCAATTTTTATTATACATTTTTTATACGCAGATGATTTGAAAATAAAACCTCCTAAATTTTAACAAAACATTTTTAGGCACATATAACTGCCAAAATATTTTAGGTTAAAATGTTTTTACCTGGAACAATATCATTTTCCTCAATAGCAATGTTGTGAAGTACTGCTAGGGCGATAATCAATGTTTTCCCTTTTGCCAGATAAACCGTCAACCCATCTAACAAGCAGCGAAATCGTTGCTTCCAAACCCCGAAGCAACGTTTAACAGAGTTTCTAGTGCCTATCTGTGCAGCATTATATTTGTTCTCCTTTTCATTCTGTGGTTTGGATAGTGGGGAGAATAAATAAGTCTGCAGCTTATATCCTGAGTCTCCCAACAAAATACCTTTGAACTCTCCGCTTTCAAGTTTAATAGTTGACTCATTAAAAATACGGCAGTAAATCTACAAATTGTTTTTTTAACTTCAATTTAATTTGTTATAAGCGCTTTTTTGGTAATTGCTGAAATAAATTTATAAAGTTATAAATTTAATTTCGTCGGGAGGTTTCTGGTGGACACATTTTTACAAAAAATTAGTTTTAAATCAATTCTATATAACAATAATAGCGCCCTCTTTTTTTAACATTTAATCCCTTTTTTGATAGCTCGAATATATTAAGAGATTTTGAGTTCTAGCATTGCCTGATATCTTTAATTTTACAGTTCTCTAAACATTGTTTTGCTTCTTTCGTCACTTTTTGTGCTATGAGGCAAATTTTTGATGCAAAATTTAAAATATTATTGTTTGTAATTGCTGTGCTGCATGTTCCATTCAAAGCATGTAGAACAAAACATTTTTGTTCCGTGCGGCAAACAAGTAACTAACAGACGATACACTATGTGGTTTCTACTTTGTGTTTGCTTTAACAAATACTTTACCTATTTGAAAGACATTTTAAAATATAAGTGTAATGAATGGTTAAAAAAGGTTTGCAATATTTGAAATAAATCTTAATAGCTTTTTATATTTTATGCAAAAAGTTATAACGACTTTAAGTTTAAACAGAAAACATATCTAGCGACCCACATTATTTTAGCAAAAAAATCTATCGAGCAGTTTATATTTAAAATTAATTCAAACACTAGTTATCGTTTTTCTAGAGAAAAAAATTTTATGCGTATTAAACTTTTTTATTAAAATAAATAAAAAGACAAAAATGTTTAATTTTTCGTGCAATTATTAAAATTTTATTTTAACAAACATTGAAATGTCAACTTATTAAACGCTTAAAGTAGGGTAAAGGCTACAATAAATATTTCAAATTTATGATATGTTTATTAAACGTTTAATAGGCTATTAAACATTTATAAATACTCTTTTTTCGACTTTTGCTTATTAATGACTTATAAAGCTGCAATGATGCGTTTATAAATTAGACTGTATAAATTTATCTTCAAAATTGGTTGCGTTATAGACATAAAATAAATTATTGACCGACCATCGGAAAGTGTGAAGCGCCAACAACATAAATTCACCGTGTCGTTCTCAACAATTGAACATTTCGGAGACATCATTGCATAAAGACTTTGGTATGACGCCATACAAAGTCCAATTGGTTCAGGAGTTGAAGCCAACTGACCATCCAATGCGTTTTCGCTTCGCTAAGTGGGCCTGCGATCGACTTACAGAAGATGCCGATTTTTCCAAAAAAATCATCTTTTCAGATGAAGCTCATTTTGATCTTGGCGGGTATGTAAACAAGCAAAATTGTCGCATTTGGGGCACAGAAAACCCGCACGCATACATTGAAAAGCCGATGCACCCAAAACGAGTCACTGTTTGGTGCGGATTTTGGCCATGTTGAACGAATTTTTGTATTTGAGGCGCAGTCACGGTCAACATTTGCATGAAATTATCTACAAACATTAAATTATATGGACCGTACTATCGATTCAAATAAAGATTTCATGCATTTTTCTGAATTTTATGTGTTTTTTTCTTAAAAAACTTTCCTATAGCTCTTAAAAAATCACCCCTTATACACACAAAAACTATTACACTTACTTAAAGAACTTAAATTAAGAATGAGTTTCTCAATTCTCGACTTGCACTAAAAAAAATTGTCTACTCAGAGTAAAGTCTTATACTCTGACAAGAAGTAGGTATTCTACTAAGATCTTAGTCTTATACTAATACTTTAGTCTTATATTTATACTTAAATCTTATACTTAGACTTACGACTTACTTAAGTTTTATGCTTAAACTAAAAAGTTGTACATAATTACCATTTTTCCGAATTGTGCTTCTATGAGTCAAATTTCAAGTTATAAAGCTTTTTACAATAGTCTTATTACCTAAATATTTTACATACTTTTTGCTTAAGCCAACCTTTGGTTTACATGGATATTACAGATATGTGCTTATACTTATGAATGACTCTAAACACTGCCAGAATTCTTGTATCTACACGTTAAATGTTTTTACTTCAGCTATACTTTGGTTAACAATGAGGTAAATTTTTGTATGCACGGAAAATTTAACAGTTTTCAGACGCTAGCAGAATGACTCTTAGAAGCACATTCGAAAAAATGGCTAATATAATTAAAATAATTTATGAAAAAGAAATAATTCCCAAACTGTGTTTATTAACAGGTAAATACTATTACCAAAATCTCATTATGTTCCCACCCAAGTTGTATACAAAGACAAAAGTCTTATATTAAGCCTAAAGTTATATACTTACACTTAATTCTGAGGTACGACTTTATAAGTCTTATTGTAAAAGTAAAGGCATATACAAAGACTAAAGATATGATAAGACTACTTCTATATTAAGACGAGAGTCTTATACTCAGACTACTATCCTTTAATAAAACTAAAAACTTTCAATAAGGCTAAAATCTAGTAACAAAACTAAAGTTTTTACTAAGACAAAGGCTTAATACCAAATCAAATTCTAAAAGCAAGATTAAGTTGTTAATGGTTAAGGCTTAATTTAAGACCCACCTTTTGAAGTGATAAAACTGCCTTAAAATCTTGTTGTTTAATACGATCAGTGTAGAATAACTTCTCAGCCTGCCTTCCTATAATTTACTTACGTATGTGAAAATAGAATAAAGTTTGTTGTATTTGTTTGTTTGCGTAGTTAAATTGCCTAGAAATACTTTTGATTATACTATATAAACATTGACACTCGTGTGTGTGTGTGTGTGTGTGTTTGTGTGTGTAAGAGATTATTCTCGAAAGAAAACTATCAAAAAATTGTTTGACTGTTGTACAAAATTTCAAGCTTACATAACAAATATTTAAAAGTTGAATAAACACTTAATAAAATAAAAAAGAGTTTATATTTGAAAATTGCCATGATAAACAAGGCAACACATCAAAAGTTAAAATTTTCCTAAAACTATTTATCTTTTAAGCAATTTAAACAATATAAAGGATTTTTTGTGCTAAATTAAACAAATATTTGTTAATAATCCGAATTATTACAAAATTTTAATCTAAATTGTTTTTACAAAAATAAAACGTTTTCAAGTTGATTAAATTGAATTTTGTTTTTCCAAAAAAATTTTTTGCTATTAGGTTTGAAAAATTTCGAAATGGATTTTATTATAAACAAAAACCATAAAAAATCATCATACAACCAACCAAGAACACAGCATCATGCCCATTAAATGAGTTAAAATGGGAGGAAGCAGAAAATAAACTTCTTGTCTATATCCAAACTCCCACAACAAATTTGTAGGTTTTTTTCCCTTGATCACTTAAAAAAAAGTTTAATAACTTTTTCATATCAAATAAATAAAAGCCAACAACAGTAACAAAAATCTGTTTTCCAAAAAAGTTTCTGTTTGTAATTTATGTTCAAATAAATGACATCACGTGCAACAAATTTCAACAAAATAAAAGAGATCTATTAAATGTGGATGAAATAAAATATTATTTTTTCAATACAAAATACAACATCTACATAAAATTAAGGTTAGATTATAACAAAAATGAAGTTAATTTTAATAGGAAATAAAATGTAGCTGACCTTTTTTTTAAACAGAATATATAAAAGCAAAATTAATAAAAGTTTGTGGAGACAAATCGCTTTAAAAAATTTAATGCTTTTTAAGTAAATAAAATTTCAGACTGGCCAAGTAAAAGCAAAATCACTCAGCTGAACAAAGTTGTACAAATGTTAATAAAAACTTAACATTTATTAAGCAAAAATCGTCCATAATTAAAAAGATTATCTGATAAATATTTTTTTTTTTATAAAATTCAGTATTTTTAACCTAAACTATTACATTTTAACTGCATTAAAGCTTTAAAAACGTCTGCAGAAAAGAAAATTTCTTATAAAAAAATAAACAAAAACAAAATTTTTTTTTAAAGAAAAATTGCAAAACAAAAAAATTTTTAATACAAAATTGGAAATACAGAAATTTTTTGTATAAAAGTTTCAATAACGTATAGCTTTCAATAGAGAAATTGCAAAAACATAAATTTTTCTAAGGAAAAATTGCAATAACATTAAATTTTCTAAAGAAAAATGTTAATATCGTAAATGTAAAAACTGTAAAAACGGTAATGTTTTAATAAAAAATTGTATTATCGTACATTTTTCTGTAAATTAACTTAAATTTTTTTATAGAAAAATTTTATAAACGTAAATTTTTTTATATAAAAATTGTAGTAGCCTAAATTTTTTATAGAAAAATTGTAATAATGTAAAGTTTTCAAAAGAAAAAGTGTTATAACGTAAAATTTTCAAAATAAAAATTGTAATAACGTTTTAATAAAAAAATTGTAAGAACATAAATTTTTCTGTAGGAAATTGTAATAGCATAACTTTTTTAGAGAAAAATTGTTATAAATAATGTTAACTTTTTCTAGAAAAATTCTTATAATGTAAATTTGTTTATAGAAAAATTGCAATAACGTTAAATTTTCTAAAGAAAAATGATAATATCGTAAATGTAAGAACGGTAATGTTTTAATAAAAAATTGTATTAACTTAAATTTTTCTGTAAATTAACTTAAACTTTTTTGTAGAAAAATTTTATAAACGTAAATTTTTTTATAAAAAAATTTTAGTAGCCTAAATTTTTTATAGAAAAATTGTAATAATGTAAAGTTTTCAAAAGCAAAATTGTAATAACGTAAAATTTTCAAAATAAAAATTGTAATAACGTTTTAATAAAAAAATTTTAAGAACATGAATTTTTCTGTAGGAAACTTGTAATAGCATAACTTTTTTAGAGAAAAATTGTTATAAATAATGTAAACTTTTTCTAGAAAAATTCTTATAATCTAAATTTGTTTATAGAAGAATTGCAATAACGTTAAATTTTCTAAAGAAAAATGATCATATCGTAAATGTAAGAACGGTAATATTTTAATAAAAAATTGTATCAACGTAAATTTTTCTGTAAATTAACTTTAACTTTTTTATAGAAAAATTTTAATAACGAAAATTTTTTTTATATAAAAATTTTAATAGCTTTAGCTTTTTATAGCAAAATTCGAATAACCTAAATTTTTTTATAGACAAATTGTAATAATGTAAAGTTTTCAAAAGAAAAATTGCAAAACAAAAAATTTTTTTATACAAAATTGGAAATACAGAAATTTTTTGTATAAAAGTTTCAATAACGTATAGTTTTCAATGGAAAACTTGCAATAACATAAATTTTTCTTATGAAAAATTGCAATAACGTTAAATTTTCTAAAGAAAAATGATAATATCGTAAATGTAAAAACGGTAATGTTTTAATAAAAAATTGTATTGTATTTCTGTAAATTAACTTAAACATTTTTATAGAAACGTTTTATAAACGTAAATTTTTTTATATAAAAATTTTAATAGCGTAAGCTTTTTATAGAAAAATTCAAATAACCTAAATTTTTTAATAGAAAAATTGTAATAATGTAAAATTTTCAAAAGAAAAATTTTAAAACGTAAAATTTTGAAAATAAAAATTGCAGTAACGTTTTAACAAAAAAAATTGAAAGAACATTAATTTTTCTGTAGAAAAATTGTAATAGCATAACTTTTTTAGAGAAAAATTGTTGTAACGTAAACTTTTTATAGAAAAATTCAAATAACGTATACTTTTTAAAGAAAATTTCTAACAATGTAAATTTTTTTATAGAAAAATTGTAATAACGTAAATTTACTTTAAGAAAGTTGTTATAACGATAAAATACTGTAGAAAAATTGTAATAACGTAAAATTTTCAAAAGAAAAATTGTTAACTTAAATGCTTTCGTAGTATAATGTAATAATAATAGATGTAATATATAACTTTTTGACAGAAAAATTGTTATAACGTAAACTTTTTATAGAAAACATCAAATAACGTAAACTTTTTATAAAAAAAAATTCTTATAATGTAGATTTGTTTATATCAAAATTTAAATAACGTAAATTAACTGTAGTAAAATTGTAATAACGTAAAATATTCAAAGATAAATTGTAATAACGTAAATGTTTTTGTAGAAAAGTTATAATAACGTAAATATTTGAGCAAAAATATTATAAAAACGTTAATTTTTCAGAAGGAAAATTGTAATAGCATTACCTTTTTTAGAGAAAAATTGTCATAACGTTTATTATTTTTATAAAAAAAAAATATTATAAAGTAAATTAACTGTAGAAAAATTGTTATAACGTAAATTTTTCAAGAAAAAAATTGTAATAACCTTAATGTTTTCATAAAAAATGTTGTAATAACGTAAATGTTTTAGCAAAGAAATTGTGAAAACTTAAATTTTTCAGTAGGAAAATTGTAATAACATAACTTTTTTATAGAAAAATTGTTATAGCGTAAGCTTTTTATAAAAAAATTCTAATAACGTAAATTGTTTTCTAGAAAAATTCTAATATCGTAAATTTGTCTAAAGAAAAATTGTTATAAAGTAAATTGTTCTTTAAAAAATATTTGAATTACGTTAATTTATCTAACGATTAATTGTAATAACGTAAATTTTTTTAAAGAAATATTGTTATAACGTAAATGTTTTAATAGATATATTAACGTTTGTATATAATTTGTAATAGCGGAAATTTCTGTATACAAAAACTTTAATAACTTGCTCTGTAGAGAAATTGCTATAATGCAAATTGTTCTATAGAGAAATTGCAATAAAGTTTATCTAGTAAAATTGTAATAACGTAAATTATTCTATAGAAAAAAAATATGTGAAATTTAAACATTTCTATAGAAAAATTATAACATATATTTCTCTATAAAAAATTTGAAACAAGTTAAATTATTTTGGTAAAATCTTAACTTTTTTTTTTGCTATTATTAAAATATTTTTCTAGAAAGTTTGTTATAACGTGCATTTTTTCATAGCAGAAAAGTTATAAGAGCTTACATTTTTCTTTGGAAACATTTTGTTACCGATATGTTTCCTATGGAAAACTTTTGGTATCGATAAATTTTTGTTTTAAGCTAAATTTTTTTTTAGTGTTCTATAGAAAACTTTGTTGTTGTTATGTTTTCCATAGAAAGCTTGTCGTTATCGATAAGTTTTCTATAAAAAACACTTCTGTCATCGCTATGTTTTCTATAAAATAAACTTTTGGTATTGATAAATTTCTTATAGAAAACATTTGTTATCGATAATTTTTAAATACTTTAAACACTTTTGTCTTATCGATAAGCTTTCTTTAAAAAACGTTTGCTGTAATTGAGAATTTTTTCCTCAATCCTTCTTGTCTATTCTCATTATATAGCAATTTTCCAATAAATAATACAAATATAAAGAAATCCTGTATCATTTTAAATCCTCATTTCTATTCATCCATTTCAGCTCGTGTTGATTTACATTTGTTACACTTTTAGCTCAATAAATATGCAATGATTTCTTTTTATTAGCAATTGTAACATTCGTTATAACGACATTGTTAAACAGGGATATAAATAAAGGATATAGAAGAGAAAGGCAGCCACTGAGAAGAAAATGAGAAAAGAGGTAGCAAATAGTATGGAAAGCAGTAAATAAAAATGTACAAAGTGACACATAGTAAATACCTGGCAGTAAATGCAAATACAAATGCAACTGTAACTTCTTTTTAGTTGTGCAACATAAGGAACACAGCAGGTTGCAAATATGCAATTGAAAATAGAGTAACTACGTTGTAAAAGTACGAAATATAAAAAATAAATGCACAATAAACGTAAAAGAAGTTAAACTATTCTGCTCACATACATTTTAAGTCAATTGCAATTGGGTTATAACATTTTCTATATATGTATATTTTTTTTTTTTTTTGTTGAAAAACAATGAATAAAAGCAAGCTGCAGGTATTCCAATAAAATTGTTTATAAAAGTTTTAATAGAAAAAGAGAAATTATATAAGTTAATTTATTCCAAGAAATGCAAGTAAAATAATGAAAAGAAAAGAAGCGAATTTCATGTAGAGTTCAATAATTAAGGGTCGATACTTTTATAGAGGAATATTTTAACGTAATACAACAAATTTTAAGAGAGATTTACGTTTGGAAACTTTTTAAAGAAAAAAATTTCGATTTTTTCATATTTCTGCAGAAAAACGTTATTACAATTTTTCAATAAAAAAAGTTTAATTAATTTTTTTCCTCTCTTACGAAAACTTTGCAATGTTTCCATTTCTCTGTTGAAAAATTAATATTTTTACAATTTTCCAATAGAAAAATACACGTTTTTAAAAATTTTTTTAAGGAAAAACTTACGTTATTACAATAATTTTTGAAGAAAAGTTCACGTTGTTACAATATTTCAGGTGAAATTTTTTAATAACAAAAATGTACGTCTATAGATAAACTTACCAAATTATTAAGATTTTTCATTAAAATCTTACGTTATTAAAATTTTCACGTCAATAAAAATTTTCAATACGCAAACTTTACGTAATTGCAATTTTTCTATACAATTATTTATTTTCTTTCGATTTTTCTTTTGACAAAATTATATTGCACCTTTTTAATAAAAAAAAATTACGTTATCAGATTTTCTCAATAGAAAAATTAACGTTATCGCTATTTTTCCTTTGAGTTATTTACGTTATTTCGATTTTCTTAAGAAAAATTTACGTAATTAAAATCATTAATTCGAAAATTTACGCTATTAATATTTCTCAACAAAAATATGTACGTTATAACAATAATTTGAAAGAAAACTTCACGTTGTTACATTATTTCAATTGAAAAGTTTCCGTTATTACAATTTTTCAATAGAAACATTTACGTTATTACAAATTTTCTATAGAAAAATTTACCGAAATTACAATTTTTCATTACAATTATATATGTTGTTTCGATTTTTTATTTAAAATCTTACGTCATAAAAATTTTCGATGTTATTAAAAAATTTTTAAATGGGGAAAATTTAAGTAATTGCAATTTTTCTATACAATAATTTACTTTCATTAGTATTGTGGTTATTTTTGTTGAACTATTTATTTTTTTTTATGGTTTTTTTATGGTAACCTGCCGGCCTGGGTTCGAGCCCCAGCCACGGTCAAAAATGAAAGATTATCAGAAAAAAAAATTTAATTAACTTTCATGTTGTAAACTTCCTTTCTTCATAAAAATAATTTAATGAAAATTAAATTTAATGAACTTAAGCCTAAATAAAAATATTATAATTAACTTTCTTTCGATTTTTCTTTAGACAAATTTACGTTATTGCAACTTTTTTTACGATATTAAAATTTTTTTATTTATTTTATTTAATAATCTTGAAGCCATTTAAGGCCGATTAATACAGATAAATATTCTGACAGTATAATTTTTTTATAAAAACTTTTACGTTCTCGCTATTTTTCTATAGAATTATGTACGTTGTTGTGTAGCTTTAATTTTATTTATTTGTAAAATTTACGCGATTACACTTTTTAAATAAAAAGATTTACTTATTTTTTTTTATTTCAATTAAATTTTATTGTATAAAAAAAACTTGAACTTGAAATTTTTAGATGCATACATTAATTTATTTTGTTTTGATTTTTCTTTAGAAAAATCAACGTTATTTTAATTTTTCTATACAATAGTTAACGTTGTTTTAAATTTTCTTTAGACTTATTTACGTTATTGCAATTTGTTAGTAAACAAATCTAAGTTTTTTAAATTTTTTAATAGAAAAGTGTAAATTGTTTAGATATTTTTAAATTGCTTAATCGTTTTTTTTTTTAAATAACTTACGTTCTTTCGATATTTCTCTTAAAAAAATATACGTGATTACAATTTTTATAAAATAGTTTAAATATTTATGTAGACAATTGAACGTAAATGCAACTTTTCATTTGAAACTTTTAATAACGTAAAATTTTTTATAAAATAATTTACGTTATTAGAATGTTTTTCTTTAAACTTCAATTTTTTACTTAAAAGCCTTAAATTATTACAATTTTTTTTTTTTGCAGAAAAATGTAAAATGTTCAGATTTTTCTTTAGAAAATTTTTAATTATTACAAGTGTTCTATTAACAAAAATTACATTTTTATAGGTTTCTATAAAACAAAATACGTTATTAATATATTTTAAGGAAAAATTTACGTTATTATAATTGTTTTATAGAAATATTAAAATTTTTTTCCAAAAAAAAATATTTACGTTATTACAATTTTTCTATAAAAAAAAAACAAGTCAGAAAGTATAGTCGATCAAACTCGACTTTTTGATACCCTACTCCAGTATTTTAAAACAAATTTTCGAAAATGTACCCTATTTAAGAGTATTGGGCAATCATGGTCCCGCCAGGATAAAATTAAACTTAAGGTTCATGTAAAAGATATTTTCATATCTATATGAGATTTGTTGGTTTAAGATGATGTAATGATGGCTGTTTATATGAGACCTATAATTAATTATGGACCTTCCAGTTCGAAATTTTGCCTTGATATAGAAACTTTTATAAAAATTATCGTCGCTAAAGTTTATTTTAATAACAAATTTTTAAGGAAGTTGTGGCAGTTAAAGCTTTTTTCGGTAGTGGTATTGCCAAATATGGACCGATTTTAAACAAATTCAATCTGAAAACCGACATAATAAGATCGTTTATGGACACTAGGACTGTTCCAGAAAGAAGTTTGTGCATGGGCCATGTGATAATATGGACCGATTCTTACAAATTTCAATATGCTTAGTCCTTGTGTCAACTAGAACCCAATTTTATTAAATTATCTTTAAAATCGCGACCTGACCTTTGCGCACAAGGTTTAAATGAACAGCCAGCCAGACGGACGGACATCGTTAGATCTATTTAAATTCAAATTCTTCAAATTTTAAGGAGTTACAAATAGCAGCCCAAACGCATAAAACCCTCTCCACTATTGTGGTGTATGTGTTATTATCCCTATTTCGAGTTTTTAAAAGAAATCTTTACACTCCATCGATTTTTCCATTCAAAAATTAACACAACTTTGACATTTCTTTAGAATATTGACATTGTTTCGACAGTTTAAAAGAAAAATTTACGATATATATCGAATTTCTTAAAAATACCTAAATATTTTTTAAGCCCTTTTAAAATGTTTCCTCCATTTTATATTTGTATTATATTCCTTTTATATCTCCTAGTATTTTTAATTACTTTTGATTTAAATACGCTTTAAAAAACCATTGAAAAAAGCACATTTTCATTAAATAAATATCTATTCAATTAATTAGTATCACTCATACGTCAGAGTGTATTATTATTTTTTTTTTTTTTTTTTTGTAATATGTAAATAAAGTGTGCTTTTCTTTAAGTATTTATGAGAAAAGTAAATAAAATTAAGAGGATTTAATAGGTTTTACTGTGAAAGATATTCAAACTTAAGGCAATTTGTATTTTTTTTTTTTTTTTTTTTTTTTGTAGGAAAATAAAACAAGTTTTCTATGAAATTAGAAGAACAGCTAATAATAATGTGCATGATAAAAAAATATATCGCATTAGGAACTTTGATTCTAATTACTACCAGAATAAGACATATAAAAACTTAATACACTGAACTTCTTAGTTTGGAATTTAGTTTAACTGTTGCCATATAAAGAAATTTTTTAAGTTCTTTCCAAATAGGCTTGCTAATTAAATGAGTTTTATCTTACAATTTACTTTCCTTTCAAACTTCTTCAACTCTTTAATGCTTTTGATAAATTTTCTTCATTCACTTTTAATATCTTATACGTTTCCTTTTATTCTTTTGAATATCCTTTTATAATCCTTTGACACATTCAGTGTGTATTTAATAAGACATAAGCAAAAAACTTTTGTACTTATTTTATAAATTTAAGTACGAGTATGTATGGAAATACTTTAAACATAATTAGCTCTATAAGTGTAATACATTTGACATGATGTTTGGCAACAAAAAGTTTTATCATTAAAGAATAAAAGGAAAAAGAAGAAAAGAAATATTTTGATAGACATTCAAGGATTTATAAACATGTTTGAGAGTGTTTAAGTTACATTTGTGGATTGTATATCTCATCCTTAATTTAACAGCCATTTAACCTTTAAATACATACAAAAGTAACACATTTTAATAATGGGAATACGAATAATTAACATACGAGGGATATAAGAGAAAATTCAAGTTCTTTAAAATAAAATAATAAATAATAAAAAAGGGATCCTAAAATCCCAATTTTTTTAGAGAAAACTAATAAATAAAAAAATTTTTTACAGTAAAACCCTAACTGCCGTAAAAAATAAAACAAGTTTGAATTGTGTTTTAAGGCAAAATTTTCATACAAATTTTTCTTAAAATACATTTCAAATCTTTTTTAATTTTTTATGAATACAGCCGTTAAAGCTTAAATTTTTCTTAATCACAATTATAAAAACTTAAATCTTTCTAAAGAAAACTCTATTCTACAGAAAACTCAAAATAATGTAAATTTATATAAAGAATCATTAAAATAACGGGTGCGTTCGTTAATGCATCACTGCGCTGCATCAGAAAAGCAAACTTTTTTTAAAGCCGATAAAAAAAAAATTATAATTTTTATTATTGTGTGACTATTATTTTTGTGGAGTTTTTCACAATTTTTTGGTACACATTAACTTCACTGATAAATATATAAGCATTTGAAATCACTGTTGCAGCGCAGTGATGCATTTACGAACGCACCCAACCTAATTTTTTTAGCAGAAAAATCGAAATCTTTTAAATTTTTTTTAAAAAAAACTAAGTTTTTTTATAGAAAACCTTTTAAAATTTTCTTAAAATAAAAAAAAAATTTTTATAGGAAATCTTTTCAAATTTTCTATAAATAAAACATAAAATGGGTTTTCATAGAAATCCAAAAAAAAAATTCTAATAAGGCAAATTTTGTGATCGAAAAAGCAAAATATCTTAAATTTCCCCTAAGAAAAATTTTAAATATCGTAAATTTCACACAAGAAAATTCATAATATCTTACATTTTCCCCTAGAAATGAAATATTGAAAATTGTTTTTATAAAAAAAGAAAATTTTGAAATTTTTTTAAAAAAAAAAAACCAAATGGGTTTTTCATAGAAATAAAGTAAAGTAAATTCCCCCTAAGAAAATTTTTAAATATCGTAAATTTCACACAAGAAAATTCATAATATCGTATTTTATTTTTATAAAAAAACAAATTTAAATTTTTCTATAGAAAATTTAGTAAAATCAAATAAATTTTCCCACTAGAAATTAAAAAAAACGAAAGTTTTTCTACAGAATAATGAAAATATCGTAGTTTTCTATAAAAAAAATATAAAATAAACTATCTTAAATTTTCAAATAGAAAAATGAAAACACAGTAAGTTTTTTATATGCAAATGAAAATATCGTTAATTTATCTACAAAAAAATCTAAATATCGTAAATAGCTTTTTAGAAAAATATATCAAAATTTTACTTACAGTTGTCATAGAAAAACATAAATATCGTTATTTTTTTAAAATATGTATATAACGTAAATTTTTTTTAGAAACTTTAAGTACCGTAAATTTTTTAAAGAAAAATCTAAATATCGAAAATTTTTCGTAATGAAAATATAAACACATATCATCTTTATACCGTAAATTTTTTCGTAGCTATATTCAAATATCGTAATTTTTTTTGTATAAATATCGTAAAAACACTGTAAATTGCAATAAAAAAAACTAAATATCGTAAATTTGCATAAAAATCACAAATAACGTAATTTATTTATTTTGGAAAAATAACACATACATATATGTATAAATTATAAAATTCATGTAGAAATTTAAAAATTTCTGTAAATAATCTAATATCGTAAATTTCCTTGTGGAAAAATATATACGTTTTGTAAATTCTTTGTAAAGAAAAAAAGTACAAATATCATAAATCGTTTTTTTAAAATCCTTATATCATACATATTTTTATTAAAACACTCAAACGTCGTAAACTTAATAATCGTTATTATAAATACTGGAAACTTAAATATCGAAAATTTGAATAAAAGAAAATTTTATCATCGCAAATTTTATAAGAAGAAGTTGTCAAAACAAAATTTTTTGATAAAAAGAAATTTTCCATTTCCTACATTTTATATAAACAGTTCTTAAAATCGTAAATATTTTATTCGACTGTTGGCTTTGTGCTAATTTTTTTCGTATTTTTTATTTATAAAATTTTGTTTTCCGAACTTTTTCCATTAACAGTATAGAACATGATTTTCGTTTTATTATTTGGAAAGGAATAAATGTTTATATGTACATTCATACATATGTTTGTCATTGCAAATACATCATGTACTTTTTTAATATGGCTTATTATAAATTACAATAACAATTCATTATCAACCATAATAATAATAGCGAAATTGTTACAAAACAAGAACTGCAATAATACAACAACAAACATATCATAAATAAGCCTCATCAGCATCATAAAGCACCGATGACAACAACTGCACAACAACAACGACACTAATAACAACTACACAGTGCAACGTGTATAAAAATAATCCGCTACAGAACTCGCACACAATTACAAACTTTTGTATTTTTACCCTGCAGTTTTAAAAGTAGAAATACTAAATTTGCCACAAGTAATGCACGAGTTCGCCTTTTGACTCGCTCACTATATTTTTTTTTGCGAGTCGAAAAAAACTGTGCCGTTATTCCAAAGAAATTCAACAAAAAATACACCATTTGAAGTATGTAAAGGGTGGTTAAATTTCAAGGGCCGATGTTGATTTTGAATAAAACACAAGCTATTTAGGAAATTATTGTAATTTTATTTTATTATGATATATTGGTATTACTCAATTATGTATGGAACAAAATATCGGCCAAATGGGCGCCGCGACCACTGCGGCACACCTCCAACCGATGGTCCAAATTTTCGATGACCCTGAGGCATAATGGAGGTTTTATGCCGTTAATGTACCGAATTATCTAATCCTTTAGCTCTTGAATTGTTGCTGGCTTATCGACGTACACCTTTTCTTTCAAATAACCCCAAAGAAAAAAGTCCAACCGTGTCAAATCACATGATCTTGGCGGCCAATTGACATCGCCATCTGAAACCACATATCGTCCACATCCATATCTTCCAATCCGGGCCATAAAAAGTTCGTTATCATCTCACGAGAGCGAACACCATTCACAGTAACTTCCTGACCGGCCTCATTTTGGAAAAAATACGGCCCGATGATGCCGCCAGCCCATAAACCGCACCAAACAGTCAGTCTTTGTGGGTGCATTGGTTTTTCGACAATCACTCTTGGATTATTATTCGCCCAAATGCGGAAATTCTGCTTATCGACAAATCCACTGAGGTGAAAATGTGCCTCATCACTGAAGATGATTTTCTTCGAAATTTATCATCCATTTTCATAATAAGTCTGGATAACTTTAACACGTTGTTGGATTGTGTATCTCTCCATGGTTCAAATTGAGTAAGTCTGAAATAGAGAAATGTCAAATAAAATTCGGAAAAAAACTTGGCGTTTAGGTGTGGTTCACATTCAACATCGGCCCTTACAATTTAACCACCCTTTATTACTAAAACTTAAAAAAAATTAATTTCGTATGAGCATGGTCTTCTGATGAAATGTCTAAGCAAAGGAAATTGAACTAAATGAAATTCTGTCAATAACGGAATAGTTCTTGAATTTAATCATGAAATCACAAGTTTTGTATTTTAAATTGTGTGCAAAATTTTTAGTCAAATAGGTAAGTGAAGAAAAAAAAAATTTTTAATATACTGATGATTGCTTTTTTTTAAATCAAACTAATTTTTTAGCGCAAAATGTTTTAACATTACAATCACTCATGTGTAGTGAGATTGCTAGTTTTCAATTCATCACTCAACATCAACAAAATTATTGCAATCTTTTTAAATAGTGCACTACCCCCATCTATGACAAATAATTTTCTATAGTAAAAAACGAAAAATTTTTATTTTTTTTTATTAATTTTTGCACTTTTCTACATTTTTTTTTTTTTTTGAAACGCTTGTTATAAACCCCACCTCACAAATGCAAAATAAAAAATTACAAAAAATAATTAGCTGTTGCTTAAAATTTCGTGCGAAATAATATAAGCTGCACTTGTTTCGCACGGAAAATAAAAATGTTGCTAGAAACATTTCGCATGTTTTTCGTAATATAAATAGAGTACAACTCTATCAACATTTTTTCGTTTGTATTTCACAGAAATTTTTTTATATTGATTTTTAAAACATTTCGCAGGAAATACTGAACAGAGTACCAGCCCAGCCAGCAAAATACTCCGACGTTGTCTGAATTAGACATTTCTTGCAAATGTCTGACTTCAGTCTTAGAGACTTCGTTCAGATTTCTATCCGACATTGACTATACTTATTGTCTGGACGATTTCTGATCGATTTCGAATGGATGTATCGGGGGAATTTTATGTACAGATATGTCTAACAGAATTCCGACGGAATTCTTACAGATGTGTCTAACGAGACTTATTATTAATATTTTTTTTTTGTAAAAATAATGACAATTGTCATTAAGTTGAAAATAATTTTAATTTTATTTTATTGTTTCAAGACAAAAGGATTGAATTCTTATCTTTACCATAACTTCTCTTTAAATCATGACAAACTACGGTGATTTTTAAAAAAATTCAACTGAGAATCTCCATCGACTTCAATTCAATTTCAAAAGACTTCCAGGAATAGTAATTTGGTTTAAAATGTTTTTCTTAACTGGCTGGCACCTCTCTTTTTCTGGTTATTAATAATAATAATAAAAGTATTAGTTCAAATAGTTGTTTCCCATTGGATACAATTATTTGAATTCTTCGAGTTATTCGAGTAAGTCGAACAATTTAAAACCTTTATTCGATTAATCGAGCAATTTTAAAATTCAAAAATCGATTAATTCTTTACGCGAACAAAACCAAAAGTCGAATAATTGTTTACTCTAGTATGTTGTTATTTTATATTTTGTGTTGGCGTCAGTTACAATTGGAAGTTCGTGGTAAGAAAACCTTCAACTGCAAAAAAAGGGAGATAAAGGCAAAATCTGCCTAAAAAAACAACATTTAAAAACAAACAACTTAAATATTTCCTTAAATATTTTTTTAACTTTTTAGTTTAAGTGAAATGCCTGGAATTTATTTTAAGTTTTAATTATAGTTTGAAAATGAATTATTTAAATTTTAAGTTTTTTTTTGTTAAATAAACAAAAATCAAAAAATTTCAAGTTTCGGCAGTGTTTTCATTATGGAAATATCATTGGTACATTTTGACTAGAGCAATAGTTGGATTTTGCTTACCATTGATCTCATCGGTCTGATCGTACTGTACAAATAGTTAGTGCATATATATTAGCTATTTTTCTATAGAAGCAGTGTCAGTGAAATTGCACATCACATGTGATTAGTGAAATTATTAGTAAAAGGTTATGCAGATAGAGGCAACTGACTACCGTCAATGTCATCCCCATGTTAAAATCGTTAGTCGTGTGCATTGCTAGTAGTTAGGCTGGTAGTTATTGGTAATGATTGGTAGTTAAGGAAATAGCTAGACATTCGCTAGCTACGCCAACTGCAGGGCAGGAAGATAAACTCATACTTTTGTATTTTCTATTAAGACCATTTTTTAAAAAGTCGATTTCGTTATTGTTTATTATGGGAAAATTTACTCATTCGTACTCTCTCTCATAGAGGAAACAGTTAAATTTGTACATGTTTGTTGTGTTAAACGCACACGAAAACATACAAACCAGTTTTATACCATTTTTTTTATTAAGAATAATAAACAAACACACATACTCACATATGTCTGCTCTTTAAAGATGATGCCTACAGCATGTTTTCTTGTTCTCATACACCCTCTTTACTCTCAGTATAAAATGTTAGCAAAAGTATAAAAACAGCAGGTTGTGTGATGTGTGTGTGTGTGTGTTTGTTACATTGTGTATGTGTGTTATTATTGTGGGTGAAAGTTTAAGAAGCATAAGAATGAGTAAGAATTTCCTCGTTGTTATTTTTTATTCAGGAAAATTGTAATTTTTTTTTGCGATTGCCTGTGATGTGTTTGTGTGTGTGTGTGTGTGTGTGTGTACCCAGCAAACATGGAGGTTTGATTTAAAATTGAAAATGATTTGAAATCAATCTGTTTCTCAAAAGACTGACGTCTGATAATGATTTGAAAATAATTTCAAAAACAAAGCATTCTCAACAAATAGTGGAAATAATTTTAAAATTGAGAAATGCATTGCTTTTCCACTTACTTTCCAATGTTATTCTCAAATGTTTTTCAAATGTGGATTGTAGTAATACAACGGGAAACATAGTAAATGAAAAACAATTTATCAGCCATGTAACGGAGTACAATTCCATTCGGAAACGGAATTTCTTCCGTATTTTGGTGCTTCAGAAAATGACGGAATCAAAACATTTTTGTTTTGATTAACGGAAAGGCCAAAAAACTATCAAAATACACTTTCTATCAATAAACAAATATGTTTTCTTCGATTGATTCCGAACGGAATTGTACGCTGTAACATGGCTGTATCTTTTATAAGTTTATATTTCTTTTAAATTTTCTTTTAAGTTAAATAATTACACAGGTCGACATTTAAAAAGTTTTTTTTAACCATTCCAAATGCTTCTTATTTTTTTGACATGCTCAAGCCGAATATAAGCTCTGCTTTCTCCCATCACTTCAGAATTATCCGACAACGATACATTTGTGTTTTCGCTTCTCTTTCAGCCGCCATCCAGAGTCAAAGGCTGGTTCAATCAGTTAAATGTTATGTGGTATGTACATTTAACTGAATTTTATACATATTTTCAATATATACCCCGACATCTACAAGTTTTATATGAAGTTATTTTAAAAAATTTATTAATGTCGACCTGTGTTATTTGCTACAATAAACTGGACACTAGAGTAAACAATTATTCGACTTTTGGTTTTGTTCGTGTAAGGAATTAATCGATTTTTGAATTTTAAAATTGCTCGATTAATCGAATAAAGGTTTTAAATTGTTCGACTTACTCGAATAACTCGAAGAATTCAAATAATTGTATCCAATGGGAAACAACTATTTGAACTAATACTTTTATTTATCAATAAACAGAAAAAGAGAGGTGCCAGCCAGTTATGAAAAACATTTTAAACCAACTTATTATTCCTGGAAGTCTAGTGAAATTGAATTGAAGTCGATGGAGATTCTCAGTTGAATTTTTTTAAAAATCACCGTAGTTTGTCATGATTTAAAGAGAAGTTATGGTAAAGATAAGAATTCAACGTATGTACATTTTTTGTGGAGGGATACAACTTTGAGTTGGCATCACTGCTTTATTTGACCAACCATTTAACAGCTGATAGTTGCTTTTTGTTAAGTTTGCTTTGACATTTCATTATGGATCGACTTACACTTGAGCAACGCGTGCAAATTGTTGAAATTTTTAATCAAAATAACTCGGCAAATGGGCTGAATCACAAATTGTTATTGGTTTCGAATGTCCATTCAAAATTTTATTTTCCGATGAAGCCCATTACCGGTTAAATGGGTACGTAAATAAGTTGTGGCGGCCACATGGCTGCAATCATATTTAAGCATTAATGTCATAAAATTTTCTATCTAATAAAGACCGTTTCTTTGATATCAAAAATATATTACTATGTTTTATTATGATTTAAACTTGTGTCACTCTCTAAAAAACACCCTTTATATAAAAGGGATTTTTTTTATATGTATATGCACTTTAAAACAGGATCGTTTTTTAAATAAGTTTTATTTTAATTTCACTCATGTGAATTTGGGTTTCAGAACTTGGCTGATTACTTATATAGACATTTTTTTGCAATTCCCTTTAAATTTCCTTTATTTTAAAACTCTACTCTATAAGTTTGGTTAATTTATTTTTTAACGTGTTACTATTTTATGATAAAAATGAGACACTTCGTTTTCAAACAAGGACACTTACGTTCTTAAGACGGATCTAATGATATCTCAAATCTCAACATCCAGCCGATTAGAAGATACGAGGTAAAAAAAAAATTGGCATTCGGGTAATAACAGGTAACCCATAATCTGACAGTACATGGTTTACACATTTATAATTGCTGATGAATTTTGTTTACCAATTTGTTTATAGTCTGCGTTTTAAAACTGCAGTCAAAGTAGAAAAACTGCCATTCCTTCCAAATTTTCATTTGTCATTGGCCAAAAAAACTTTTGCTGTTACTTCTATTTCATTAAATGTAAACAGTCGCTATCAAACCAACTTAAAAAGCGAAAAGTTGTACACAAATTTTCGTTTTTTGTTTGACAGTTTTGGTTTCGACTGCAGTTTTTTAAGCCCTGTTAATAATGATTTACATAATTTGTCACACACGCTCAATTCTAATACAAATAAATACAAAAGGTAACAACATGTAATTTAGTTTAAAGGTGAGAAATCTAAACAAAATATTTTTACATTAAAAAAGTAGAATTTTTTAGGACATTTATTTTATACGATTAATTGACATTAATTGTTCGAGTTATTCATTATTCGAAATTGGCTATTTTAATTATTCGATCAAATAATGGCGAAAAACGGTTAATCGAGTGGATACTCTACTGAACACTTAACATACGGCACTATCGCTAGTGCTTTAAAAGAATTTGCGTTCTTTCTGTCCATAAATTCTTGAAAAGAAAAAATCCTCCTCTTTTTTTCAGGATTATATTGGCTCTGCGTAGCACCTCCATCATACAAAGAACTTTTCACTTCTTCACTTTCCCATTTTATTTTATTCTTATTCGGATTCTAAGTCATACAGCCATATTCTGGAAATCGAGGTCGAGTGAAATTGAAATCAAACAAGCTTTGAAAACTATATGAGACTTATTCTTGATATCAATTTGACATTAAATTGATAGAACATTGCTTGTCAAATTTTTATAATCAAATCATTATCAATTGGAATTCAAATTACAAAATCAAACCATTTAAAAAGGTTCTAGAATAGTGGTTGAAATCAAATGATAAATAAATTTTCTATTACAGATTTGACTCTGTGTTTGCTGGGTAGTGTTTGCTTTACAAGCAATTTCATATACAATATAATTTTTTAAACATCCATCGTTTGTTAAGCTGTTAATAAAAAGTGTCATGAAGCATAACTTATGCTTAATTTACGAGTTGATTGTGCGTAATATATATTAATAAAAAAAATAAACAAAATTATTTAACACAGAAAATTTTATAGCTTGAAATTATTTTTATATACATGCATGTATTCAGCAATGTTTTAAAAATCGAATTCAAGTGAAATTGAAATCAAACAAATTTTGAAAAGTTCATAAAAGTATTCCCATTTGTGTAATTCTTTTAGATTTTAATATTTAATTGATTTCGCCATCCAGGACATGGTTTCCCTTACAAAATTAAAAAGATAAAACTTATTTATCAAAAGCGTTTTAAACAGCAATTTACAAATAATTTGGCCAAATGAGCTTCCTATCCAAGGGGGAACAATAAATGGAGGGTATAATTTGGTAAGTCCCTTCACATTGAGTTAAAAAAATTTTCATGTAATATTTTTATAATTTTCAAAAATTAGCATGAAAATATTTTTTAAGTGTGGGAAGTGTTTTACAAAATAAGGGGGTAAATGAAATGAAAAAAAAACAAGTAAAAGTGTTTTCTCGGCTATGCCGAATCTTATAAACCCTTCACTATGGTCCGACAATAACAGAAAGGTATGTAAATACCGTTATTTATATATAAATAAAATATGTGCCACGCTCACTTGTCGAATCTCGCCAAAATTTTGTCGGATGTTTTGTATTAATATCCAAGATGATTGTACATAAATTGGAAACTTTGGCTCTTGCCATTCTCCAGATATAAAGAAATCAACCATGTTTTTGTATGGAAAGTGCCACGCCCACTTTCCCAATATCGCCCACATTTTTTCAAATGTTGTGCCTTGATAACCAAGATGCTTAAACCTAATTTTGACATTCCCCAGATACACATAAAAAAACTAAAACACGGGACTTTTGGGTAAAATAAGAGGCAGTCGTGGCTTTTTTATCATATTTTAGAATTTTGTGAAGCAATCAGGCTGAATTCAAATAGCAAACCATTCTGGACTATATGTGACATTAACGTATAACAACCCAGTCCCCGTCATAACTGGGGTCTTTAGAAACCCCATTTCAACGGACATATGGACAGACGGACATAAATCAACTTCGCTTCTCAAACAGACCCAGAATATATATACTTTATCGGGTCTAAGATCAATATTGTAGAAATAACAAGCGGAATGATGAATTTATATATCGTCGGCTTAATATGCAATTTACCTCCGGTGGAGGGTACCTTTAATTAGAAATATTAAGTAAAATTTAACTGCCTGGCCCACGATGTTGACAAGAACATTTCTTTCGTATACTTTTATTGAAAACAAAAACCAATTTTAGTTTTCTATTATGGTTTCTAATATAAATATGCGAAAGAAATGGTCCTGTCGACATTGTGGGCCTGACAGTAAAAATGTTCTTCAAAAACGTTTCACAAAAATAAACTCCTTAAAAATAAATTGATAGCTTTAGTATCTTTTGCAATATTTATACTTTTTAAAAAAAAAACTTTTAAACTTTTTTAAAAAAATATTTAAAAAAAAAATAACGTGTCTAAGTTTTTCCTTTAAAAAAAATTGACGTTTTTTTTTTTTTGTTTTATAGAAAAATTAATTTCTTTTAAAGTTTTCTATTGGCAAATTAACGGTTTTATTATTTTTCTTTTGTTTATTCACTTTTCAGGCATTTTCTAGAATTTTTCAAAAAAAAAATTAAAAATTTTTTTTTTTAGGAAAAATTAGGTTTTGAAAAATTTTCTTATAGAATTTAAAAAAAACTCGTTTAAGAATTTTTTTAAAGGGGAAAAAATTAAGTTTTTCCAAATTTTTTATAGAAAAATTACACTTCCAAAAAAATATTAAAAAAAACCGAGCTATAAAAAAAAGTAGCTTAAAACATTGAGTTACTTCTTATTTAAATCTTATTTATTTTAAATGATGGGAGACAAATTTTGCATTAAACTTTCGCGCATTTTCCCTCAACATAAAAAAAAGTTTCTTTCAATTTCTTATTGTCTAATCAAGATTTTGTATAACAAATTATTTATGGTACTGAAGGGGAAAATTGTTGTAAAGTGATTTTTTATCTTGAAAGAAAAACTTAAAAAAAAAAAATATAATTGATTAAAAATATATAAACAAGTAAGAGTGATTTATACGTAAGTGCCGCATCTCAAATACCTTTCAACTAACGTAATGCAGCTTCTTAGACCACTCAGCCACTAAAACACATTATCAGATAGAATTAAAAACAGGTATGAAACCAATTGAAACCCGACACCACAATATAGCGTGTGGCTTATTTGGGACTCACAGGCAATCATGGACCCACTTGAGCAAAATTTTGTTATAAGGTTAAGATTTATTTAAAAGTTCTTTGTGGTAAATATAAAATAAAGATATCTTTATCTTGTTAGCTTTTAAGTGATTTTAGGAATGGAGGGGTTATGGTACCTGAGGAAAATTAAAGAACTAGCAACAGTATAGCAGCACTACATTTTAACATGACATAGTAGCTAAGGTAAAAGCTATCGTCGCAAATTTTTTTGACAATATTTACTCCCATTTAGAAGGAAGTTATGGTTAGTGTTGCTAATTTAGCCATTTCAAGGCTAGACTTAGGCATTTTTCATCTCGCTTATCCATTAAAAAGATCAATTTAGTCATTAGCCATTCTTTACCCGTTTTTATTTAGCCAAATTTAGACGAAAAAATTTAATTGTGTTGAAACGTTGCATTTTTCTTACTCGTTAGCGCAAATAACTTTAACAATAAAAAAAAATCAATTTTATAAATTTCTTAAACAAACAAACTAATCTCTTATGTGCAATTTCAGTGTAGTAAATAAATTTTTTAAGTTTTTTATAAATATTAATGGGTTTTTTCGAAATAAAATCTTGTTTACCCGTTTTTTATCCACTTTTACTAGAAATTTTGCCATTTTTAATAGTTAAGAGTTGAAATCACTGGTTTCTGCATTAATAGCTATTCTCAGGAGTAGTATTTGTATGAGAGCTATAGTGACACATGGAACGATAACAATAAATTTTAATAGGATGATTTAGATTCAAATAAAATATGTTTGGACTACAATAAATCTAAGTACCAACATAATAAGATGGTTTGTGGGCAGAAAGACTATTCCGGAAAGATGTTGGCAGGGAAGCCATGTGAAAGACCGATACTCACCATTTCTTTGCTTCGTTCTTGTGACAATTAAAACCTATCTACTAAATTTCATCAAATTATCTTCAACACCAAGGCTACGTGGACAGACAACCAGCCAGCCAAACGGATGGACGGATGGACAGCATTGGATCGACTCAGAAAGTGATTCTGAGTTGTTTGGTATACTAAAAACTGGTTCCAGGATCATTATTTTTTAGTCATACAACCATCAGCGCAAACGCAAAGCGTGGGTATAAAAACAAAATTGAGACGAATTAATAAAAAAAATTTTAAAAACACAAAAATTCTATGTAGAAAAATAACCTGTAACCAAAATTTTCTTTTATGAAAAATATTAAAAAAAACATTTGGGGTATTCACAAGGTGTGCTATCATGTTATATTGTCATAATGGTCTAATATTTTACAATGGTTTAAAAATGTTGTTGTTGCTTTGTAAACAAAAAGTGTCTTAAATTAATAGAACTTTGCTTGATATGTTTATTGTGCTGTCGTAACTAATCAGAAGAGATATGTGCTGAGCGGCTGAGCCGAGCCGCCTAAGTTTTTGTAAGCCGTCGCCGTTAATACTTCAATATTATCCGGCTAACATCCGAATTTAACCTGCGGCTAGCAATTTTTGCAACAAAACACTTGCGGCGTCAAATTAGATCGGCTTAGGACTCTGCTGTTTGGTAAATAAACAAAATACAATTTATTTGTGATTTGCTTCTGAAAATTAGAAAATAGTCTAATTTAATTTATTAATTCATAGATTAGAATTAAAAAATATTTATATTTTTGTTAAATATTAATTTTTTATATCAGCTGGCTTAAATTCAAAATAGCACCCTGAATTATGAGGGGTTTTTCACAACAGTCGTATTTGTTCATGTTATTATTTTAAGACGTATGACTTTATGACACCTTATGAATACCCCAATTATGTTTTTTATTTAAGTTACTTAAGATTTTTTTTAGAAAATGCAAACTTAAAATTTTTTTTTAACAAATATTACTCATATGTAAAACAAATTTTTTAGCAATTTAAATCCCAAAACAAATTCCTTAAAGAATTCCCATCTGTATAATTTGTATGAACATTTTATTTTCTACTTTTTCTCCCTATTTAAAATAATTTTTTTTATAAATTAGCTTTAAAATAGAATGAGTCGTGTTGAAAAAGGAACAAGAGAAAAAGTACCCAGTCTGCAAATATCCTGACAATATGAACAAATGATAGCTTTGGGTAAAATTTACACATACTTGCATATATTATCTAATAAACACAGACACACACGCACACATGCAAATACTTTTTAGCAGACAACAGAACATCCTTTAGCCAAACCAGTGGCAAGGATACATACTGGTATTGTTGTATATTTTAAAGTTTAATTTTAACAATAATACCTGCTGCCCATAAGCTTATGAATGATAAATTATTAAAACACAAAATAGAAATATTATTCTAATACTGCTGGTCTTTTAGTTTTTGAAACAGAAATTAAAACAAAACTGAACGACAGTGGAGAGACGAATAAAAAAAAAGAGCAGGGAAAAAAATTTAAGAGCCCTTCATTTTATCCTTTTTAGTTTTTAAATCGAATTACGAAGAAGTTTTGTTCAAAAGATGTTGTGTTAAGGAATAAAAAAATCAATCAATTTAATATCTTTAGTTTTTCTAAAATCTTTGGATGAAGTTTCCTGAAGATCTGGCCTAAGCAACCAGTGAAATGCGCATAGGAATAGCTTATCCCTTCAACAATAAAGTTCAGTGTTTTTATCAAGAATAAAAATTGGGAATTAAGCACGACTAACAAAATCTTGAAAAATCAATAATTTTAATAAAACTGGTTAGAATAAAATTTTATTTTAATTGAAAAATTTCTTAAGAAACCGCTTTTTAAATGCCTTAACAAAAAAGAAAGAACAAAAAGGCCTTTTACTTACTTTCCCTTAGTATCTACTCTCATGCTTAAGTGTTTAAAAAACTCACACTATCTCTCTCTCTATCTCTTCTAAAGCAATACCCCAGCGGGAAAACATAGAAGACCTTCTTACTTTAGACCTCTTTAAAAACTTGCTTATACACTTTTTTGATTCCATTGCTATTCTTATCTTACTGCTAAAGAATGCCTCATAGAAGGCCTCGGCTCTTTCGTATAAAAGATAAGATACACCATCCACATTCTCTTCAATCAGAAGGGAAAAGGGAAGGAGTACAATTAATAATCATATATTTTTTTTTTTTTTTTTTTGATCCCGTAAACATTCTTATGGAGCGAAGTGGAAGGCCTACTCCGCAATGACAACGTGTGTTAAAAAGATATGAATATGGAATGGATCGAGTAGGCCTTGTATATCCAAAAGAAGGAGTACGTAGGCCTTCTAGAAGTCATCAGTACTTCTTATTTCTTCCGCCGGGACTGTGGGTGTTCAATGTTTAAATGTATTGAGTGCAGACAAAATGACTAACAAACTGTTAAATGTATGTATAAATAAATGAAATAATAACATTTAATATTATGATGCTTATAACTTTTATGTTTATTATTATTACAGTATTTTAGAATTGTATAAAACAAATGTTGGTTTTATGGTCATGCGTTGCATATACACAAGAGCAACATTTCAACTTCCGTCTAACTGTCCTGATTGTCTGCATTCATGCGTTTGTCTTTTGAGGCAAATAAAAGAAATGAGTTTCAAAGGTTCTTAATATATGAAAAATATTTTACTTTAATTAAATATAAATATGTATATAAATTCTAAAAAAAAATTTAAGTTATTTGAATTTTAATACAGAAAAATCCACGTTATTAAAATATTTCAATGGAAACATTTACGTAAATATAATTTCTCAACAATTTTAATGACGTAAAATTTTTAAATTAAACGTTATCACAATTTTTCTGTAGAAAAACTACCATAATTACGGTTTTTCAAAAAAAAAATATTATATTATTACAAATGTTTTTAAGAAAATTTACCATATAGAAAATATTCCTGGAAAATATTGAAGAAATAAGACTATTCAAGTATAAAAGCTTTTGAGGATTGTAATTTGACTCAGAATACACATTCCAATAACATTAAAATTTAGAAAATTTATCATTATATAAAATTTTATATAAACAGATTGGTGCTATTACAATTTTTCTATAAAAGAGAGTTGCGTTATGACAATCTTTCTTTAAAACAATTTTTTTTTTAAACCAAAAAAAAACTACTTGATATAAATTTTTCTAAAAACAAATTACGTTATTATAATCTTTCTGTATTAATATTTTTGAAATTGTGGTTTTTTTTCAGAGAAGATCACGCTATTAAAATTTGTTCTATAAACTATTTACGTTACATGAATTTTCTATATAGAAAAATTTTCGTCATTACAATTTTTGTGTAAAAATATTAACATTGTTATAATTTTTTTAATTGAAAATTTGACGCCATTACAATTTTTCAACAACAAAATTAACCTTATTAAAAATTTACTATAAAAAAAATTTACATTATTTAATTTTTCCTATTAAAATAAATTATGTTCTTAGAATTACATATGACGTTATTTATTTATGTACAAAAAAACTAACGCTTTTTAATGTTTATAAATAAAAATATGCATATGTGACGCACAAAAAAGAAAGGGACCTAAGGGTAAAAACCGGTTTTGTTCAGGAGAGCCATTTTTAAATACGTGTATCTTTGGTGTACCATCACTGAGCGTGTTGGTATTGGTCTCATTTGAAAGCGACACATCTCATGACGTCAGGAACGTGTTGGTCAACCTTGAAAACGCGCGTAGGTCGTCTCTACCACTTGTTTTGTTTAGTTGGTTTTTACTGTTTTCTGCCTAGCGCGCTGTTTCCATGAGTTTGATATCAATTTTGCTCGCGTTTTTTCGAATCCAGGTTTATTTTCTGAAATTATTAATTGTGAATTTTAATAAATACTCATTTATTTAAATCGTGAATATCACTCTGTTAGTACGAAAATTTTTTTTGCGCTTAGAATCGTCGACTTCAATTTTATAAAACGCGCATATCTCTGAAAGGGAACACTTTTGGGGCATGGGATCGGTCTCATTCGATGCTCAGATGTTGTCCACATCAAAAAAAAATTTAATTTTTTTTACCCTTAGGTCCCTTCCTCTATGCGCTGTCACATATGTTATTATAAACTTTCAATAGAAAGCTTTACGTTAGGAAATTAAAATTTTGTATAGAAAATTAACGTTATTTTTATTTTTCTATAGAAAAATTTACGTTATAAAATTTGTTTTATAAAATTTACGTTATAAAATTTTTTAATAGAAACAATTACGTTTTAAAATTTGTTTAATAAAAAAATTACGTAATAAAATTTTTTTATAGAAAAATTTTCGTAATAAAATTTTTTTATAGAAAAATTTACGTAATAAAAATTTTTTTATAGAAAAATTTACGTAATAAAATTTATTTATAGAAAAATTTACGTAATAAAATTTTTTTATAGAAAAATTTACGTAATAAAATTTTTTTATAGAAAAATTTACGTAATAAAATTTGTTTTTAGAAAAATTTACGTAATAAAATTTTTTTATAGAAAAATTTACGTAATAAAATTTTTTAAAGAAAAATTTACGTAATAAAATTGTTTTATAGAAAAATTCACGTAATAAAATTTTTTTATAGAAAAATTTACGTAATAAAATTTTTTAAAGAAAAATTTACGTAATAAAATTGTTTTATAGAAAAATTCACGTAATAAAATTTTTTTATAGAAAACTATACGTAATAAAATTTTTTTATAGAAAAATTTACGTAATAAAATATTTTTATATATTTTTAAACTTATACAATTTTTTTAATAGAATAATTACCGTTATAACATTTTTTTTATAAAAAAAATTACGTTATAAAATTTTTTTTTTGAAAAATTTACGTTATTATATTTTTTTATAGAAAAATTTACGTTATTAAATCTTTTTTTCAGAAAAATTTTCGTTATAAATTTGTTTTTATAGAAAAATTTACCTTATAAACATTTTTTATAGAAAAATTTCCTTTTTTAATTTTTTATAGAAAAGTGTGCGTTTTACATTTTTTGATAGAAAATTTTACGGTTTAAAATTTTTTTAGAAAAATTTACGTTACATATTGAATTTTTTTTATAGAAAAATTTACGTTATTAAATTTTTTTATAGAAAAATTTACGTTAGAGAATTTTTTTTATATTGTTTTATAGAAAAATTTACGTTATTAAATTTGTTTATAGAAAAATTAACGTTATTATATTATTATAAATTTATGTTAGAACAATTTTCTTTTTAATTAAAATAACGTTATTTTAATTTGTCCTTAAGAGACTTCACGTTATTTAGGCCCAGGCCCACGATTTCTACAATAACATTTCTTTCGTATATTTGTATTGAAAACAATAATAAAAAACATAAATAAGTTATATATTTCAAATAAATGCTATGTACTTTAATTTATTTTAAAGCTATTATTAAAAATATGTAAATATTTTTATTTATATGTATTATACATATAATAAAGACTTGACAATATTTTGTTGTACAGCTGTTTAGACAATTTTATTCAATGTGCAAGATGACGTATACATTCTACGTCATACAAAATAAATATTTCTCATACGCTTTGTATGTTTAATCAAACTGCTACACGCACACACACACACACTCTGTCTCTCTAAGCGGTGATGCCACTTGATTTGTTTGTTTACAACCATTATTTCTACATTAAAAACTTCAACATTAAAAGGTTTTTAATTTTTATTTTACTTTAAATAAGCGAAAGAAATGTTCTTGTCGACATCGTGGGCCTGGCAGTTAATTTTTTTTTAATTTTAATACCCTTCACAAGTCGACTTAGCCATGTCCGTCTGTCTGTCTGTCTGTTAAAAACACGCTGTTTTCGAAAGACTCAACATAAAAGAACAATATTGGTGTCAAATTCTTTCTTGTTCTCCTAAAAGTTTCGTGAGGATCGGTTCATAACTAACTATAGTCCCTTTATAAAGACCGATCTCGGAAAACAGCTTAGTACGCCTTACTAAAACTGTAAAATAATAATGCTATTGTAGGAAAATTTGGTCTGAGGAGATCAAAGATTCGGCAATGCCGAATAAAGCAATCTTTACTGTTTTTTTTTTTTTTTTTTTTTTTTTTTTTTTTTTTTTTTTTTTTTTTTTTTTTTTTGTTTTACTAAGTCAATCTACCATTTACTAAACAAGTGATTCTGTTAAATTTTGATAACTTTAATTTAGTTAATTAAAATTTTATTCTGTTTAAAAGATTTTCACAATATTTTACTAATAAAAGTAATCAAATATTTTCTAATTGTTTTCTTCGTTAAAATTTTATTTAAATTAAAAACCAATTCAATTTTCCTTGATTTTTAAATTTGCCTAAAATAATTTAATAATTTAAAAGAAAACAATTGAAGTAGAATTTTTTTTTTTTTTTTTGTTTTTCTACAAAACAAAAAAAAAAATCTCCTGCTGCCAAAAATTTCTTTAATGAACATTTTATTTTTAGTTCACAATACAATTTTTACCGGGTTAAAATTGAATAAATTTAAATAAATAATAAAATTATTTTTTTGATAAGATTCAATAAAAAAAAAGTAAATGAATAAATGCTTCAAAAATATTGATTTATTCATATTTATTTACAAAAACATAAACATTTACGTTAACAAGCAAACACAAATAAGTCCCAGTGGTTAATATTGATAGGGCACTAGTGGAATGGCTTTATGAAGGCCTCTTTACTCTATTCCAAAAGATATGTTTCTTAAAATATCCTGCCTTCAGAAATATGCCTTTCAGGAGGTATAAATTTCTGTTATAAATACTTTCCAACATATTCAATACACATTCGGTAGTCCCTTTTTTAAGAAGGGAGAAAGTTGTAATCTAATGTTTTTTTTTTTTTTTTTGTTCTTAGTGCTATTTGTTACTTCCTTTTTTTAGGAAAGAAAAGAAGTTGCTTAATTCTTAGACATTATTTTGGGCTCGTTAACCTACGTTAACAAATACGTTGCGAATCATCAGTTCCGTTTTCCAAACCAAGCTTATGTATAAATAACTAATCTTTCGTAAAGGTGACTTTGCATTACGGTTGCATCTGATAATATTTAAAATTTTCTCTGTTTTTACGTATAAGCAGTGAAACCTTTTGCGTTTGATTAGGTTAGTTGATAAATCGACGTACGTGACGTTTTTTATGTTTTTATACAGTATACACAAATAAGAAAAAATGAAATTTTTTACATAACTATATAAATTTTGGCAAATTTCCTGTTTTCCATTTAATCCTTTTTAACACGTTTACGGGTTTTACTAACGACCAACGATTGAAGTCGACCGCAACATTCTTCTTATTACCTTTTAAAAGTCCTTCATCTGAAAGCCTTTTAGAATTTCCGTAAGAAGAAAGGAATGTAGAAGAGCTTGCTCAAAAGACACCCTGTGCAAAAAATAAATAACTATGGAATGCGGTGAGAAGTTCTTACGTCTGCTTAATAAGGCCTACTATTAGGCCTTTTTACTCAGTATGTTAACCACTGTAATATGTCGAAGCTATCACTCACAAATACTTATGTATAAACACACAAACACTATTACAAAGAGAGAGTGTTTATGACAATACAAACAAAATACAAAGAGATGTACAATTCAACAATAAATCTGACATTTTAATGAGTTTTACTTGGTTTCTTGGAAAAAAATTTTTTGGTAAAATATATCACAGACTTCTGAAAAATCAGTAGAACAAAAACTAACAACAACAACTACCTGCAACAGGAAAGGAACGTTTTAAAAGGAATTTTTTTATTTTTATTTTTTATCTTTTAGGAATTGATTGGTAATTAAAATAGTAGATTTTTCTGTAATAAAGTCCTTGAAGTAGTTATTTACTTACTTACACATACGTACACAGAAAAAAATAATTTTCATATTTGAATACGAAAATCGCATATTTGATTACAAAAATTTTTGAATTTTCTGCGATGACGATTTTTGCGGAATTGATAAAAAAGTTTGTATGCATAATTGTTAAATTTTTAGTCAACAATCAAATTTATTGGGTCAATAAAAAAAGTTGTTGCCCAAAATAATTTTTTTCAACAAAATGTTTACTTGATTTGTTAAAATAAATTGTTGAAAATGTTGAATAAATCAAACAAAATGTTAATCGAATCTTTATTTTTTTATTTATTAATGATGATGTCATTAATTTTCAATTTTTATATTTTTATAAAAACACTTAAATTTATTATGCGGGGATAAGTAAGTTCCTATGCGCATTTCACTGTTTGCTTAGGCCAGATCATCAAGAAACCTTTTCCAAAGATTTTTCCAAAACTAAATATATTATTCAAATAAAACTGTAAAACAAATGAGAATTATGAGCTATTTAAAAATGGACAAGAGTTGTTAAAATACTGTCTTTACTTTGATTCAAATATTTATTTTAATTGAATATGAAGAAATAGTTAATTATTTCATTATTAAATATATTTTATTGAGTGCAAACTGTGTTGTTAAAAATTTTCTTGAGATATTTTTTTCTGTGTACATAAATGAAAAATATAAAATTATGTGCCACAACAATTATTAAAGTGACAATGAAATAAGACAATTTACTTTCTAATATGACCAATACGTTTTTAGGAAATGTATGCATAATAAGCAAATTAAAATTATTTAAAAAAAAAAAGCAAAAGAACATTTCGACCACACTGAACCAAAAAGGTACATGGAGGCAACTAAAATTTACGTTGAGCAAACGAAAAAATTTTTAATTTTCGTCCAATGAATTTGTTCGTTGTGACAATGAATGACCGTTTTTTTAAAGATTTTATTTTAATAATTTAGTGAACTGTTCGTTAAAATAACGAAACAATTAATCAATTCAACGAACAAACTTCGTCAATATTATTTTCTGTAAATTAATAATTTATTGAAAGAATACTTTAATTCAATGAACTTATTCGTTAATTCAGTGAACCCTTTCGTTAATTCAACGAATGAATTTGTTTTACAAATTTGTCGACCCAACGAACACGGTACATTGTATCAATGAATTATTTTTAAATATGTTCCATAGCAACTTTATGCCACCTGCCAGCCGCATTTACAATTCACTACTGTTACCCGCTAAGAAATTTTAAAGAATTATATAAAAAATTAAATGTTTATATTTTTTTCAATCGCGAAACCAAAACTAAGTCAAAACTGTTGTCATTATAGCATTGGGCGATGGTATTTACAAGCATACTTCTGTGCGGCTCCTGGAATTTTTGTTGTTGTTTGTAAATATCAACTAAAATGGCTTCTCTAGATGTATCATTAATTGTTGTTGTATAGAGAAGGTTTGGTGGCAGATTTTGGTGTTGTCGGTGTATAAACTCTTGGATTAACAGGAAAAAGAGGTACGATGTTGTGGCTGGAGAATAAATAAAAAGTTTGTTGACAACAAATCGTCTCTATAGGTTTTTCAATGCTTTTTCTCCATTCTTTTAAACGGCACTCACATTTCATTTATGTTCAAAAATCAAAAAGTCTGCTCGAGTGATGCCATGTTATAACTTTTAATGCTTCAATATTGACTACATTCTCTAAAATTGATGCAAGAAATTTAGAGAATTTTATTTTTCACAGATAGCAAATCAATTAACTGAATCTAATTTAACTTACAAATGCAGTTCTTTACATTTATTTAATTTGAGATTGACGCAATATACATATTTTATTTTACACTGCACTTTTGTATTTATTTTAATAATATTTTAAAGAGAACCATTTCGAATAGAATAACAACAAGAAATGCCAAAATATGGCAAACTTACACTGTTCAAAAAAACGGAAAGGAAATTGGGTTTTAGCGTATATTTTTTTTTTGGTTTTTTTTTTTTAAAGAAAATATTTTTATGGACTTTAAACACAGGATTGTTTTCAAAATTTGTTCAAGTTCTGTTCTAGTTTTGTTCTTGTTCTGTTCTAATTTTATTCTAGTTCTGTTCTAGTTCTAGTTCTGTTCTAGTTCTGTTCTAGTTCTCTTCTAGTTCTGCTCTAGTTCTGTTCTAGTTCTGTTCTAGTTCTGTTCTAGTTGTGTTCTAGTTCTGTTCTAGTTCTGTTCTAGTTGTGTCCTAGTTTTGTTCTAGTTCTGTTCTATTTCAGTTCTAGTTAATTTGTTCAACATTTTTTTAAATTTTTTTTAAATCGCTTTTTTAAATGTTCTTTCATTCTTATTGGATATTTTCATTTTGTCCAGGAAATTTTAAAACGATATTGTGGTTTTAATTAACAATGAAATTTAATTAAAAGCTTTTAATACTTAAAAACAAAATTATAATAAAATACATGCGTAGACACATGTATCATACAAACAACTGCAGATACATATTTTATAGGTATGTACATGGAAAAATATGTGTAAAGTAGTTTATAATGAAATGGAACTAAATTTTAAGGGAAACCACAAAAACATAGAAAAACAATCTGTGATTACAGGTACGAGGCCAAAGTTAAATTAATAATAAACTAGTTAAATTGCTGAAATATTTGTTAACCTATTCATTACTTTTAAAACAGCTTTCGTTATTTCTAATGTATTTTTCATATAAATATGTTTATAAATAAATAAATTATACATAAAATTCTACACTATAATCGATTACCACTACTACATGTTTGTCACAAAATTTCATACATATGCAGGGTTTTCACCTCAAAACTAATTCAAACATACTCACTCACATGTCTATATGCCCAAAAATAAACATGTCACTTTATGTGGCTGCATCTGTAGTGATGATGATGGTGATAGTGGCAGGCAACAGCCTTATCATCATCATCACCATCATCCTCGACAGCCACACAAATAGTGGCAGTCACTAGTTGAGTCATATAAATTCCCTCCACTCCTATTTTTGTACACATACTTAAAAATAGATTAAAATACGTTGTAAATATTTAATAAATTACCATGAACATATTTTTTCACAGGAAGAGAGCGAGAGAGAGAAATGTAATAGAATCACTAAAATATTACAACCAGAAAATTTACATATAAATTATGAAACAAATTTTGAAATATTACAGAAGCACATTCATACAAATACACACACACATGTGACCATAAAACTGTACATACTGTGATATGTTGCTAAAATGTATACATAAATGCCAAATATTTTATAGAGTGTTTTAAGGGAGTTGGAAATGGAAGAGAATGATGATTTAAGTGATGTAATCAAAGTGTCATGAATACAAAAATGTTAATAAAATTCATATGGGATTTTTTTAGATATGTACATTTAAATTTGTTAAAGAAAAATGCAAAGAATTTTAGAAACCAGGTACAAATTATTAAAAATTTTGGAGTTTCAAAGTCTACCATTACACTTGAACTGAACTTGTACTGAACAAGAACTAAGCTAAAACTGTACTAAAACAGATCTTGAACTGAACTAGAACTTTTTTTATTTAATTCATTCAAAGCTAAACTAAAATATAAACAAGAATCTAAACAAGAGCTGTAATTGTATGTAATCACATAATTTATCGTTAACGATTGCAAATTTTTTTTGATTACATTCAAATCGAAAATTAATTTTATGATTTTAGTATGAAATCATGAAATCAACACGATAAAAAAGATACAATATTTTAAAATTTGTTATTGTTTTAAATGTAAGTTAAGCGATCGAAGTCTTCGTTCGTAAATAGATGAACAGGCAGTAAATAATTTTTGGAAATCAATTCATATATTATTGGAATGCAATCAAAAATTTCGTTTCTTTCAAATGAAGTTACTTCTTCTATAACTAAAGCCGACTCAGATAATGTTTAATTGACAACAATGTTGCAACCGCTAGATTACAAAAGGAATAAATTCAAATCACATGATTTCAAAAAACATTTCATTGCAATCGTGATTTCTTAAAAGATTGATTTAAAAAAAAAATACAATCACAAAATATTGCAATTTTAACAAGATTATTTAAAAATCAAAGAATGAAATCAGTTAGGCTGAAATCATTTTGATTTTAAGGTTAATTGATTGCAGTTTTTTACTAAATCAAAACCTAAGTTAACATCACAGAATACCACAGAACTGTCACGAGACGGAAGATTTTGCGTTTTTTTGTCTCTTTTTAAGAAAGCTGCCCTTTTTCATTTCTCTTTGCATCATCTTTTATGCCGCAATACAATGAACACAAATTTATTTAGTTGAGATTTATTTGCAAAGCTTTTGTAAAAATTAACTTTTAAGTTTACCACAACACAAGTAAATAATATTTAAGTAAATTATAAAACAAAAAATATTAATAAATACATTTTTTTTTGCACAAAACACAACGTTTGTTGAACAAATGCATTTTTTTTAACGTGGTCTGTGTTTTGTTATTGTTGTTTTGATCATGCCATTTGTGTTGATTGTTGCTGCCTGTTTTTACACATTGCCACTTCACTACCAAAAAAGGTTTCTGTCTTTTTCTTCAAAAGCTGCCCTCGCAACTGATTTGGGCCTTTTTCACACGTCACTTTTTACAGTTCTGTGGTATTCTGTGGTTAACATCCTGGCCACCGATGTCGACCGCTTTGCATTTTCAAAGGCAAACAGCTGATTTGCGCCCCACTAAATATTTTCAGCACGACAAGTCTATTAACAAGGCAACCGAACAATAACGTAACAGTTTTCATACAAAATTGTGGCCCACTAAGAAATATTATGCGACCACAAATGGCAAAATCAGTCACTTGTGTTGTGGTTGTCGACAGAGGCATTTTGTTAAAATATTAAACGAAATTTTTCTTAACACAAGGCACCGCAGTGGTGCAGAGGTTAGAACTCAAAGAATTCTGATGAAAGAATGTGGTGATTCTTGAAACACGTAAATTCAATCCAGGTTCGAGCCTCAGCTTAGCCAAGAAAATTTCCAATGAGTTTTAATAAAAAATGTCATGTTGTAAAATTCCCTCCTTCAGTAAAAATAATATAATGAAAATTTAATTTGACTAAATTGACTAATTTAACTAAAAAATATCGAAAATATAAAAAAAATAAGAACCCGATTGCAAATTTTAGCCGCAACAATATTATGCATTTATCAGTATTTTTTACAACATTTTGTTGGAATTTTCATTCAAAACTAAATAAAATTATTTTAAACGTCAGAAACAATTTCATACAAATTGTTGCTGAAGTTCTAGTTGACTCAACTTTAGTAACATTTTTAAAAAATTTTAGTTACATTTTTGTTTTAAAAATGAAAGGAAAATATATAAAAATAATTAAGGAAGAAAAAAGATAGAAGAAAAAACGAAATTGTTTATCTGATTGGGGTAAAAATACACAAATTTTTTATTACATTTTCAATAATAAATTGTATGTATTTTTTATGTTTGATATCAAATATATGTTATGTCATATGTACGTTATATGCCAACATACCAACATGTGAACATGTTAATTCTGTGGTTTTCACGAATAATCGCGTAAGTTATAAAACCAAACTTTTCAGGAGAGCAAAAACTATTATTTTTTTCAATTGCGGCTTCTGTAGATGCTTTTTTAAATATTTTTCTTTACTATCCTCTTAACAGAGACTTTCTACGTATTATACATAGTTTTCATGAAAAAATCCTCACAGGATCACAATCTGTAAAAGGATTAAAAATGCATATGTTTGATTGACTCATTAAGTGTGTGCAATATAACATCATATCTCCACATAAGTTCTTTTTTTGTGAAAATAAATGTTATCATTTTAATCACACATGACGACTTACGTTGTTATTTTTAGCACACAAGTTGGCGACATATTCAGAGTTTTTGATACTTATAGCACTACGTATGGACTTAAAATTACAAACAACCACTCATCTGCTGTTGTTGCAACTAAAGAAGTCAACAATAAACGCACATGTACATATAAGTTGTTATTAATAGAAAAATTTTCAAAAGATACTTTCATATTTTTTGCACGAATAACAACATAACATCACATATGCTTTTTATTTGGAAACATATTCAGCAATTTTACAATTTTTGGCGATGTATGTCGACATAAATCGTTATAATAGCAAAATAGTTTATTAAACAGTTTACTTAAGTTGTTTTTAGCAGAAAAAAATTAATAATACTACATTATATTCTAAAAAGCTTAATACTTATAAAAACCTAATGCAAAATGTAGCACTTTGACATCATTATCTCAATTTCGGTAAAAACCGACTTACGCGATTATTCGTGAAAACCACAGCATTATAAACTGTTAAACGAAAAACCTGTCGACCGCATAAGTTGGCGACCGACATCGCGGGCCTGGCTGTTAATTTATATATGAACTAAAATTGGAACTAAAAAAAATAATAATATCGAGTCATTACCGCAAAAAAAAGCTTAAGCGACATCATTTTGAATTTTCGTTTTTTTTTTAATAAATGACTTTATTGGCAAAACTTGCATCATATCCTTAAATATCATGGTCACGTAAGGTATCGTTAGATTTGATAGCAAAAACAAAATTATCTTAGCGACAACCTTCATACAAAATTTTTATGCAAAATAATAATAAGAAAAACCTTATCCTGTAAAATTTGGTTTTGTTGCTTAAGCTTTTTTTGCGGTAATGACTCGATATGTATTCTGAAGGAGAATCTGAAAAGAAGTCTTAACTAGAACCCGGTCCAAAATCTGTTCTAAAATCTAAACAAGTCCAAAAAATTTGCACTTATATTTAAGTTATAAAAGTTTTACTATAGTAAACTTTGTTTGCTATTGCCGCTAAAAAACCCTTAAAATAATATTTTTTCTCTGCTAAAATATAAATCCTCTTTGAAAAACACTCACATAAATTGCATCCACTATTTTTAAATTTTTTTTTTTTTTTATTGTCTACAATTTTGTGTTCAGTGTCTCTTTAATATTTTGAATGCGTTTTGTAGTTTTTGTAAATACTAAAGCAGGATATTTATTGTACATTTTTTTTATTAAGTAGCAAAACCTTTAGCATTGTTCATGCAACATGCACTATGAGGCATGCAACACTTACAACAAATATAACTATAGAATCGACACACACTCTCTTACACATTTAAGTGTAAAGTAAAATGTATTGTGTTTATATATTGCTATATTTTCTATGCTTGTATGTTTTTGTAATACTATTTGTCTGGCTGTGTAGGTGTAAAGGCATGTATGAGCGTGTGTGAAAATTTATGCAAGAGTATAAGTGTAATAATGCATTTAATAAGCTTTTATAATGGCACATTTGTTGTTGACATTGTTAGTTTTGTCGGTTATTTTTATTTCTATTTATTGTTTTCTTTTTTTAAACTTTTATTATTTTTTTTATTGTTGTGCTTGATATTTTTGCTATTGTTATTGTCGCATGTTGTTAGCAACTTTTTGTATTTTACCTGTACACAAACAAAACAGGTTTTGATATTTTTGTGTGTGTGTGTGTGTGTGTGTGCACAAAGAGGATACATGAAGAAGAGAGAGAGAGATGGAGAAAGGTGTTTCCTATTAAACACTTTTACAACCATAAACATGGTTTGACATAAACCAGGCAGTTGAACAGAAACAACAAAAACAACAGCAAAAATAAGTTGTTGCATTATGGCAGGTTACGTGGCAATGTATTTAATTTCCTGAGTAGAAAAGTTTTCTTTTGAAATGGAAAATATGATTAATGTTTTTTTTTTCTGTTATAATATATTTTTTATAGTTTGTCTTTTTCAAATTAAAGAGAAGATAATGGAGGACAAAGGGAAATAAATAGTTTATTTAGATGCGGGTTAGGTTTGTTTAGTCTATTAGAGAAAATTCAAAAAAAAAAATTTAATTTTAATGCTTCTTTTGCAAACAGGTTTCCGTTTACGAATGATAGAGAAAAATTATAGTGATGAATTAATTTACTTAAAAAAAAAAATTTTAAGAACTTTCAGAAAAAACTAAGAACTGAAATAGAAATCTTATACATAGAATCAGATAAAAAGTTTAGTCCAAAATCATATAAATTAACTGAATTGAAATCTGAACAAAAAAAAAACTAATTAGTTAATTGACTAGAATGTAAGCTTTAAGCTTACCAGAATCTAAGCTGGAATCGGAACTAGAATCTAGTTCTCACAAAAATTTTAACTATTGCCTAAGCTCAAACGTAAATCAAAAACTAAAGAGGAAGCTAAACAAGCAACTAAAGAAGAATCTGAACTAGTATCTAGACAGGACCTTAAAATACAATCCAAACTTGAACTGTAACTTAGACCTGCACTAGAAACGAAACTTAAATCCTACTTAGAAACTAAACTAGACGTTAACTTAATTTTAATTCAAAACTGAAGCTGAAATCTGAGCAAGAATCTAAAATTGAATCCTAATTAGAAACTAAAATGAAATCCGAACTTGAGCCTAAAAAAAAATCTGAACTTAAACTAAAATAAAAAACTAAATTAGAAACTGTCGTAGTTTTTAGACTAGACATTTTGTGAATTTAAAAATAATATCAACTATAATTAGTATTGTGGTTATTTTGTTGAACTATTTATGGTTTTTAATCAAAATTTTTAATATTTTTAATTAGGCTTAAGTTCATTAAATTTAATTTTCAATAAATTATTTCTATGAAGAAAGGAATTTTACAACATGAAAATTAATTAAAATTGTTATTGAGAATCCTTCATTTTTGACCGTGGCCGGGATTCGAAAAAAACCATAAATAGTTCAACAAAATAACCACAATACTAATTATTGTTAAAGCTTAGGCACGAGCTCTATGTGTTCATTTGTCCTTCAAGTTGTGCTGAGAAAGGTCAACAAGAAAAAGAAAGACAAAAATGAAAAAACAAAAAAATGTACTTTGGACTTCAAGAAAAATTCTTGACAAAAGTACGAAAAAAAAGAAGTAAGGAAAAACATGTAAAATCAATTAAGATAGATAATCATTCAAAAATGCAAACTTCGATCTACCAAAGGTAAAAATACAATTTGGTTTAAGGATTGATGTTTGACTATTGACGTCAGCAGTCGTCGATGGCTGCGAGTGTAAAACGGCAAATCCATCTGAGGAGATCGAGTGGTTGCGATCGAAACATGTCATGGTAACCTGCCGGCCGCGGTTCGAATCCCGTCCACGGTCAAAAATGAAGGATTACACAGGCCAACACTCAATTTGCTTCTTTGAATTTACGGAAAAAATGTTTTTTTTGGCAACTACCATAACTGTAAATAAGAAATTTTGATGAAAAAAATTTTTGAAAAAACTAACAGACGGTCATAAATGGAGGTCATAAGTGAAGGGTATAAAAAAGCTATATCATGAAAACTAGAGCTGATAGAGACAAACTGGTTACAGATTTGAATTCAGCGCACAAAAATTAACTAGAATCAGTTGATAAATTCAAAGAAGCAATTTTGTCGGGCTGTGTTATCAATAACAATTTTAATTAATTTTCATGTTGTAAAATTCCTTTCTTCATAGAAATAATTTAATGAAAATTAAATTTAATGAACTTAAGCCTAATTAAAAATATTAAAAATTTTGATTAAAAATAATATCAACTAAAATCTGAACAGGTCTCCAAACTATAATCATAACTGGAACTCGAACAAGAATCAAAATTATATTCTAAATTCGAAATTGAACTACACATCAAGTTTAATCTTAGTACAGAACAGAACTGGAATTAACGTGAAATCCAAACCAGTACTGGGAAAAATAAGAAAATAAACAAAATTTCGAATTGGAGCAAAAGTATAAATCAGTGCTGGATTCGGTAGTGGAAACATTATAAAAAACATTAAAGAAAACATTACAAAACGTTAACTTTAAAATATCAAAAAAATAACGTTTCTCTGTTTGTAGTGTTTGAACACAAAAATAATACAAAAAGATGAGAACATTTAATTTCGTTCTGTTTCTTAAAAAAAACACAAACTTCATTGCGTTCGGTTAAGCACATTAATGTTCGTTTATTTCAGTTGTGCTTAGCACCGTTTTGTCTAGTAAATTACCAAATATGTTTTACAAAAACAAAATACATAACGAAAAAATGCTGCAAAAAAAGGACACAAACAAAACATGTATACAATACACACACAAGCTTTTCGTGCTGTAGTCGTTGCTAAAATTTCTTTTCTTTATCAATTCTAAAAAGTAACACTGTAGAACATTAAAATATAATATACGACTACAGAACCACAACAATTGTTTAGTTTAATAACAAATAACATAACACTATATAATGTTCGGTACTTTCTAGAAAATAGCTATGAACGGTATTATGGGTTGTGTATTAATACATAAACACCAAAAAAATAGATATAGTTTCTGGTTGTGTAAGCCGTACGCTAAATAATGATTTTCGAACACTGGTATAAATGTTAACCTTTTAACTGTATTGTACACAAACGCTTTTAGAACATTTGAAATTACCTGTATAGGTTAAAACTTAAAGCTTCATTCAAATTTAAATATTTTTCAATTTATTAAGCTTTTTAACTTTATAATATTAAAAACTGTGATATGATGATTTTTTACTCACTTGCAAAAAATAAAATGCTTGGTAAATTCAGGAACTTTTACAATCTTAAATGTTTATCGTATTTGTTATATTTAAATTTAATTTTAGTAAATATTGGCTTAAAGTAAATTAAATTTGTATTTCTTCGACCTTTTTTAAATTATTAAAATAAAAAGTTTTTTCGAGCTCGAGGCCAATTATTTGTAAAAAATAATATATGTATATTATTTATTAAATTATTTGTTCCAATATTTCGATATCCTTCGGATATCATTATCAAGGAATGAGTTACAAATATATTTGTAAGAGACGTATTACTATCTCCACATTTAATATTGCACAATTAAATGTGGAGATAGTAATACGTCTCTTACAAATATATTTGTAACTCATTCCTTGATAATGATATCCGAAGGATATCGAAATATTGGAACAAATAATTTAATAAATAATATACATATATTATTTTTTAGAAATAATTGGCCTCGAGCTCGAAAAAACTTTTTATTTTAATATTGGCTTAAAGTTTATATTTAATCCAAAAGCTTTTTTTAATCTCAAAAAGCTTTTTTGGCGCAAAAGCTTTTTGTTATAAAAAATTTGTACTTTAAATTTAATTAATTTGAATTCGTAAATAATTGTAAAAATAAAATTTTATACTAAAAGTTTCTTTGCAGGAAATTTGTGTCAATTATTCCAACAGATTGGACTTGTGAAAATAGAACAAGTACAAGAAGAAAGAACTCATGACCAGTGAAAGGAGAACCAATCATTTAACTGGTTTATGAAGAGCAAAAAGGTAGAAAAAGTAATGATTTACAGTACAATTCTCACCGAAGGTGTGACACATTTTTTGAGACTTTCTAAAATTTGGTATTTCAATTCAATTTTAGGACTTCTTTTATTGAAATAATACTTCACTGTGTCAAAATAATACTACATTGTAGTAACTGACACTTAACACGTTTATTGAGAATAGATATGTGACTGGTCAAATGGTGTCAATTGACCCCCCTCCAATGACAACCCCATGTAAAAGTGATAGCTCTTATTCATATAAAGTGTTAGAACTAGAACCGGTCCCTACCATCAAAGACCTATCACGGGACTACTTTGGTGTCAGTTCGCTTCCCTCTAGGGTTTTAACCTGAAAATGTAAAGCTTGTGGTTTAATCTTTTGTTCTTTATTTTAAAGCTTTTTTTAATTAAATATATTTCTACACACAGAAAAAAATGCCAATGTAAAATTAACATGGAAAAATGTTGATTGAGAATCATAGTAATTTTCTGCAAAAGTATGCACTTTATTTAAATTTATCATTATTTCATATTAATTTTAAATAAAATAACCTTAAATCACGTTTATATAATATTTTTCACTGTTAAAATAAAAAAAAATATATTAAAATATAAATAAATATGGATTCAATATTGAATCCATAAAAAGCTGTTTTATATTAAAATCAAAAGTTAATCTTGTTAAATTAACATGCATACATACCCAGTAAAAACTTCGCCTACAAAATAATGTGTTGAGTAATCAGAAAAACATAAGAGCACTACTTACAATTCTACGGAAAGAACCAATGAATTTTACAAGGGATGTCCCAAAATGAACGCATTCAAAAGCAAGTCATTATTTTTTTCCTTTAATACATCCAGAAAAAAGTAGTTATAGAAGTTGTTATAGATGTAGTTATAGAAGAAAGCTACTAAATAATGAGTTAAAGAAGCTATTCATTTTGAAAAAGTAAGCGAAGTTTTTACTGGGTACTTAAGTATGTATATTTTTTATTTTCATTTTTAAAATAAGTTATAAAAAGAAGACAATTCCCGTATTCTTTTAATTAAAATTATTTAGTTAAATAGTACATCCAGTTTTCAAAGTAGAATGATGACGAAAACCATATTGGGCGATTCTGCTGATGCTTCTGTTATCAAAGGAGAATACAAAACAAGTGAAACATGCGTTACAGGGGTAAGTGTTTTGAATTATTCTTAAATAAATGCATATGTTGTCTCTGAAGCTTCTTCACACTGTTATAACACACTCAAACCAATTTGATTCTACATGAAATTCACGTTGTTTCAACTTGAAATAACTTTCATTCAACGTGATTCGAATTGTTATTTCAATGTAAATTACATTTTGCTCTAACTTTACAGCAATGTTAAATTAACATGAATTAAAGTTATTTTAAAAGAAAAAAATGTTGTTCGCAGTTATTGTAAAACCAGGTTCACAGAAAAAATGAAAAACCAACTTCAATTAACGTATTTCTTAGAAATTTGTACTATTAATTAAATTCTTTACTGATTTTCCGCCAGCAAACAAAATGATCATATCAATTAACGCATTTGTAAGATTGAGCTTTTCTTGCTGTTCAGTTTCAATCAATAGGTTTAATTGAAATTTGACCACCAGTAAAAGAGGCTATATAAAACGTAAACGCAAATCAAAATATTTTTTTCAATCAACACACTTAATTGAAACAATTAAAAAATTGCTTGAGAATTTAAAATATTTTGAAGTTTGTGTGTATGTTTTCATATTTGCAAATATACACACAAACATTATAATTTCTGTTTTCAATTAAGGCTAATTAATTAGAACAATTAAAAAAATTGTTTAAAATAACATTATTGAATTAATTGAAAATATTTTGGTGAAAATTTTTTCTGTGTTGAATTAACATGAAAAACGTATAAAGCAAAATCACCACCGAAAAATTTTAAATCAACCTTGTTTTCTACGTTTTTAACTTGATTTTTTCTGTGTGTATACAAATTTTAAGCTATTTAAAACCTTTCTTTAAGCTTTAAGATTAATTGCTTTTTTTTAGTAAAAAAGCAACTAAAAATTATTACAAAATATCTTAAGACTTTTTTTAAACTTTGATAATGTTAAGCAACACATTATCAAAATAATTTTTGGGAATACAAAATTTTAATTTAAAAGATTTTGTTATTCGTGCTTAATTCCGAATTTCTATTCTTAATTAAAACACTGATGGGATAAGCTGTTCCTCTGCGCATTTCACTGGTTGCTTAGGCTAGATCGTCAGGAAACTTCATCCAAAAAGATTTTAGAAAAACTAAAGATATTTAACCAAATAAAACTGTTAAGCGTATAAATATAAATATAAATATAAATATCAAAGTTTAAACAAAAACATCAACAATAAACAGTGAGTTTATCCCTTCTTACATTCCCCACTACAATAGATTAGAATTCTTCCAACATTAATTGTAGTTGTAAGTCGGTTAAGAAAACACAAAAAAAAAAAACCAAAACAACTTGCAAAAGCATGTTGCCAGTTAAGTTTTTGTTGCTTAACCTTAAAACGCTTAAGCTCTGTTCTAAAATGCTTTGTTCTTGCTGTAATCGTTAATTCAAATTTTTACAATCTCCTTAAAAAAATATCACTCTGAGGTTTTTGCTTGAATAAAAACTATAAAACTTAAAAGCTTTGTATTATAAACTTTTTACGTGCTGTTTTACATTACGATCTTAAATTAAAGTTTATAATTATCACTTTAAAAGTCAATTACTTTGATTGTTTTTTGTAGCTTGTAAGCTTTTTAATGAAAGACTTAAAAATTTTAACTTTAAGCTTTTCACTTAAAACTTGAAAATCAATAATTGCACTTACCGATTTTGCGGTGGAGCTTTCGCCTTTGTTGCTAGTTGTATATTACGATTTTCTGAACTTTTAGCGTCTGTTAATCTTTTATTGCTGTCTCTTCCTGCTATTGTCATCGGCGGTGGAGTGGCATATGGTTGTTGTCTATAATAATTGGGATAATCATGATATTGCTTAGATCTAGCCTCTTCTGAATTTTGCTGATCCTCATTATTTGGACCAGGAAAATCTTCTCCAAAGTCATCATAATACTGAGGATTAACCGGGGATGGATTATAGGGAAATGATTGCTGTCTGTAATATGGTTGCTCTTGGTGTTGTCTATAATAAGATTGTGGTGGTGGTTGCCTGTAGTAGGGTTGAGATAACTGCGAATCCTGTGGTAGCTGTTGTCTGTAAAAAGACTGTTGTTCTTCTTGTCGTGATCTTAGCTCTGGCTGACCAAGATAATCATCACTGCTTTCGTAATCTTCATCTGGAGCTTTGCTGTAGGGATCTTGTTCATCGTTGTCTTGTTTGGGAGGGACTTCCGCCATTTGCCGGTAGGCTATAGAGGGTTTGGTATCGGTTTTTGAATATACCACTACTGGAGTTTGTTCTTCATAGTAGGAGTTGGACTTGGGATCAGTAAAATTAGATTTTTCATCGGTGAGGTCTCTAGCTAGTCGGTCACTATTAAAAGCTTCCTGGCTTGTTGGAAGATTAAAAAGCTCTTCTGAATTTTCGACTTGTTTTTGAACTTCGGATTTAGTTAAAACCAATTTATCATTTGCTGATTGTTGCGAGATGTGGTTTTCAGGACTTTCAAAGCTATTTATTAGTATACGCATCACAGTGGGCTTATCGTTGTAAAAATTGCTGACTTCGTTTAAAGCAAATGTAGTAATAATAAGGCAAAATAGGCCCAATAGGGCTAAAAGCAAATATTTTCTATAGTTTTTTGGTTTGCTCTCGTAGTAGTATTCGTAGTTTTTCATGATTTCTTAAATATTAACACTAAATAATATTAATTATACAAATTAAAAAAAAAAAGCTTTTAAGTTCTTTATTTAATTATTTTACAATTGGTTTTTTTTATGTAAAAACTTTTCTTTAGACAAATTTTCTTTATTCGAGTCAAGACGCGTGCCGTATTGTTTCGTTACAAATCGCTTACTATTTGAAAATTGTGTTCTGATTTTTAGTAAAATACTTGATCTACTTGCTCTTCTTTGAGTTTCTTTTAATTTTATGTTCTTCCTCTTTAACATGCCATTCGAAAGGCGTGATATTAAGAATTTCAATGCTAAACACAAAATCATGGATAAATAAGCCACTCTCTGGATCTGATTAAAAGAAAACCGTAGAATTTTTGAACACGATCATTAACACTCACGACTTAACAATTAGTATTGGCCCATAAGTTACTCATTAGTAGTTAGTAGAGGAATGATTTGGTATTTGATTTGTAAGAAAAGTGTTAATAAATTGTTAAAAAAAAAAAAGAAAATAAGGTAAACTGTGATGTGTTTAAGGTTCTGTAGTGTTCCACTGCTCCAGTTTCTTAGATTAATTAAAGCGAGCTCTTCTGCTATGTCTGGTGCAAGAACTGCGCATTTTCGTTAAGGCTAATTAACACTTTTTGTGGTTCAAGCCAATTATTTGTTGACGTGTACTGCTGGTTTATATTTATTTATGTATATGATATTTAAAAATTATATTTTTCTATTAACTAAAAACCTTTATTAGATTTTTTTCAGGTGAAATATTTGGCGATTATTTTCATATTTGTATAGTTTTAGGGTGAAAGTTGTTTTTTGAAAAAATTCTTACTTTCTGATAGAAAATACAGAATTTAATGTTTGTTTATTCATGATTGAATTTAATTATAACACTAAAAGAGTACTAATTTTGACAATTTCTATCACAAATATTAAAATATGGGCACGCTTAAATCCATAAAATTAAATATGTACGTGGCATGTCAAGACATAAAAAATAAGTTATGACCCGAAATCAATGTTTTAATCAAACAGAAAGTTAAATACTCTTTTCTTAAATAGTTTAATTTTTTGTATTTTTGCAAAAGCTTGTTGCCTGTATTCATAAAAATATTTTAATTTTAATAAAGGTTTTCGAAATAAATTTTGTATGAAAATTTTTCTTTATAAACGTTTGTTAAATAAATTTAATAATCATTTATGAATACGGTGCACAGTGTAAGATCTTGCCAATCCAGGAGGAGTTAATTCAATTGCAGCCATAGTTTAAGAGATATCGACTTGAAATTTGAAAGATTAGCTTTAATTTTTAATGTGGAGGCTCAAATCTAAACTGAGACCAAAACTACTTCCCCTCCCATATTAGCCCAACATTATTTGTAGAATTGAGCCAAAAAAAGTCTTTTTAATAAACTAAAATTTATTAAAATAACTGTTTTTTACTAGAGAAATATTGAATAAAATAAATAAAGACAATGGCCCATAATCATAGTCAAAAATAAAGTCGACTTTTTCTAAAATATACTTTAGAACAATGGTGCTCACATGCATTTAAAGCCGGTTTTAGTTTAAAGTATACATTATTTTGACTATGAGTATGGGCCATTATTTTTTGTTGTTTTCAGGGTTGCAATCACATATTGTATTATATAATACGTTTTATTTAACCATATCACTACCGTACTATAACGAGTGATTTTTGACAAATATAAGTAATTTTTTCGTGCAGATGTGATACTAAAAAGCACCAAAAAATTTTATAAAAAAAATCTAGTAACCTTCAGAAATAAGACATGTCCTAAGATTAAATGTCCCACTGGGATTTTTAAATCTCATAAATTGGGACTAAATATCCCATCGATAATTGTTCTATGACAAAAATATTTTCTGTTAGAATATATGCTGAATCAGCAGCTCTAAGATCTCAAGATCAGAGTCACTAGAATTAATTATCGCAGAGGTTTCATCTTCCTTTAGTCTACCACCAGATTTGTTTTTATTTTTTCTCCAAACATGCAACGGAAAAACACTTATTCACACTGATAAATTGGAAACCACTTGCGCATCCAATAGCGGTTTCCAACAAATAATTTTAATAAAAAATAATATATAGTTATTTCCGCCTAATTGAGTTTCTAAAAATGCACGACTTTTGACGCAATTAAACGGGAACTCAATTAAGCAGTGCTCGGTTAATTGAATCGCCGACACAATTAAGACGTAAATCGCTTAATTGAACAAGATGTGCAGTAAAGCGAAACATCCATGTGTAGATAGAAAATAAAACTTATTTCTTTATTAATTTTATATAACATTTATTTCTATAACAGAAACATGAAACATGACTTTTGTGGACAGGGCTGCCAGGTACTTTTTTTTCTGACAAAATTGTAAATTTTTTTTAAAAAATAGTTAGAAAAATGTAAATCAGAAATCCCCAAAAAGCCCCAAATAAAAATTTTTGGTCAAAAAAATCATTTTATTTTTTTAAATCCTTTTTATGCGATTCCAGTGACGAATGAGCCAATTTAAAAGAACTTGGAGCTTGTTCAATCGGTTTAAGCTATTCTTATAATCAACAATAAAAATACATTTATGAAGTACTTCGATGCATCATAACTACTAACCAATAGCCTAGCATTTTCACCCCAATCTCTATTATAAAGTTTTTCATATTTACTTATTTTTGGGGAAGACATACATAGTTATTTGCTTCAAAATTGTCTTTAAAAAATCAAACATTTAATGTGTTGTCAACGCTCTTAAATCTATTTTTAAATTCTTTTTTTTTAACACTCACTCAAGAAAAATAAAAATTATAAAGTACCTTTTACACACTTAACAAAAATGGTAATCTTGATTAGGACCCTTTACACTATATAAGAGTAAGATAAAAGTTTTGCTACTTTTTTTCATATTTTATATACGAAACAAAGAAAAATAAGCGTATATAAAAAAAAGGGTAAAATCCCCAAAAAATCCCCGAACTTTTTTTTTTAAGTCCCCAAAAAAATCCTCAATCCCCAAATGACTTTCTTTGTCCTTTTTGCTCACATGAAATCCCCAACTTTGGGGATAAATCCCTAAGTCTGACAGCCCTGAGTTTATTGTGTAATACACACATACACTCATAAAATTAAATTCGTTTTCAGTACTGTTAAAATTGAATAAAAATATTGTTATGAAGTATGCTGTTACATGGTTGTAATAGAACTTATTTTATTAACAAAATAAAACTTGTGCATCTTACAATTCAGGGTTGCACTTTTAGGTCATACAAAATATCGTTTATTTAGAAATTGTAATAAAACTCTAATATGAACAAAAGTAACAGAAAGTTGTGTTATAAATTGTGTGGGACGGTGATGCCATATTACTCTTCTTCCCAAGGAACACGTAAAAGAATTCTTCTTCCAGAGCTGTCGTGTAGGCTGCAGGTTTGTCATTGCTTGTGGCTGGCTCTTCACAGATTGTAATTGTATCTGATTGTGGTTGCTCTCTATATATGTATATATGCTGCTTTTAAACGGTCGATGCTTAGTTAACATGTTTCCCATTTAAATTAAGTTTATGAAATTTGTCACAGCGCTTGATTACAGTAAACGGGCCTTCATAAGGTGGTTGCAAAGGTCGATGACGAAAGGTGTTATTTTAGCATGAGAGACGGTTCAGATCTCAGAACAGATTCGACTCGAATTGCCTGACCTTGTCCGTAATAATTCTTTGCGGAACACCAAATCGTGATATCCACTGTCGGCAAAATTTTAATGTTATTGTTTCGTTGGTCATGCCTTCTAAAGGGTATGCCTCAACCTAACGGGTGAAACGATCAACACATGTGAGACTGTAACGATTACCCATATATGGCGGCAGAGGCCCCACAGTATCGATGTTGACAATGTTCAAATCTTGCTGCGGGAAGACCATAAGTAGAAATCGGTGTTTCGTTGGATTTTGCTTTGTTGGCATGGAATTCATTTCTTTTACCATTTTCTGCAATCTTTTCTCGCACCTTGCCAAATGAAATGTTCTGAAATAAGTTTTGTTGTTTTGGCTACGCCATTAAATCAAAAACTTTTTACGGAAAGGTGATGTTAAAAATGGACGTGCTTTACCGGTCGTAACATCACAAAATATTTCCAGTAGCGAAACAGGAATTTTGATTTTTTTAATTGTCAAATTTGCGTTGTCATCTTAAAATTTTTTTAGCTCCTCGTCGTTTATTTGACTTTTCAAAAGTTGAGCGTAATCAATATTCGTGAAAAGCTTTGAATCGTGAGAGGGCATCGGCTATAATATTTTGCTTGCCAGGTACATAACGAATGTCGGCCGTGAACTGACACAAAAAATCAAGATAGCGGGTTTGTCGTGATGTATCTAATATCTGATAAAAATCGCATTGAAAGGGCTTATGATCGGTGTAAATAAATACAAACATTTCTGCCTTCCACCATGTGACGAAAATCCTTAACAGCTTTATAGACCCCCAGCAGTTTCCTATCGTAGTTACTATATTCTTTTTGTGCTGAGTTTAAACGTTCAGAATAGAAACCTAAGGGCTGACATATGTTGTTGTCGAGTTGCTGCAAAATGGCACCCATACCTGATGCATCTACTGTAAGGGCCAATGGTGCATTGGGTTCAGGAATACTAGTAACGTGGCATCACAAAGGAAAGTTTTACAGTTTTCAAATGCCTGTCTTGTCTCATCAGTCCAGTCAATTATAGACTGATCGTTTTTTTATTGCCCATTATAAATTTACACAAAAGGGCCTGGTGTTCGACTGCCTTTGGCAAAAATTTACGGAAAAATTCATCATACTTAGAAATCTTCGGTAGATTTTAAACACTTTCAGCTAGCTGGTACTCGACCAAGGCCTCAATACGATTAGGTGGATATAAAGCAAAATTGAGTTATTGCACGTAGAGAAGGTGTTAAATCTTTTGAATATGGGTAATTCCATGTCAAATCGACCAAGAGTGGGACCCGACCCCTTTCGATTTGAATGAAATTTGGTGAGAAGGTTCCTTTTATCCTATAAGGAACATATATGAACGAAAAAAATTTTTAAAATTTTTTTTTTCAAAAGTTACGTCATATTCAAAATGGCATAATTTCGCCGAATTAGCCGAATATGTTGAGTTTATTTTTTCTATATCTCAAAAACTACTGCACATACGAAGATGATTTGTATGTCATTTTAAAGAGAATACTTGGGGCTATAAGCAATATATTGAAGAAAAAATTTTTTTTGGAAAAAATGTAATATCTGCAAAATATTAAATTTTTAAAATGGACTAAGTCAAAAACCTAATTTTTTTTTGCCTAATTTTTTTTTATATTATACCTCAAACTGTTCTTTAAAAATCCTAAAACTTTGAAGGAGGTGTTTTTTTTTTTTTAGATATGAATTTTTTTCTTTCGCAACCTTTAAAAAAATAACCTAAAAATAAAATTTTAAAATTTTAATTTTGAGCAATAAGTATTTATAAAATCTGGTTTGTTTGAAAAAGTAATATTATTGGTAAGGTTGTTTTTGTTTATTTGTTGCATCTTTTGTTGGGGCTCAATGTGGGCATTTTTTTAAGAAAAGTACACCTTTTGTCACGTTACGTCTTTGAAAGTCGTTTTTTCTTCGTCTCTTTTCCTACCGTTAATGCCGGGCTGCTTTTTCTTAACCTAAAATAAATGAAAGTGTTATGAATGTTGAAGCCTTATTCAATGTAAATACAATATTAAGAATTAAAACGTTATTTTTTACCTGGTTTTAAAGCCTGGTTCGCTCAGAATCTTGTCGATATTGTTCAATTTACCATCCTCTCCTTCGCTAGATGAAGATAAAGTTTTTATTTTAATAAATTTATTCGAAATAGGAATGGCGGCATGACAGGAACGTACTCCTTGAACTGGTGAAGCATTTTTAAACCTATTTTCCAGTTTTTTTCAGTACGTTGAATGTGTTGATCTGAGACGAAATTAAAATTGATTCCTTGAATATTATCTTTCGCCCATCGACACAGTTGCTCGGGTGTCTGAATTTGTTGATCAGGTGTCAATTGTAGATTGGCTCGGCTAGCTAATCGCTTAACTGTTCCACCCAAACCATCACTTGGCCCTTTTCCATGAGAAGTTGCAAAAAAATGCCATTCTGCTCGAATTTGAAAATCCTCTTCGTGGTGTATCAAATTTACTAAATTTTAACGATTTTTATATTGGGATGCAGCACCATCAGAAAAATAAATTATTTTTGAAATATTTGGAATCTTATGTTTAAGGAACGTCGTTAATGTCTCTTGGAAGCTGTAAACTGCAGTAGTATTATGAGTTAAGTTATCTGATATTATTACCAAGCTAAGAGGTACGATATCACTTCCATTCTCAGCAATGGATCTATAATAGCAAGCGAATGGATGAATTGTCGCTTGTCTGTTATTCCAATACACTCCTTGAACACTATTTTGAAGTAAAAACGAAAAATTTTCAGAGAAATCAGCAACAACAAGAACTTGCCCTATCTCAAGATTATTTTTCGTAGTTTTAAAATATTCGGCTTGTTGTTTAGCTACAAAGTCATGCCAAAGTAATTTTGGAATATATTCTACAACAAAATCAACGAAATCTTCAGTTGATTTTATAACTGTCTCCAAAGAGCAGCGGTCTACTTGAATCCACTGATTATATGTAATGTCATCTAAACAGTTTTCCGTAAAAAGATTTTCGAGAATATTTTTTAATTTGGACGAGCCGGGACAAGCATTGCATACACCAAGATAACAGTCATCCGTAGGTGTTTTACAAATAACCATTTTCATACAATCTTTATATGAAGAAAATGGTTGAGATCCATCCTTCATTTTTAGTTTTTCAAGTCTAGCACCTTGAAATAGCATTTTAAAATTTTCATGAATCCGGCAAACACATACTACGTGCGTACCAGATGCACCAGCTAGAACACATTCGGGTGGTCTTAAACTTGCAAATTTTGAAAAACCAACTTTTTCAAATGGATATTTTTCTTTAAACATGTGAAAAATTTCACTTAGGTTACCCAAGATTAACCGTTTTTGTTTTTGCACTCGCAGACCGTTTTCATAAGCAGATTTATATTCTTTTTTACCGGGTAGTTCTCTGCTGACGTCTTGTTTTCTAAAGAACTCTTGAATTTTTTCTTCCGTGGTTTTTAACAACGGATGACCTTTATGTTTTTCAGGAATGAATAAAATGCCATCTTTTTTTACGTTTTCTTTAATTTTTTTAGCCATGTACGAAGTTGCTCCGAAAATATCAACAATTTTTTGGGTTGACCAACTTGATGGTAAGACTGACAGGATTTGTAATTTTTCACTCAATTTGCTAGTACATATTATCAAATTTGTTCTTCAACTGTACTATCATTTCTTTTCCAGTTAATTCTGGGTTGTCATCAACAATTAAATTGTCATCGTCAATTGAGTCAAAAGAACTATCCGTAACATGCTTAAAGCATGATTGTAGTTTAGATATAATTTCATAATATTTTTGCTGGACATAAGTTTTTGATCGATTTAAGTATTTTTTTTTAAGAGGAGACAACCCGAGTATTTTTGCAACAGCATTGACACGATCAAGATTAATTGTTTTTGAACAAACAGTTGCACTTGTTGAACTACAAATTTCAGATGTCACATCATCTTGTTCAGATGGGGGCATCACTTGTTGATATTTTTCCACTTCAATACTAATTTTTTTCCAACACGAAATACACAGTTTTTTCCCGGGTGCAATTAAAGGAAAAATTACCTTAACATGAGTATAAATCTCAAAAGTAACGACTTTCAATGATTTTTGTACTCGAGTTACATGAATGTTATACGGATCAGCACACATTTTTTGGTTTAAGGTGTATTTTTCACAAAATTGTCTATCATGCTTATCGCAAACAAAACTGACCACAATACCACTTCTAGCATTAAGAGTAATGCGTTCTTTATCAGGAAGATCTACACAATTAATGAATTTTCCCTCAGAGCATACCTCATTATTAACTATGCCAATTGAACACTTATTACTTTCCATGATTACCGTTTTGACTATTATTTATTTTAAAGAAAAAAAATCACACTTTTTGCTATTCCAAACACGAAAAATTGCAATAATTGATTTCAGACTAACATATGGTTGACAATTAAATCAGTGTCGACTGAAAGTGCATTAAGCACAGCGATTTTTTTACTGTATTAACTGTAGAAACCAGTCCGGCATTATCGGTAGGAAAAGAGAAAAAAATGCCCACATTGAGTCCCAACAAAAGATGCAACAAATAAACAAAAACAACCTTACCAATAATATTACTTTTTCAAACAAACCAGATTTTATAAATACTTATTGCTCAAAATTAAAATTTTAAAATTTTATTTTTAGGTTATTTTTTTAAAGGTTGCGAAAGAAAAAAATTCATATCTAAAAAAAAAATAAAAACACCTCCTTCAAAGTTTTAGGATTTTTAAAGAACAGTTTGAGGTATTATATAAAAAAAAATTAGGCAAAAAAAAAATTAGGTTTTTGACTTAGTCCATTTTAAAAATTTAATATTTTGCAGATATTACATTTTTTCCAAAAAAAATTTTTTCTTCAATATATTGCTTATAGCCCCAAGTATTCTCTTTAAAATGACATACAAATCATCTTCGTATGTGCAGTAGTTTTTGAGATATAGAAAAAATAAACTCAACATATTCGGCTAATTCGGCGAAATTATGCCATTTTGAATATGACGTAACTTTTGAAAAAAAAAAATTTTTAAAATTTTTTTCGTTCATATATGTTCCTTATAGGATAAAAGGAACCTTCTCACCAAATTTCATTCAAATCGAAAGGGGTCGGGTCCCACTCTTGGTCGATTTGACATGGAATTACCCATATACTAAAAATGGGTTTTAAACATTTGTTACTGAAACGGAAACTAAGAATATCTGCAAGCTACAATATTCGACTAAAGCTACTTTTCCATATTGACACAGATACATTTACACTTCCACTAGAAAAAAGTGCTTTTTTATTAAAAGGAAAAAAAGCTTTTTATTACGTATTACGAATATTTTTATTACAAATATTTGTTAAAACTAAATAAATATAAATTTTATCAGAATATGAAGAATACAAATTAACAAAAATCATCTGATATCGTTAATCACATAACTGAAATCCGATTTTGTTAATTTGAAATTAAATATTTCAAATTTTGTTTTATTTGCTTGTTGGCCAAGTTTAATCATATTTCAATTCCATGAATTTAAATGAATTTACGATAAATTAAATTTATTTTTATATTATTCGACTAAGATTAAGATATATGAAATTTTGTTATTTAATATACAAATTAACAAAATTTTTTGTAAAAAAATCTACTTAAAAAAATTTTAAATATTTTTCTCTGATTTTATTCAAATAAAAATATTCGATTTTTTCAATATTCATTAAAAAATTTACAAATAATTTTATTCAACACCAAAAACTTCCAAATAGTTTTATTTAAAAAAAAAAATTTTAACATGTTTAAACTTTCACATGCTTTAAAAAAACTTTTATCTTCACACTTGTATCGTTAAATTTGAAACAAACTTTGTCTCCTTATAAACCAGTCAGCCTGATTACCGCTGGCGTATACGCCAGAGTTGTTTTTTGAAGTAGATTAAAGTGTTAAAGAAAAATTCCCCGGAAGTTTTCTTTATTCTTTTTTAAATGATGTTTTCTTTGTTTCTAGATGCAAATAAAAAGGTTTTTACACCATCCGAAAATGAACTATTATCATATCTCTGCGATATTGATGTATCTTTAAAAAACTTAAAGAAATATCCGAGAGTCTATGAAATTTTTTTAAAATATAACACACCAATTACATCTTCAGCACCAGTCGAGAGACTTTTTTCACTAGCAGGATTATTGAATAGCCCAAGGAGAAATTCTTTAACTGATGATCATTTTGAACAACTATTAATTTTAAAAACAGTTCTTAAAACAAACTCCCGTATTGTTCTTCAAGACTAGAATGTTTTGTAATTTTAATGAATTTGGTTTAAAAATAGTAAAATAAAATAATTTGTTAAACAATTTTTGGAATAAAACATTTAATATTTTTTTTTCAATATCATGTATTCAATAATTTATAATTTAAATATTTTTAAATTGTTTATAGTTTGTTTGAATAAAATCATTTAGTTTGTATTAGGTTTCTTTACATTTTAGTAAAATAAATATGAATATTATTCAAGTTTTTTATATTCAAATATATAAAATTTTATTATGTTTCAACGAATATTAATAAATTGTATATTTAACGTAAAAAGATAATTCAATTACAATTATTGTTTTTCATTTTAAATACATTACTATCGAATTTAAATTGATTCAAGAAAAATAAATTATCAAAAATTTATATTAATAAAATTTGAACATAGATTGATTTTATTTTCAGCTAAAAATATTAGCTAAAAATCTAATTTAAAAAATTTAATTTTCTATTTAATTCACATCTTACAGCTATGTTAAACCATATTTATATTTTTTTAAGCAACTAATAAAAAAATAAATGCCCCGAGTGAGGCTCGAACTCACGACCTTAAGATTATGAGACTTACGCGCTGCCTACTGCGCCATCGAGGCTATAAGTGCTGAGTACCCCAATTATAAGCAGTGACGCAGGCATCGTGTGAAGCCTATAAGCTAAAAATTATCAGTTTATAAGCTGATAAGAACTTTTGTTTAAAAATAACAAAAATTTTCTACAGCAACGACAGAATCCAATTAGACATTTTTAAAACATTAGTCAGTTGGTGGCTTTGTATAGAAAGATAATAAAAATAAACTAATAAAAAAATGTATAACAAAAAACAACATGCTTGAGATAACGAAAAGTTATTAAAAAAAATGTATTTATAAATTAAAATAGTGGCTGCTTTAAACATTTTCTTTGAACTAAAGATTTTTTTTAGACGAAAAGTGGAAAAAAGATAAACTTCTCTTTAACATGAAAGAGTGCTATATTCGGCTATGCCGAATCTTATACCTGAACCCTTAACCATGGTGCGATAAAAATAAAGATTCACATAAATCTTTTGACTTAGAAAGTCTTAGAATGTTAAAGTAATGTAAACACCGTTCTTTAGATGTAAATAAATCTATTTTTGTGCCATGCCCACTTCTCCACTCGCGCATATACTTTGTGTGATGACCAAGTTTGGATCAAATTTAAAAACTTTAATTCTTGCTGTTATAAAGATATATAGAAATTAGAAATGTCTTTGTATGGTAGGTGCCACGCCCACTACCAATTTTAAAAAAATATATTTCAAAATTAAAAAAAATATTTTCGGCAATAAACAACAAAACTAAAAAAACCCCAAAAAAATCTTTTCGCGAATATCGCCAAAACGCGTCGTATGAAACTTGATGCCGTTTTTATAATTATTCTTCTAGGGTGCTTGGAATAAAAATTGATCAATTGTCCCGAGGCTGTTGGTTTTTGATACCAGTTTACTTTAAAATGGTTCCCTTTTCTTATGGTAATCACGTCTAAGTATGGTAGTTGGTTATGGCTTTCCTCCTCCATGCTTAATTGTATTTGTTCATTAAATGAATTTAGTTTTTTGATGGTGTCATTTATTCTGTCCTTTTTCAATATTGCGAATAAGTCATCTACGTATTTCATGATTATCCTCGGTTTTTCGTCCATTTTATCTAGTGATATGTCCAGAAGTTGTTCCATAACAATGTCAGCTATCACTGGTGAGGCTGGAGAGCCCATCGCCATTCCTTTTCTTTATTCATAGATTTTGTCATTATACATAAAATATCTACTTTCCTTAATACAAAACCTCAAAATGTCTATAAACAAATCCTTTGGTATATGTGTATGTGTCTCTAAATCGGAATACTTGGAAATAATGAAACCACGTCAAATGAAATAAGTGCTTCGTCATAGGCGGTGTATGTGCTGTTTATTTTTTAACTAAATTCAACAGCATCCTGAATATTATATTTTGAATTCTTTGTCAAGTGTTTTAGTACGTCTATCATATATTTAGAGAGTCCATAGGAGGGTGAATTTATCGACGGTGTAAAATTGCTTTCATCTTCTCCCGATAGTCATTTTTGTCCATCGCTACTGGTTTGCTTCCCTTATCAGCTTTGAGAATAATTAAGTTATCATTTTTGTTCAAAAATTGTTTTGATTGTCCCACTGTGTCAAGTATTATTCTGTCTCTTTTGTTAATTGTTGTTCTTTCCAAATGGTCGTCCAGTAACGATGTTAATTTTTTTCTTGCTTTCTCTTGTTTCTCCTTATTTTCAATTGTTTGTATACCGTCCTCCCCCCCCCCCCCCCTTCAGCAATGTATTTAAAGTTTTTATAAAACATTTTATAAAAAACATCCATTTTGTCTTTATGTCGAGTGGTAAAAGGGCCATATCCCGATTACTAAATCCAAGATTGGCATCATTCCAAGTAAACTAAAACATGTACGAAAAAATCGTTTATGTTTTTTCTTAAATTCTTTAATCAAATTTCCTTATTGTGGGTGCAGTATTTATAAAGTAATAAAAGTTATTTGACGTTGTAGACAATTGAAATTTTATTTCACTTATGGAAAAATCACCAAAAAAAAAAGGTTGTACAATGATCATGTTGATCGTCAAAAAGAAACTGTGCTCATCCGAATTACCGTGCAGGTTTATATACAGCAGATTCACCGACAACACGCAATGTTTTACAATAACCTTATCCAAAAATTTTCTATATGTAATAATCATAAATATATTTGTTAAGTGTTATCTCTTGAAAACTTTATTAGGATGAAACAAATTTTATGGAACCAAAATGAAATATGCTCACAGTGTTCTCGAAAAGATTATTTAAAATTATTTATTTAAATGAAAACATAACAAAATTGTATCGGTTTTATCAACTGATTATTAAATAAGTCTTCTTTTATCTTCTTTAAACTACATAACTTTAGAGGCTTATTCATAAAAAATATTTCCGGTTTATGAAAGGTTTATAAAACAATATTTCTATGAAAATTTGTTTCGTCTTATCTTATTTAGTTTATTATTTTCTTTGAAAATTTGTTTAATTAAACCTTTTATAAAACTGAATTATTTTTGTTGAACTGTTTATGGTTTTAAATTAAAATTTTCATATTTTAAATTAGGCTAAAGTTCATTAAATTTAATTTTCATTAAAAAGTGTTTCTGATTCGATCGGTTTACTAAACGATGCGTCCAGATTTCTATGTATCAACCAATTATTGCTACTGATATCAACAAGAAATGACTCTGAATTAGAGTTTTTTTTTCCCCGGACTTTTTCGATTCCCGGGAAAGCGGGAAATTTTTTTAAATTTCCCGGGATCCCGGGATCCCGCTCCATATAAATAATACAAGTAAATTTTGTTATTAATTAATGAAAAAAACTTTTATTAAAAAAAACGTAAGGGAACTTGTTTACAAAGAAAGTTAAAGAAATGGTTCAATACTAAAAAATTAATTGAAGATTGAAATAGGAACTTGAATTATTATCACCTCACGCCTTTATTCCCTATTATTATGCTTTTATTCAGTATTATTATGCTCTGGATACAAGATAAAAAGATAACATAAACATAACAATTTAATTCATAAAACAATAATAAAAACAAAATAAAATTAAGGTACTCAAGATATGAGATCAAAAATATAATTAATAAAATAGATAAAATATTTTAAAGAAATATATAACATTTTTTAACGGTTTAGGAAATAACTTTCTGACACACTCAAAGCGCTTAGTAAGTCGTCAAAAAGTATATTCCAGATTTAATTTACTAATTATCATGTTTCCGAAAAACTTCGTTCATTTTTTACCGAGGTTGGACAAATAGTTAAATACATAGTTAAATAGTTGCACCGTTGTAGCATGCTTCGGATTCACAATCAGAAGCATTTTTTTCTTTTTTATAAGCAACGTCTATATCAGTCAAATGTATGTCAAGGTTGATGCAAAAAATAGCATCAACCGGACTGCTTCTTACAAACCTTTTCATTTCAATAGGTCCATTTGTAATCTTTAGGACAATGTGTTTTTCAAGTTGTATGTTTCCAAAATGTTATTTTATTTCGGTTTCCCCGCACTTCACGGGTAATTTGTGTTTATCACCTAATAAACATATCGCTCCTTCATTGCATCATAGTCATATCTCAAAATTTTAAGTAACTTTAGCAAAGTTTTCCTTCATACCTTCTCGTATTATATCTCAAACTGAACCAAAGTTATAACAAAATATATCTTCAAATCGGTACATTTTGAAAACTTTAATAGCATTTTACCAAGATCGTTTGTTTTATGATATGACTATGTTGCAATAAAGAAGCGATATGTTTAGGTATCTCCTATTTTTAAGACTTGTTCATGGACAATGAAACTTTACTGCCTGCATCTTATTTTGGATTAATGTACTTTATTAACTCTTCAATTCACTAAATGTAATAATTATCAACTGTTACACTGCCCATTCTGCTTTTAGAAGATTTATTGCATCAGGAGACATTGATTTAAATACATGTACTCACTTCTTGTAATTGCTCTAATCCACAACACATCCACAGATGCTAATTTTTAGAGAATAGAAAACTAAATTTCAAAGTATAAATAGCTATTTTCTGAAATTATGAGGAATTTTTTATTTCCCGGGATCCCGCAAGAAAAATCCCGGGAAAACGGGAAATAAAATAATTGAAAAAAACCCTACTCTGAATACATTCTAAATGTACCCTTATTAATGTAGAAAGAAAAAAACATTTAAAATAATTGAGATGTTAAGAATATTTTATGGCTGTTTCTTAGAATAAATAAGTTTACAAAATAGGAATAAATAACACAAACTTTCTGACTTGTTTTTAAAAAAAAAAATTTCAAAATTGTTTTATTTCAAAAGAGGTACTTTGATTTATGCTCCACACTGTAATTGTTTTTTTTTTCTTAATTGTTGCATATAAAAACATATAAAACTTTAAGGCTCAGTTAGTCTTTACTTTCTGCTTCAGTTCTGTTCCGTGCCGTTCTGTTACGAAATTGTAATAGTTACTTTTTCTGTAGCAACTTATCAGCCATCTATGACAAATTTATTAGTTTTGCACCGTCCATTGTTTTATTTCAATAACTTAAATGCACATAAATCTGTAGAAATTAAATTTTATGAATTCTTAAAATCAAAAAATAGTTTATTTCAATATAAAAATTTATTTTTTATTATTTATTTTGCTGTCACTTACAATAACTTAACAAGTTTTTGATTTTAACAAACTGAACGGCAACAGAACAGAAAAACTAATCAATTTCCCAGGTTTTTAAATAACAAAAACAAATCAGCTGATTCGTAACAGAACAGAAGGTAAAGACTAACTGAGCCTTTACAGTTTGGAATAACATTTATCTTCAACGAAAACTTGCTTGGCTTGCAGTTGTAGAGTGAAAATTAAATGTAGAAGCGAAATTATAGCAACAGAAAATTCATCTTTTAACCAGAATTTTAAGCAATTTTTTTATTTGCTGAACATGTTAAAAAATTGCTTCAAAAACTTCGAAATATTTGTGCAATAAATGTGCAGAAATGGCTAAAATGTGCAAACTATTCACAAACAAGTCGATACCAAAATTTATAAAAAAAAAACTCTAAAACGAATAAAAATATTGTTTCTGCCTTCATTGGTCGCCCAAGAAAAACCATGCAATTGCATACTTACGGTTTCCCTGATCATAAGTTTGTATATATGAGTACGCTTTTGTTAGTAGGATATGGCTGGACATCTCAAAAATCATTACAGATAAAACTTTAGACAGCAAATATAATTGTTATTTATTGCTATCCCTGATACATGTACAAATTCCTGTCTTAACTTTTTTTCATACATCAAAGTTAAGGTATATTTTAATTAATACGTTAAATTACCTCACTGAGAACTTTAAACGTATTCGCTTCGCTACCTCAATGAGGTATTTTTACGTACTCTTATAATTACCTCAACGAGGTATTTAAGCGTATTCGTTTAAATGACTACCCGCATAATTACCCAAAAATATTGGCATTTTTGGCGAGGTAATTATCTGTGAAATACTGTATTGTGTATTTTTTTGTAGAAAAATAAATTAATTAAAGAAAAAGCAAAAAGCAGGTAACATAAACAGAACATTCACAGAAAAAAATTTTGCGCCAGTAAAAGCATTAATCAAAAACAAAATCAGCTTTAATTAAAAATTTAATCAAGTGAATTAAGTGAACTAAACGTTTAATCAAGTGAATTAAAAGTTTAACTAATATTATTAATTTGCTTACTGGTGCAAATTAATATGGTCAATTAAACGTTTAATATAATTGATTAAAAGTTTAATTAATCTGATTAAACGTTTAATTTACTTGATTAAATTTTTTATTTTAACTGATTTTATTTTTGATTAATGGTTTTACTGGCGCAAAATTTTTTCTGTGTTATTAATAGTTCGGCACACACACCCAGAACGATATCTATTTTTTTTAGTGTTTGTGAAGACACAACCCTTAATACTGTTTGTAGCTATTTTCAAGAAAGATCCGAACGTTGTATAGAGTTTTGTTTTTCGTTTAAAAACAGAACGATTGTAGTGATACTAAATTTAGCAACGATCGCAGCACGTGTGTGTTGTGTGTGTATTCTGTAAATGTTTTTTTGTATGTGCATTTTGTTTTTGTAAAAAATGTTTTTTTTACCAGCCAAAAGGGCGCTAAGCACAACAGATATGAACGAACACTAATGAGCTGATCCGAACACAATGAAGTTTGTGGCTTAAAAAAACCGAACGAAATTAAATGTTCCCATCTTTTGTTGAGTTTGATAAAAACATTATTATTTTTGTGTTCGAAAAATTACTAACAGGGAAACGTTATTTTTTTTAATGATTTTCTACACACACACTATTACCGTTTGTGTTTTCCACAAATCTACCGAACCGAACACAAAGGAGCGATATTTTCCAACACTTGTTTAAAGTGTATAAAACGGTAAACTTGTGTACTGTTTTTAGGTGTTGTGCATAAAAAAGTACAATTGGAAAACAAGAAAATGTGCTAAATTCAGATGTGCCGAATCTTATTAACCCTTCACTATAGTATTGAAAATCGTACCAAAACCTTAAATTAAGTTAAATCAAAATTGATTATTAGAAGACTCAAAATTAAATTAGAGGCAGAATCTTGGTTTTAGGTTCATTTTTAAATAATAAATGGACCTATCTTTTTGACCTTTAATAGCAAATTATTCCGAACTATATCTATATATATATTTTTTTTTTCTCATTATTTATTTATTGAATCTTCATATATTAAATATGAACTAACAATAATTAATCGAATCTTATCCTAATTCTTTATTTTATGTCCTGCCAGTGCAAGACAAAAATTTTCTTCATCACGGGTTCTGTATCACATTAATATATGTGTTTATCGCTCATCTTAATGGGTAAGTGCTGCAGTGTCTCTTCTCCTTAAGCGAGTGTGGCCGCTATCATTTAAAATATTTCGAGCTAGTGGATTTGGGTGCAACTCTAGCCTTTTTAAATATTTTACCGCATACTTCGTAATAATAGTCCTTACCAGTGGCACATTGAGATCCTTGTGGATATTTGAGTTTTTAACATACCAAGGGGCAGCTGTGATTATTCGAAGAAGCTTATTTTGGCGCCTTTGAATTTTTTCGATATTTGAGGCCGAGGCAGTGCCCCATAGTTGAATACCGTAGCACCAGATTGGCTTTAAAATAGAGTTGTAAAGTAGTAGTTTGCAATCGAGACTAAGAACAGAATTTCTTCCAATAAGCCAGGTAATTTGAATTGCTTTTAGTTTCATTTGGGTTAATTTTGCTTCTATATGGCATTTCCATGTTAAACGCCGATCTAGATGAATACCGAGATATTTGACATGCGATTGTTGTGGCACTAGTTGATTATTGATTTTAATAGGGGGGCATGTTTCCCGACGCAAGGTAAATGTAATATGTACGCATTTTTGCTCATTGACCTTTATTCTCCATTGTTTTAACCACAGCTCTAGTTGAAATGTATGATCCTGCAGGTATCGAGATGCTTCACGACTGTTCTCGTGTACGCTTAGGAAAGCTGTATCATCAGCAAAAGTTGAGGTTAGGGTGTAATTGTTTGTCGGCATGTCCGAGGTATATATAAGATAAAAAAGTGGGCCCAGGATACTTCCCTGAGGGACTCCAGCTTCAATTGTCTGAGGAGAACTTAAAAAATCACCTTCTTTAATAATAAATTTTCGACCGACCAAGTAGCTTTCTAACAGCTTGTGTGTGTTAACCGGTAGGTTCAGCTTTAATTTATGTAACAAACCTACATGCCAGACTTTATCAAAAGCTTGAGAGACATCGATGAAGAGAGCGGAGCAATATTTTCTTTCTTCAAAGGCTTTTCTTATGGCGTTTACTATCCGATGGGTTTGTTCAATTGTGCTATGTTCTCGTCTGAAACCGAATTGATGGTTAGGTATACACCCATTGTCATTTAAAATTGGGGTTAATTTGGACGCTAAGAGCTTCTCAAACAGCTTTGATATATTAGATAATAAGCTGATAGGCCTATATGACTCAACTTTGGAGTGATCTTTTCCTGGCTTTGGTATCATCGTAACTAATGAGACCTTCCATTTTTGAGGGTAGTATTCAAGTCGTAAAATAGCATTAAAAATTAAAAGAATAATTTTCTTTGTTATGCTGGGTAGCTCCAGAAGCATTTTGTTGCTGATCTTATGAAAACCAGGAGCCTTCTTGGGGTTTAAATCACAAATAGCTTCTCAAATCTTAGGGGAACAGCTGCTCTAGCAACAACAGGTGGTAACTCGGCCGCAATATCGTGAGATATGTTTGGGGTAAATACGTTTTTTAAATGATTAACAAACAGATTTCCTTTTTCAACATCATTTCTTGCCCAACTACCATTCAAGTCTCTTAATGGTGGTTTAGAGACAACTGGCCTTTTGAGATTTCTAGCTGCACGCCATAATGAGTAGTCTGATTGTGGGGTTGCATCAAGTTCCTTAAGATATTTTTCCAGAGAAGCCGTTTTCTGAGTCTGCAGTAACTTTCTAAGCTTTTTTGTACACTCTTTTAGTAAGTTCTTAAGTAACGGGGATCTGTGCAATTGCCACTCTCTTCGAGCCCTCCTTTTTTCAGACAAGAGACGCTCGACATCTGTGGAATATATTTTAATATTTTTTGTTTTTTTGGGGGCAATACTGGAATGTTGAACAGCTAGTTTCAGAAAACTGTCAAAATTGGCAATAGAGCGATCTACATACTCCGGTGTACTAATATCTATATATATATAAATGAAAAATGTTTGTGTGTTTGTTTGCTTGTTTGTTGGCTTATTGACTCCTAAACTACTGAACCGATTTTTCTGAAATTTTCAGAGTAACATCACGTGAGCCCTAAAAATAAAATATGGGCAGAGGAATTGGTACCCCCCAAAGGATGCCAATATTAAATATCGTATATCTTAAGAGTCGCTGCACGCATTTTGTTAACTTTTGGTAGTAGGATCTTCTGAGCCCCAAAATTGAAATTAAATAGCAGCGCCCATAGGGCACAAATGTTTAATATCCCATATCTTAAGAACTGTTATAGTGAGAGTGTTCAAACTTTGTAGAAGTCACTCTTATAGTATACTTCACTTTTGAAAATAAAAATAAAGCGGGTAGGCGCAAGGGGGGAAATACCTCCCATAGGCTGCATACATTTAATATCGCTCAACAGAAGAACTATTAAAGGGAAAGTCCTTAAACGTGGTTAAAGCAGTGTAGCGAAGCGCACCGGGTTAAGCTAGTATGTATATAAAAATTAAAATTGTTTGTATGTTTGTTTGTTTTTTTGTTTGTTGGTTTATAGACTCCTAAACTACTGAACCGCTTTTCCTGAAATTTTGACAGTAACATCACGTGAGCCCTAAAAATAAAATAGGCTACTTATTTTTTCGATAGGGGCAGGGGAATTTGTACCCCCATAGGATGCCAATATTAAATATCGCATATCTTAAGATCTTCTGAGCCCCAAAATTGTAACAAAATAGCAGCGGGGGAAGTGGTTCCCCCCATAGGACGCCAATGTTTAATATCGCATATCTTAAGAACTGTTATAGTGAGAGTCTTTAAATATTGTTAAAGCCACTATAATGGTATACTACAAATTTCAAAATAAAAAAGGGCGGGGTAGGCGGAGGAGAAGCAGTACCCCCCAAAGAACGAAAATGTTAAATACCTAATAACTGATGACAAAAGTCTTCCAGTTTTTTAGGACCCACTCTTAAGATAAATTACTCCTTTCAAAATAAAAATAAATTGGGTAGGTGCAGGGGGAGCAATAAATTCTTATAATTATACAAAAATTAAAAATGTTTGTCTGTTTTTTTGTTGGCCTATAGACTGATAAACTACTGAACCGATTTTAACACTAAAATCACGCGAGCCCCGAAAACAATATAGGCTACTTATTTTTTCGATAGGAGCATGGGAAGCTGTACTCTCCATAGGATGCCAATACTAAGTTTCGCTTAGCCGCTGCACCCATTTTCTTGAACTTTTTGCAGTAAGCCCCGAAATTGAAATAAGGTATCAGGAGGGGAAGTGTTATCTCCATAGGACGCCAATGTTTAATATTGCATATCTTAAGAACTGTTGTATTGATAATGTTCTCACTTGGTAGAAGTCAATCTTATAGCAAACTTCACATTTGCAAATACAAATTTAGGGGGAAAGCGCAGGTGGAGCAATACCCCCATACGATGCATATATTCTATATCGCGTAACTAAAGAATTATTACAGCTAGAGTCTTCAAACGTGGCTAAACCCAATATTATAGTAAATTATAAGTTTTAAAATAAAAATGGGCGGGTAGACCGAGGAAGACCAGTACCCCAATTGAACAAAAATATTGAATACCTTATGTCTGAAGATAAAAGTCTTCATGCTTTGTACGATCCACTATTATGGTAAACTACACCTTTTAAAAAAAAAATAAGGGGGTAGGCGCAGGGGAAGTAATAAATAATATATCAATAAAAAAGCGTATGGTTTTGTTCCCGATTTTTCTGAGAATAATACACAACATCTTTCAAGAAGTAAGTTCAATAGAAAAAGTACGAATGGCACCTCCCATACCAATACACTTGAAATTTCTGTATATCTGTAGAACACATACTTGAAAAACAATTAAATTTTGTACAAGATGTGTTGTAATCAATACACGAGATCTGTTTTAAAAAAATGTTACTAATTTTATTTCGATGGGGGTAGCGAAGCGCACCGGGTTAAACTAGTATCATATAAATACGTATCAACTTTGTCCCCATCATTTTTGGGGGACTTCGGAAACCCCATTACAACATACACACGGACGGAAAACGGGTATTATTAATTCAATTCAGCTACTTGTAATGACGCCGAATATGTATTCTTTATAGGGTAAGATCCATATTGTAGAATTTCCAAAAGAAATGAAAAAATATAGTACTAAAAAGAGTATGTATTTCACTCCTAGCTCCAGAGATAAATCAGACTCTCAAAAAGCGAAAAGTAAGTAAAATAATAATATTCTTTCAGGTTCTGTGGGGTAAGTGTTTGGGTTAGAATCAATCTAATTTCACTTTCGGACTATTTCAAGTACGAATCAAGATTGAACCATCTTAGAAAGTCTTGAATTAAGCACTGTTTGAGATTAATTTTATCTCACTTTAATTTAAGTGAATAATCCGTTCTTGAATTAAGCATAAATCACTCTACAGAATTTTTTGATAGTTGATCCATAAGGTGAAGGGTATCAAAAGTTCGGCACAGCCGAATATTCTACCCTAAATTATTATTTTACACTATATTTAAGAAATAATATTTCTTACATTAAAACCTTATAAAACAGAAATTTAAAATCTAGTCTATTTCATAATTAGTTGCAAGAAATTTCTTGCTCGAAACTAAACAATTCAAATAATCATTAATTCTTTCTTTACACTTACTTTCCGCAATATGTTTGTGAATTTTACCAACTTCTTGTAACATTTATAGTTCTCCAAAGATTTGCATAATTTTTCAAAACAATATTTTGATATCTTTTCTTGAAAACTTGTTATAAAAACACACTCATGTACAAATTTATGCTAGACGCTCTCATAAGGGAAGAGATGTGCACACGTATAAAAATATTCTAGGATTTGTCTTAAAACAATGGATAAGGAGGGCAGATCGATAAGTTACTATAGTAACACAAAACATTTAAAAATATTTAAAGATCGATTTATATATAGAAAACTTAGTTTTTCAGCCAACTAATACTTAAACAACAATTGGGTCGTAAGAACGCAGGACGTACCGCCATAAGTTTCAAAAAAAACGCTCCATTTACCTTCAATTCCGTTGTAGGCAAGGCGAATTCATTTCAGGTGACATGCTCTGCTGATAATTTTTTTTAGCTTTAAAATTTTTCTTATTATCTTTGTTTTTTTTTGTTTTTTTTTTTTTTTGTGTTGCTTGTGGTTTTTGTACGAGTTGTACTTGTTGTAGTACCGACCTTACCTTTTATTAATTCGCCTTGGTTGTAAGCGTATTTTGTATTCTTTTGAAAATAACATTAGAAAATTATATTGTCTTTTTTTCAAATATTAAATTTTTAAGCACAAAAAAAATTAATTTTATATGTCTAAATTGTCTTTTTCCATGGCAATACGATCGCAACCGACTTATAAAATATAATTAGATCTGAGTTCGGCGTAAATACGTTAACGTTTTAGTTCAACAACGTATCATCATCATACGCTACTACTTTTAAAACGACCCTCTTATCGATAGATTAAGTCTGCACATTTCCCTTTTTAATATTTTCCCTTCCACTTACAAGAAACTAAAGCAAAGAAAGTCTTGTAGCAGATAACACTTATGATAAGACTTAACATGTTCTTTTACAACACTTAAATTTATTTAACGTTAAACAGAAAATCTACATCCTTATTTTCAAGCAAATCTACGAGGAACTTGAAGCAACATAAACATATTAAAGAATTTAATCAATTTTTTCATTTAAAAAGGGAATTTTTTTTTCGGGGGAAAAATCCTATTTAATCCTTTAAAATCCTATTTTTTATAGAAAAAATATATTCTTTTTTGGAAGAACCAATGACTTTTCTAAAGAAAACGTTATTTTTTTATGAAAACGTGAATTTTTGTGGAAAACGTGACTTTTTGTGAAAAGAGTGACTTTTTGTGGTAAACGTGACTTTTTTTGGAAAAAGTGACTTTTTGTGAAAAAAGTGACTTTTTACTGAAAAGTGAATTTATGTGAAACAAGTGACTTTGTGGAAAACGTGACTTTTTGTGAAAAGAGTGACTTTTTGTGGTAAACGTGACTTTTTGTGAACAAAGTTTCTTTTTGTGGAAAACGTGACTTTATTGTGGAAAACTTGACTTTTTGTGAAAAGAGTGAATTTTTGTGGAAAACGTGACTTTTTGTGGCTTTTTATGGGAAAGTGACTTTTTGTGAAAAAGGTGACTTTTTGTGGAAAACGTGGCTTTTTGTGAAAAGAGTGACTTTTTGTTGGAAAACGTGACTTTTTGTGAAAAAAGTGACCTTGTGGAAAAGTGACTTTTTGTGAAAAAAGTGACTTTGTGGAAAAGTGACTTTTTATGAAAAAAGTGACTTTGTGGAAAAGTAACTTTTTATGGAAAAGTGACTTTTTGTGAAAAATGTGACTGTTTTTGCAAAAAGTGACTTTTTGTGGTAAACGTGACTTTTTTGGAAAAAGTGACTTTTTGTGAAAACAGTGACTTTTTACTGAAAAGTGAATTTATGTGAAACAAGTGACTTTGTAGAAAACGTGTCTTTTTGTGAAAAGAGTGACTTTTTGTGGTAAACGTGACTTTTTGTGAAAAAAGTGACTTTTTGTGAACAAAGCTACTTTTTGTGGAAAACGTGACTTTTTGTGAAAAACGCGACTTTTAGCGAAAAGAGTGACTTTTTGTGGAAAACTTGACTTTTTGTGAAAAGAGTGAATTTTTGTGGAAAACTTGACTTTTTGTGAAAAGAGTGAATTTTTGTGGAAAACGTGACTTTTTGTGGCTTTTTATGGGAAAGTGGCTTTTTGTGAAAAGAGTGACTTTTTGTGAAAAAAGTGACTTTTTGTGAACAAAGTTACTTTTTGTAGAAAACGTGACTTTGTGGAAAACGCGACTTTTAGTGAAAAGAGTGACTTTTTGTGGAAAACTTGACTTTTTGTGAAAAGAGTGAATTTTTGTGGAAAACGTGACTTTTTGTGGCTTTTTATGGGAAAGTGGCTTTTTGTGAAAAGAGTGACTTTTTGTGAAAAAAGTGACTTTTTGTGAACAAAGTTACTTTTTGTAGAAAACGTGACTTTGTGGAAAACGCGACTTTTAGTGAAAAGAGTGAATTTTTGTGGAAAACTTGACTTTTTGTGAAAAGAGTGAATTTTTGTGGAAAACGTGACTTTTTGTGAAAAGAGTGACTTTTTGTGAAAAGAGTGACTTTTTGTTGGAAAACGTGACTTTCTGTGAAAAGAGTGACTTTTTGTTGGAAAACGTGACTTTTTGTGAAAATAGTGACTTTTTATAAAAAAAGTGACTTTTTGTGAAAAAAGGACTGTTTTTGAAAAAAGTGACTTTTTGTGGAAAACGTTCCTTTTGTGAAAAGAGTGACTTTTTGTGCAAAAATTACACTGCTTAACTTATTCTATTTTCTAATAATGTTTTAGATCCTTCAGGGATAATGAAAATGAAACTTATGAGTAGCGAAGTTGATTAAACGATTTCCGTCTATCCGTTAAAATGGTTTAACCGCAGACTGGGGAACAGGTATCTATATATTTATGTCACATATAGTTCAGAATGGTATGCCATTGAAATTTAGCATGATCGATACACAAATGGCTAAAGTTTTTAAATTTCGTACAAGCAACTTTGTTTCCAATACATAACATCCAAAAAAAATTGGGCGCGATTAGAAAACAGGGCGTGGCATAAAATATAGCTTTTTTACACCCTCCACCACTACAAGTGCCATGTTTATACATCTAAGACCCCATAAAGGGTCCTTGAGTAATTCTAAGTCGATTTAGCCATGTCCGTCTGTCTGTCCGTCTGTTGAAAACACGCTCACTTTCGAAAAACTCAAAAGAAATGAACAAACTAATTTGGTGTAATAATGCACGGAATGATATAAGATTTTGCACAAATTCGTTTTATTCGACTGGAAATCACATTGTAAAATTTCGTGAAGATCGGTGCATAATTTACCCTAGGCCCCATATAAACCCCTTCTCCCAAAAAACAGTTTAGTACTCCTAAATCCATAATTAATAAAGCTATCATAATAAATTTGGTACGTTATACTTTTATAGGACTAAAAAATCACACTAATAAATTTTGTGATGATCGGTCCATAATTAATTAATTAAATACGCCTAAAACCTTAGTAGGCGTAAATATTGCTTTAAAATTTCTTCCAACTTAACTGCATATGGCCAGAAAAAATGTCATGCAATTTTGGGATACACGGTCCATAATTTACCTAAGATCTCATATTTAGCAGCCTTCTAAAATTGACTGTAAATCACATTTCTCCGCTGTATTGAAACATAAATTGAAACAGAAATTCCCTTCCTGAAAATCATTTTAATTCGGCGTAAACGGTTACGAAAAGTGTGGGCGTGATTGGAGAAGTGAGCGTGTCACAAAATTGACTTATTAATATCAAAAGAACGATTTTTAAATGGCTTTCTGTTACCTCAACATGATGAAGGGTATATAAGATTCGGCATAGCTGAATAAATCACTTTCACTTGTTTGCACACATTTTATCCATTTGGTACTCCTTTGGGTAAAATTGTTTCATGAATATATGTCTGTTACATATATGTATCTTTTTGTTAGTATATAAAATAAAAATTGTTCGGATCTTAAAATAACTAAAAATTTAATAATGATGATCTTTAACAAAATGTGGACTCAAAACTTTGTGCTGTTAAGGAGCTCATAAAATAATGAATTTCGAAGCTTGAAGCTGAAATTAACTGTTTCCATAGTTCGAAGAAAAAGGTTTTTTTTAATTAAAATAAAAACAAGTAAGAAACAAGTATGATACCCTACACCACAGTATTTAAAAACACATCATGCTTATGTGTCCATATAAATATGGATTTATCTATGTTTATAAACTTCATTAAAATCGGTTTGAAAGTTTGTGAGAGGCAGAAATTGCCCCCTACGTCCCCTTGTGGTCCTATTTTTGAAAAACTGTATAGCTTATGTGTCCATATAGATATGGATCTATTTATTTTTTAAATTTCATTAAAATCTGCTTGAGAGGCAGAAATTGCCCCTATCTACCCTCGTGGTCCTAGTTTTTAAAAAATGCTTTCCTTTTGTGTCCATATAGACATGGTTCTACCTATGTTTTAAATTTCATTAAAATCGGTTTGAAAGTTTCTGAGAGGAAGATATTTCACCCTATGTTCCCTCGTAGTCCTACGAATCGGCCCATTTTCAATAGGTTTGGTCCTATTGCCAATAAGAACCTATGCCCCAAATTTTATCAAATTATCTCAAAAATTGCGACCTGTACACAAGGTTACATAGACAGCCAGCCAGCCAGCCGGACGGACATTGTTAGTTCGACTCAGAAAGTGATTCTGAGTCGATCGGTATACCTTAAGGTGGGTCTTTGGCCAATATTTTGTGGCGTTACACACATCAGCACAAATGCATAATACCCTCTCCACTATTGTGGTGTGGGTATAATTAAATATAAATTTCATAGCATAAATTTTCCTTATAAAGATTCTTATTATATCTTCGTTCGAACGATGTATAGAATGGGATTTAATTTTATAGAATTAAACACTTAATTTTAATTAGTAATACGTAAGTTACAAAAATTCTCTGGAAAAAGTACGTTTTAAGGAAATTCAAACCACTTAAATTTAAATTTTCTACAAAAAAATCTTTTACAAATTTAATTTTAATTAATAATGAAATGCAATAGCACACATTTTGATGTATATAATTGAAATACCTACAATACTTTTTAATCTTTGGATAAACTTTTTTGATGTTGTTGCTCGCCATATTCAATTAAAGTATGCGGCAATTTTTGCCGTTAAAGTAACACCATCCGCAGCACACGGAGGCAAAAAACCTCAGAAAAAAGTTTATTTTTACTTTTGAACAATGAATAACAAGGAAGCAACACCTAAATAATAAACGTTAAATGTAAAACAAAATGTTGATGTATTTACAACACAAACAACCTGAAAGTATGCTTTAGAAATATTTACGACAAAACATGAAACTTCAGCAGCAATAACAAAAACAGTAACCGCCAAAATAGTAACGAGAGAAAAGCGTGTAGCGCTTCAAGCAACTGCAACAAAAACCAAAGTAACTAAAAACCAATTAGTTTTACCAGTTAAACAAAAACAACACGCCCTCAAAATAACTGCAACCACTAACACACACTAACCACAAAATAACAACAATAACATAGACACACATACACAAACTTTGCAATAATAAACCCTTTATTGTTTTCACACGCACACAAATTCACTATTGGATTTTTCATTGTTGTTTAAAATTCACTTTCTCTTTCTTTTAGTCGATTTAATAAAAATTAAAGCATACTTTAAGGATTTTTATGTTTTTTTTTTGTAACCGCCACCTCAATAAGTTGTGAAGAGGGTATACTAAGTTTGTCATTCCGTGTGAAACTTTTTTTTATTATTCATCTCAGACCACATAAAGTGTATGTATTCTGGCTCCTTGAGTAATTCTAGGTCGATTTAGACATGTCCGTCTGTCTGTCTGTCCGTCTGTCCTTCTGTCCGTCTATCCGTCTGTTTAAAACACGCTCGCTTTCGAAAAACTTAAAGGAAATAAACAAACTTGGTGTCAAATTGCTTGTAGTTATCCTAAGCAGGTCGGGATTTAAATCCAGCAAAATCGGTTCAGTTGGATCAGAGCTATGAATCAAAATGTGGAACCACCATCCTACAAAAACATTGATAATTTTGTTACAAAAACGTACATAAATGGTGGAAAAATGCACGGAATAATATAAGATTTTGCGCAAATTCGTTTTATTTGACTGGAAATCACGATGTAAAATTTCGTGAAGATCGGTGCATAATTTACCCTAGGCCCCATATAAACAAACCCCTTCTCCCAGAAAAAACCGTAATTAATAATGCTATCATAACAAAATTTGGCACGTCACAGTTTCTTAGGACTAGAAATGACACTGAAAATTTAATGAAGATCGGTCCATAATTTACCCTAGGCCCCATATAAACCCTACTCCCGGAAAACAGTTTAGTACGCCTAAAACCGTAATAAATAATGCTATCAGAATAAAATTGAATACTTTACAATTTTATAGGACTAGAAATAGCACTAATAAATTTCATGATGATCGGTCCATAATTTACTACCCACTCTGGTAAATTAATTAAATACGCCTAAAACCGTAGCAGATATATTTATTGTGGTAAAGTTTCTTCCAACTTAGTTTCATATGGCCAGAAAAAATGTCATGCAATTTTGTGATATACGGTCCATAATTTACCTTAGATCCCATATTTAGCAGCCTTCACTGTAAACGCTAAAACTAATTTCACCACTGTATTGAAATTTATGGTTTTTAATACCAAAAATCACTCTGCGGGATGATTGATTCATAACTTACCATGCCTCCTGAAAATCATTTAAGTTCGGCTTAAACTGTTACGAATCAAGATATTTTACTCAAGATTGTCGGTCAAGATTGCATTCTAGACATCATATAGATATCACTCCTGAAATATTCGAACTGTGGGTGGAGGGTATCAAAGATTCGGCACAGCCAATATAGCGCTCTAACTTGTTTTTAAATTCTTTTATTAGCTTTATGTTGTTCCGCAGCCAAAAATTAAATTTTCTTTTATTTTTAGCCTAAAGCTAAATCAAGTTTTACTATTTTAAGTAAGTAACGTAAAAATGTTTCTTGGTTAAGCGAAAAAATGCTTAAATAAAATTCCTTTATCTATAACACTTAAGCCTTAAGGTATGCCTTTGTTTAATGGTATCTGTTAAAACGTGCTGGTACTTTTACAAATTTTCCCCCCGTTAAATTTCTTGTTGTTCTTATTGTTTAACGTAATTTCCGCTTAAAATCGAACGAAAATATTTTACATTGCAGCGTTTAAGTTTTAATGTTGTAGCAACACATGTTGAGCGCAAATTTCTATATTTTTTCTGCCTAAAGTTAAGGTTTTACAAGGCAAGTAAATGAAAAATCCTGAAAACAGGCTATACTTTTTACATTTGTGTGTAACCGTAGTGTTGATTTCTTGTTTGGCACTTAAATTGTATTGAAATTTTAAAATCTCTACAAAATGTAACTAAATGTAACATTTATTACATTGTTTGTGCCTAAAAGCAGGCCACAATACACACGCACAGGTTTTAAAATCTTGAGAGTATTGCTTATATTTACCTGTATTTTTTTAGTTGACGCTATATATGACAGGGAATAAGCCCATCTTAACTTAACTTAAACTTAAATAATATCCCTAATACAGCACCTTAATGTTTACTTTTGTTAACAAGCCAGAGTATTGTGAAAAGTGCTTTACACATATTTATATTTACTAGGCTAAGTAACAAAATATATGTTAAAAAGATTTATTTTGTTTTTTTCAAATCAATGTTGTAAATATTTTAAAAAAGTATGCTAAGAATTGCAATAACTTAAATAACCTCAAGGTATGCTTTAGAAAATATTCGGTTTTTAAAAAAAAGCTTGATTAATTTGCTAGATAAGTAATTTAACAAGAACTTATAATTTTAGTTATTATATTCAAATGAAACAAGTAAGAAAGTATAGTCGTACAAACCCGACAGGCGCGGAATTAGGGGGGGAATAAGGAATTTCTCCCCCCCCCCCCCCCTAAGTTATAAAAATATGTTTTGCTTATTTCGATAATACAAGAATTCCCAATAATAATATTTTTTGTACAAAAATTTTGTACAAAATTTTTAGAAATTCCAGCACGGATTTGAAGAGCCTTCAAAGGATATTGATTATGACGTTCATGTGTCAATTGATGCGAAGGCACTATCGTCAATAGTTCTTAAAACTTTGCCAAATTTTGGTATTGACCCAAAACATTGTGTAGGAGTTGGAACAGATGGGTGTCCTCTGATGTCAGCAAAAAATGGATTTTAAAAGTTCTGGAAACCGCGACATATGCGAAACAAACGCCTTGCTACTCCCATAAATCAAACAACTCAATTTCTAAAAGCAATAAAGTGCCATTTATACAAAAATTTGTATCATTTGGTAAAGAAACGACAAAAATGTTTCAATATATAACACTACGTCACAAATTCGTGACCAAATTTTCCGCTGAATCCGAATATGAAGTCAGAATTGTCAAAAGTAGAACAGTGAGATATTGCAAAATAACCGTTATTTGTGTTTTTAAAAAAAGATGAAGCGAATGAAATGCAAATATCTTCAAAAATGTTAAACGGATTATATTTTTTTTTTTTTTTTTGAAAGAGAATAAAATTACTAAAATAACCATGGGTCGTTTGTGAAGATTAGTCAAGAAATGACAGAGTTACAGGGGACAAAAGTTCAAGCTTCATTGAAAGTTTAATGATTTTGTTCAATTTCGCTCTTTTCAACTTATTTTTTTAAACCAATGATTTAAAAATCCTAATGTTTTATTGCATGCGACATTAGATTATTTAAATATGAAGATTTTGCGCCCAACAATACATAGATTGACACAAAAATGACGAAGCTACAGAAGATTTAGTAAATTAACCCACATAGAAAGTCAATAGTTTTAAGCTGTTTTTAATATTTATCTATATAATAAAAATGAAATGTTGTCTGTTGCTGATCGCATAACTTGAGAACGGCTTGACCGATTTGGACGATTTTTTCTTTAAAATGATCGCCATGGTCCAACTTAGGTTTATACGTCAAGAAAATTTTGCCCCGCCCACTTTTTTCGAATTACCTAATATCAGAAAACGGCTCCATCGATTTGACAAATTTTTCTTTCAAATGGTCGTGTTAATCCATTTTAAGTTTTCATCGAAAGAAAAATTTACCACTCCTACTTTTACGCCCACTTTTTCTATTAAGCGCATAACTTGAGAACGGCTTGACAGTTTTGGACGATTTTTCCTTAAAAATTATCGCCATGGTCCAACTTAGGTTTGTACGAAAAGACAATTTTGCCCCGCCCACTTTTTTCGGTTTACCTAAAATCAGAAAGTGGCTCCATCGATTTGACAAATTTTTTTTTCAAATGTTCGTGTTAATCCATTTTAAGTTTTCATCGAAAGAAAAATTTACCACGCCTACTTTTACGCCCACTTTTATATTTATTTGACCGATTTGGACGATTTTTTCTTTAAAATGGTCGCCATGGTCTAACTTAGGTTTTTAAGGAAAGAAAATATTTCCCCGCCAACTTTTCAGCCCACTTTTTTCGATTTACCTAAAATCAGAAAACGGCTCTATCGATCATTAGTAATCAGCTACCGAGCGAAGCCGGGACGGCCAGCTAGTTGTTACTAAAAATTTAGCTTTGTATATATTTATTTGTTGTGTTTTTCTTTGATTTGATACAAATCGAAAAGTGGTATAATTCAATTAATCTTCTGTAACTTTGTAATTTTTGCACCGATCTGGATCTATTGGGCACAAAATGTACATATTAAAATAGGCTAACGGCGTAAGTAATAAAATGTGAAATTGTTTGGTTTAAAAAAAAATAACTTGAAAAGAGCAAAATTGCAAAAAATCATCAAATTTATAATGAAGTTTGGAATTTTGTCCACTATAAATCTGCCATTTACTGACTCATCTTCACAAACAACCCATGGTTATTTTAGACATTTTATAACCTTTAACTAAAAAGAAAGAAATACAAAGTCCGCTTAAAATTTGAGGATATTTGCTTTTCAGTCACATAATCTTCATCTTTTTAAAAACACAAATGACGGTTATTTTGGAATATCTCAAAAACTGTTCTAATTTTGACAATTGTGACTTCATATTGGACAATTTTACATTAGGTGTCAGATTCATTTGTTCAAAAAACTGTCACGTAGTGTTATCATCCCAAGCGAAACGCAGTTTTAGCAAAGTATTTGGGAGCCAAACTCTCTACGTTATGTGAGACAAGATGGGTGGACCGTCACGACTCAATTTTACACTTTGCAAAAAGTGTACATCATATGGTAGAAGCTTTGGAAAGGTAGAGATACTTCATCAAAAGCCTTATTTTAAGGAACTCACTTAGTACTCACTTAGAAATTGCGGATATGAACCTGGACGATATGCGGTTCCAACAGAATGGTGTCACTTGCCACACATTCAACGAAACAATGGCTCTTTTGTGCGAGAAATTCAATAGCCGTGTTATCACACGTCGTGGCGATGTTAATTAGCCGTCACGATTATGTGATTTAACACCGTTCGACTTCTTTCTTTGGAGATATTTGGAAGAATAAGTGTGCGTCAATAAGACAAGAACAATTCAAGAGCTAAAGTCTTTGAAAATATGGACCATCGGGTTGAGGTTTGCCACCGAAGACGTGGTGAACACTTGGCCGATATTTTGTTTTAAACATAATTATCATAGATCCCTCCATAATAATAAAAAATATTTAGATAATTCTCTGAAAACTTATTGTTTTATTTGCAATTAACATCGTGCGTTTTGGTTCTACCACCCTTTATAAACAATATATTGTTACGAAATTAGAGGTTTCTAAGAATTATTATTTTCTAATAATGGAACGCCTAAAGTAAGACTTTAGATCTATAAAAGTTACTTTAAAATTATTCGAACATTGTATTTATGACAATTTCGAACTTAAAGAAACGGTTTTCGTAGCGGGAATGACGCGCGCTACGTTGATTATAAAATAAAATTTATTGCAGGAATGAAAAATATCGTTACATTTATATTATGAGTGTAATTATAACATTAACTATTCAAAAATCAAAACTTTAAAGCCTAATTTTAGGCAATTGCTTTCTTTAAAAAAACATTGCCTTCTTTAAGGCTTTATATTTAAACAATTTTTTTTTTAATCTTTAATCATATTAAGTTTAACTTTTTTTAAAGAATATTTTTTCTAAATAATTTTAATATTATATTTTATTTTTTCTCTAAACTTTGAAACAAACTTAAATAACTTAAAGTGTTGTAATCTACTAAATGGAAGAAATTTATTTACTAAATATATTAGATTAAAAAGTAATTTCTTTCTTACCCACTTTAACATTTAAATACACTTTACTGGGCTTCTTCTAATACTACAATCCACAGCTATTATTCTAATGTTCCTTAAAGGTAAATTCTATAAATCCTGATATTTTTTTTTCCTTTTACTTCTTATTTTTCCTTAATGACTCTTGGTTTTTGAACAGAATTAGTTTTCTTGCAACAGTAGCTGCTGTGGCAGCAGTCATGATTTCTTATTCCGTTTAAGAGACACTTTAATACCATTCATTTGTGGCTGAGAGAAAGAATAAATCGTAAAAAGAATGTAGAATGAAGAATGAAGAAAAAAAAAACAATATTGTTGCCTTTTACCAACAAGATGATTGTTGCTATTTTCTATGAATTTGTTGCTTAATGTTGATTTGCTGTGGCTGATTTCAAACCAAAACTTGTAATGATAAATATTTTCTACATTTACAGTTTTTGCCTATAGATTTCAGGACTTTAAAATGTCCCTGTTGCACCTCTTGCAGCTGTTGTCCAGAAAGGTGTAGTGAATGTTATTTTTGCCTGAAGGAGTTTGTAAACAATTTGTATTTCCGTTTTTTTTTTATGTATATAAGTACTTTTTGTTTTTATTGTTGTTTTCTTGCAGTTTCTTGGCAAGAATGTTCTGCGAAAGTTTTTGGAACAATTTTTCTAAAGTTTTTTTTTTTTTTTTTTTTTTGAGTTGGAGGTTTAAGTAATTACATAAAAATCTAGGCTACTGAATGAATACTCAGGAAGAAATTGAGAATTTTTTTTTGTTCAGAAATAGGAAAAAGTTTGTATTAAAAATGCAATAATGTTAATTTTTTAAGTTATGATTAGAATTGCAAATTTGTTGGCAAACATAAAGTATACTTTTAGGCAACTAAATAATTTTTGGACATTTTGTATAAACATGTTATAAAAAGAAATAACAATTAAATAATAATTACCAAAGAAACAAATTTTAAGTTTTTAGTTTTGCCCTAATGAAGGCAACACTTTTTATTTAATATTACATCCCAAATTATACCCTGAAAGTTTTCATGGCATTTTGGCACTTAAGCACTTACTACATGTTACTGACGTACCAACTTGCCCGAGCGACTGAGAGTACATGTGAGTCTCTAAGCAGCAGAAAGGGAAGGACAAACTAAATAAGGAAACAAAGAATGGAATAGGCTATTGCACTATTATGATTCTAAATTCCTTACCTTTCTTGAAAGTCAAACATAAAGCGACAAATAAATGAATTCCTCTGAAATTCCAACTTTTTTGAAAGTCCAAAGAGAAAATGTACAATAGGAATCTGGTGAATAAAAACTAAAACTTACATTGCTGGCATTTGAATTCATCAGAGTCGGCTGTTTTTTAGAAGAAGGAGTATTTGAAGAGAAACAAGATTTTGATTCTTATAAACCATATTGAACGATGTTAAATGTTAGTCACACCTTAAAGTCAAGTTTTTGCTCACCTTAATTTGATATTTCTTTGTTTCTGTGTCAAATTCATCGTCGTCAATACGCCAAATGGATGGTTGAACAGTCAGAAGTGAATGGTTCCTTAACAAAGAGAATCATCTTCAGGGACGAGATACACTTTCACCTCAGTGGATTTATTAACAAGCCGAATTGCCGCATTTGGGCAATGCGGCATCCACGCTTGATTGTTGAAAAGCCGATGCATCCACAAAGAGTGACTGTTTGGTTCGGTTTATGGGCTGACGAGGTCATCGGGCCTTACTTCTTCGAAAATGAGGTCGGCCAAGCAGTTACCGTGAATGGTGTTCGCTATCGCGAGATGATAACAGACTGGCCAGAAATGGTGCCACTAGCCACACAGGCAACGAAGCAATGGCTCTTTTGCGCGAGAAATTCAATGGCCGTGTTACCTCACGTCGTGGTGATTTAAATTGCCATTCACAATCATGTGATTTGACACCGTTGGACTTCTTTCTTGGGGATATTTAGAAGAAAAAGTGTATCTCAATAAGCCAAGAATAATTTAAGAGCAATTTAAGAGTGTGGCATGTTGCGCCGTCTATTTGCAAAGACATGAGGAAAAACAAAATCACGAATCATTTGCATGTAGCGTTCGCCATTCACGGTAATGTAGGCACCGGCTGCGGATTTAAGGACGGTGAAAGTTTCGGGATGTAATTGAGTCTCATGAGGATTGTGCTCTCTCCATAAAAGACAATTCTGCTTCACTGAAGATGATTTCACGATAAAAAATTGCACAGAAAAAATTCTCCAAAATGTTTCACCAATTAAAGCATTAATGAAAAACAAAATCAGTTTTAATTAAAAATTTAATCAAGTTAATTAAACGCCTAATTGATACTTTTAATTTGTTTACCGGCGCAAATTTAATAAACTTTTTAATTAATATCACAATTTTTTTAATTGAAATCAATTTAAATTTTTTTCTGTGCGGCTCAGCTTGCAATTGATTCTCACCCCATTAGCAAACACACGACGCAATTTATGGTCCGCCGGCATTAATTCTTGGATCTTTATGGATGTAGGCCAAGATCTATGCTCAACATTTTCCAGAAAGTGGACGGGCAGAGACCGTGTTGCAATGTTGCATGGTCATTTGCAAAAGAATACTGAAAAAAAAGTCAAGCACTCTTCATTAATATGACAGCATTTGTTTTACAGTTATCGGAAGTTCTATACGTCCAAAAAAAAACTCCTTACTAAGGCATGATTTTTATAAAAGTTCTTTCTTAGAGAGCAAACATTATTCTTATCAAATATTAGATTTATAAGAAAAGTGATTTTTTTACAAAAAATATCTTAATTGAAAGTAAAATATTGGAACATGAATACTAGACTTAGCTTTGGCTGATCTTATCCTTTAAAAATAGTACCCTTTAAAAATGTCTCGATTTTTACGAGCCAGTAACATTTTGTAACTTTAAAATACATACCGACTATTGTTTTATATAAAAGTACTTTTTTCTAATTAAAAAAAAGGAATCAATTTCTTATTAAAAAGTTCCTCTATACAAAACAGTGCATTTTCGTAAAGAAAAGAAAAGCTCATAAGTAGGCTATACTTTTTTTAAGAACATATAAACTTCCGTACTTTAAGGCTTAAACATTTTTTATTTTTGTTTGCATCTTCACTTATTTTTTTACGCGAAATGTTGATTGACATGTTGATAAGATAATTTTATTGTTCGAAAATCAATAAATATTTTAATTAATTAAAATGTTAAATATTTTTTGTCTCGTTTTTTTTTATTAAAAAAAATCACACCATGTTTCAGTGATTTTTTTGCTTATTTTTTTTTTTTTACAAAAAACGTGAGTAATTTTCAAATCACTTTTATATATACAATATATATTTTTCATGGCTTCTATTAAAATCATGACACACAACGACAAAAAAAAATATGAACTCAATAAACACCTGGCCAGATGGTTGAACGTTTTATACAGGTGTGTGAAAGTGTGTATATATTTAAGTATAAAAACAGTTTTTGCCATTTATATTTTATAAAACGACAGTATGCGTTTGTATGTATGTAAGTATTCTGTAAAAATAAATGTGTATTAATTTTACATATAATGGTATATATAACAAGCTGTTTTACGTATCCGCTTCCGGTTTAACAACAGCTACACATACAAACATACAAGATAGAGAGAGAGAGAGAGAGGCAGTAGCTTCCCTGCAGGAATCCTAGGATCAAGTAAAACCAAATCTGCTCTTTTGTCGGCTATTTTGGTGACTTTTTGGTGAAACTGTCAGCAAGGCGTCTACACTTGTGCCTGCCTTTGGGAAGAAAACGAACTTTTTGACAACTGTAAAAGTTCGCATAATTTTTATGAAACGATTGTAAGTACATACTTTTTATTAATTAAACATCTTTTGTACATGCATGAACGTATTGCGATTAAAGAATTGCCTTATTCACTTTTATTGCGAAAATCTAGTGAAAAGTTTAAAAAATTTAGACTAGAACTATTAAAATTTACTAGTAAATCTCTGGCTTCCATGTCTCCATAAAGTACTTTAAGAACAGCCAAGTTAATAGTTGTCAGGTCATTAGAAGATTTTCAATGACAAGCGCACACAGAAAAAAAAATAAAAATTGATTTCAATTAAAAAATTTGTGATATTAAATAATAAATTAATTAAATTTGCACTAGTAAACATATTAATAGTGTCAATTAAACGTTTAATTCACTTGATTAAACATATTAATAGTGTCAATTAAACGTTTAATACACTTGATTAAACGTTTAATTCGCTTGATTAAACGTTTAATTCACTTGATTAAACGTTTAATTCACTTGATTAAGCGTTTAATTCACTTGATTAAATTTTTAATTTAAACTGATTTTATTTTTGATTAATGCTTTAATTAGTCAACAATATTTAAAAATTTTTTCTGTGCATGCTAAATGTCTAAACCACAAAACATTCTCTGGTCTACAGTTGATCAGTAGTACTGGTGACAAAGTCAATGGTAAATCAGTACAGTTTCACTATTGACACTTCCTACAGGGCTGAGAGTACAGAATACAAACCCAGGTTATATTTGTATGACCATCATGGTAAAGCTTAACTTGCATATGCGACATATGCAAATTACATTTTTAAAAATAAATCCGACAGTTGCTGCAGCATCAAACCCACACACACACACATATATATATATATAGAACTTACTAATACTATTACACTGAGGATGTCTACTACCTTTTCACAGCAGCAGCAATATAAAATTAAATCAAATAAAAGAGAAAAAGAAAAAAAAAATAAATAAATAAATATGTATGGACAAAGGCTTTATAAAAAAGAGTCGGAGGAATGGAAGAAAATAAGGAAATAAGAGATTGAGGATTTAATGTAAAAAATACTAAAGAGGATAAGTTGTTTAAATTGGTTTGGAGTATGTAGGGATGTGTGTGTGTGTGTGTTAAAATGTTACTTGTGGAAAATTTTAAACGTTTTGAAAATTGTTCAAAACCCCACATATACAAGCATACATGCCTGAGATATCCATGTATATAGCATTAGTAAATATTTTAATAGGTTTAAAAAATAGAACCAACTAACAACTGATTTCAGCCTTAAAAGAAGCAATAGTTATGAATAAGTTAACAGCCTAAAAGTATAAACTTGCTTTAAAGTTGAAAGTTTTGTAAAGCAAAAGAAATATTAAAATATAGGTTAGGTGCCCTCATTGCGAGGGTAACGTATTCGATTCCCACGAGAGATTTTCATCTGTTACACTACAACGGGCTAAAGGTCTACGTTGCTATTGCTCGAAAAATGTAGTTAGAATATAATTTTTAATGGTTTTTGTTAAATTCAAATAATAAAAAAAATAAAAAAAAAAAATTTTAAGAAACGCTTTTCTTTACCTTAATATATTGATCAGTTGTGAACACAGAATAAATATGAATACCAAAAAAATCGACTAAAAGTCAAAAAATAACAACATTTCAAACAACATAAACTTTTAAATCAAAATGGAAAACAACTCACACATCCCTTAAAGAAAAGCGTGGGGCGCCCATACCAACCTGAACTTAAAAAAAAAACATGACTGCCGTGAGTACATTTTAATATTTCAGACCGAAAGAAATACAACCAATCATGTTTAAAGCTACCAATTTTCAATAATTGAGCATTTTGTTTCATAACAACGCGCCCCACGCTTTTCTTTAAGGGATGTGTGAGTTGTTTTCCATTTTGATTTAAAAGTTTATGTTGTTTGAAATGTTGTTATTTTTTGACTTTTAGTCGATTTTTTTGGTATTCATATTTATTCTGTGTTCACAACTGATCAATATATTAAGGTAAAGAAAAGCGTTTCTTAAAATTTTTTTTTTTTATTTTTTACTTTTTAGTAACGAATAGCTTTAATTAATACATTACAATTTACATTTACATTTACGAAAATAGTTTTAAATTTAAATGAAAATATTTTTAATATTTAGGGGTAAAAACTGCAGTAAGTAAGGAATTCATTAGAAATTTTTTTTAGCCAGGATGAAATCTACGGGGGGCAGAATTTTTTTGTAAAATGCTTTTTTTTAGCCGCCTTTTACTTAACGCAAATGGATGCAAGATTTGATGCTGCGAAGTGAATGTAAAGAAAAGCATATCACAAAAAAAAATTCTGCCCCCCTAGATTTAATCCTAGCTACGCTCATGTATTCGTGTATTGTCATCGGAAATATGTGTGCCTGCAAAGTTTCATCCATTTACATTGAGTTGAAGGCAGTCAAAAAAGCATTTTATCAAACAAAAATTTTTGCCCCCCCTAGATTTTTTCCTGGCTACGCCCATGTATTCGCCGGGAGTATGAATGCCTGCAAAGTTTTATGCATTTGCATTGAGGAGTAGAAGGCAGTCAAAAAAGCATTTTATCAAAAAAAAATTTTGCCCCCCCCCCCCCTAGACTTTGTCCTGGTGAATGCCTGCAAAGTTTTATCCATTTGCATTGAGTAGAAGGCAGTCAAAAAAGCATTTTACCAAAAAAAAAATTTTGCACCCCCTAGATTTTATCCTGGCTACGCCCATGTATTCATGTATTGTCATCGGGAATATGTATGTCTGGAAAGTTTCATCCATCTGCATTTAGTAAAAGGCGGTTAAATTAACGTTACAAGATTTGATTTTCCGAAGTGAAGTGAAGCTAAAGAAAAGGTTTTAACCCCCCTCCCCTAGATTTTATCCTGGCTACGCCCATGGATTCATGTATTGTCATCGGGAATATGTATGCGTGCAAAGTTTCATCCATCTGCATTGAGTAAAAGGCAGTTAAATTAACGTTACAAGATTTGATTTTCCAAAGTGAAGCTAATAAAAAGCATTTAAAAAAATTGTGGCCCCCCCTTGATTTTATCCTGGCTACGCCCATGAATTCGTGTATTGTTATCGGGAATATGTATGCCTGCAAAGTTTCATCCATTTGCTTTGAGTAAAAGGCTGTCAAAAAAGCATTTTACTAAAAAAAAAATTTTGCCCCCCCTAGATTTTATCCTGGCTACGCCCATGTATTCGTGTATTGTCATCGGGAATATGTATGCCTGCAAAGTTTCATCCATTTGCATTGAGTATAAGGCGGTTAAATTAACGTTACAAGATTTGATTTTCCGAAGTGAAGCTAAAGAAAAGGTTTTAAAAAAAACAACTCTCATGTGTGCTTAAAAGTCGATTTTGGAGCCTCTCGACCGCGTGCAGGAGAGTGCGAAGGTGTTTATTGGAGACAGTAGGGTATCCAATTCTATTGACTCGCTTGAGCACCGTCGCAATGTGGGTTGTATTTGCCTCTTTTATCGTTACTACAATGGGATGTGTTCTGATGAAATTAGGGATCTGGCTACCGAAAACCGTACGATTGTTCGTAGCACACGTTTTACCTCAAGCGCCCATCCTTTTGTGGTCGATTGGCCGGTGAATCGTACAACGCATTACAGGGAATATTCGTTTTCTGTCCGGACTGTTCGTTTGTGGAAGTCTTCCCTCTCATTTTCAACATGAATAAGTTCGAGTCTTTACTCCTTCCCATAGCCTATGTTCCTAGTTCCAACACAGTACAATGTATTAGTAGGGGTCATCCCCTAAAAGTTTTTAAGCTTATTATTCTTTTTTTAAGGAAATTAATGTGAATAAGGGTGATCTTTATGCAACTGTCATTCCGAAGTTTTAAATTTAAAACTTGGTTTTCATTACGAATATACTACGAATGTACAGCAAAATTACTATCCCATACACTGAACAGAAAAATCAGTCAATAAGTACGGATGACTTAAATCATGCCAAAGCGGTGTCAGTAGTATGGTTAAAACTGATCTCCTTAAGTGCAGTACAGAATGCTTGATTCAAGTACGGATTATTCAAGTGCCCCGTACATAAAATATCTAAAAACGGGATTGAATTAAGTAAAAGTGAGATAAATTATAATTTATCTCAAACTGTTGATTATAGAATTTCTATTGATTTCCTGGAATAATCTTTTTTGTTACAATCAACAATTTTATTAAACAATTCATGTAAGAGTAGGATCCGCACAGCTTTAAAGCTGCTATAGGCAACCTTTTCTATTACATTTTGTTATTGTATGCCTTGTATGAATTTTACATATGTTGTTGTTAAATTCTCTGAAATGTCTGTGCACACGTACGTAATAAAAGAGAAAACGCGGCGCCTTGATTTTGCCTTTATCAGCTTTAAAGCTTGTCTGCAGTGTGACCAGATTTTAAAAAAATATAGAGCTAAATCAGGTTAAAAATAGAGCTAAAAAAGGCTAAAAATAAATAAATAAAAGCCAAAAAATAAAGCTAAATTTTTATATTGCTTTTTAATTATATAAATTCATTATTCGTATTATAAATAACACATACTATGTAAAAACCTTTTTTTTAGTCAAAATTTAAGTAAAATATGTTTTTAATCAGTAACCAAATCAAACTATGTATAGTTATGGAACAAAAATATCTTGATGAGCATTAAATTCAAACACATATTCATGTATGTATGCTCGTATAATAATAATGATTATAAAATAATTTTTTGTAATTCTTATGCCAGCATAAGTAATGACAGTATTTACATTTTACCTGTTTGTCATTTACTTCAACAATCCACTTCGAAAGTCTCGAATCATTGAACCAGCTTTTTCTCAATTTTTGCGTGTATTTTCTAGAATATAAAACGATACTTAATTCCTTATACTTTTCTTTTCAATATTAAAACTACCTTTTGCTAGAACTAGGTGAAAATTCATCTTCTGTATCACTACTACAGCTATGCACAATTTGCTTATCATTCGACTCATTTCTTTTTAAGAATCTACATTTATAAGTAATTAAAAATAATACACCTTACTTATAGTTTTATATTAATACTACTGACCTTTCCATTTTCCTTTTTATTAATTTTTTAATTTAATAGGTAGGTATAAAGTATGAATTTAAGAAGCCAAATACGAAAAAACAGTTACATGTAGTTCACAATAAAAGAAGAAAACAAGATGTGTACAAAAGTACATTTCAAAACAGATTATAGCAGATATTGAAACATCGCATTGTTTTCATATATGTGTGTAGATCATCAAGCTGTCAAAAACAATAGTGAAAAAATAACTGCAAATCTCCTACTAAAACCTTGTTTAACTTTAAAGAATAACTTGCTGACTTATTGTTTCTGTGATGCCAGATTTTAGCTGTTTGAGACTAGTTTATAAGGTTACCAATATATCTTTATTTTATTGAACTTTCTTTTTTTATTATGTACATATCATAAAATCATTGGAATACAAATAGAAAAAAAGGCTAGAAAAAGCCAAATTCATTTTTTAAAAAAGCTTAAAAAAAAGCTTAAAGCTAAATGAAATATATCAAGCTAAATCCAAAAAAATAAAGCTAAATTTAGCTCGAAAAAAGCTAATATGGTCACACTGCTTGTCTGCCTGCGGTGAGATCAGCAAATTGATTCCAACCTAAACACTTACCCTAAAGAAAGTGAGAGAGAGAGAATATTATTATTTACTTACCCGATACACAAGTTTACTTTACTTTTATTGTATTCGGCCCTTTGCTAAGAGAAGAACTCTCCATTATAAGACACCAGCAGCATGCCTGATATGGTTTTCGTAATCTTCACTGAAAGAATTTTCTACACAGATCCAATGGATCTTGACATTAATCCAATGAAAAATGACATTTAAAGTCAACCTATATAACCCTTCATTGGATTAATGAAAAATGTTACATTAGCCCACCGTTAATAAAATGTTTTATAAAATCAATAAAAATTTTAATTTGTTCAATGACATAAATTCATTAAATTACTGATTAAATTTGGTAATTTTTATGATATTCTTTTATTAGTTTAATGATTGTTATGGTTATATATTTATGTTTATTTGTTTCAGCCATTTTTTTTTTTTTTTTTTTTTTGAGTTGTTGTGAATTTTATTTTTTTTTATTCCTGTTTTAAATCATCAAGTTATATTAATTTTATTTCGTTTGTATATTTCTGTTACATCTTTTTATGTTCTACTTGTATAAACTTACCTTTTAGTAAATTGTTTTTAATTCATTTTCCAGCCCGGGACGACCTTCATCTTGCTTCTTTCCATTTTGCTTGCTTGTACTACTACGTAAATTTTGTGTATTTAAATTAATAATTTAAGAAAAAAGAATGTGAGAATGGTTTGCTCTTGTTTTTTCTTTCTCGTTGCTTGTTTTTGAACCTATTACTAACATTTAGCTAAATTCAGTGTTTCATTATCTCTATGAATTCTTTCATTGATGTTATGAAACATTGAAATTTACAATTTTGTTCATCAATATAAAAAATACGTTTTACAGCAGTTATAGGAAGAAAATATTTTCTAGTTATAAGTATTTTGAAGTTAGAGAACTTTATCTTGTTTTCATTGATTTAGTGACATCTGTCATGAAAATATGAAGTTACACTTTTTTTTCATTAACTAAAAAATATTTGAATACGTTAATTAATAGTTCATTTTATTCTTGAATTTTTCTTTTGAAAGAGATATTAAGTTGTCATTAATTTAATGAACAATTCTAACGAAATAACGAAACTCAATTTCGTAGTGTTAATGAAATTGTTTCATTATGTTTGTAAAATTTCATTCCCGTAATGAAATTTTTCATTGGATTAAAGAAAAAAATTTAATGAAATTGATTCATTACATTTATGAAGCATAATTCTTTCAGTGTTTGAAATACTTTGAAAATTTTACAAATAGCATTTGGGAATTTTAGCTTCTTATATAATTTTTTAAACATGAAAATAATGCTGTTTTTTACCTTCTTTTATAGTGTTGTTGTTGTTGCTACAACAGTCTTTTACAAACACAAGCGTATAAACGGATGTTGATTTTTGATAGCTATCCCACTTCGCTTTATTTAAGTACTTTTTAGTGCTATTCGTACAAAAATTTTTAAGAACGAGTAAGTACAAAAAACTTAAATTTGGTACGAGTTCTGTTTTTCTGTCTAGCTACTTATCTGCAGCTTTCGCCTACAAAAATTAAAGTCATGACTAATAGAGAAAAGTCATAAAGACAACCTAGCGATTTGTTAGTAAAATTGGCAGTTATTTTTTAAAAAAGTCAATCGTTAAAATATCATTTCATTAATTTTATTTTTTCGCCGGTCACATTTATTTATTTTCTTTTTCAAAATTAAATCTCTTACCTTTAATAAGGCAAGTATAACAAACCTCCTGATAAAATCATAGAGTAGCTGCTCAGCGACATCAAAACAAAAAAGAGTTAAAGCAACAGCAACAGCATCCTTTGGTAACCAGGATATTGTAACAAGCAAATGAAAACAGAAAAGTCATATGATTTCAATACAATAACAACAACAACAAAATGACATTCATGCACTTCTCTTACACTTCATCATCATCAGTTTTCTTCTTCAGTTCAAGCCGATGATGTCTATATCAAGTTACTTCAGATATAAATACCCATACTTTTAAAAAGTCCTTTCATAGGACTCAGCAAACAAACACAGACAGAGATATTTTTATAAATGAATTCAGTTGGTCTTGAGCAGTGGTGGCCACATTTTTGATTTTTGCCACGAGTACTTAGGCAACTTCTGCCTGTGCTACGGCGAGGCACAAGCACTATAAAAATGCTCACTATTTGAGCTCTTTCTTTCTCGCTCTGTTTTTAACTTAAATTGTAAATCATTAATACCATATCACGCGTTTTCGCCCGCACGCATTGCATAATTTGTATACCTTACTTGCGTTCTAGTTTTCAATTACATGCAACGCTTTTGATGCCGCATCACCACAAGTAAAAATAAAAATATCATTTGTCAAAACCCGCTGATTTTTTCGAACGCTGCTTGTGATGCTTACAAAAGTAGAAAATAAACCTACTTTTCGCTTTCGACGCCTCAATGCATCCTACGCTTTTGTGCATGTAACTTGTTACACAGATTCTATTTTGAGAAAGCTGCTGTCCAAAACATTAACTTGTTTTCGCTCTGCCTTGGATTTGGCGTTATTTCTTCAAAACAAATCATATGCTACTTCTTTAAATGTATTGGTTGCCCATACCAGCTCTAAAGTGTGCTATTTGACATACTACATACATACATTTAAATCTGTGTTCTATGAACGGTTTATGCAGTTTGCTTTGCTGCCCTTGGTGTCGTATGAAAATTAAAATATAAAAAAAAAAAATTAAAAAGAAAAACTATTGAAGTTAAAATATTTTTTTTATAAATTGTAACTGTGTGTGCATCAAGCATGAGCTGAGATTATCCGGAAAGTTCAATTAAAATTCAATCTGTGTAAGCTTATACACACACACATCCACACACGTTCATACACATGCAAATTTACTTTACTCAAAGTGCCAATAACACACAATCACTCTCTTACAAACTCAAACCAACACAAACAGTTGGCATTTGCAACGGGAGTATTTAGTAGATATATCGGAATATATTGTGTCACTATATAAAGAACATATTCGATGAGAGTACTCTTGGCTATTGAATTTACTGTTGCTATTGAAGATAGAGCGGAGGGTCAATCATTACATTTCCAAACCAGCGGAGTAGGACAAACAAATTAAATGTAAAGGAATGGAACGATTTTAAAACATTAAGTTTTTATTTAAGAAATTGTTTTTAATAATTTTTGTGTTAAACTATTCAGGTTTTTTAATTATTTCAAGTTTTTGTTTTAAGTGATTTTAGAAAATTAAAAGATATGTTAGATTATTTGCATTTTTTTTAATTAAACTAATTTTTATTCTCTTCAGCTTATTGAAAATATAAATTTTTAGAACTTTTTTGGGAATAGTGATTTTCTTTATTTAGGCATTTTTTTTTTACTAATTTTTTTCCTCTTTTAAAATGTTTTTAATAATTACAAATAAAAATTGTTGTTCTGTGAAAAAAGTAATACATTGATAAAAGCGATTTTTTCTAAAAATGTTGATTTCTTAAATTTTCTTGTGATTCGACCATATTTTCTAAAGTTATCGGTTGGTTTAATGTTTTTGCAATTTGTTCCTTTTTTATGAAAGCGATTTTTTTATTTAGACGATATTTTTAATAGGTAGCTTTATAACAGCAAATATAATCGAAAATATAAATTTCATTTACAGCCTGGCCAAAGATGCTGGTCGACAACTTAAGCGAGCGACAACAAGTCACTCATTATCGTCTTAATAAGCGCTCCACTAACTATCGACTTGTCTGTCGTCAGGTTTTACGTTTCTTAAGTAATTAATTTATATACTGTCAACTAACTATAATGCCACATCGAAAATTCCACAAATAAAACGCTAGTTTAAAAATAAAAATCGGCAAAAAAAAAATATAAATAAAGCCATAAAACTACAACTCTGTGCTACAAGAAAATCCGAAAACAAAACAAAGCAGTAACCAAAACATATAGAATAGAATTTTGTTAAAAATATTTTATCTCATTCTTTTATATATTACAACGTTTGTGCCGTGTATGTGCTCCTAAAACTCAAGCACTGCTGGTCCGATTGAGACCAAACTTAGACAATAAATTATTTTATTCGGGGGCCAAGTTTCTCTTAAGTTTAACCCCGATAGGTGGCGCTGTACGCGATATAAATTTTTTTTAATGTATGTTAGGATTTGGCTGAAATTCACAAAATATATTTATTAAACAAAAATAAGTTTCCTGATAAAATTTTGACCCGGTCAAGTTATAAAAATTATAAAAATTCGAGTATTTAATTGTTATTTAGAAAATCCCGAGCAGCGCCGGGACCAAACAGCTAGTAAAACTATATAATTTTATTAGAGGTGTAGTTTAAAAAAAAATTAAGATTAACAAGCGGTAGCGGCTCACATCGTGTTCTAGGCTGTTATTATACCCTTCACCACAGGCTGAAAAGGGTATATTTAAGTTTGTCATTCCGTTTGTAATTTCTACAATATTAATCTTAGACCCTATAAAGTACATATATTCTGGGTCCTTATGAGGAGAGAAGTTGATTTAACGATGTCCGTCTGTCCGTCCGTCTTACGTTTGATATGTGTTTTCCGGAGACTTCAGACATTATAGCGGTTAGGTTGTTTAACATTTATGTCACATATAGTCCAACATTTCTTGCTATTAAAATTCAGCCAGATCGGTCCAAAAATGACTGAGATATGACCAAAAAACCCGACTACCTCTAATTTTTTCCAAAAATCCCTTGTTGTTGTATTTTTATTACTTTTTTCTGTATATCTGGAGAACGGCAAGAAGCAAAGTTTCCAAATAAGGTACACAGATTTAGGTGATCAATACACAGCATCCCACAAAATGTGGGTGGATTGGAGAAGTGGGCGTGGTACCTCCCGTACAAAGAATATCAAAAATTTTATAAAAACCTGATTTTTTGACCGTCATATGACCTATGGTTATCCCTTATATATCAAAAGATCGGAAATCTTTAGTAGAAAATATTTTCTGAAAAACTCGGAAAAATCGGTTCAGATACGAAAAAGTTATGACCAAAATAAAAATTATATACCGACTTTCGGGAATCATAGATCTTCGCGAGTCCAAGATTTATAACCCAAATAACTGTCAAATTACTTCTTAAGCACGTCGGTATTTAAATCTGTCAAATCGGTTAAAAAATGGCTGAGTAATAATCAAAATTCTGAAATTCCAAAAATTACTCTGTTTATACCCTTCACCGCAGGTGGAAAAGGGCATATGAAATTACTCTTTTATACCCTTCACTACAGGTGGAAAAGGGTAGATATAAGTTTGTTATTCCGTTTGTAGTTCTACAATATTGATCTAAGGCCCTATAAAGTGTATATATTTTGGGTCCTTATGAGGTGAGAAGTTGAATTAACAATGTGATGTCCCTCTCTCTCCTCCCCCCCCCCCCCCTGTTTTCAATTGTTTACATATTCTAGCATAGTGCCCAATATGATTTTCGTTATCACTCTTCTTTACTATTTAATGTATTTAACGAAATAGTTTTAACAAATAGAAACTGGGAATTTTTGTTTCTAGTTGCTACTTAAAAAAGATAAATCTACGGTAAGACAACACGGCCTATACTAAAAGAAAACAAACAAACAAACAAACACACATACATGGTACAAACCATTTTGGTGAATATAGACCCCTATTACGGTTCACAACTCAAATAAGTTGATTTGAAATTTTTGTATCATGGTTAACAAATTTGCTTTATCGTGGTGAACAAAAACAGAAAAAATAATTACAACTCAAATGAGTTGAGTTGTGAACAATAAAACGGGCCATATTTCATGTTAATGATATTCCAACATAGTTTCTTCATGGTTCAGTTGTCTAGGGAGTTTGTTAAGGTTCGAATCTTGGTTTTTCAAAAACAAAATTATTTTTTAATTTTTATGTTCAAAAACGATTAAAAAAAAATATTTACCAGTTTTCGCTTTTTTAATTTTATTTATAATGAAGTGTATGTAAAAATTATTTTGTTTTTGTCTAGTTTTTGTTTTTGTATTCTGCTCGCAAAATGGTGAAGGGTATATAAGTTCTATTAAAAAAATCACGAAAAATTTCTTTAAGATTCGAGCATTTTTTCTTTATACAAATTTTCAGTTTTAAATTGAATGCAATTAGAAGAATTGAAAACTAATTTCAGTTTACGTTATTTTTCTTAATTTTTACAAAAAAATTTGTCATACTTATTTATATTTTCTTAAGAAATAATAATAGAGCAAAGTACATAATTGAATTTTTCACAATTTTTTTTTCTTTTTTAAAGTTGTCTTTTAAGCGAATTTTAATATTTTTTGTTAAATAATAAAATTTTTTTGTATATATGGGCATTTCCAGGGGTCACGAACGTACATTCGTACGCTTTTGATATACAAATAATATAGAAAACAAATCTTTTCCTAGCATTTTTTTTGCGATTCGATAGCATTTGGGTAGCTCTATGTTAAGTGCAAAAGATTGATTTAATCGAGTTTAAGTTTTCATAATGATAATTATAAACATGTGGCCACGAATGTACGCAAAATAGAAGTCAACTTTGGCTGACAGTAGTTAAATGTTAATATCTGCGTAATGGAACGGAATATTCATAAGTGATTAATTTATTTTAAAAGTGTATTAATGTAGGTCTCCATCCAGTATTTACAAAAAAAAATATCTCTCTTGGTTTTTGTTTAATTGGCTTATGTACCGGTCGCGAAAGTGCGATTTTTCCGTATGTTTTTTTTATTATCACCATGCAGTTTCCCATAAATATCTTCAAATTTCCTTAACAAGCAACTTAATACTCAATTTACAATTAATTGTACTGGAGAGATTATGAAGAAGGAGTGTAAACATACCATATTTTTTGCCTGTTAAATAATTATATAAAAATGTCTTTAGAAGTAGAAAATATAAGAAAATATAAAATTTTCGAGTTTCCAGTGCAATATCCTCAAGTAAAACAGCTGAGATATGCTATGAAACCATTCTTTTATAACAACATAGACTTTTTTTAAATTAATAAATAATAAATGAGGATGATTATCAACATTTTATTTTTTCATCCTGGTAGCCCATTCAGACGAAATGACCATATTTACTGTTTATTTTTTTTTTAATCGAGGGTTTTTTTAATTTAGCGGTTTTTTTACAAACGTCGACATTTTTAATATTTCTTTGTGATTAGATCGCCGGCTTATTTATTTTAGCGACTTTCAGTAAATATTTGAATATTTTTGATTTGTGTTCATTTTGTTTCAATTTACAAATTTTCTTCTTTAAATTTTACAAAGTTTACTAGTTCTCAATAAAATTGGGATTTTTTTGATTTAAGCGATTTTTTCAACACAATTTTTTTTTTTTTTTTTGAGAAAATTTCTTCATTTTGAATATTTTTCAGTGAAGTAAAAAAAAATAAGCGATTTCAATGTCATTTAATACTTTCTTAACTCTGCTCTCGACTTATACAATTTATTGTTAAATGCACTTCTGTTTTATTTTATTGCTGTTTTTTTTTTTTATATTTATAAATTAAATTCTCTCGATTCTGTTCAAAAGTAAAGTCGAATCGCCCAGACTGCTTTTATTATTTTATTTTTTATATTCATTCAAAATATATTTTATGCACACAAAAAAAGTTAAGTTAACTCTCTATATATTTGTAGACCCTTATGTAGAAAACGTCATGTATACAGACTTAAATCATTCGATAAAACCAGAATATTGAACAAAAGTTTACAGTTGAAGATGTTTCAAAACTAAGCTTTCTGAAACAAAAGAAATTAGAAAATCTTGGCGATTTTTTATGAATTAATTCTATTCTCGATTTTTATAAAGATTCGATTTTAATTTGAAGGAATTTTTTTTTTTTAGTATTTTGCAGGTATTGGTTATCTATTGAGTGTTTATTGTACGGGATAACCTTTTTATATATAAGTTAAAATTTGTGAAGGTCGTCTTGTATAAATTGAAAAGTCATTACCTTTCAACTTCATTTCAAAGTTTTTAATAGGGTTTTACTAACCGATTAACTGATCGGTTAATTTCAAATTGGCTTTTTTCGATTAACGATTAAACCGGTTAATTTCAGTCGATTAGCCGATGTAATAAAATTTTTAATTTTTTGTAGTATTATAACATATATTTTTGTGTTTTTAATTATTTGTTTCGTCTCATATACAAAAGGTATGTGTATAAAAAATATGTTTTCTTACAAACAAAGGTGTCCTGTGATCTTCATATCAACCCATTTTCCGCCGACCGATTTCAATGTTCAATCACCAGGAATGTGACGAAAAATGAGGTAAATGTTTGATTGCCAACACCTTTTTCTTGTTTCACGTACTTTTTATATGCATGTGTTTAGTTATTTGTTTCTTCTCACACCTTCTCATATCAGTCTTTTAACAAAATTAACCGAAACAATTAGAAGTGTTAAACATTTTTAAAAATTTATACAGGACTCTAAGGGCATAATGGAATATTTTATATGTTTAGAGAAATCCTTAAAAAGGACTGAGAAATTAGATATTCATCTTCGTTTAGTGAAAGATTTTTTTCCAAGTCAAGTTTTGTCAAAACAAAAGAAAAGAATAGCTTAACTCCTAAACATTTAAACCAAATTGCTTTTTTAAAAGATTTTTTTATAAGATCTCCTTTAACTACCCTACAAGAAGACTACCGGTCATTTTACTAGTTATATAACCGGTAGTCTTGACCAATATATTGGTTAAAGTTTCTATTAGTTTATTAAGAGCAAAATGAAAAAACTAACCGAAACTCTTGTGTACATGTGATTTTGCCTCTCTTTCTAACTAATGAATTCCACTCGACTACGGAACATATATCTGTACTGCTTACTCTGCTGCTTTTAATTAGTCAATGATAACCAAAATAGTGGTTAACACTAACTAGTTAGTCTTAACGTAAATATTGGTTAGCACTAACTAGTTATTCATAACGTAAAAATTGGTTAGTACTAACCTTCATAAAATACATTACATTTTTTCTAATTTTCATTTTTAATTAAATATTTTATTGATAAAATTATAATCAAATTCATAGGAAATTATTATATTTCTGTGGCTGCTTTATGACGTTCCACTTCTTGCATGGGTCTGGAAATGGAGGTAAACGTACGTGTAACCAATTAATTGTGACCAAAAAATTATATACATACTTCAAAAGTTATCAGGGTTTTTAATAACATTATTTGTTCCCTTATTACCACCGGCAAATCCTCAACGATTATCCTGGTCAAATTCACCATCCGCCTACCTATTGGACGACCACTCCTTTCAATGACCTATGTTGTTTCCTTAGAATCCACCACCACGTCCTATGAAGCAACCATCAGTACGACCTCCTTTACCACTAGCATTCTGATTACAGCTATTCGGCGGAGTCACTTTTTTTATAGAAATTTTTTATCTCACTACTTAAGTAAAATTATATAATTAATTTAATTGATTTTTTTCTTTAATACCAATAGAAAATACTAAATTTAAGAAATTCACAAATTTTTACACGCGTATGACAAAAATATATTAAAATATTGGCATTATTTGGAAAATGATAGTTGTACCATTCTTACATATATGTTAGAGTGGAACAGCTAATGTAAAATTGTTGCAAGTGTGTTAGTAATTTTTTTAGTTTTGGTTATGCATTTCTTGTAGGGTATTGAAATAACTAATAAAATTATCTTAGTATATTTTTTTAAAAATACATATTTGTGGGATTCACATGGTAGTCATAAATAATTACTAGAAATATATATCATAGGATTAATATGCAAACCGGCTAAATCCACTTTTTGTGTAAATTGAGATTTTGATGCCTCGTCGACCAGCATGTAGTTTTTTTTCGATTTAAGTCTTGAAGTGTGTAAAACTAATTGTATTTTTAATTTTCTATCAAGCTGCAAATAGAAAAAATAATAATAATAGTCTCTCCTGTAGAATGTGCTGAAAGGAAGTTAGCAGGCTTGCATATTAAGCCGACAATACGACTGTTGTGGGCTTCCGCTTATAATTTATATTTCTACTATTCAGTTATGACGAATCAATGAGCACAGCATTAAAATTTTTATTTTGTTTGAAACACAACAATATTTATTTTAAGCTTTTGTAAAATATTATTTAGAACATTATGACGATATGACTTGATAGCACACCTTGTGAATCCCCCAATTATGTATTAATTGAAAAATGCATATTACATTTTTATGAATTGCTTTTTTGTTTGCTCGTTTTAGTTCAAGAATTTTAATGTTTGGTATGTTATTGTTTTTTTTACTAATAAACTCCATATAATAAATAATAAATGCATTTCTATATATTGAAATTACTTAATTTTATAAAAAAAACTTTATTAATCGGTTAACCGATCAAAAACAAAATTAACCGATTATTATTTATTTATTTATTTATTTATTTTTACATTACCAATAACCTAGCCTTAAAGGCCATAATCGGTTACAAATTTCTACTAATAATTGTAAACAAAAATTAATATATAAATGTTTGTATGTATATAAAAATTAAAATATATTAAAGTTAAAATATAATAACAATAGGGTTAGATAGCTTAATTAAAATGTAAGAATTTAAGCTATGAAAAATCCCAAAACAAACGATTCAGAAAAATTATATGAAAATTTTATATGTAAATTCATGTACATGCACACACATACATATATATACACATATATACATATATATATATATATATATACATATATACATACACATATGCATACACACGCACATATGACTAAGTAACAAAATAATGATAATTTAATAATGAAGAAAAATATTAAGTGGATACCTATTTGTTAACTCTCAGAGTATAGATAATGATTTATTTTGTGTTCATAAAGAAAATACTACACAACAAACTTCACAGAAATAAATTTTCAAATATCATGAATTTAATCCTTTAATGCATATTCAACACATAAATAGAATCACTTATATAGAAGATTGATTTCCTGAAAGTTCCAGAAAAATTAAACCCTAAGCTCGGTTAATTAATCGAGCGATTAACCGATTAAAGCAAAATGTCGATTAAATTAATATCCTAGTTTTTACCTTATTGTGAAAAAAATGGGTTTCGACTATTTTTATATGACTAGATATTATGTACATTGTACAATTTTGTGACGTTCAGTTCAAGTCAAGTCACTTCCGGAAACACTATTCTAGAAAAACAATTTAAACATCCAAAATTGTGCTATTTATGACTCATAATTGCTTTTTTATGACCCATAATTGGCCAAAGTTCCCATATGAATTCTGTGAATTAAATCGTAGTGAATATATATATACAGCCGTATTCATAAAAACTTATTGATGATTAATTGACCGTTTTTAAGCAAAAATTGCTAAAGTTGTATTCATAAACGAAAAATAGTCCATTGAACCTTTTATAAACCATTTATAAAGTAAGAAAATTTATTGTTGGATTTGCCTTTCTTTAAACCAAAAATAAAATGACATTTTGTGTTTGTGTTTGCATTTTAAGATATTATTTTTGTGAAATATATTGAAAAATAATGACAAAAATGTTTTATTTATTAATATGGACATGTTAAATATATTTTTCTAATTTTTTTTTTATTTTAGACAACCAATTTTGATATTTATTTAAAAAAATTTTATATGATTTAAATGAATATGTTCAGGGGCAAATGCAGATGTTCTCTTTAATTATTTATTAAATTATTGCAACTAGTTGTTTTTTTGTTTAAAACAACAAATTATTGTTCAAAAATATTAAAAAAAAAAAAATAAAATAAGCAAATCATAATACATAATAGTGATGTTAATAAAAAGTAAACAAAATTTTTATTCGAAAACTTTCTTATGGAATATTTAAAAAAGGTTAAAAGATTTTATGATAGTTTTCGGCAACATTTTATTCAGAAACTAAAATAATATGTAGTTTTATTTGATAAGAATAATTTTGAAGGTCTACAATTAAAAAAAAATTGAAATATAGAATATCATGTGAACCGAATAGAAGTTTCATGCATCACTAACAATAAAACGGCAGCAAAATATAAAGAAAGTTGCCATACTTAAATACAAAATCGCTACAAACAGTTAATAGTAAAAAAGCTGTTAATGTACGTTTATGAATACAAATTTTTATAAGAGGTTTATAAGACAAAAAGCGTTTAATAGTTATTACATACTATAAGCTTAAAATAAGAACTTTTTATGAATATGGCTGATAATATATATAATATTTACGGTTCGACCATAATTTACCTTAGATCTAATGAAAATCCTAATTCCTAAATTCTATATAAATGTTATTTTACTTTTTAATGGATGCCATAAAATATTTGCTATGAATGAAAATAGAATTCGTTTCTTAACATTGGTTTTGAAAAAATTCTCATCACAGAACATTTAGTGTCCACGTATACAGCCTCGATGGCGCAGTAGGCAGCGCGTAAGTCTCATAATCTTAAGGTCGTGAGTTCGAGCCTCACTCGGGGCAGTGATTTTTTTGCTTTAATATTTCATAATTTTCTTTTTTTTTATTATTTTAAAATATTTTCTTAAATAAAATAAAATGTAATTCCACCCCTTTTTTCTCAGAACGAAAAATATTTAATTTACCTTTATTGACATAATCAGCTTAAAATCATCTCTTTCACTAAACTTTTTTTTTCTTTTGGTGAAAAGTCCAGCCATTATTCAACAATATAAAGAGAAAAAAGGCCAGAGTATTTAAATACCTTTCTTACGTCATTTTATTCATCTGTTTTGAATAAAATAAAAAAAAAACCCTTTTGTAGTTTTTTCTTTTCGTTGACTGAAATAAAAGGTCTTTTAAGGCTGAGGGAAAATGAGAAGATATAATCAATTAAATTAAAATCGTTTTTTATCTTATAAAAAAAAACAAATTTTAAGGTTTTCTTTACAATAACTAAAGCAATATGAACCACAAGGGCAATAAAAACAACAAAAATTATTTTCACAAAAAATAAATTACAAACAAAAGATAATAAAATTTGTGTGCATTAAGTTCAAACTTAGTTCACTTTACTAACTTGGTAATGGCGGCACAAATCTGTTTTCGGATTAACTAAACCTAGTTTAACTGAGATTTCAAAAACCCAGCCTAAGATTTTGTTAAAATTTTTTAGAAAAATAAATTATAACGGTCTAATTTATAAAAAATAAAACCGGTTAATAAAGGCTTTATGAAACGGATTTTCATACAAAATACGTTTAATAAACCCTTAATTAACATGTTTTATTTTTTATAAATAAGGCAATTAATAATTAACGAATGTTTAGTTAACTAAGAATTTCTTTCTAAGTCGAAGTTTGTCCGTAAAAAGCTTGTGATCAAAGTACCGATCGCAATTCTTAAGATAATTTAATAAAATTAGCTGAAAAAATTAATTCGCCCCCAAAAAACGAGTCGAATTAAACTTGTGAAAACTCCTAGTAATAGGCACGTAAACATTTCTAAAATAGTTTGTATTTTAAGTCTAAAGACTGATCTATTGATATTTATGGAATTCGGTCAATAGGCCCACAAAATATCGTGTGCTTAATATAAGATAAGTTCGCAGCAATTTGCCAAGCCCCGTAAAGTTCCCAAAAGGTCCCTTTACCAAAAATCACCTTAACCTGAAAAAATCTTTAAACATGTTTAAAACCAAAACTAAGTTCCAAGTTGTCTCAGAAATTAGAAGGAGTAATTGTGAATGCATTTTCTTTAATGCAGTTGCTTTCGACTGTTCTTCGATCAAAATTGAAAAAATGTTATTGTGAATGACATGAGTTTAAGACAATTACACTATCTCTTTTTTTTATTTTACAACAGTAAACTTTTTCCCCTGCTCTCAAATAAAACTGCAAGAATAGAAAGTTTTAAGACATTTTTTTAGTTAAATTAAAAATTTTAAAAATGATTTTACGGGTTTTACAGCAAAAATTATAAATCAAAGATCTATAGTAAAAAAAATAATAATGTTTTTGTGAATGGCATGAATTCAATACAAATATGTACACTATTTGTATACCCTTCACCGAAGGTAAGGGGGTATATATAACTTTGTCATTCCGCTTGTAAGTTCCACAATATTAATCATAAACCCTATAAAGTGTATATATTCTGGGTCCCTATGAGAGGCGAAGTTCAAATCCGGTTGTCCGTCTGTCCGTGTGTATGTTAAAATGGGGTTTCCGAAGACCCAAGAAATGATGGGTACTAAGCTGTTATATATTGTTACGTTTTTCCTTTAATAAACGGGTTTGAGTTCTTTTAATTGCAAATCCGAATTGAAACTCACACTTATTTAACTTAACAAACTTTATTAATTATTTTGTTCACAATTATTAGTTACGAACAGAACCGTTTCTCAAAACAAAACTAAACTCATTATTCATGAGTCACCCCTTTTTATATTTCATAACTATTTCTTGAAATTTCCTGAACCTTCCTGTAATAACAACTTATTATGTTCTAAAACCATTTCTAGAAATGACTGGGAAATTCATGTAATAATTATTTTAAAATAACAGTTGTGTTCAAAATTATACATGACAATTTTAAGTAACTACTATAACTTAAAAGATAACTTATTACTATAACTATAAATAATGCTTAGATAATTTTACTTTCGCAACAATATTTATGTCACATATACTCCGTTTAAGTTTGCTATGGAAATTCAGCAGTTTGTAAATATTGTAATAAAAGCATTTATTACCAAAAAGAAAAACCCAAATTAAATATGAAAATGCCATACACGCACAAATAAAAATTTAATTTCAAAAATAACACTGAGTGACAAATTAAAATTTTTTCATTTTGGCCACTATATGTATATCCTTTAATCTAAAGACGAAACAGAGTAAAACTTCATATTTGATTTTTTATTCCTCGTCTTTTGTCCTTTTTGAAGAGCTTAATCTTTTTCAAGAATACTTATTTTAAATAATTTTAAGCAAACTTAGTACCAAATAAAAGGGAGGCTCTGTAAAATTTTAAAAGCATATTTTCTTCAGTTCCCCTAAACTAAAATATAAAAAATTTTCTTTTAAAAATATATCCTTCCTTATCCTTAAAAGTTATCTTTAAACCTTTTTTGAAAATTCAAAATTGTATTGTTTTATTTCTCTTAGTTTAGAGATGTGATTGTTTTTTTACAAATTTATTTCTATGTAGAAATTTCATTCATTAGATATTCGCTTTTAATATTCGCATACGTTTAAGAGAATAGTTCGCAGATTTGAACGCGAATATTCGTCGCCCCCTAGTTATATAAAGGGTTTAAAAAACTGCAGTCGAAACCAAAAACTGTCGAAAAAAACAAAAATTTGTGTACAACTTTTCACTTTTTGAGTTGGTTTGACAGCTACTGTTTACATTTGATAAATCTGAAGTAAAAGCAACATTTTTTTTGGCCATTGACAAATGAAGATTTAGAAGAAATTACAGTTTTTCTACTTTTACACCTGTTTTTCAAACGCTGGTTACATATAAGAGGCCCGAGAAATATATGGGTACATGGTACATACGCCATTGTTAAAGATTACCAGACTCTTAGGACTCATAATATAGGGTTTCTGTTAAAAAATACTACATTTATACCTAAATGTTATTGTATATAAAAACGCATATAAGATAAATATTTACGTATTTTTAGACAATATATTGAAAATGAGATAATATTTTAAAAATTCCCTACAGTTCCCTTAAAATAAAAAATCTTTCCTTTTTTACCCTACGCTTGAAATTTTCCAAAAAAAAATTCCTACCAAAAAGAGTTAAAATTCCCTACTATTGGCATCACTGGCTCGCACAATGGTAAAGGGTATATAAGATTCGGCATAGCCGAATATACCGCTCTTACTTGTTTAATATTAAAACAGTAAACTTTTTCCACTGCTTTCAAGTAAAACTTGAAGAATAGAACAATCTAAGAAATTTTTTCTAGTTAAATTAAAAATTTTAAAAATTATTTTACGGTTTTTACAGCAAAAACTATAAATCAAAGAGCCATAGTAAATAAGTAAACTTATTTACTGACTGTCAGTTGATCAATAGGGTAACCTAAAGGGCTCTTCTTAACCGATCAATGCTGCAAAAAAGTGTTATTGTGATTGGTTGTGTTGTGAATTTAATACATATACACCATTTTCGACATGATTCAACATCTTTAAGTTATCTATTAGTTAAATCATTTCAAATCGAATTAGAAAAACAAAATATTTTTTTCTTATATTCAACCCAGAGAGTTGCATATAAAACGAAGTTATTGTGAATAAATAGCTTATTTTGGATTATGCCGTGACTCAATGAACAATGGCTTCACTTAGTAAACCCTTACTCAGTTATAATTAAAAATGTATTTTTGAATGATTGTACTATGATTTCGAATTATATGGTAAATTTTAATTAGATTTTTTAAGCTTGATATTTACGAAATAATTTTAAATCCAATTGACGGCTTTACTTAGACGGCTTCGAAATAATCACTGCCAATTGGAAATGTAATTGTGAATAACTGCAATATAATTTGATATGATATTCTGATTTTATTTTCAAGATATGAACTAAAAAATTAATGAACTATTCCAAGATCGATCAACGAATCCAAAATACCCAAAATCGAAAGGGCAAACTTCGATCTACCAAAGGTTAAAATACAATTTGGTTTAAGGATTGATGTTTGACTATTGACGTCAGCAGTCGTCGATGGCTGCGGGTGTAAAACGGCAAATCCATCTGAGGAGATCGAGTGGTTGCGATCGAAACATGTCATGGTAACCTGCTGGCCCGGGTTCGAGCCCCGGCCACGGTCAGGAATGAAAGATTATCAATAACAATTTTAATTAATTTTCATGTTGTAAAATTTCTTTCTTCATAAAAATAATTTAATGAAAATTAAATTTAATGAACTTGAGCCTAATTAAAATTATTGAAAATTTGGATTAAAAACCATAAATAGTTCGACAAAATAACCACAGTACTAAATACAAAATCAGTTTATTTAAACGAACATTTTAGCAAATTGCTCTTAAATCGAACGGCGGCATGGCTTGTCTTATTGTAAATGCTATTGTGAATGACTTTTTAATATTGAATTGTATTGCAATTAAATTTTTTAGGTTATGCACTTAAAATTTAGAAATTTTAAAACGTTTTCAAAGAGTCAATATTTTAAATTTGAGCTCGACAGCTCTTATCTACGTCTAGCTCTACATGCATAAATTTTTTTGAAGCAAGTTTTCTCAATTATCTTTTAAAATTCCTTAATCTGACGCCATAATGGGAATAAAATAATAAAAGCAAATTAAAGTAACTTTACGGTACAAGCAAATATGTACCACTCTTCTTTTCTTAGAACTGGTTCACACTCTTCAAATTTAAGCCGTCAAGTCTTGAGTTTTTAGTAGAGAGACGAAACTATATGGCCTTCTATTTTCCCTTCTTTCCTAAAAGCTCAAAACTTCATGGCTAAAACATGATGAGTGTGAAACAGCACTGCACTAACTCTAAAATAAACTTGGACTTGCTTTAAGAAAAATTTATGTGTGTAAAAGCAGACCCAGTAGCTCTGATTGAAAATATGATTATAAATGCCTGCAATATGAGTCTTAATTGTATACAATATATATAGACGGTCTAAAACTTCTTCTAAATTGAGCAAGATAAATAGAAATATTTCAACTCAAGCATAATTTCAATAACAAAACTTGAAGTCGGCCGTGACGTAAGGCATTTTAACGCATTTTAACGCCTCGTTATCCATACGTTAATGTTGCGGATATGTAAACGTTGCAGTCGCATAAACGATTGCTAGTTACTGAAAATACGTAGACGAGTTGAAATGTGCTTAACCCTTCTGCACTCCTTGGGTCAATTTGACCCAATTTTGGTTTTCAAACGCAAAACTTGTCTCTTTAAATATAAGATATGGACGTGAAACTTTAATTTATCCATTACAGGGACGAAAATTATAAATTTAAATGAAAATGAGAATAATAAAATTTAAATTTTTCCTCCCCCTCCACATTTAAAAACACGATTTACACACATTTAATATCCTTTGGGTCAATATGACCCAACAAGCGATATTGCAAGTTTAATTCCACCATAAAATTTTTTTCCTATTGAATATAATTGAATTGAGTTCATCTTCATTCAGAATCATCGATCAATAATTTTTTCAGTCAAATAGTCAATAGAATCGCTTTTATTTTTTATTATACTTAAATATGAAATGTTGTTTACATTTTATTGTTGGGTCATATTGACCCAAAGGATCATAGGAAGGGCACATATCCAAGGGATGCAGAAGGGTTAAAAGAAAACAGAAATTTTGTCAATATTTATAAATTTTAGTTTTTGTTATTTGTGTGTTTTGTATGAAAATATCATGTACTTCGCTTTATCAACAAACATAAAATATCGGAGAGAAATTTTAATTTGATCAGGTTCATCCGCAAAGCCACGTTACTTTTACCTGAGAGTACCTATTCATAAATAAGCTTGGTTAAACGAAATAGTTGATCCCTAACGTTTACGAAAGAGTAACGAGGCCTTCAGGTGGCACTTTATTTGGTAGCACTGATTAAAAATGTTATTGTGAATGACTGTAATATGTTTAAAAAGGTATGAAAAGGTTTAAGATTCAATAACGCAAAAATGACTTAAATGAACTAAAATCTTAGAATAAAAATCGTTTAAATAGACTTCAAAAAGTTTCCGTAGCAAAAGGGTATAAAAAACTTTAGTTCTTGACTATTTACAATGATAATAAATATACTTACTAACATTTATATTGAAATTTTTCTTTAAACTCTCTTGCATATTTTTTAATTCAATTCAATTCCCATAACATCCTTTTCTTCAATTCATCCAACCAAGAAAATTATAATTATTAAACAAAGAAACGACTTAATAACCAAAAACTGAACATCGCCAACCCAAAATAACAAATAATCCTCTTTTTCAAAAATAAAAAAGAATATCCTAAAAGAAAAAAATGAGTAATTGAGGCATAAAGAAAAACTAAATGAGAAAATATGAAACCCAAAGTCTTAAACAAAAAAGGTGTTGAAAACAAAATGTTATAATAGTAACAATTATTGTAGTATAAAATGGCTACAAAAAAAAAGCCCTTAAAAAAAGAGCTCAGTTGCAAATTATCAAAACCATTTGGTAGTCAGTTCCTATTATTATGCAAATTGTTTTGACACCTAAGCTGCCTGAAAGTATACTTTGCTTACTTACACAAAAACAAATGAAACACTTTAGTACATTCCATACAAAATGTAGTAAACAAAAAAGCTACAAAAACCTTTTCTCATCCCTTTTATTCATACTAAGTTCTGAGATCAAATCCTAAACAAAAGGCCAAAAGGAATATTCAAAGCAAAAAGGGCTTCTTTGCATAAACTATTCTTTCTCGTAGTTACTTTTGTGAATATTAAACATTTTTAATTCTTAATGGTTTTTTGAGTCGGTGAACAAAATCGAAAAGGACGCAAAAACAGGAATACCTTAAATGACTAAACATTTGAACTGATAAGGGGAAAAATAATGGGGCCAATTCGAGCCCTTACCGCAAAAAAAGCTTAAGAGACAAAAACACAATTTTACAGGAGAAGGTTTTTTTTATTACATTTCATAAAAATTTTGTATGAAATTTGGCGCTTAAGCTAAAGTCGTTTTTGCTAAAAAATCGTCACAGAACCTTATGTGACCACGACATTTTAGCAGATGATGCAAGTGTTGCCAAGAAATTTATTTATTATAAAAAACGAAAATTTTAAATGGAGGCTCTTGAGCTTAAGCCGTAAGGGCTCGAATTATAGACTTCAAGGCCCTTTCTTGCTAAGCTTAAAATAAAATTTGAATTTTTTTTCTTTTTTCCCCTTTTTAACAGTTCTAAAAGAATATTTCAATTAAAATTTTAGAAATTTGATAATAAAAAATTTATTAAAATGTCTAAGTAAAGAAAATTAAGATCAGACTTAATGGAAAAATTCAACATTGCGCAACTTAAGACATCAGTTTAAATAGCGTTCCTGCAAAATTGTTATTTATCCATTTTTAAAACCCAGTAGGGAAACTTTTTTTTTAATTAAGGCCTATTTATAAGGCCACTTCACCACTTGTTTTTGCCTTCGGGTTTGATTTGTTAGTTTGTAATATTTAAAAGGGAAATTGTTGTAAATAATAATTAATTGTTTTTCTCTTTAAATATAGTTTTTATAATAAATACAATAGGAAATAAGTGAGAAGGGATAACCTACTCTTCTTGAGGGTTATTAAAACCCTGTAAAAACCTGAGAATTTTAAATGTACTCACTTCATTCTCTACAATTACACCCTAAGTATCTTAAGTTGGCCATTCTAAATGTAGCACAAAAAATATTTATCTAAGACCAAAAAAAAAAAATTTTAAAATCTTTTCGATTAAACCTTTATATGCCAATAAACAACTACACCCAAACTTCAACATTTGCTGATGACACAGCTTTTCTAAGCGTGCACGAAAACAGTCAAGAAGCATCTCGATACCTACAGGATCATATATTTCAACTCGAACTGTGGCTAAAGCAATGGAGGATAAAGGTCAATGAGCAAAAATGCGTACATGTAACATTTACCTTGCGTCGGGAAACATGCCCCCCTATTAAAATCAATAATCATTTAGTGCCTCAAAATTCGCATGTAAAATACCTCGGTATTCATCTAGATCGCCGTTTAACGTGGAAAAGCCATATAGAGGCAAAATTATCTCAAATGAAACTAAAAGCCATCCAAATTCATTGGCTTATTGGAAGAAACTCTGTCCTAAGTCTCGACTGCAAACTTTTACTTTACAACTCCATCTTAAAGCCAATCTGGTGCTACGGTATTCAACTATGGGGCACTGCCTCGGCCTCTAATATCGAAAAAATTCAAAGGCGCCAAAATAAACTTCTTCGAATAATCACAGCCGCTCCCTGGTATGTTAAAAACTCAAACATTCATAAGGATCTCAATGTGCCATTAGTAAAAATTATGATTACAAAATATGCGGTAAAATATTTAAAAAGGCTTGAACAACACCCAAATCCACTAGCTCGAAATATCTTAAATCATGGCGGCCACACTCGCTTAAGAAGAAGAGACACTGCAGCACTTACCCAGTTAGATGAGCAATACACACCTATATGAGTGAACACAACCCGTGATGAAGAACATTTTTGTCTGGCACTGGCAGGACATAAAATAACGTATTAGGTTAAGATTTGATTAATTGTTGTTAGTTCATATTTAATATATGAAGATTCAATAAAAAATAATGAGAAAAAAAAAAAAAAACCTTTTATAAGCGGGCCGGGCCGCTTCTTTATAAAAAGCTTAATTAAAGTTATAAACGCGACAAGATATAAATGTGGAAAATATTAGACATCAGCACCCGCTAAATGGCCTTATCTCATGGTGGACCTAAACCGCTGGCTGACAAACAAAGCGTTTACCAATCTCCCCCGTGTGAGATCGACTAACACACTCACTGGTTGCAGTTTTGAGTGTATAATCCGATAAAAACTATACACTCGCCCCTTATTTAGAAGCTTGAGCTTTCTAACGTCCACTGCTGAAGGAATAGCCAGAAGCATTTATTCGAATAGTAACTTCACCTAGGGATGATTTCTCCTCGCAGCTAGAGCCCTCCACAAATAGATAGCTCTCCTCACTTTTCATGACAGCCCTGCCCGCAATTTGGGTTTCTATCACAGCCACGTGATCCCCGAAAATATCTCTTCGTCAAAAAAACTGCCCTTTGTTTAACCTTTTTTGTGAGTTCACGCCATGAAAAGGGCACTCCCCCATCGGACGGAGAACCACTTGATGAAAAGCAACCTTCTATCATAAAAGTAAAGCTTCCTCAAGCAACAGTCAGTGCAGTGAGCACGCAGCGGGGATTTCTGACTTCCGTTTCAACAGATAGATGGGATATCTGTAGAGCCACGATCTGATGAGATCTAGCTATTTTAAACATTTGTCGAGATACAGGTATCAGCTGCACCTGCTTGTGCCATGGATTTTGAATGTCCGAATGAAAGAAATCAACACACCAAAATCTACTCTCATGCTCCTCTGGTCCACCTACTATATCTCAATAAGGGCTATTAAAACAACTTACAAATAGTAATTTTTAGGGTGATATCTGACAGATAAATGGATTTTGGTTATTTCAAGTAACCATTTATCTAAAAAGTGACTCAAAAGCTTACAGCAGGTTCGTCCTCATCGTAACTTTAAAAGTGAACTTTAAGAATTTGAAGCTGCCATATTTTCTGCTAAAGATACGGTAACTTCAATGACAGTTTTTTGTCAAATTCAATTATTCAAACTATTGGAAAAAAAAACACAATATAACACAAAAAACAAAACAGTTTATCATAAAAAGCTAAAATAAAGCACAAAAATTTACTTCTGTTTTTAATTAAAGAAATAAATTAAACTTAGTCGTTGCCACTAAGTTTTGTAAGCAACCAAAAGTGTCGGTGACTACTGCAATGTTGCCACAGTATAGTAATTACATTTTTAATTTAATAAGACGGTTGTAATAATGGAGAAAACTTAATGATCACTTTATCGTTCACGAAAGCTATTGTTCACGTTAACTATCAGGAACTTTAACATTAGGTTCTAATAATTTCTACGGTAGTACGATTATAAAACATAGAAGAAAACTCTTCTGATATCTTCCAACGCACAGTGGCGCCATTTGAGTTTTTTCGTTGCAAAAATCATATCTTTTGAACCGAATAAGATAATTGAACAGTTTAGACAGCATATGATAGATAACTGTTCAGCCTATGAAAGGGTGCTACGCTCTGTAGGGGCCTAATTATGGGTTATCAAAGTTAAAATTAGTAGAAAAATCAATTTTATGGTAACTAAAAAAAATTATTTTTAGATTGTTTTTATTTTTTTTCTTTAGGGTTTTATGTTTTAAATTATTACCCAACAAATTAAAAAAAAAATTATTTTTTTTTTTAATTTATTTTTTCAATTTTCTGTAAAACATTCATCACAGTTCGTAAGAGAAGGTATATCTTAAAGACTAACCATTTCTAAACTATAGTTATTTTCTAACTCTATTCTTGACTTCACATGCCGCAGGGCAGAAATAAGTAGATCGGAAGATGCTGCCAACATGTTGAAGAGGTCCTCATTTTGCTCCTCTGGTTGATGTGGTGGGTTTATCTACTGCCAATATATCCAGGATGGTGTCTTCATTAAGCCAGTCCTCGTATTTGGAGTTGAAGTTCTGAATGGTTCGATTAGATTTCACCCATTTTGCCTTAATATTTGCATATATCAGATGAAAATTATTTATTATAATTTCGCTTCTCTCAATATTTCCGTATAAGCTATCAAGTTCTTCTAAAGCAGCTTCCGTGAAAAAATTTGGTGTGGTTGACTTTCTAAACAGTTCAAATAATTTAAAATTGTTCAACGCCATGTTTTCAGTACTTAAATTGTTTAATGGTTTCAGTAATTGTTGCGCCAACTTTCAGTCGTAGACTAATCCAGGCATTATGCTTATTTTGCAATATATAGGCTTATGCTACCATGCCTAAAAACTTAACTGTTCCCTGCATACATATGGATTTAGGCTGAATAATGCATTTTGATATTATGCACGTGTCCAAATAAGATTTGTGCCTACCTGTAGGGACCATAAGTCAATATTGTTCTTGACCATTTGTACGCCAAAGTATTGTTTAAGTGAGGTACGTACCTGCTAATTTCAATGAGTAGTTTTTTTCAAACTATTAGATCAAACTACTGTAAGTCAAATCATATAAGGGATGGACGCCATACAATTTCTGCAACCATGTCTTTTTAACCTTTTTTACCTCTAGAAGCCAAACGGGCACGTACGGGCACTCCCCCATCGGACGGAGAACCACTTGATGAAAAGCAACCTTCTATCATAAAAGTAAAGCTTCCTCAAGCAACAGTCAGTGCAGTGAGCACGCAGCGGGGATTTCTGACTTCCGTTTCAACAGATAGATGGGATATCTGTAGAGCCACGATCTGATGAGATCTAGCTATTTTAAACATTTGTCGAGATACAGGTATCAGCTGCACCTGCTTGTGCCATGGATTTTGAATGTCCGAATGAAAGAAATCAACACACCAAAATCTACTCTCATGCTCCTCTGGTCCACCTACTATATCTCAATAAGGGCTATTAAAACAACTTACAAATAGTAATTTTTAGGGTGATATCTGACAGATAAATGGATTTTGGTTATTTCAAGTAACCATTTATCTAAAAAGTGACTCAAAAGCTTACAGCAGGTTCGTCCTCATCGTAACTTTAAAAGTGAACTTTAAGAATTTGAAGCTGCCATATTTTCTGCTAAAGATACGGTAACTTCAATGACAGTTTTTTGTCAAATTCAATTATTCAAACTATTGGAAAAAAAAACACAATATAACACAAAAAACAAAACAGTTTATCATAAAAAGCTAAAATAAAGCACAAAAATTTACTTCTGTTTTTAATTAAAGAAATAAATTAAACTTAGTCGTTGCCACTAAGTTTTGTAAGCAACCAAAAGTGTCGGTGACTACTGCAATGTTGCCACAGTATAGTAATTACATTTTTAATTTAATAAGACGGTTGTAATAATGGAGAAAACTTAATGATCACTTTATCGTTCACGAAAGCTATTGTTCACGTTAACTATCAGGAACTTTAACATTAGGTTCTAATAATTTCTACGGTAGTACGATTATAAAACATAGAAGAAAACTCTTCTGATATCTTCCAACGCACAGTGGCGCCATTTGAGTTTTTTCGTTGCAAAAATCATATCTTTTGAACCGAATAAGATAATTGAACAGTTTAGACAGCATATGATAGATAACTGTTCAGCCTATGAAAGGGTGCTACGCTCTGTAGGGGCCTAATTATGGGTTATCAAAGTTAAAATTAGTAGAAAAATCAATTTTATGGTAACTAAAAAAAATTATTTTTAGATTGTTTTTATTTTTTTTCTTTAGGGTTTTATGTTTTAAATTATTACCCAACAAATTAAAAAAAAAATTATTTTTTTTTTTAATTTATTTTTTCAATTTTCTGTAAAACATTCATCACAGTTCGTAAGAGAAGGTATATCTTAAAGACTAACCATTTCTAAACTATAGTTATTTTCTAACTCTATTCTTGACTTCACATGCCGCAGGGCAGAAATAAGTAGATCGGAAGATGCTGCCAACATGTTGAAGAGGTCCTCATTTTGCTCCTCTGGTTGATGTGGTGGGTTTATCTACTGCCAATATATCCAGGATGGTGTCTTCATTAAGCCAGTCCTCGTATTTGGAGTTGAAGTTCTGAATGGTTCGATTAGATTTCACCCATTTTGCCTTAATATTTGCATATATCAGATGAAAATTATTTATTATAATTTCGCTTCTCTCAATATTTCCGTATAAGCTATCAAGTTCTTCTAAAGCAGCTTCCGTGAAAAAATTTGGTGTGGTTGACTTTCTAAACAGTTCAAATAATTTAAAATTGTTCAACGCCATGTTTTCAGTACTTAAATTGTTTAATGGTTTCAGTAATTGTTGCGCCAACTTTCAGTCGTAGACTAATCCAGGCATTATGCTTATTTTGCAATATATAGGCTTATGCTACCATGCCTAAAAACTTAACTGTTCCCTGCATACATATGGATTTAGGCTGAATAATGCATTTTGATATTATGCACGTGTCCAAATAAGATTTGTGCCTACCTGTAGGGACCATAAGTCAATATTGTTCTTGACCATTTGTACGCCAAAGTATTGTTTAAGTGAGGTACGTACCTGCTAATTTCAATGAGTAGTTTTTTTCAAACTATTAGATCAAACTACTGTAAGTCAAATCATATAAGGGATGGACGCCATACAATTTCTGCAACCATGTCTTTTTAACCTTTTTTACCTCTAGAAGCCAAACGGGCACGTACGGGCAGATACAATTTTTGAATTATGTAAAGAAATAATCAATGAACAGGTTTTGCAAATAATGAAAAATATAGATTTTTTTTATTTTCCGTCAAAGTTGAAAAATAGTAAAGAAACGGATAGTTTTTAAATAGTGATTTACCAGGAGAAACACAAAGCAAACAGTTAATTTTTTTTTTATCATTATACATTTAATAAATACATCAATCAATACAAACAAAAAATAAGGCGATTCGTTACCTATTTTTCGTGATATTACACCTGAAATCGCATCAAATTTACTAAAAATTGTGTGTTTTTTTGAAAGCCGAAAGTCGGTCAACTTTGAACGGCTATATCTTCAAAACTAAAAATGTGATATTATTAAGAGTGGCAGATTTGAAATTGTTGAAAAGTTTCCTATAACATGGGTTTATTCAAACTTCGTCGGCGCTCATGAAAATTTTGATTTTTGCAACCTCGTTTGCTCTACGGGCGCTACTCTATTTACGTTTCTGTTGTCAGGAGGAGAAGAACAAGAAATCCTCTTGATGCTTTACTACAACCCCTGAAGGAAGAAGCACAGCCCCGGGGGTTGGCCACAAGTTATCCCAAAATTTGCATAAAATCGATAGCGAAATATCGGAATGGTTATGGAACTTGTCTGAAATTGGTCTTAAATAACTTCAATTCACGTTGTAAAATTTTATAACGGTCAGTCAATAAACTTACAATAGATCCCATAAAAATACGACTGCCGAAAAACGCTTAACTACGTATAAAACAATAACGAATAACGGTTTTGTAATACAGACACACTTTTTTCTCACTTTTCGAGAAGCGATGGCATATTTTTCTATGCAAGAAGTTCTCATCTAAGTTAGAGAACATGGGTACATATTCCTCAATAAAAAATACAGAACTCACGTTACGATCAATATAGATCGTTACCGCACTCAATGTTTATTTTGTTTGAAAGTATGGATAACAATTGAAGTGTTTGATATTTTAATAAGGCTTAAGTTCATTAAATTGAATGTACCTGCTAAAAGGCCTCCAAGGTCGCGCGATTTGAGATTTCTCGTTTATTTTCTGTGGGGCTACATTAAGTCATTAGTTTATGCTGATAGACCAGCAACAAGTTCGTGTTATTCGTGACATACGGCTACCCTGTCGGATTTTAATTAGCTAGCTCATCTTATTTACAACTGACTTTTAAACTAACTAATAAATGTTACAGATGTGAGTCAGTTGTTTTTTTGTATGACTGTTGTTCTTCCAAAGAGTATTGAACTAATTCTTAGCTAACTCAAAAGTTATGCAGAGATTAGTGAGTTGTTTTTGTACAACTTACTTCTTCTCGACAAGTGTTGAACTAGCGTTTGGCTAACTTGAAGTTTAATGTAGATATAAAGAGCAACAACAATACCAGAAGAAAAACATAATTTATTTTCATGTTTTAGAAGTAAAATTAGAAGCAAAAATTCCCATATTCTATTTGCAACATGCTGCTGGTGTCTTATAATTGAGAGTTTTTCTATAAACAAAGGGACAATACAACAAAAGCCTATGTGTAACGTGTAATTTAATAATAATATTCTCTCTCTCTCTCTCTCTCTGGTTTTAAGAAAACCGGACTTACCGTACTATTGGCACCAGTGTACAATCCAATAAAAATATATAGCAAAAATACGTATATTTTTTATTCTTTTGTTAGAGCCAATATAATATATGCGCCACAAACTAACTCATATTGACCCAACCATTAGTTAGCCAGTTCATAGCTAACATAAAGTGCACTTGAATTTTATCGCCCAGAAATTAACAAAAAACTAGCTAACTTGTGGTTATCTGAAAGTTATGCAGTGTGAGTGAGTACTGACTCGTACTGCGGACATTGCGTGTAAAAATTGAATAGCTTCAACAATGTACTAACTCATTTTCCGAAAGTGAGCCAATATTGGACGTCCAGAGCGCTCTTCTTAAAAAGAGCGGAGGTGTCCATCTGCCCAAAATGGCTTTCAAATGTTACTACCATGTATATTAACCATTCCAAAAATATTTTTGGTAAAAATTTTACTTTTTATAATTTTTTACAATTTCTTTGTAGTTCTATCGAGCTTAAAAATTTTCTAATAATAAGTTTAATATAATTAATACATAATTATCTATGTTATTAATTTTTTTTTTAGAATCAGTCCATTAATTTTTATTTTACTTTTTTGTTAAAATTCTTTTTTTAATTCTAAGTATGGATTCATATTTAATAAATATAGTTTTTCATATAATTTTATTTTTATTTAACATGAAAAACGAATTTTAAACATAAACTGATACTTAAATAAATTGGTGAAATCGGCCATATGTTTTTAAAAAAAATGTTAAAAACAGATTTTTTTTAATCTCCCCGACGGGGAATTGAACCCCGGTCTCCCGCGTGACAGGCGGGGATACTGACCACTATACTATCGAGGATTGATAAAATATTAATATTTTCTTCATAACGAAAATATTAATTTTTATTTCGGAAAAATTAAGTCTCTGGTAAAAAAAGTACTAATTCTCCCCGACGGGGAATTGAACCCCGGTCTCCCGCGTGACAGGCGGGGATACTAACCACTATACTATCGAGGATTCTTATTCGGGATTGATTTAAGGTCCCCTTTTAAATTAAATATATTTTCAAAATATTTTTTTATTTTTGTTTTGTTTTTTGTTTCATTTATATTTAAATGATCAAGTTGTTATGGTTTTAATTAACTTCAAATATAAACATACTTTGTTTTCTTTCTTTTTATTAAAAAAACAATCAAACGAACAAAATGTTTGAGTTAAACAATTTTATTTTTTTAATTTTTCACACACAAGTGAAGTAAAAAATAATTAATTTACATATAAATTTATGTATTGATTACCCATAAGCTCATTTTTATAAAAAAAAAAAACATGTAAAAAGTATAACCCCAAAAAAAAAACAAGAATAATTTTCAAAAAACAATAAACAATGAACAAACAAACGGATAAATGTAGTTATAACAAGATTGTTTGGTTTATATTGTAAAATTTTATATTTCATTTCAATTTTTTTACGCACACAGAGTTCAATATGGGTCAATCACGCCGGAAACAGCATAAAGACTGAAGCCCACAAATGCACACTTTTGTTTTTTAATGGGTGTATTTTTATTGTAAACATGTGTGTGTGTGCGTGTTTTATTTATTAATTTTTTTACACATGAGAACATGTGTTTGTAAGCGTATCCGCTGGCTTTTAAGTTCAGAAAATTCTCCAGTCAGTCATTTAAAAAAAAGAGTTGCCAAAGTATTAAAAAAAAGCCATAAAACAATATTAAAAACAACTTTAATTTCATAGTTGTGTGTTAATTAACATAAGCGTATAATGGCGGCGAAAGGCGATCTTCTGGTCTGTGTGTGTTTAAGTGAATATTTTTATTGTATTGCACTGCAAATTGAACGGGAAATTAAATGAAAATATTCTTAGTAATTTTATTTTGTTTTTAAGGCGTTAGCTGTAAGTAAATATCAGCAGCCATGCAAAATTAACATACACATACATACATACACTATTTATTTATTTATTTGCTCAATTTTAATTCCATGGTATTAAAAAACAAAATATATATGTTACAGACATTTTAATTGAAGTTTTCTTTTGTCGAGATGGAATTAAATAACGAAGTTTTACATTTGAATAACTTCAATTCAATTTGTAAATGATTCTTGAGGGTTTTTAATTTCGACAAGTTAAAAAAAAATAAATATTCGCCTAAGCCGAATCGTTAAAACCCTGCACTTAGAATAATAATAGTATTAATTGGGTGTACAACTTAAGATTGTGGGATTTTATGTAAACTAGTTCCCGTCAAAAGAACTGTTCATTTTTTGAGACAAAGAACGAATTAAACCAATTTCGGATAATCTGTGCTAAACTAAAAAGTATTCCAGTGAGAGCGCTATTCAGAAACTTGTCTATTAGGCGGGCGTAACAAAACTTCGCAATCACTTTTTTTCTAAATAGTACAGAACAGCCCTTGCAACATGTGGTCGAGAGCTGTTTGTTATGGTGGAATATTACGGCTTCATGTCTGGTTGCATATTTCGGCCGTATTTCTGCCAAATTTCTTTGCAAAAAAATTAAGTTAAGATGACAACACAATTTGCCACACAAGTTTACATTATTTACACAATGTAAACAAATAATGTTTTAAAATAATCTATAATTTTTTTTGTAAAAAAATAATTTGAAAGAATTTTTTGTGTAATATATACAAATCACAAATCTGACATTAACAACACAATGTAAACAATTGAATATTGAACTGAGCTCCAGTTTTTTTATATTTTTTTAGAAATTTGCATATTTTATTCAGATGAACATTAGCAGCAAATTTAATTTTCATTAAATTATTTTTATGAAAAAAGGAATTTTACAACATGAAAATAATTAAAATTTGTAGATAATTTTTCATTCTTGACTGCCCGTGGGATTGAAACCACGTTCACGGACAGATCAATTTGACCAGAATTCCTCAGAAGTCTTTGCCGTTTGATTTAATGAAAATTAAACTTGATGATCTCTATAGCCTGAGTAAAATGTAAAAATTTGGATTAAAAATCATTTAGAGTTCAATAAAATAAACACAAAACTAATTATTTTTTAGAAAATTTCAATTAACTTTAAATGTAAAATTGTATACAGATTTTTTACATAACATATACAAATTTTACATTATGTCATATTTATGTGTACTATAGGTAAAGAAAAGAAAATCTAAAGTTGTATACAAATTTGTAACTAAAATCGTTTAAAATCGCATTTTATACAAAATTTACATTGTTTACTTTAAGTAAACAATTGAATTTTAAACGTAGAGAAACAATTTTTTTAATTTTTTAATGTTTTAATATTCAAAAACCATAAGAATCTTGACTTTATAATTTTCATAATTTAAATCGAAATTTTACATTCTGCCAAATTTTAGAGCATTTCAACAATGACATTTACACAAAATTAAAATTGTGTTTTATTAAATTTTAAACAATTTTTTTTTTTTTGAAATCTCTTAATTTATTTCGAATTTTCTTTTTACTTAATACGTAATTTACATCATCTCATTTTTATGTACACTCTAGGTAAACAATTGCTTTAGAAAAGGGAAATTAAAATTTGTATACAAATTATTAACTAAAATAGCTTTTAATCGCATTTAAATACAAAATCTACATTGTTTACTTTGAGTAAACAATTAAAAAGTTAACAAAGAAAAACAATTTTTTTTAATTTGTTAGAATCTTTCTCTTGTAAATTGCATAATTTAAATGAAAGTTTTACATCATGTAAACAATGACATTTACCCAAAAGTAAACTTATTATTTTTTGTTAAGTTCTAAGCAATTTGTTTTTAAAATCTCTTCTTACTATTTGATCTTACCTGATTTCAAATTTCCATTAACACAATACATAATTTACATCATGTCATTTTTTTATACACTATAGGTAAACATTTGGTTACTAAAGTAGCTTTTAATCGCCTTTTTATACAAAATTTACATTGTTTACTTTAAGTAAACAAAGAGAAACAATTTTTTAAGAATCTTGCTTTTGTAAATGTCATAATTTAAATGGAAATTTTACAAACTAATTAATTTTACATCATGTCAATAATGACATTTACACAAAATTAAAATCGTTCTGTTATTAAATTTGAATTAATTGGGTCTTGAATTTTCCTAAATCTAAAAATTTTTCTCGGATTAAACTTAAATTCCGTCTTTAATTTTTCGATTATTTTACTCATCCGGCTATTTGTTCTTTATTGATTTCTAATTCCCTTTCGAATCTTTGTTTTCGAAATCAATTATACTTTACTAAAATAATTCCTTTTTTGGTTATTTCTCACTTTACATTGCTTTCCCACACCCTTTTCCTCTCACATTTCTATTTCATACATTCCTTTTCAACACCATACAATTTAAAAAAAAAATAGAAAAACATAGAAACCCGTTAAAAATAACAATGAAACAAGAATAGAACAAACAATTGAAAATAGAAATAAAAGAATAATAATAACAACGAAAGCAGAGGCAAAAACAAATCTAATTGAAAACCAAACGGAAAAACTTTTTCAATTAAAATGCAAACACAAGTGTGAAAATGCCGCAATAGACCAACCAACAAGAAAAATAGAAACAAACACAAGCAAAATAAATGTGGCATTCTTTTACGAGGAGTAAATACAAGAATTGGAGTGTGTCTGTGTGTGTGTGAGTATTAGCAGGACTTCGTTAAAAATGTGAATTGAAGAGTATTTATAGGAAATCCTATCTACCGAGCGTGAGAAAAAGATAATTTAAAACTTAATAGAACACATAAATATAGAGATATGGGTTACATCAAAAGCGTAAAAACAGACAGACGCACAAACACACATATATGTACGGTTATAAAGAGGTACATTTGGAAACTGCAAAATACACCCAGCAGTTCGTAGAGAAAAAAGGAGCATGCCTTCTGCTAAATTCTTACACCCTAATTTATAACAACTAAAACAGGTTAATAAATCGATGGCTTAATATAAAAAAGGACTAACTCGATTCTTTGTTTGTTTACAGGGGAAGAAAAAAAATAAAATCCGTAAAACTTTAGATAGAAAAAGTTATTATGCAACTTTTAAAATAAAAATATCCAACAAATGTTGTATTTAAGCCCCTTAAAAATTTTAAATCAAGATACATGTGGCATTAGCTACCAGAATACCCAAAACAAGATATTTAAAAAAAAATCGAGTTACGCCTTTTTTATGTTAAGCCATCGAAATGCTTTATAAAACGGATTTTCTATGAAAATTTGTTTAATAAACCCTTCATAAACCTGTTTTATTTTTTATAAATAGGATGGGCTTTCGAGGAAAAGACACATTACGAACTTGTTTCGGGAACTAGATCCCTAATATCATCAGAACATATCCCATCGTAGTAACGATAAAACCGGAAAATACAACCCACATTTCGTCGGAACTCAAGGGAGTGAATAGAATTGGATACCATATTGTCATCAAGGAAAACCTTCGCGCTCTCCTACAGGCGGTCAGGAAGCTCCAAAATATACTTTAAAGCACCGGACCACACATGAGATTTATACTCCATTCTCGGTCGGTTATGCACTCAAAATATCAATGCATTATTAGTATTAATAGTACGGTGAGTACGAAATCGCGAAATATTTAACTTATCCATATTCAATCGTACTTGAAAAAATCTGAAAATGAGATTGATTTAATTAGAATAAAGATTGAACTAACTATTGAAATACAAAGGCGAAAATGGAACTGAATTGGTCACACCATATTAAAACCGGTCACAGATATTGCCAAAACAGCGATCGAGTGGAAATGGGGAATGAAACGGCACCATTTTTTCAATTACAAGGCCAGTAAGTCTCTAGTAGAACGATCACTACGAAGCCATAATGGCGGTCGCTTAGTAGGTAATTTGAGTCTTAAAATTTGACAAGATGGTGATTTCCCATACTTTCCATAAATATGGAATGTGGCGAACAAATTGAGATTGGGCGGTAATTTACTCCTTTTTTAGGAATTGGCGTTACATTAGCAACTTTCCAACAGACGATAAAATTCCCCCTTATCGTATAAATTCCAGAAAAGATTTTTTTAAGGACGGGCTAGCGTCGAAAATCACTGCTTTAAGAACAGTGCAGGTATACCAACCGTCCCAGGAGACTTGTTTATGTCAAGATCTGAAAGAACCCATTTAACAGCTCGAACCCGAAAAAATATTCTTAGTATTCGTCATTTATTGTTCAAAAGAATCCTTCAGAACTGTGGGCTCTTCCGGTATACGTTTCAAACTCTATACACATTTTATTTAGCTTTAGTATTGAATTTAAATGTAGGTTAGAAATTGTGATGAAGTTGTATAAAATGCTTAACCAGCTTCCGGTCAGTGGTTAAAAGGAAATAAATTGTTGTTTAAGATATGAAAAAATAGAGAGAAAAATACACAACTCAAATAGAATTAAAAGTGTACATAGGTATAAATGAAGAAACATTTTATCATATTTGTGGAAAAATAAATTATATTATGCAAAAGGTTAAAGAAATCTGAAAAAAATAGTTCTGTGTTATATAACTATGTACCTGTTAAGATATGGGGGAAATTAACACTTTGCACAGTGGGGTGAAGAGAAATATTTAAAAAAATATGACCTGTTTAATTTTTTAAAGGGTAAATTAATTCAGTATCTAGGCTTTTATGTTGTTAGCTAAAAAAAAGTTTTAATACTAATAATCAAGGCGAATTCACTAGAAGGTGGGGTCAAGCCACCCAACAAAATTTTGTCAAAATTTGTAAACAAACTAGTTTTTATGTAAGCAAACCTTTTTTACTAGCAATATTTTTGACAATCCGACCACAAAAGCAGTGTTTCTATAGAGTTGACCTCACCTGTTAGTGAATTCGCCTTGCTAATAATTTAATAAACCAAAGTTGATCTAACTACGAGTTAGTGTTTCAATATTTTCCAATTTGTTTCTATGTTTTAAATGTTTGAAAATGTTTAACAAAAGTTCAAGATTTGTTGTCTTCTAAATCTTATTTTTTTTAATAACTGTGTTTCACAAAATTCCATTTCGTTTCTTAAGATCTTTTAAAAAATTTGTTGGGGTTTTCGCAATATAATGATAGAAAAAATATCGTACATTAATATATATTAATTTAATGATAAATTCTTAATGTTTAAGTTAAAATTCCATTTCATTCCTCATTTAATTTTATTAAATATTACCGCATATTCCTTTTTTTAAGGCATTAATATGCTTTCCTTTATTGATTTAAATTCATGAATATTTTTTAAATTTCTGTTTCACAAAATTCCAATTCGTTCTCTAAGAAATTTTACCTTATTTTATGGGATTTTATTCACAATAGAAAAATGTAAAATTCTTAATTATTTGAATAGTTTTAATGCAATTATCTATATTTATTCGTTAATTTGTAGTGTTTTTCAAATTTCCATATCGTTTCTTATAAAATATTTTTTGTATATTAGTGAGCTGCAAAATTGTAATTTATGACTACATTTTCTTTACTGATTTTTTTCTTTTGTTATTATATTTGAAATATTCGTATTTTTCAATTTGTTCCTAAGAAATTTTTCGGGGTTTAACAAATAGATAAATAACGAAATTTAGAAATATAAATATATGTATAACGTTTTACTCGATTCCAAATCGTCTCCCTTAAAAAAATTAATTTTTTATTATAAAATATTTAAAGTCAATTTACAATTACATATTTAAAAGAACTATTTAAAAATAGATTCAAAGCGTTTCACTTAATTCCATTTTGTTTCTCCTTTACTGTACATTTTCTTTATTATTTCTCAATTTTAAAAACGGTAGAATAATTTATTATTAAATTGTTATCTTTTTTATACTTTATATATTTTGGAACTTTATATTCTATTAAGGTAATAACTGTTAAGTGTTTCGTATAATTCCACTTCATTCTTTCTATAAATTTTATTTAATTTTTTATAATTTTTCATAGTTTTATCTATATTTTTAATCTTAATTTTTATTGTTTAAATATAAAAATTAAAATGTATGTATAAAGTGTTTTACTAAATTCCACTTCGTTCCCTGTTGAAAAATAATTACAGTTTATTGTCTTTATCTTATATTTTTATTGATACATATAATAATAATTTTTAAAGAAAGAATTTTTAGGAGATTTATTTATTTTTTTTTTTTTACAAAATTCCATTTCATTCCACTCAAATTTTTCGTAAACATATTTAAAAGCGTTGTCGTTATTTTTAATAACTTTAAAGAAATTGTAAACTTTTACTTTGTTTTACTTACTTTCTTAAAACATTTATTAAATGTTTCTTGAAACAAAATGACAATTTACTAAATATGTCTGGATTTTTTAAAAAATATTTTGTTAATTTTCTTACAAAGAAGTATTTGTTAGGACAATAATTTAATGTTTGACAAAATTTCATTTTATTTCTTTGTTACAAATTCTTAAATTTTTTCCTAAAATTCATTAAAATCTCTTTTTTTGGCATTATTTTCTTAATTATGCTTCAATTATCAAAACAGAAAACATTTTACTAAAAAGCTAAAGTTTTCCATAACAAATAAAAATCAACTTTAAATCTTTCTAAAACATGTATTTATTTTTTCATTCTTAGTTTAATCCTTTTAAACAAAATATGTATATAAAAACAACTAAACTACTATTTAAATATTTGTACATATCCGTTTTAAGTATCCTGCAACAACAACTACAACAACAATAAAAATATAACACTTATACTCATTCAGCTTACGAAAGTTTAAAGTAACTGGTACTTGAAAACGCTGTAAGTACAAAGTGGTTGTAAACTTTACTTACACTTTGTGTTGCTCGTGCAAAAACAAAATGGAAAACGAGCTGAGCAGATAAAAATCTAAATTACTTTTGTTGTTCAACAATAATTCTATATTTGTAGGCAAATATATGCAAAAAGAAAAAAATAATTCAACTCAAATACTGGTAAACGCATAAAAGGAGCTACGGGTACGTAATATGAACAACGTAACTATAAGTTGAATTAAACAAATTAAGAGAGAGTCATAAACACTGAAAGAAAACTTTGAAAAACTTTAGACAAAGACAAAAAAAAATGAAAAACAGAAAAATTTACTTTGGACTTCAAGAAGAAAAAAAGTACGAAAAAACCGAAGTAAGGAAGAACATGTAAATCAATTAAAGCAGATAATCATTCAAAGCAAATTTCGATCAACCAAAGTTTAAATAAAATTGGGTTTAAACTTTAAATGGCAAATCCCTCTGTCCGTGAAAGTCTGAGTTCGGTTCCCAGCTCAGTCAAGAATGAAAAATTATCAATCAATTTTAATTAATTTCATGTTGTAAAATTCCTTTCTTCATAAAAATAATTTAATAAAAATTAAATTTGGTCAACTTTAGCCTAACTAATAATATCAAATTGGGATTAAAAACCATAAACAGTTCAACAAAATAACCACAATAATAATTATTGAAAAAAATTATCGTAATAAAATTTTGAAATTTGTGAAACAAAAAACACTTATGGTGTTTTCTTCTCTAAAAAACAATGTTGCTTTATATATGTGTAACATTGGCAGAAATTCGGACCATATAGGCTTTTTACACTGATCAACATCTTATATCTACCATCAATTTGCGAAGACGTAGAAATTTTCCCATAATAGGCTTTTAACACTTGCTCACATCTTACATATTTTATCTTATCGCAAAGATGTTAACATCTTCCCGTAAGAATCTTTCAAAGATGTTATATCTCATGTTGTTTCATTCAACATCTTTCGAGTATTTTAGTGTCATCCCTAGAAAAACAAGTAATTTGTTAAAAAGTATATACAATCACTAAGAAAAAACCAAAAGAGCAGGACAGCAATGTCATGTATTTTGGTTTTATTTGGTCATACACGCGAAAATTAAAAATGTTTATGATGTTGCAACATCTTCCACGCATTCCTCTAAGGGCCATTATTACAACTTACAAATAGTTATTTTTAGGATGCTATCTGACAGATAAATAGTTTTTGGTTATTACAAGTTAACATTAACCTAAAAAGTGACTGATAAGCTAACATCAGGTTTGTCCTCGTGGTAACTTTACAAGTGAACTTTAAGAACTTGAAGATGCCATATTTTCTCCTGAAGATATGGTAACTTCAATGATAGTCTTAAATTACTCAACTTTTTCAAAAAACACAATTTAACACAAAAAACAAAACAATTTACCATTAAAACCAAAAATAAAGCACAAAAAATTACTTTTGTTTTTAATTAATAAATAAAACAAAACTAAGTCGTTGCCACTACGTATTTTAATCAACCAAAAGTAGTCGGTATATACTGCAATGCTGCCACAGTATATAAATTACATTTTTTATTTTTATCGGACAGTTGTAATAATGGAAAAAACTTATTGGTCACTTTATCGTTCAAGATAGCTATTGTTCACGTTAACTATCAGCAACTTTATCATTAGGTTGTAATAATGGCCCTAAGATGTGCTCAAGTGAAAAAGGCTAGAAGAAATACATAGAGCTAATAATCAACATCCTAAAAAGATGTTCCTATCTCTTTTTATTCCATTCCACATTTTTCGATTATTTTAGTGATGAAAAAGTGCCAATAAAAAGACGTTTGTTTTAAAAACAGCGCTACCATTTGTCAACATTTCCCTTTTTTGCAAGGTTTTTTTTGCCACTTAACCAGCCATTAAACCAGAAATGAGCTTCGTAAAATGGAAGAAGTGCTCTATGAACTTTGCGAACAAATTTATTATTATTATTTTTTTTTTCTTTTTTCAAAGTAAATTATCACAATTTGAAAGCGTTGGCTCTAGCGTTAAACGATTCATGATGCCTTGCCAAATCTTACTGAACAGAAATGTCAACAGCTGAAAAAAATACCTAATAAATGAAGATTCATAAAAAACTTTTTTTATTCCCAAATTTAAGAATTTAGTAGTTCTGTTCAATTTATAAAAAACAAGAAATTTTATGGAAACTGAAGTCCAAATCTATAAATACACTCTTTTGTATCAAACTTATTATCTATGTAAATTTTGCACACATTCTTAAAAAACCCAACATGTAATGGCTTAAAACTTGCAAAACTGCTTAAAATTCTAAAATCTACAGTATGTAGTATTTAAAATCGTTACAAGACCGCAGGAACTATAAACAGAAAACCAAAACAAGAGAAAAAAATTAAGTTCAACAACCCGACTTAAAAGAAGAATATATTAATTTCAATTTAAAATAATTCTGGGATGTCCGACCGAGATCGAGCTAAGAAATTCAATACAAGTAGAAACACCATTCAGCAATCAGGAGATTAAAGTCCTACCGAGTGATCAAATACCCGAACCGCACAGAAAAACAGGAGTCTGCTCTCAAAAAGAAAATCCGGCTCGTCTGTTATACATCAAAGTTTTAACGTAGTTTAAATGTTACATAATGATGGATACATCAAATTAGATTGATTTGGAAAAAAAGTTATGGTATGGCAAGCGATATGCAGTTGTGGTTTGAAAACTGCTGCATTTCTGATATCATCAACAATGACTACAGAATTATACCTAAATGAAAATTTACAAAAAAAAAATATTTTCACATATTCATCGGCACAAATGCAAAGTAAAATTTGGGCCTCATCTTGTGCCATGCCATTATTCAAATGTTTCCATGAAGTGGTACAAAGACAATGGGGCAGATGTTATACTGAAATATATATATCAATCCTCCTTAAGGCTAGTTTACACTAGTATACTTTGTATTAATACATGTCAAACATCATCTATTTTAATATTTTAAGCTTTGTGTTGTGCTGTCCACCTTTACAAAATACTGTGATATAATTTATAAATAATGTAAACTGACGAAAAAGATTATTATTTTAATAAAAACTCAATCCCTGAAGAAGTTGGAAAGAATACCAACGAAACGTCGGATTTTATTGAGAATGAAATAAATAATCTTTTATTTACATTAAATTAATGACCTTGAAAGCCTGCATATAGGAAACTATATAAACTATTTAGAATAATACTTTTCATTTCATCTGGGGGCAAATTTTGGCATTCGATATCGATCAAAATCACAATACAGTTCAAATGGAAACTTCGATCGATATGGAGTGCCGTAATTTGCCCCCAGGATTGCATTTGAACAAAAACATGTTCATGTGTGATAGTGTGACTATAAACTGTATTGCTACCAAGGCGAATTAATTACAGGTAATCCCGGTACTACACAAGGCGATGTCATTGCAGGTAATCTCGGTACTACAACAAGCACAACTCGTACAAAAACCACAAGCAATTTGTTTTTGTAAAATCATTGTTCAATATCAAAAACAGAAACAAAGATAATAATTGACATCCAACAATGATTAAGCTAAACTAAATTAACAGCAGGGCTTTCAAGACCACCTGTAATGAATTCGCCTTGATGGTTACATTAGATTTTTTGACAGTCGAAAGCATGGTGAAATAATAAAGGTGGCAGCACTACGCCAGATGACGAATTTTTGCCCTTGCATTGTCTGTCTAATCTTATGTCAAAGTTTTGTTTATCTTTACAAAAAGACCACGTTTTGTGCTGTGATTATTGTATTTTATTAAAGTTTTTGATAGTTTTAAATGAAAATTAATAAGATATTGACCATAATTAAATAAAAATTGGCTAAAAATTTATTTGTTTTATCACTTTCAGCGGCACGCTTTGATTTTTGTTTAAAGTATTTTTTGACGTAAGCTGGGATATAATTTCCATTTTTGTTGTAATGTTGTATTTGTTGCCTTAACGATGCCACCTGCTTATTCCACCATGGTCGAAAGTATCGAAAAATATTTTGCAAATGTTAAAAATAAATTAAAGAAAAGTTAAGAAGAAGCAAAATACGAACACTTAATGTTAAGAAAACAGAACAAGTAGGCTGCAGAGGTGGACTCGAAAGATATAGAATAATTAATGGGAATCATTAAGAGACATGTTCGTTCTTTCATTCGTAGTACTAATATTTAAAGTTATAGCCAAGGCGAATTCATACAGCTATCCCTTTTTTTTGAAAAAAAATACTATCTGCCTATTTCACGATGTCACTCGAACGTTAACGTTCGCACAAATAACATATAAAACAAAAACAAAATTCAAAAATTTGTTTTTGTTTTATATGTTATTTGTGCGAACGTAAACGTTCGAGTGACATCGTGAAATAGGCAGTATGTATTTTGTTTTTGTTAAAAGTTAGAGTGAATGTCAAATTTATTTATTGAAAATATAAAAAATGGAATTTTTTGTTTATAAAATACACATAATTGCCATGGTAGGTAAATCTTTTTCCTGTATTGCAAATTTATTGTGGCTCTACCTATTCCTTACGCCTTGTTAAATCCTTGTGTTTATAATATATTTTCACTTTTTTGTTAAATGAGTTTTCTTTTTCAAGAATTTCAATTAAACAAATCTTGACAGATGACTCGAAAATGTCACCTGTATGAATTCGCCTTGGTTATAGCTTTTTGAATGCGTCAAGATTTTAAGGGTTTTATACTTTAGTCGAGACAATAACCAAACAGCAGCAGTTTAAATTATTGACCGTCCAGGTTAAACTCGTCATTAAAATAAGGAAGTAGAAGTTCAAATCAGCGAAAAATAAAAACCAAACTTAATATAAGAGTAATTCACGTTACCATTTTTAGTCTTTCAAGAATGCGAAAATGCGAAGTTTTTTTTTTGAAACATAACATAACTATGTATGTAGAAAATAATTTCGCACTGACTCTTGCACCTCGCACTACCCCATGAGCAAGTGCGAAAAATCAGTGCAAGCTCTTGCACAAAACATATGTATGTTCTACGTCAGTCTAATGTCGTTGCTTACCTCATAAAATATAGCGTTTTTAATTTTAAAGATTTTGTTATTCGTGCTTAATTCCCAGTTTTTATTCTTAATAAAAACACTTTTAAATTAAAAGTTTGTATTCCCAAAAATTACTTTTGATAATAAACTGGCAAGTGCACGGCCTAAAAAAAACTACCTGGCAACATGCTTTTGCAAATTGTTTTTTGCATTTTGTTTTTTCTTAGCCTACTTACAACTACAATTAATGTTGGAAGAATTCCAATCAATTGTAGTGGGGAATGTAAGAAGAGATAAACTCACTGTTTATTGTTGATGTTTTTGTTTAAACTTTGATATTGTTACAAGTAGAGCTGTTGCTTATGATTCTTATATGCTTAACAGTTTTATTTGGTTTAATATCTTTAGTTTTTCCAAAATCTTTATGGATGAAGTTTCCTGATGATCTGGCCTAAGCAACCAGTGAAATGCGCATAGGAATAGCTTATCCCATCAACAATTATTTTCAAGTGTTTTTATCAAGAATAAAAACTGGGAATTAAGCACGAATAACAAAATCTTTTAAATTAAAATTTTGTATTCCCAAAAATTACTTTTGATAAAAGCGTTTTTATCTAAAAAAGTAGAGTAGAGCAACTATGTATTTATATAATCATCAAACGTAAATTTTTTTTTTGTGCAACAAGCCAAAATTAGACGGACATTTTTTTAATTTAATCAAAATGAATGCTGCAAAATATAAAACAAATCAAAATTCAAGAAATATAAAAGACCGGATTGCGAAATTCAAAAAATAATAGATTATTTAGCAGACAAACGAAAATAAACTCTAATAAGAGATGAGGTCTGTTATATTGCGTCTGCATTTATGCACCTGTTGCTAAAATGTATGCTCACGGCAACTAGAGCAAAACTTCGCATTCTTGCAAGACTAAAAATTGTGACGTTCTACGAATGAGTTGGCCACTTTCAAATATGTACCTTTTAATTATAGTTGAATAAATCAAATTTTTATTGTTTTTTTTTTTTTTTGCCTATTTTGTGATTTTTAGTACATGTCTTATGATCATACTTTGCGATTTTAAGTGCATGAACTTCCTTGTCCTGCTTATTACTAATTCGTAAATTTCTTCCAGTGTATTCAAAATAAATTGTATTACAAAACGCCCATTTAGAAAATATATCCAGCTACGCCCTATAATTTGAAATTGTTACTATTATCGTTCCTTATTTTATTGCAGTTTAGTCTATATTTCTGCTATTTTTAGTTTGTGTATATTTAAAAATCATTTAGTATAGACTTTCATTTCAATTACTTCCTTCATTAGTTTTTTAAGTCTTTTTTTTTTTAAGGGTTCGAAGTCGTAGTACTCTGCTTTGCATGTGGATTTGTTTAAATTAAATACTTTCTGTTCTTTTTTTTTGCTATTGTTTTAAATAACGACCACCAATCTGTTTTTTTTTTTATTCTACATTTTGTTATAAATGCTTAAATGTTGGAATTGTATTGTGGTTTTTAATTTAGTTTTTATGTTCTCGGTTTTATTTTTATAAAATTTGATTAGTTTTATGTTTGAAAAGAAGATTTCAACTGAAGTTAAGATTTTAATTAATTTTCTTAAGTTTTAATTTAGAAGAAATGTTGTTTTGAATTATTTTTTTTTTGTTTTTTTCTTGTTTACATTTCACTTGGTCAGAAAGTTTATTTTATAAATTAAAACTACGTGAAATTGTAAATGTGTAATGCCAGGCGAAACACAAACAAATTTAAAATTCAAATTGGAATTAATTTCTTGGAAATGGAATTTTTAATAGCAGAAGAATTATAACGATTTAAAGAAAATGCGGTATTATAATATTTTGAAATTAGTAAAAGAAAATGGTAGTTATAAAGTGAAAATACTTAATTCGTTTTTCTAAAGGCCATTTTAAAGAAAAAAAAAACGAAATTCTAGATACCTACTAGCCGGTTTATCTAGTAGATTCCAATTGAAATGTTTAACAAAATTTAATGTATTTTTTTTGACATTAGCGAGGTTTTGTTTGCATAACAAAAACATCTGACTTAAAGATTTTTGTTTAACACATACTTTCATATAAAGTTAGCCCTATGTTCCTTATAGGAATTTCAGGAATCAACTCAAAAAACTTAATATTTCAGAAATCGAAAAACAAACGGTTTTTGACCAAAAAAAGAATACTTAAAAACTAATCTTTGGACCGTTTAGTAGATAATCCATACAGATTATGATCTAAAAAAATTTTTTTTAGATATTTATACACTAGATAATTAACAATTTTTAGTTGTGTCATTTTTGATAATGTATTTTTTTACACAAGTTACCACCGAATTATTTTGAGTTATGTCACTTCAGCTGAATTATTTTCAAGTTGTGACACTTTTGCCAAATTCTAAACTGACACAAGTCTAATTAATATAAACTCCAACAATGATTAATTTTATCAAAAGTGTCACAATTCGAATTACGACTATTAAATAGGGTATTCATTTGGTTAACCGTTAATCGGTTAACAGATTAATTAAGACCCGGTTAACTGACCGCTTAATTTAAAATTTAATATTTTCGATTAACGATTAAACCGGTTAATTTCAGTCGATTAATCGATTAACCGATGTAACAAAATTTTGAAAATAATTAGTATTTTAACATAGTTTTTTATGTTTTTAACTGTTTAGAAAATATATTTTCATACAATATATTTCCATACAATATATTTCAGAAACTAAGGAATTCGGAAATAAATTTTTTGCAGACTATTCTGTGCTGAGCCTTGCCAGAACGAGTCAGACGATGACCTAACAACAGAAGAAACTCTCGCTATGAACACAAACAATCTTTTAACAGAATCTACCGAAACAATTAGAAGTGTTAACAATTTTAAAAAAATGAAAAGCGGACTGTAATGGCAAAATCGAAGATCTTATATGTTTAGAGAAATTCTGGAAAATGACTGAGAAATAAGATATTCTGTACTATTGGTTGCTTTCAATTTCTCCAACATCTTCGATAAGTAGAAAAAATTTTTTTGCTCGTTTTAGTCCAAGAATTGTTTTGTTGGTTATGTTATTGTTTGTTTTTTGCTAATAAGCTCTAAATAATAAATAATTTTTGCATTTTTATTTATTGAAATTACTTAATTTATAACAAAACTTTATTGACCGGTTAACCGATCAATAACAAAATTAACCGATTATTAGCCGATTATATCAAAACCTCGGTTAATTAATCGAGCAGTTAACCGATTAAAGCAAAAGCCCGGTTAAATGAATACCCTACTATTTACACACTTTTATGAATTGCAACTTTTTACCAATTGAAACATAAAGAAAGGCAACCGATTTTTAAGAACAGTTAACAACAACAAAATACACTAATAATTATTTTATAGGTAAACAAGTGTATTGTGCATAGTTTAAGCATATAAGCCCGAAAAATTAAAATTTTGAGTTTTTTGGACTAGGTGCGATCTATTCATATAATGAAATAGACATTTAAAAAGTTACATCACCTTTTATTTACAATCAACTACATTTATTTCATCAACATTATTCATCTGCTCTATTTTTTTACTTACAGGTGCCCAGTAAAAATTCAGTTTTTAATTATTTTTTTTTTTTAGATTGTAAAGGAGACATGTTCCGAACAAGTATGGAATAAAATAGTCGTCAAATGGCCCCCACGGCTCTGATGACAGGTCATTACTCTTTTCATGAAATTTTCCATGACTTTTTCACAGAGATGTGGTTGTAGCACCGATGACGCGTAAGATCTCGTATTTAAGCGCAGAAATTGCTTCTGGCTTATTCGCATAAGACTGAAATTTCACAAGTAATCGCACTGCGTTAAATCGCAAGGTGGCCAATTGCCATCAGAATTTCTTCTAATAATCTGTTTTAGAAATCGTTGCTGCCAATAAATCGATTGTTTAATGCGCGGTGTGATAGGTGCACAGAAAAATATCATTGTTAAATTAACAAATAAATTAACGCAATGTTGATTAAAAATCATAGTTAATTTCTGCAAAAGTTTAAATTATCATTGTTTCATATAAATTTTAAACGAAAAATGTTAAAAAAGCATTGTACAATATATTGAAACCAAAAAAACCGGTTCTACTTGTTTTGTATGGAAACAATAACAACGCTTTAAAAAAAACTTGAATTTTTTTATTTCCATGTTTAAAATAACATATTTATAAAAAGAAAAAAATTCCCGTATTCTTTTTGGTAAATTTATTGAGTTAAGTAAATGAAATAGAATAATGACGAAAACCATATCGGGCCATTCTGTTGGTGTCTTTTAATTGTGAGTGCTTCTATTAGAGTGCTTCTATCGATAGTTTAGATTTCAGTTTCGATACTATCAATATTACTATCGACTGAATGTTTCTACTTGAGCAGGAAAATTTCAACTAGTTTTTTTATTAGGCCACAGTTCGTTGTTTTTATCACTTTTTTGAACGTATAAGACATATGTATGTTCGCACGTTATTTCAGATGACAGTTCTTGAAAAATTGTGCTGCTGATAAGCACCTTTTTGAAGGAACCGAAGTAGCAGGGCACATAAGATATTAAAATGTAATTTTAAATAATGGTCTAAATTGGTTTTGATTCTTAACCCAAAAGTTAATCAATCTACCGGACTTTTCCTCTAATGGCCTAATGGCATTTGTATTTTCATTATTTTTTACAACATTACAATAATATTCGACATTTTAGTCCCTATATAAAAATAAGCTACTTTCGACATAAAAGCCTCAAATTAGCAGAAAAAAAAGCAAAGCTAAGCAATCCATGCCACCTGCCATTCTTGTTGTTTGTATTCATTACTGTAACTCGGCCCGAATTTATAATACAGTATTCCACGGATAATTACCTCGCCAAAATTCCAATATTTTTGGGTGATTATGCGGGGTAAGCATTTAAACGAATACGCTTAAATACCTCGTTGAGGTAATTATAAGAATACGTTTAACTACCTCATTGAGGTAATTAAGCGAATACGTTTAAATACCACAGTGAGGTAATTAAACGTATTTATTTACAAGATACCTTAACTTGGATGTATGAAAAAAAGTTGACAGGAATTTTTACATGTATCAGCTGTATTTTTAACTGTAATGCTTTTTGAGAAGTTTTATCATAGACTTCAATATAGTTATCCGTTTAGAGCTTGTTATGAATTTTGGTATCGATCTGTTTGTGAATAATTTGCATATTTTAGCTATTGCTGCATTTTTATTGCATATATTACGTTTTTAATGCATATTTTTATACATGGTCAGCAAATAAAAAAAAATCCTTAAAATTCTGGTTAACAGATGAATTTTCTGTTGCTTTAATTTTGCCATCTACATTTAATGTTCACTCTACAATTGTAAGTTAAAGAAAGTTTTTGTGAAGATAAATGTTTTTCAACACTATTAATTTTTATTTATATTCAAAAATTAAGAAAAATAAATTTTGGTAATACATTGAAATTTTAACGCATCGTATAGTAAACCGATCGAATCAGAAACACTTTTTAATGTGATCTTTTCGTGTCCGTCCGTCCATCTGGCTGGTCGTCTGTCCATGCAAACCTTGTGTGGAAAGTAAAAGTAACAGTTATTAGATAATTTGATAAAATTTGGTAAATACGTTAAGAACGAAACCTATGTAAATTATGAGAATCGGTCTACAATATCACATAGTCCCCATGCAAACTTCTTTCATTTAATCATGTTCGTATTAAGATTAAATTTCGCATAAAATATCTTACAGCAAATTAAATATGATTGAATCGGTTCAGATTTTAACATACCTTAGCGACCTTTCCTTTTATCCCTTTAAGACAAAATATCTCACATATTTGGTGTTTCTAGATATAAGTCAGCACTTATAACGTAACTTTATTCTGGTGAGCACAGAATACATTTTATTTTAATGCAAATATGAAATTGTGGAAAATGTGGTTACTATTGTGTTACTTGCTGTGTTGTTGTCAAATAGTACTGAGGCAATTAAACGAGTGAAATTAAGGTGTAATTTTGTTTTTGGATTTTATTTTTTAAGGCAATTGGGTATTTAAGCGTAAGGCAATTAAACGTGGAATTAACCGGGTTATTCTGTAATAAGTAAAACCTTGCGGCAAAAAACTGTGTGTGCATAGCTGCTGTAACATATCTTTATAGCTTTATTTTAAATAATAATAATATCGATATTTTACCTATCGATATTTTCGATATTGTAAGACTATTGATAGTACTATCGATAGTTTCCCAGCACTAGTGTGTATAGCTGCTGTAACATGTCTTCATAGCTTTATTTTAAATTTTAATAATATCGATATCGATATTTTACCTATCGATATTTTCGATATTGTAAGACTATCGATAGTTTCCCAGCACAAAGGGGAAAACAAAAAAGTGAAAAATATGTTACAGGAAAATAAATAATTACATTATCCCTCTCTCCCTCTCTCTGGTTCCGCGGGTAAGTGTTAAGAATGTTTCTTAAATTAATATATATGTTGTCTCTGAAGCTTCTTCTCACTGCTATATCAAAGTGAAACCAATTCGATTCTACATGAAATTCATGCTGAATCAACTTGAAATAACTTTCATTCAACGTGATTCGAAGTGTTATTTCAATATGAATGCCATTTTGCTCTAACCTTACGGGAATGTTAAATTAACATGAAGTAACTATAAAGCAAAATCACTACCGAAAAATTTTAAATCAACCTTGTTTTCAAGGATTATACATTGATTTTTTTCTGTGTGTGGCGCCGTCTTGCTGAAACCACAAGTCGTTCAGATCCATGCCGTCCAGTTGAGGCCACAGAGTACTATACAGAAGGGTCACGAGACGGAAGATATTGCGTTTTTTGTGTCTCTTTCTTCGAAAGCTGCCCTTTTTGCATTTCTCTTTGAACTATCTTTTATGCCGAAATACAAAAAACACAAATTTATTTAATTGACATTTCGTCGGTTGATTATTTAATTGTCGTATGTCGCATGTAATATGTATCCACTACGACAATTAAATAATAAACCTACGATTTATTTGCAATACTGTTGTAAAAATTAACTTTTAAGTTTACCACAACACGAGTTAATTATATTTAAGTAAGTAAGTACTAAAGTAAGTATTATAAAAAATTTTTTTTTTTTTTTTGCACAAAACAAAATGTTTGTTAAACTAATGCTTTTGTTTTACGTGGCTTGTGACAAATTATTTATGTTTTGATTACTCTATTTGTGTTTAATTAAAGCGGCCTGCTTTAACGCTTTCTGTCTTTTTCTCCGAAAGCTGCCTTATACCATGTTCACACGGACAGCAATATTAGTGTTTCTCTCTCCCATTCTTGTTTCGCGGCCCAAACATGATTGAAACAACATGTTTTGCCATACAAAATTTTGAGAGCGAAACCCTTTGGGAGATTTGTTAAACCAGTATTCTAGTTTCATTTCGCAACTATTCAGCCTGTTTTTTTGTTGCACAGTGTAATGTGTGTAAGTGGGTGAGTGGTCTTTGACGGTGCATTACGCTAGGTGAAGGGTATTAAAGTTTCGCCACAGGCGATTTTAGCAGTATACTTGTTTATTTAAATGTAATTTTTTCTAGTACAGGGAAGTAGTTCTTAGTACTATATGGACAAAACCATAATTGCTTCACTAACAACTATTAGATTATTGGGGGATTCACAAACTGTCATAAAGTCATACGTCTTAAAATAATAACATGAAAAATAAGACTGTTGGGAACAACCCCCCATAATTCAGTGTGCTATTTTTAATTTAATTTAGCTGATCGAAAACATTTAAAAAAATAAATATTTACCCAAAATAAAATTTTTTTTTAATTCTAATCCATGAATTAATAAATTAATTAGATCTTACCTGACAATTTTCCATTTTTCTGATGCAAATCACAAATAAATTTTATTTTGTTTGTTTACCAAACAGCAGAGTCCTAAGCCGAACTTATTTGACGCCGCAAGTGATTTGTTGCAAAAATTGCTAGCAGCAAGTTAAATTCGAATGTTAGCCGGATAAAATTATACTACAACTGCGACGGCTTACAAAAACTAATGCGGATCGGCTCAGCCGCTCAGCTCAGGTCTCTTCTGATTTATTACGACAGCACAATAAACACAGCAAGAAAAGTTCTATTAATTTAAGACACTTTTTGTTTACAAAGCAACAACAATATTTTCAATTTTCAACCATTGTAAAATTATAGAACATTATGACAATATAACATGACAGCACACCTTGTGAATACTCCATATGAGTATATTTCGTCAAAATCGAAGTAGATTTTGTTTAGCATTGCAAATTTAGTCAGAGACAACTAAATGTTGCTCAAAATCTTGTAATAACAAGATTTCGTTGCAGTTTAAGCGGACTATAACATAACTTTTTCTATACTTATCTAATTTTTTTTTTAAATTTATTTCAAACCCAAGTTTTAAAATATATGGAGTCTTAGTTTATTAGTCTAGGATCGGATAGGGCAATTTCAGCTGCGCAAACTTTTCTAAATTTTCTTTAATTTTCATACAATTTGACATTTGTATGTCATGTATGTCCTATCTCCACTGCTTTTCAACTCGTATTTAAAATAGCAAAGGAATTACGTGGGGACTATAAGGCAGATTTGCCACTTTGCACATAATCACACAGATATTACCCGAAAATAAGTAATTTTTCCTTAAAATTTAAAATATGCTATCCATTTTTTTTATGTCCTCGAAAGTATGGTACTAAGTAAGTATCCCCGCCTGTCAAGATGGCAACGAGGGTTCAATTATCCTTCGGAGAGAAAATGTAGCTTTTTAAACAGATTTCTTTTTTTATGGAATACAAATTAAATTTGTCATATATAACGGCAAAATCGCTGGTAATTTTTCGTCAATCCTCGATGGTATAGCGGTCAGTATTCCCCCTGCCACGCGGAAGTCGGGGAGAAATTGCAATTTTTACCCGAGACTTCATTTTTCCATAATCAAAATTACTTATTTCCTTTATAAAGACAAACTCATTTGCATGTTTTCATCAATCCTCGATAGTATAGTGGTCAGTATCCCCGCCTGTCACGCGGGAGACCGGGGTTCAATTCCCCGTCGGGGAGAAATCGTAATTTATTACCAAAATCTTAATTTTTCAATAATTAAAATTACTTATTTCCTAAAAATTCCCATATTATTCGAATGTGTCAAATTACAATCCTCAAAAGCTTCTTATACTTTAATAGGCTTATTCCTTCAATATTTTCCAGGAATATTTCCTATGCACTATCAGAATTTTTCGTTTGTATATTTCCAAGATTCTATTACTTATTTCCTTTATAACGACAAACTCATAAGCATGTTTTTGTCCATCCTCGATAGTATAGTGGTCAGTATCCCCGCCTGTCACGCGGGAGACCGGGGTTCAATTCCCCGTCGGGGAGAAATCGCAATTTTTTACCAGAGACTTAATTTTTCAACAATTAAAATTACTTATTTCCTTTATAACGACAAACTCATTAGCATGTTTTTATCCATCCTCGATAGTATAGTGGTCAGTATCCACGCCTGTCACGCGGGAGACCGGGGTTCAATTCCCCGTCGGTGAGAAAAGAGACTTAATTTTTTTTCCATAATCAAAATTAATAATTTCCTTTATGAAGACAAAATCATTTGTATGTTTTTGTCAATCCTCGATAGTATAGTGGTCAGTATCCCCGCCTGTCACGCGGGAGACCGGGGTTCAATTCCCCGTCGGGGAGAAATTTTAAATTTTTCAAGGTACTTAATTTTTCCGGAATCAAAATTAAATTTTTCCTTTATAAAGACAAAATCCTCGATAAATACAGTCAAATCCCGATAATTCGTACCCCGAAAATCGTAATTGCCGATAATTCGTAATAAACTGTCGGTCCCTTGAAAAAATCTCGTTAATTCGTAAAATTTGCATAAATTTTGGTCCCCTCGCTAATTCGTAATTTTTTTTTAAATAAAATATTCTTTACCTCTTATAAATCATAATTGTTTGCTAACTACCACTTATAATTCGTAATAAAAACAACAAAAACATGGAAAGAATGATTTTTTGTTTACCGCTATTTTTTTTTGCGTGGGGTTTTGCTTGTTTCTGTGTTTATTTTCTTACGATCAGTTTGTTACATGAATAATTTTTATATATTTTATTTTTAACAGTTGTCTTTTGTGTTTTATTTTTATCGTTTTAGTAAATAATTCGTATTTATTTTATTTTAACCCCGGTAAATCGAAACCCCGCTAAATCAAAAACCCCTATAATTCGTAAGAAATGGCCGGTCCCTTGCGATTACGAATTATCGGGATTCTACTGTATAGTGGTCAGTAACCCAGCCTGTCAAAAAGGAGAACGCGTATCAATTATCAGTCCAGGTGAGAAGAAATCATTTTAAGCTTATTGTTTATCTTGATAATTAATAGTACCTATTTTGGACTAAATATTTCTTGTTTTAACTAAGTCAAATCTTTACGTTTACATCTATTGCCATCTAGAATTTTATGTTGTACTTTCCTATTTTTGACTTTTCCAATTTATTTTATGTAACAAATTTAATTTATTTAAAATTAAATTTTAAATCTGTAGTTGTTGTATACAAAAATTTAATTATTTGCCAGACTTATTGACTTAAAAAAACCACTTTTTTATTTAAAAAAAATAACAGTTATTACTGCATTTTTTTAAAATATTGTTTAAGTAAATGGCTTTTTTTTAAACAGCAAAAAGAAAAAAAAAACAATATTTATTTTCTATAGAAATTGAAAATTGCAACAATTTCTATGCAAATATTTTGAATTGCAGCAGCTGTTAGCTCCCATTTAAAGGGAAGGTGGGCCGGGCCCTTTTTTGCACAGTCCAGCCAGCTTCCATATCCGTTTTAATGTGATTATAGAAAAATTAAATCTGTTAAATGAAAAAAAATAAACCAATACAAAATAAAGACCAAAAAAATCAATTATGTATGTATCATAAAAGGTATGAACGTATGTATATATATGAATTTTAAATTAACAAAAAAATACAATTGTCTATGTAAAACTTTTTAATCAGTTTAATGCAGTTTTCATAATAAATTGTTTAATTAGCGGCATTGGGATTTTTTAATTTGAACGATTAAAAAAATTAACACAGTAAACAAAATAAAGCAATATGTTAATGGAACATTAACCACTAATAAATTGTGATGAATATTAAAAGTATTATGTTATTTAAAAACTATTAAAATATCTTTCATGTTAAATATGTAATAACAATAATTTACAAAAACTTCGGAAATAAGAAACATTTAAGTCGATAAATTTTTCTTCACTCTTCTAATAACCTGGAAAGTATAGTGGTCGGCATTCCCGTTTGTCATTACAAAGTTCTAAAACCTTTAATGAAAAAGAGACGAAAAGACACATTCAAAATCATGATCTTTTCAATCTAAATTTTTAAACATGTATATAGCCTGAGACTAAAGCTGGGATCACACGATTGCCGCAAATGCACCAATATGACACAATTTTTATTGTGCTTTATTGACGCACAATAATGAAATTGCACCAATCAAATATTCTAGAATCACACGATTGCCCTGTTTTAAACAAATTTAATTGCCGCTAATTGGTACAAAGCGAAATATTTACAACCATTGCCGCATCACAGTCACACGATTGTTCTTACTTGTGTTAACTGCGAAAACAGCTGTTGTGGTAGCTTTATTTGCTTGAAAGTTCTTGTTGGTTTGTTTAATAAAAAAAATTAAATTTGTATCATATACATAAACAAATTTTTGTGGAATAGTTTTATTAAAATTTTTAAAGAAATTTCAAAAATTAACAGTCTGTTCAACCATTTCGCATGTTAAGGTTCGCATAGAAATATCTTTAATAAAACTATTCGCACAGCTAAATATGCTTGCGAACATACATACATATTTTGTTAATAGCATTAATTAAAAGAAAAATTAAATGAATAATAAATAAATACATATTTATCTTCATTACCTACTAAAAGAAACACAAAAAACTAAATTTATTAAAAAAAAAAGGAAAATATTGGTGCGTATTGTGTTGTTTGATTGGCGCACAAGAACACAATAAATATTGGTGCATTTTTGTTATTTTTATTGACGCTCGGTTGGAAAGCAAACAGTCACACGATTGCCGCACCAGCATTGCATTTGATTGGTAAAAGTAAGCACAATATTGTCCTCGATTGGTACATGAGCCATTTTGTTGTACAGTCACACGATTGGGATATTAAAAATTGTGAAAATTGGTGCATTGCGGCAATCGTGTGATCCCAGCTTAAGCTTTACCGTCGTCAATTATTATATCAAAATGTTCCATCAATGTTCATGTAGGCTCTGTGCAATAGTGTTTAGTATCGCGGGTGTTACGCGGGACATCAGAGTTCAATTATCTGTCAACGGGAATGTTTCGGCTTTTTTTAGTTTTTTATTATTAGTTTTAAACTTTTTTAACTATTTTTCAACAAAAAAAGGTTTTGGTTTTACCTCTTGTCACACTAGAAATCATTATAGGTAAAAAAAGGCTGATAGACGCAGGCAGGATATGATCTATTCGATATAAACCTGTAAACATATAAACATATAGCCTCCCAATTAAGTTCCTTACTTACTTACTTTTCAAATTAATAATACAGAAGGTAATCAAAATCTTTTATCCGTCCTCGATAGTATAGTGGTCAGTATCCCCGCCTGTCACGCGGGAGACCGGGGTTCAATTCCCCGTCGGGGAGAATAAAACTCTTTTTTAATTTTCTACAACTGTTTTTTTACTAAATTTAACAAAAAAGTACTTATTTTAACTATTGTCATATTAGACATGGAGCTTCAATCCTTGTCTGAAATATATAGAACTGTTTTTTCCCGACAATTTAAAAAAGTCAGGTTTTTTCCCCAACTTTTTAATTTATAGGGTCAAGAGTTTCATTAGCATTTTATCTATCCTCGATAGTATAGTGCTCAGTATCCCCGCCTGTCACGCGGGAGACCGGGGTTCAATTCCCCGTCGGGGAGAATAAAACTTTTTTTAATTTTCTACAACTTTTTTTTTTAAATTCAACAAAAAAATTTTCTTATTTCAACTTTTGTCACATTTGAATCGGACTTACATCCTTAACTGAGAAATATAGACCCATTTTTTTGTATTCTCGACAATTTGTAAAATTCAGATTATTACCAACTTTCTAATTTCTAACTTTAAAAATTTCAATGGTTTTTTATCTATCCTCGATAGTATAGTGGTCAGTATCCCCGCCTGTCACGCGGGAGACCGGGGTTCAATTCCCCGTCGGGGAGAATAAAACTTTTTTTAATTTTCTACAACTTTTTTTTTTAAATTCAACAAAAAAATTTTCTTATTTCAACTTTTGTCACATTTGAATCGGACTTACATCCTTAGCTGAGAAATATAGACCCATTTTTTTGTATTCTCGACAATTTGTAAAATTCAGATTATTACCAACTTTCTAATTTCTAACTTTAAAAATTTCAATGGTGTTTTATCTATCCTCGATAGTATAGTGGTCAGTATCCCCTCCTGCCACGCGGGAGACCGTGGTTCAATTCCCTGTCGGAGAGAAAACTATTTTTTTATTTTCTGCAATTATTTTACTTGTCATATCAGAAATCAAGCTTTAATTTTGTATTCCCGACAATTTGAAAAATTTAGAGTTTTTTTTTAACTTTTAGATTTATAGGGTCAAAAGTTTTATTAGGTTTTTATATATCCTCGATAGTATAGTGGTCAGTATCCCCGCCTGTCACGCGGGAGACCGGGGTTCAATTCCCCGTCGGGGAGAATAAAACTATTTTTACTTTTCTACAACTTTTTTTTACTAATTTTAACAAAAAAATTTTCTTATTTCAACTTTTGTCACATTTGAAATCGGACTTACATCCTTAACTGAGAAATATAGACCCTTTTTTTTGTATTCTCGACAATTTGTAAAATTCAGATTTTTACCAACTTTCTAATTTCTAACTTTAAAAATTTCAATGGTTTTTTATCTATCCTCGATAGTATAGTGGTCAGTATCCCCGCCTGTCACGCGGGAGACCGGGGTTCAATTCCCCGTCGGGGAGAATGCAAACTTTTTATTTACTGCCAATTTCACGATGTCAAAAGAACACTTTCTTTCGCAAAAATACAAATACATTTTAAGCAAAAACAAAGTTTTTAGAATTTGTTGTGCGAAAGAAAGAGTTTGGTATTTACTATACAAACTGTTGCCAATTTGAAAGTTTGAAAGTTTGAGCGTGCTGAACTTAATACTAATTCAAGACTAATATTTCGTCCGAAATAAGATTAACTAATTGTCCGATTTTGGTTAAAATAAAATTAGGAATAAAATTACCTTTCCATTAAAAAAAATAACGTTTCCCTGTTAGTCATCTTTCGAACACAAAAATAATATGGTTTTTATCAAACTCAACAAAAGATGAGAACATTTAATTCCGTTCGACTTTTTTTTTTTTTTTTTTTTTTGATTCCACTAATTTCATTGTGTTCGGTTCGGCTCTTTAATGTTCGTCCCTTTTGGCTGGTAAAAAAACATTTTTTACAAAAACAAAATACTCATACGAAATAAAAAACAAAAAGCCCGCAAAATAATTTTACACAAACAAAACATATACACAACACACACACACAAGCTGTTCGTGGTGCGGTCGTTGCTACAATTTTTTATTTGTTCATTTCTTTATCAATGTAAAAAAAAGAAACAGTTAAGAACATTAAAATATAATGTTTGTCTACACTATCACTTCATTTCTGGTTTTTAACGAAGAACAGATCACTATATAATGTTCGGCTCTTTCTTAAATATAGTTAAGAACGGTATTAAGGGTTGTGTTCGTCTACACAATCACTTAAAAATAGATATCGTTCTTTGGTTTGTCAGCCGAACGCTAAATTATGTACTGTTTATTTTCGAACACTAAGTACACGTACTTATATTTATTAAAAAAAAATTATTTGATATGAAAAAAATTTTTTAGTTGGACAAATTGTATTTGAGCTGGTAACCCATAGCTATTTTAAGAACAATTTGTTAAAAAATAAAAATAAAGTTTTGTTCTTTAAAAATTCATAAAAAAAAAATTCAAATGCGCCAAAATTCGCCGTTTTAGCTTAAAATCATTGAGTTTAACATATTTCAAATCAAATGAGCAGGGCTGTCAGACTGTCAGATTTATTCCCAAAGTTAGGGATTTGATGCGAACAAAAAGGACCAAGAAAGTCATTTGGGGATTGGGGATTAAAAAAAAGTTCGGGGATTTGTTGGGATTTTACACTCTTTTAATTTATTTTCCCTTCTTGTATTATTTACGCTTATTTTTCTTTGTTTTGTATATAAAATACGAAAAAAGTAGCAAAACTTTTATCTTACTCTTATCAACAACGTATACGGTTTAGAAGGTCCTAATTAAGATAACCATTTTCGTTAACTGTGTAAAGGGTACTTTATAAGCTTATGTTATTTTTCTTGAGCGAGTGTTTAAAAAAAAAGAATTTAAAATTAGAATCTTAAACAGTTGACAACACATAAAATTTTTGATTTTTTTTAAGACAATTTTCAAGCAAATATGTATGTCTTCCCCAAAAATAAGTAAAAATGAAAGGCAATATAATAAAGTTTAGGAAAAAGAATGCTGGGCTTTTGGTTAGTAGATATGATACATCAAACTTTTAAATAAATGACGTATATACAGTGGTGGCCATAACATATGCAACTAGCAACTGAATCTTATATAAGTTCTTTAAAAAAAATTCAAAGACAAAAAAAAATATTTATGTGCTTGTAATATTTTTTTATTATTGTTTTAAAAATGAGAAAATTAAGTTAAATCCACAATTATTTACATTGAAATAAAAAAAAAAAATAAAAAAACTAAGTATAGGCTCATATTTCATTGGCCAAAACATCTGCAACAAATTGCTTCGACAACATTTATGCCTATAAAACTTAATATTTCGTGGCAAATCCTTTATTTTTAATGACGGCCTGACATCGGCGAGGCATTGAAGCTATTAAATTGTCAATAAAATTGGTAGGAATAGCGTTCCAAGCATCTACCAATTTTTGAAACATAATATCTAAATTAGTGCAATTTTCTCGATCAATTCTTTGGTTTACGATTTCCCAAAGGTTCTCAATGGGGTTAAGATCTGGTGATTGTGGTGGCCACTCCATTACCGAAACTTTGTTTTGTGCAAACCACGATTTAACAACTTTTGAAGAGTGCTTGGGGTCGTTATAGTGCTGAAAACCCCATCGCAGCGGCATATTATCCTCTGCATGTGGAAGCATTATTCTTTCCAAGATGTCTCTATTGATAAATCTATCCATTATTCCATTGATTCTGTGCAATGGGCCAACTCCAGCAGCAGAAAAACAACCCCACACCATTACGTTGCCTCCTCCATGTTTCACTGTCTTTTTGCAGTATCGCGCTTGAAGCCGCTTATTAACCGGTCGTCTTACATAACACATGCCATCACTTCCGATGATATTAAATTTGGATTCGTCGCTAAATAGGACAGTCCTCCATTTGTCTTCTGACCAACTTAAATGATCCTTTGCAAACTTCAAACGTTTCTTTTGATTACGTTTGGATATGAGCGGTTTTTTTGCTGGACGACGTGCACGTAGGGATGCTTCGACGAGACGCCTACGGATAGTTCGGGTAGAAATTGGTAAATTGATATTTGCTGCAATCTTTGACGAAGTTGTAAATGGATCTTTCTTTGCCTGCTGGATTATCCAATTGTCCGTTCTTTGGCTTGTCGACCGTGGTCGTCCTCCGCGGTGGGTTACTGAAATTTCACTTATTTTCTTAAATTTTGCAATAATGCGTGAAACTGAGCTTTTATGGATTTTATATTTTTTGGATATGTCCCTTTGTGACATTCCATCGGAATGATCACTTACAATTCGTTTTCTCAGCTCAAAACCGAACTTGTAAAAATTAATTTATTTAAATTTTTTTCGAAAAAACTAAACTTTAATGCCGTTTTGTGCAGGTTAAAACATAAAAACACAATTTAGTAATTTATATTTAAAAAAAAAAAACAACAACTACACAAAGAGAAACGGAAAATATACCGTTATCTGAGAAAAAATAATCATGTTGCATTTGTTTTGCCCAGATGTTCTTTATTAATCGATAAAAAAAATTAGAAAAGTATGGCAACATAGCCAAAAAACTTTATTTTTTTATCGATTTCATTTCTTTGAATAATATTCTTTGATAAGTAGTAAATTATTGACATGTTTTTGAGAACAAATTTGTAAACTATAGATCCATTTAACCTTATATAACCCCAGTTGCATTTGTTTTGGCCACCACTGTATGTATTTTTATTGTTGATTATAAGGATGACTCAAACCGATTGAACAAGCTATTATATTGTTCCGCTTGTAATTCCTCACTGGAATCGCATAAAAAGGATTTAAAAAAACACGCCGAATCCAGTCCCTGCAAACAAAATAAAATAATTTTTTTTACTAAAAATTTTTATTTGGGGATATTTGGGGACTTCTTATTAAAATTTGTCTTACTATTTTTACTATTTTTGAAAAAAAAAATTTTAAATTTGGTCAGAAAAAATAAACAAAAAAAATATTTACTTTTTAAGGTTTTGTTTCTTAATTTGGGGATTGTTGGGGATATTTTTTTAAAGTACCTGGCAGCCCTGCATGTGAGCTATATTTCATTGTAATCGGTGCACAACTTTTGGTTTTATTCGCAATTTACTGAGATAACTCAATTGACAAAATTAGAAATTTCCATACAAAAATAATAGTTTTCAATGTGTGTGTGTGTGAATTTACTGCTGTTCTATTTATGGTATTTTTAAAGCTAAGGCACGAGCTCTATGTATTCATTTGTCCTTCAAGTTGTACTGAAAAAGGTCAACAAGAAAAAGAAAGACAAAAAAAGGAAAAAAAAAACAAAAAAAAATGTACTTTGGACTTCAAGAAAAATTCTTGACAAAAGTACGAAAAAACAATAGTAAGGAAGAACATGTAAAATCAATTAAAATGGATAATCATTCAAAAAAGCAGACTTCGATCTACCAAAGGTTAAAATACAATTTGGTTTAAGGATTGATGTTTGACTATTGACGTCAGCAGTCGTCGATGGCTGCGAGTGTAAAACGGCAAATCCATCTGAGGAGATGGAGTGGTTGCGATCGAAACATTTCATGGTAACCTGCCGGCCTGGGTTCGAGCCCCGGCCACGGTCAATAATGAAAGATTATCAACAACAATTTTAATTAATTTTCATGTTGTTAAATTCCTTTCTTCATAAAAATAATTTAATAAAAAAAATTAAATTTAATGAACTTAAGCCTAATTAAAATTATTAAAAATTTGGTATTTTTTTAGGTTATGTGACTTTACGTGAAAGTTATAAGACTTTAACATTTTCCTGTTTTGGATTTTTCATGATTTTTATACATACAAAATTTTTTAAAATCGCTAAAGAAAAAGTTACGGTTCTTAAATTTCCAATTTTTGGAAAAAGGTGGAAAATACGATTAGTACCTGTAACTTAAAAATGAGAGCTAATAGAGAAAAACGGAGATTATATTTAAAATCAGCGACCTCAAATTAGTAAAAATTTGCAAAAAAAAAAAAAAAAAAAAAAAAAAAAAAAAAAAAGTTACAGGCCGCACAAAAAAAGTTAAATTTTGTTCCTTGTGTAATTTATTTATGTATGTATATTAATTTTTTATAGTAATATTCCGCAAAAAACAAGCAAATGTAAATAATAATTTTTAACGCAGCAGCCGTTGTCTAACCAGTAGTTAGCCAAAAACATTTGATGGTTTAACGAATGGTTAACAAAAAGCTGAAAATAATTTTTTATTGGTTAAGCCATTGTTTTTAGCTAACTAACACCGGGTTCACACTATGAAAGTTTTCTTTCAGAAAGTCTGAGTTTGTTGAAGAGAGGGGATGGCATATTTTCTTCCCCTCTCACCAATAAACTCACACTTTCTGAAAGAAAACTTTCATAGTGGAAACTCAGACTAATGACTGTAAAGTTGGGCCTTACAGAAACTTTATAAAACCACAAGATCTATTGTTTATTTTAACACTTAGCTTAGCCTACTTTCCTACAAACAGACCTCTAAACAATTCGATACCTTTCAATTAGAATATTGTATCTTAGGTGGTAAAGCATTAAAACGTTACCATAATTTTATCAAAAAATTTTAGAAAATTCTTTAGAGAAATAAAAAAAAACAAAACCTATTTTAAAGCAAATGGAAAAGTGTTAATTAAAAGATAATGTTTGAACAAATAATTTTTCATAAAAATGCAAAAAAAGAATTTTATACATATAAGCAGACCAAGAAAAAAATATGTACATTGATACAAGAAAGAAAGTGAATTTTAAGATAATTTTTAGAGGTTATTTTTGATTTTAAATAATTGAAATTATTCTGAGAGAACACGTGGAGTGGAATTTCGAATTTAGTAGTCTATTTCATAAGGCATTCAAATGCAAAGACAGCAATAATATGCATTTAAAGATTGATGGCATTCTTTGCTTTCAGTAATTAAATCTCCTTATCTGTATTTCTTAATATAAGGCGCCATTATTGATGGTGCTTAAAGTTAAAGATGAAAGCCTTGATTATAAGACCATAGGCAACTGTATTAGCAGGCGAACTTAAGTATAAGACGCTATTCTTAAATATATATCTCAAGAATTCTTTAAGTTAATGGTAGTATTGATTATAAAATTAGAGCTTTAAATAAAAGACGATAGTCTTGAGTTTGAGGTGGTAGTCTTAAGTTACTGATAGTATAGTCTTCAGTATAATAGGCACTCTTGAGTACAAAATAAGTATAACGTATAAGACAGTAAGTAGTCTTGTTGAATGTAAGTCTCACAACGGCTTCAAGTATAATGATAGTATTGATTACACTATGCGACAGTCAAAATCGGGATGGGATGAAACCAACGGGAAATGTTATATCGGTAAAAAAGAAGTCTAGAAAATCGAGATATATCGATTTGAAGTTAGTAACTATCATATAGTGGAAATAGTCACCTTTGGTGGTCTTTTTTTTTAAATAACTCGAGAACCACTAGTCCGATTTTGCAAATTTTAAAACATTAGGAATTACAATTTCTTTAATCTGTTCATACAACTTTTCGCTACATGAGCAACAGTTTCCCAGTTATAAATAAATGTATGAAGAAAAAAACTATTTTTTGCCTAAAAAATTGAATTTTTTTATTTTTAATTCATTAAAAATCCAAAACGGCAAAAAAAAGTGTCAAGTCCAATTACTTGATGATGAGACATAGATCATGAAAATCGATGGACGCGTTTCGCTTTTATTCACAATTAAGTGAAGGTATCTCATTTTGACAAGTATATTGATTTTATGTTTCAATGAATTTTGATAATATTTATTATATATTATTTATTATAATTATTAACACGTAAAATTAAAAATTATTACAGGTAATTATAAGGTTATTACATAGATACATAGGTTATAAAAATCGATCAACGCAAAACTTATTTTCGTTTGTTTGCGCCCTTTACTTTAGGTACTAACTTCAAATCGAAATATCTCGATTCCTAGACGTGACCCAGCGAAACGCCGGGACACGTATAACTTCTTTTTTACCGATATAACTTTCCCCGGTAGTTTGAACCCTTGCGATCACTGACCCCTACCATTTGTCTTACAGTGTTATAAAGACAATAGTCTTGAGTATAAGATGGTCTTAAATATAGGACGGTAGTCTTAAATATAAGAAGGTACACTCAAAATAAAAATCAATCCATCCGTGCTGGATATGGTTTTCGCCACCATTCCATTTACTTTGATAAAATTCGGTAAGTTTTCCTTATTTTCATAAACTTGAAAAAAAAATGTATGTATATGGTTCTCTATAGAGTTCCAGATCAGGTTCTTCTTCTTGTAGTATTGTTTGTTCTTTCTACACAAAACAAAAAAAAATGGTTTTTATCTTCTTTTGTTGCTTTTAAAAAAAGGTTTTACAAACACACGCGTATGCACGCAAATGAAATTCAAAGCTGAGAGATAAGACTAATAAGTTCTCTGAGAATAATACGCTCACTTTGTAATTTTACTCTCAGAGTGTCACGAAATTTGTACTTGGTTGAACCAAAAAAGCTTGAACCAATAGATTTTCTACTTGATCTAAGAATTTAGAATTGTTTTAAGTATTTTCAGGCCTTTAAGAAGATCTACAAACGCATAAAAAACTTTTACTCATTCCACTCTGTCTTTTATGAAATGGTCTTTCAGAATGTCTTTTTAAAAACAATTCCTCAAACTCAAATTTCGATGGTGAGAAGAGGCCTCTCAGAAGCGTCCTCTTACAGCTGTTTAGTGTATAACATTAACGTCTGTGTATTCAAATTAATTAGTAGACGAGGATATCAGATGATAGTCTTGCCGACAAGACTTTGCCTGGATATTAAAGCCTAGTATCTGTTCAAATTATTAAAAAATGTTGAGCAACATTGATTATTTCACACGAAAATGTTGACATGTACCAGTGTTACCTATTTTGCGAGTTTGCTCAAGTTGACGTTTTTATTCCTTTAAATTATGCAACATTGTTTTGCGTATGTAAACTAAACCCACATGTTTTTTACTAAAAATTATTTCTTTTTATAAAAAATTTAATAAAAAAGGAAGTAAATATGGTTGAAAAACTCTTACCGGTTGTGTTATTTAAATTTTTAGTTTCTTATTTAATATTAAGTTTATACTTCTTTCATTTGCATTAAATTCCACGCGAAATAAGTGGAGCATATATTATTTCACAATTGTAAAAAAATGTTGCCAGAAACAGTTCGGAACTTTTTCACCAAATGAACAGAGTACAACTCTATCAACATTATTTCATAGATATTCCGCTCGATTTTTTTCATATTCGTTTTGACAGCATTTTACGTAAATTGTTGATCAGAGTACTAGGCTTAAGACAAAAGATCTTTACTAAAAAAAATGTCTACTTTAATCTTAAAGTTAAGTCCAAACACGCAGAAAAAAATGTGACTGGAGGTTACCATATTCTAAGAACAACGTACTATGGTTGCAGGTAACCATTTTATGGTTAAATATTACCATACTATGGTTAAACTTATAATAATTTGCCCGAAATCAACCATAGTATGGTCATCATTAACCACAATTTGTTCAAAATTAACTATATTTTGGTCATTATGAGCCATAATAATGTTTAAAATTAATCATATTATGTCTAAAATAAACTATATGGTAAAAATTTCCCAGAATTTTAGTAAAAGTAACTATATAATAGTCAGAATTAACAATAATATGGTCAATGTTATTCATATTATGGTTGTTTATTTTAGCCATTTTTTTAATTTGCTTATTTAGTGTCAATTTATAATTTTATTTCTGTTTTTATTTCTGTTACGTGTTCATTCATTTTGCAACCTCTGACGACCTGCAATGGCATTCTTTCTGTTTTACTGGTTTATACTATTACGTAATTTTATATATTTTAATCAATAATTAAAATAAATTTATTGAGAAGTTTGAGCAAACCAATCAAATGTGTAATTGAAAAGCATTCAACAATTATTGTTGAATGCTAAATTTAAAATTAAACATACAATGTTTTAAAATATAACATAATATTAGTTTTGAGACAACCATAATATGATTATGGATTTTTAATGACTGAACTTAAACATAATTTTGTTGCCGGCAACAATAATATAATTAAAGTAACCATAAAAATGTTTAAGTGTGTGGTTGTAGCTTTTGATATTTTAATTAGGCTAAAGATCATCAAATTGAATTTTCATTAAATTATTTTTATGAAGAAAGGAATTTTTACAACATGAAATTAATTAAAAAAAAATTTTTTTTCATAATTTTTCATTGTTGACTGCTGCTGGGCTCGAACCCAGGCTTTAACGAACAGGTTACCCTTACATATTTCAATTGCAACCACTCAATCTCTTCAGAGCGTTTTGCCGTTTAACACTCACAGCCATTGACGACTGCTGGCAGTCAATAGTCCAACATCTATCTTTAAACCAAATTGTATTTAAACCTTTGGTAGATCGAAGTTTGCTTTGAATGATTATCTATTTTAATTTATTTACATGTTCTTCTTTACTTCTGGTTTTTGTACTTTTTGTCAAAAATTCTTCTCGAAGTACAAAGTACATTTTTCTGTTTTTAATTGTTTTTCTTTCTCTTTTCTTGTGTAAACATAGAGCTCGTGCCTTAGCTTTTAACAATAATTAGTATTGTGGTTATTTTGTTGAACTGTTTATGGTTTTAAATCCAAATTTTGATATTTTAATTAGGCTAAAGTTCATCAAATATAATTTTCATTAAATTATTTTTACGAAGAATGGAATTTTTACAAAATGAAATTAATTAAAATTTTTTTGATAATTTTTCCTTGTTGACTGCCGCTGGGCTCGAACCCAGGCTTTTACGCACTGGTTACCCTTACCTGTTTCTATTGCGATTGCAAATAATTTAATGAAAATTAAATTTGATAAACTTTAGCCTAATTAAAATATCAAAATTTGGATTAAAAACCACAAACAGTTCAACAAAATAATCACAATACTAATTATTGTAGCTTTATATTATTTAAATATTATTATTATGTTTAATTCAACCATATTTAAAGTTTCAAGGGAGGTAAACATTTTATTATTAAATAGAAACAAAATATTATTAATCGTGAAAAGGTAATGTTCAGAACCAGAAAAGTTTTTTTGTTGCCATTGTTTTTTAACCATGTTTTTCTCTGCGTGTAGTTTCAAGTAAAAAATTTTCCTATTCTCTGCAGCAAAAAGATAATTATTGATTACTTTTATCATATTGCATACTTTTAGCATGGAAATATGTTTTTCATATAAATTGTTAAACATTATTATTAATTAAGAAGATTTTGTTTGTCGTGCTTAATCTCCAATTTTTATTCTTGATAAAAACACTGAAACATAATTATTAATATTAATTAGTTGATCAATATTTTTAATAGAAGTGACTCGTGTCTTAATAATTTCTAAAATAAATTTGAATTTTCTAGTTTTCTGCTCACTTTCTCTCTCTCTTTCTTTCTCTCTATCTCTTATTGCTATGTAATCAGGCCTGCCATATTTGCTGATTTATGGCCATTTTGCCAATTTTTTTCCTCTAAATTATCAAAATGACGATTTGTCGATTTTTGCTAAAAAAAAATGCCGATTTTTCAATAAACGACTAAAATACGGTAACTTTTGTTTGTTTTGGTATAATTTCCCAGTAAAAACTTCGCTTACTTTTCCAAATTAATAACTTCTTTAACTCATTATTTAGTAGCTTTCTTCTACAACTACATCTATAACAACTTCTACAACTACTTTTTTTCTGGATGTAGGTAGGTAAAAAAAAATTATGACTTAGTTTTGAATGCGTTCATTTTGGGACATCCCATGTAAAATTCATTGGTTCTTTCAGTAGAATTGTAAGTAGTACCCTTATGATTACTCAATACATTATTTTGTAGGCGAAGTTTTTACTGGGTTATTAATTTTGTGCAACACTTGTTAAATTTTTAAAATTTTATTTGAAAAATAATCAACTAAAAAAACTAAATCTAAATAAAAGAAAAGAAAAAATTCAACGCTTTAAATATCTTTTTCTATAAGAAAAATATAAAAAACTTTCTATGTGAGTTTGAAAATGAATAGACGCTTACAAAAGAGAAAGGGTAAGCTCAATTTACATTCACTATTAAAAAAATTATTTGAATAAAAAAAAGTGATTCTTATAAGATTATACGGAATTGAGGATGATGCAGCTACATCCGATAGCCAATCTAATGTAAGGAAGTGGAGTAAATTTGCACGCTTTTTGATAAAAAATCATGTTTAAAACTAAGAATTTTAGTGAAGCATTTCCAAAAAATTATTTTCCTTCTAATCTTTCAAAAATAATGAAAGAATTTGTAGCCAAGTTAAGCTAAATAAAACAAAATATCGATGGTCCCTAAAAAATTAAAATTTGGAAGAAATTATCATTTTTCAAGTTTTATAATTCGAATTGTTTTGAAACGGATTTCAGGGTGCTGATTCTGGTAGTCTTGATCGAATACTTTCTAATTATTTCAGTCGATACCGAACGTGAAAAAAAATTAGAAATAAAATCGCTTTCGAATCGAATAGGTATTCGATCGCGACTTCCAGAATTAGCCAGTATGATTTAATAAAAATGTTATATTTAAATATTTGTCTATAATAACACTATGCTAGTTGAAAAAACTGACAAGCCGGGCACATGGCGTTTAAACATAATTCGGGGACGCTGAATCCAGTGGTGCCCACGGTTTTTTCAGATTGGCTCTGGTTTTCGAGATATACCGTTATTTCGAAAATGGAGGAGGTTGCTCAACATATATTCGCGTAACTCAAAAACGGTTTAGTTTATTGAAATTACTAAAAAAACCGAAATTCCGCAATAAAATTTTATTTCAGAAAAGTAAAATTTTTTTTTTTAATATGAGTAGTCGTTATTGAAACATAATTTTTTTTTGAAAAAAAAATTAATTTTTTTATCAAAATTTCGAAATTTTTGTTTTTTAAAAATTCATACAAAATTAAAAAATGCAGCTAGGCTTCTAATTTTTTGCAGACTTATAAAAAACGAAGCTACAAACAAAACAAGCCATAAATGATTAAAATATGTTTGCAACTTTTGATTTTATTCACAAAAGTCGACAAATTTTAATTAATTTAAGAATTTCATAAAACGCAATATTTGTATGGGAGCCCCCTAAGGGAAATTCTTAAATTAATTAAAATTTGTCGACTTTTGTGAATAAAATCGAAAGTTGCAAACAGATTTTAATAATTTATGGCTTGTTTTTTTTTGTAGCTTCGTTTTTTATAAGTCTGCAAAAAATTAGAAGCCTAGCTGCATTTTTTAATTTTGTATGAATTTTTAAAAAACAAAAATTTCGAAATTTTGATAAAAAAATTAATTTTTTTTTCAAAAAAAAATTATGTTTCAATAACGACTACTCATATTAGAAAAAGAGTTTTACTTTTCTGAAATGAAATTTTATTGCGGAATTTCGGTTTTTTTAGTAATTTCAATAAACTAAACCGTTTTTGAGTTACGCGAATATATGTTGAGCAACCTCCTCCATTTTCGAAATAACGGTATATCTTGAAAACCAGAGCCAATCTGAAAAAACCGCGGGCACCACTGGATTCAGCGTCCCCGAATTATGTTAAAACGCCATGTGCCCGGCTTGTCACGAAAAAAAGTGTCAATTTCATGCACAGTGTAATTATTATGTTTAAGCATTATTTAATGCTGCATTTTTCTGTTTTGTTACTAAAAATATGTTGTATCGTATTTAAAAGAGGTATTTTAAATTTGCCGATTTTTTTAAACGAGTGTTCGCCTAATGGTCAAAATTCGACCATAAATTTTAAGGTTCATATGAAGATACTACATCTAAGTATATATGATTTCACATGTTTTGAGCATTCATTTTTTCCATCATAGTGGATCGGTTTGGCAATGGACCAACCTCTGGTTCATATTCTATATTCTACTATAAAAAATATCAGAAAATATCAATTGAAAAACAAAAAATTATCATAAAATCTCCATTGCAAATTGTATTCCACTCAGGACATTGCATTTTATTTGAACGAAAAAGTACCAAAAAGCTCCCCTTACATGTTTTTATTCATTTTTCATCTTATAGGTTTTAATTCACTCAGGACCCGGCACCTTTAATATTATGTTTCTAAGTTAAATAAATAACCACATGCAGCACGGGAAAGTAAAATAAAGAAATTTTATTTCCCGTATTTATATACCCGGTATATTCGAAAACCGGTTTCTTAAAAATGTCGAATAATCAAGCACCCTATTTTTTTATTATTTGATAATTGAAAAAAACAAATTTTGTATTTTGTTCAAATGTGTTAGTAGCTAATTTGAACGCTCATTACTCCGAAAATATTGAACAGATTTTAATAAAATATATATTGTGCACTTCTGCAAGTAAATATCTGTCAAATGGTGTGTTTTTTTTCAAATCGGTTGACATACAGAGGAGGAAAGTGTTCTTAACTATTTTGCCTTAGCCGATTTATATAAAGATTAAAGTGCCGATAATGCCGATTTTTTTTCTTATTTATTTCTTATAAAAATCTTCTGGCACCCCTGTATGTAATCTATTCTAGCAGACAGTTGTTGATGCTCTTTGTTTATTGATCTTAACAATTAGCATTGAATCATATTTATACAAACTATGGTTACTAGAGCAATATTGATAATCAAAATGTGGGTCAAGAAACAGAACTTTCTTTTTTAGCTGGTTTTTGTTTTTTTTCTGCCTTTTTCATGAACCCATAATTTGATTAAGAATTTTAATAAATAAAAATAACTAATTTTGATTTACACAGCAGCACTTTTACTTCTTATTAAATTAAAGAAATGGAAATTTAATTTATTTAATTTAATTAATTAAAAAACATATTTTAAATTAAAAATTGTTGACAATATGGGTTCTTACTTATCACTTTATAATCCCATACAAATTTTTTCTTTAAGTGCACTTTCCATACCTGCACATTTAAGATACATGCACAAAATTTTTGGCATTTTAAAATTATTTTCATAGAAAAAATTCAAGTAAGCTGCACTTTGACTTAACTGCCCAAAATACATATTTTCTGTAATTATTCTTCAAAATCCTTGTTAAATATTTTCACATAAATATTCAATTTAAGCTGTTTATTAAAATATAAATCGCAAATATTTTGTTTTTTTTTCATAAATTTTTATGTTCTTTGCGAATTCTCATTGTTTTTGTAAATGTTCCTTTTATATTAAATATACATACATACATACATACATACATACATACATACATACATACATACATACATACATACATACATACATACATACATACATACATACATACATACATACATACATACATACATACATACATACATACATACATGTATAAAATAATCTGTTATTTGAAATAAAGTTTTAATAAAATATAAATTTATGTATGTATTAATAAAATATTTTTTTATTCTACTTTTAAATCAAACACTTTACTTTAGCTGCAATTCTGAGCAGGTAACCACAATTGTGTACCTGTACATTAAGACAGGTAAATGCATTTAAGATACATAACTGTATTTTTGATTTACCTGCACAAAAAATCGTACAAAGGAGATTGTGCAGCTATGTTAAAATTACTGTATTGCCACAATTTGTACTACAAAGGGACAGTAAAGTATCAATTAACCCACAGTTTTAAAAAGGAGACTGTAAAGAATCCGTTGGATCTTCTAAAATGTATATGGATGTATAAAATATAATCGATTGTGTGTTGAATCTTCTTTTAAAAGAGAAAACAAGATATTTTTCTATTACAAACAAAAAGCATACTCTTAGGGATTTATTTTTTCTTTTAATATATAGAGCGAGAGAGAGAGAGATCAACTAATTACCGATCGAAAAATTATATGTAAATTTATACTATATATAAATTACTTTTTTTACCTGTTTTGAAGCGTTACAATAAATTCATAAACAAATACCGTTTTAATGTAATTATTAAAAAATAAATAGATTGAACATTTTACAATTTGTATAAAAAAATTACACACACGCATATCCTCGATGTTTTTTGTATAAGTGTATGTGTGTGTGTTGTGTTATAATATTTATTAAATATTTATTTATTGTGGCTTTTCTATTATTATTTCCATGTGGTTTCACTTACAATTTAATTGTTTTTCCATTTTTTGTTCGGTTTTAGTTGTTATTGAGCAGTATAGTTAGTTGCGGTAGAATAGTGAAGTGTTTAAAATGTTGTTATATAATTTTAGGCGTTTTAAATGGCAAATTGCAGAAAAAATCGGCAAAAACAATAATACTCACACTAGACAAATTTGTCACTTTGCAAATAAAATAGTTTTCAATAAAATAAATAAAAAATATATTAGAATTTAAATTAAACTAATTTTCGTTTGTAATCGCAAAAAAAATAAAATAAATTTAATATGTAGCATAGTGTCAGGGTTATATTATTTGAAATAGAATAAACCAGGGACTGCAAATAACGATTATTTTTTTAACTTACTGCCTGTTTTTTGCAAATGAAAACAAAGAGTGAGTGAGAAATTATATGGAAAACAAAAACAAATTTTCGTTTTTAATTGTTGTTTTCAATAAAATTTCTCACTCACTCACTTGGTTTCATTTTCTAAAAACAGGCAGTAAAACTAAAACAAGTAAGAGTGCTATATTCGGCTATGCCGAATCTTAAACAGCCTTGACGATGGTGCGAAAATAAAAGAAATTTAAATAAATACCGTTATTTATAATAAATAATTCAACTGTGTGCTACGCCCACTCGATAACCAAGATGCTTGTACTTAATTTTGAAACCTTTGCTTTTGCCGTTCCGCAGTAATACATAGATTTTAAATGACTTTGTATGGGGAGTGCCACGCAAACTTGTCCAATCCAGCCCACATTTTGGCCCATGTTGTGTTTTAATAACCAAAATGATTGTACCTTTTCGGAAACTTTGGTTCCTGCCGTTCTCAAGGTACATATATATAAAAAAAAAAAAAAAAAAAAAAAAACAACAAGGGATTTTTGGGTAAAATTAATTAATGCTCAAATCTCAGCCAGTTGTGGACTAAGTTTTACTAGCAAACAATTACGGACTATTTGTGACATAAGTATAGAACTACCAAGTCCCCATCATACCTGGGGTCTTCAGAAAACCCATTTCAACGGACAGACAAGCGCACAGACAGATGTTGATAGACGGACATTGTTAAATCAATTTCGCTACTTATAAAGACCCAGAATATATATACTTTATAGGGTCTAACATCAATATTGTAGAAATAACTAACGGAATGTAAACATTTTTATGAACCCTTTTCCAGCACCTGTGATGATGTAAAAAAAAATAATATTCAAAAAGTAAAAAAAGCAATAAATAAAAATCAAAAATAGTTTTGCTTTTCTGAGGAATAAATAAAACGCCAAGAAATAACTTTTGTTACGGAGAAATAAATAAAACGGTCCCTGGAATAAACAAATAACGTCAAAATATTATTAATTAATTTTAAAGAGAATTTTTGGGGTTAGGACAATAAAAACTCTAACACTTATTAAAATGGCTTTGTTACAAAAATTATTTAATAAAATTAATAACAAAATGTTAAAAGAGAATCGAAATTTTTAAATAAAAACTAAACCACAAGGTTGAAAAACTAATAAAATATGTATTTTTATTAAATTTTAGTTTAAGCATTAAAAGCAAAGATTCATAGAATAGTTTTGGGATAAATTAAAAGTTGGAGAAGTTCTTTCAAAGCCTACATTTAGGATTATAAGTGAATGTTGGATTTTCAAAGAATATTTCAGAAGGGTTTAAAAAATAAAAATTACTTGAAGTACTTTTTATAAATTTTAGTGTTAACCAGCGGTGCGCTTAAAAGGTCTGTTTTTCCCCCATAAAATTACTTTTTTCCACAAGGGCCACATTTTGCCTCAAAAAAGTCACCGTTTTTCCAAAAAGTAGCTTTTTACCCAAAAATTCACTTTTTTCCCACAAAAAGTTGTTTTTTCACCACCAAAAAGTTATTTTGTGATTGAAATGAAAATGTTTAAGACGCATTAAAATCTAGAGCATACTTACTCTCTCATTGGATTTGATTTGCTATTTCCAATTTATAAAATCATTTCACATGCCAATAAATAATTTAAAATTTGCTTCATTTATTTTAAGTTTCATTTATTACTTATAGCCTAACTTCAAGGTTAGTTTAAAGAATTTTCTTAGTATACTCAAGGGTTTTTTTTATTTAATTTATTTGAATATTTTACTTCGTTAAACATTTTTAAGCAAGGTGTAGTTTTTTTAGTTTAATTTTTGATAAAAAAAATATTAAAATGAACTATAATTTTTGTATTGTAGCCATATTTCCTTTTTTTACTAAACATTTAAATTAAGTATACTTTTAGGCTTATATTTCAAAAACATCACATTATATTTAAGGGCTTTATTTAATAAGCTTTTTCAACTAGATACATAGTTTTTTTTTTAGAAATTTGTATTCTAAACGTGCCTCATCTTTTACACATTTAGGTTGTTACCTCAAGATAAATGCCACTTTCTAATGTTTTCGTAGTAAGTAAACACAATTTTTGTGTTTTAGGTGGGATTTTCTTTTATTTTGTTTTAGCCCATTAGTTTATAAATATGTCCTGGTGAAACTAGATTGATATAAGAAAGAAATAATACATTACATTTTGAAGCTATTTTATTTATTTTCAACAAACATGATGTGGTTTTGCTTGATACAAACACTCCGATTCAATAGAGAAATAATTTTAAAAAATGTTGATAGTTTGTAGAACTAAGAAAAACTACACAGAAAAAAATATCTCAAGTAAATTTTTAACAACACAGTTTGTTGAAAATAAAATTTTAGGTCAACAAACTTTTCGTATGATTCAAGTGAAGGGCTTTTAAGTCTGTTTTAGTATATAATGGTAAGTACGTGTAAAAATGTCTTGAACGTCATGCTAATTTTTGGAGAAGCAAACACCTTAATTAAAAAAAAAATAAGTTTAAAATCATTGCTTCATAAGTTTTAACTAATTTGATTTTAAGTTTTAAGGTAACTTTAGGGGATTTTTTGAACCTTTTTGTGTGAAGAGTTTTTCCTAAGCTGATCTTAGAACTTTTCTTAAATCTATATTACACAATTTATTTGATCAGTCGGATGATTTTCTATTTGTGCGATGACTTGAAGTTGAATCCATTTTTTCAATCTATGATAAAATCGAATCTAATAAATCGGAAGAATTTAAACCATGTTTTAATGTTTTAAAAAATTTGAAACAAGTAAGGTTTAATTTAACCATATTATTGTCACTGACATTCATATTATGTTTGAATTAGTCATCCATCAAGAAGCCACAACCATGTTATGGTTGTCTCTTAACATTTTATGGTTAAATATGTCAGTAATTCGTTATTTAATTAACAATCGTATTTTCCTCTTTTCCAAGAGAAACATGCTACGGTTGTAAAACCAGCCTTGCTTTTATAAGTATTAAGCACATTTTAGTTATTATTAACCATAACTTGTTCGGAGGCAACAATTCTATGGTTGTGGCTTTATTTATATATGACTTATTCAACCAAAAAATAGCTGTCGGTGACAATAATATGGTTAAATTAAACATAACATGTTTTAAATAATCTTTTAAAAATAGTTTTCTTGTAGGCGACCATATTGAAACATGTTTTTTCTCTAGGTGTTCAGCAACTGATTTCGAAACCTTTCTAAACTTGACCTATTTTGAGGAAGTGTGAAGCAATTTCGTAAACGTTATAAATCCTGTTAATCGAATAAAATGGTTGAATTTTTAATTGTTGTGAACTCAAAAAAGAAGAAATCGGACACGGCTTAAGCAGCTTTATTACACTTGGTTGATCTCATTAAAATATTTTAATGTTTTAAATCGTTTCCCTATTTATGTTATCCCCAGTACTTTTAGCAAGATACATACATACAGACATGCATATGTACCTTATCTAACCTCCGAATTATCTAAATAGCAACAATAAGAAAAAATATTTGCTTTCAACTGGGAGTTTTAGCCAGATAATTAAACCACTTGTACATGGTTAAATTTGTAGAAAGTGTCTGGCTAGATGTGTGAGACAGGAAGCGTTTTGTCGCCTAGTAATTGGATAATGTTTCGCCAGAGAGAAAAAGGGAAAGCGACTAAGTGATGTTTGCTTGGTCGTGGGTTTTGAGCATTAAATAATAAATTCTATGGGCGTGCTAAATTACAAATGTTATTTTATTTATTTAATAGTTTTTTTCTACTAATTTTCTGGTTAAAGAGAACATAAAAAAGAAAGAAAGAAATCAGTAATATTACAGACTTAAGCAGTTTAGAGAAAAAGAAGAAAAGGGATACAAATAGTTTATGAGGACATACAAAATACATTTTTATTTGCGCTATGATTTTTTTACTGCACCAAGGATGCTTATGCCTAGCCAGTTCTTAAAGTTTGTCAGGTCACCCTTTTTAGGGATATTTTAATTGAAATCAAGTTCATGTGTGAGCCAGAAGTTCTGCATAAGGGGAAGCAATATGTTCCCTGTAGTATGGGGGTCGGCTTTAAGCACCTCGGGCGATATGTTGTCTGCTCCAGGGGCCTTATTCGTTTCAAGGTGATTAACAGCATCCATAACTTTTGCGATATCTGGACATTCAATGGAGATATCTTGCCTTATTTCGTGCGAAACGCAGGTGCATATGTTTTGGTAGTTAGAAGTTGTTAACGAAAGCATATCTTTCACAGAATTTGTGAACTCCTTCGGCGTTGGTCTTAATAACTAATTAATAATTTATTTCATTTTTTTAATACTCACTTTTTTTTAAGAATAAATAAAATTTTCCGAAAATAGCCTTTAAAGTTTTTTATACGGCACAAATTGGGCTGAATATTATGCCTTAAAAGTCAACATAGTTTTGATGATTTTGAAGTCATAAACAACTGTGTTGAATGGCAAGACATAATATTCAGCCCAATTTGTGCCGCGGTAAATGTTAGCAGTTGTATTTTTGTTACTTCCAATATTCAAAAATGGAAGATTATTACCCAAACTAACTACCCAATAAATGAAAATATTGATTTTGTAGCTGTTAACATAAATAATGCGTTAAATTCATAAAAAGTTAAAAAATCCAAGTTTTAAAGGACACCCTAAATTTCCGTTTTAGAACAAGTGAGGGACACTCTAATAAGCAATTAAGGTAACTGACTCTACCCCCGAAGCATTAAAATCTTTCGGCATTCATAGCTTGAAAATGAAAAAGTAAATTTTTTGGGCACATTGCTAATTATAAAACGAATCTATCAACAAAAAGTATTTTTTTTTTTTATTTTTATTTGCTCTATTTCAAAATATGTTCCTTTCTAAAATTATTTTACCAAAAATTTGAGCACAATCTCCTTTGCACAATCTCCGATTTTTTGTGCAGATAAATCAAAAATGCAGCTAACTTATGGTGTTTTCTTTTCTACAAAAAAATGTGACATTTTATTTTAAAAAAATGCGATTTGGTGTCTGTTTCTTAAAAATTTTGCTCCCGAAAAGGGTGGCTTGTTTTATTCTAAAAAACTCATCCTTTTCAGGATCAAAATTTTTAGGAAACAGACACCAAATTGCATTTTTTTTAAATAAAATGTCGCATTTTCTGTAGAAAAGAAAACACCATTAAAGGCAGCTAAATACGCCTTTATGTGCAGGTACGCAATAGTAGTTACCTTCATAAAAGTGCAGCTAAAGTAAAGTGTTTGAAAAAGGAGTAACAATGTTTTTATTAATAAATTGATAATAACAATGACGTTCAAACAACCTGTAGTCATTTGTTATGCATTTTTATAATGAACGAGGTAGCCAAATAGGTAACAATAAAGTGGGGAACATAATAGTCGCTGTAGACGACGGTAAGAATAGCGCTGCAAGCTGTCAAAAGTTAAAAATGGCAGTTTCAAAGTAGTGTCAACAGAATACGTAGTTGTAGTAGTCGTTGATGTTGCAGCTCAAAAAATCGAAATTCAGAGCATTCGTCAGCTTCAAATACTACAGCTACTTTATTCTGTTCCAGGACTAAGATTTGCTATTCCTTTCATACAATCGTGGTTAAGTTGCTGTAACCACAAACCATATGCAAACAAAATAAATTAATTATAATGATGCCAATTTGACTTGTTTGCGATTTTTATTTTTATAAACAGCTTAAATTGGATATTTATGTGAAAAAGTGGACACCATATTTTTTTATATGTGCAGCAACACTTAAAATATTATGTAGGTAAATTAAAACGAAAATTCATTTTAAACAACCTTTATTATTTTCGAGCTTTAGGTCTTTTTTTTGAAACTTTAAATGTTTATTCGAACGAATATTTCGGCACTTTTTACAATTTGTAAATTTATTATATAAGAAAAGAACAAACAAAACCCTGAGGAATGAACTAAAAGAAGTGCCGAAATATTGGTTCGAATAAACATTTAAAATTTTAAAAAAAGACCTCAAGCTTGGCAATTTATTAATGCTTCATATATATATTTATACCCTTCACCACAGGTGGAAAAGGGTATATATAAGTTTGTCATTCCGTTTGTAATTTCTACAATATTGATCTTAGGCCCTGTAAAGTATATATATTTTGGGTTCTTATGAGGAGGGAAGTTGATTTAACGATATCCGTCCGTCTGTCCGTCCGTCTGTCCTTCCCCTGTCCGTCTTACGTTTCATATGTGTTTTCCGGAGACTCCAGACATGATAGCGGCTAGGTTGTTTTACATTTATGTCACATATAGTCCACCATTTCTTGCTATTGAAATTCAGCCAGATTGGTCCAACAATGGCTGAGATATGACCAAAAAACCACGACTGCCTCTAATTTTTCCAAAAAATCCCTTATGGTTGTTGTATTTTTATTACTTTTTTCTGTATATCTGGAGAACGGCAAGAGCCAAAGTTTTCAAATTTGGTACAAACATTAAGGTTATAAATACACACCATTCACAAAATGTGGGCGGGATTGGAGAAGTGGGCGTGGTACCTTCCATACAAAAAGTATTAAAAATTGTATAAAAACCTGAATTTTTTGACTGTTATATGACCTATGGTTACGCCTTATAAATCAAAAGATCGGAAATTTAATTATTAAAAAATATTTTCTGAAAAACTCGGGAAAATCGGTTCAGATACGAAAAAGTTATGACCAAAATATTAATTTTTTTTTGGAAAATACCCATTTTCGGGAACCATAGATCTTCCCGAGTCCAAGATTTATAAAATAAATGGCAAATTTCTTCTTTAACACGTCGGTATATAAATCTTTCAAATCGGTTCAGAAATAGCAGAGTTATGACCAATATACTGAAATCCCAAAAATTACTCTTTTTTGTAATTAAGTTTGTTTTTTATACCCTTCACCGAAGGTCCTGCACCCTATAAAGTATATATATTCTGGGTCCTTATGAAAAGCGAAGTTCAAATCCGGTTGTCGTCTCATCTCTCCCCCCCCCCCCCCTTCGCATTTGTTTACATATACTAGCATAATGCCCAATATGATTTTCGTTTATTATTTCATCTATTTAACGAAATAATTTTAACAAATAGAAACTAGGAATTTTTGTGTTTTTTTGCTACTTAAAAACTCGCCAAAAGAGATAAAAAATGACAACAGTGCCTTTACAAAAAGAAAACAAACAAAAAACTGTGTTGAGTTGTAAACAGTAAACGGTCTATATTTCATTTTAATGGTATTTAAACAGCGTTCCTTCATGGTAGGGGGTGTGTTAAGTTAGAAACTGTGAGTTCCCTGGTTCGAATCTTGGTTTTTTAAAAAGAATATTTCTTTAATATTGTTATGTTCCAAACAATTTTAAAAAAATATTTACCAGTTTTCGATTTTTAAATTTCATTTATAATGAAGTTTTAAGTATTGTAAATATGTATGTATATGTAAAAATTATTTAGTTGCTCTGTATTCTGCTCGCACAATGGTGAAGGGTATATAAGATTCGGCACAGCCGAATATAGCACTCTTACTTGTTTTTTATTAACATGATATTTACATTTACACTATTAGCGTTTGAGTTTTCCACAAATTTACCGAACCGAACACTAAGTGCCGGTTCACACACGTCAAGTTTGACTCGTCAAGTCTTGAGTTTTTAGGAGAGAGGGGAAAAGAAATGGCATTCTATTTCCCCTTCTCTCCTTAAAGATCAAGACTTGAATAGTCAAACTTGACGTGTGTGAACCGGCACTAAGGAGCGATATAAAAAATTGTGTGTGAATATGTAAAAAAGTTTGCATGTATTGCTACTATCTTGCCATTAATGGCAAATGTTAACGCCGTGTTAATATTATTAACAACATTCATTATGTCTTCCTTCCATGGTTTCAATTTCATTGGTGCACTTAAAACTTGTGAATAAGTTGGAGCTTCAATTATTTCCTCTTCTTCAACATCAGAAGATTCCGATAACTCTTTAAAATTATTCTCTATGACTTTTGAAGTTCAAGAGAAATTTACTTTTTCACTTCAACTGCCGTTTTAACTATTTGTGATGCCATACATATAAGTACAAAAATACTTTTACACACTTACTTTATTAATGCCTTGCCGGATATTTAAAAAAACGCAAGCTTTTTGGTTACGCATTTAAGCGATTTATTTTGTTCAAATTTATATAATTTCGGCCAGAAATAATTAATCATTAAAACAGGGAACGTATTTAAGCGGGATTTTGTTAATGTTATTATGTGAAAAGGAATTTGTATGGTATTTTAAACAATAATGACAAAAAATATTAATTTTGTGCAGTTAAGTCAAAAGTGCACTTAAACAAAAGGCAGTTAAGTCAAAACTAATGGATTTTAAATAAATATATTGATTGTACCTTCTATCATTTATGATATTTATTACATTTTTAATTTTTTTCGGTTTGCTTTTCGCGGTTCTTATTTTTCCAATTTATTCCTTTTTAATCATTTATCATTATAATAATTTCAGTATTTCTGTATGTTTTTTATATAATTTACCTGCTTAAAACTTGTTTTTGTTTTTTTTATACATTTTTCCTTTAAAATACACAACTTTTTCTTTTTAAAACGCTTTTGTTATTATTTTTAATCCTGTTTTCAGAGTTTTTCCTGCTGAGGTTACACCAAAAAAAAAAAAAAATGTAGGAAAGTTTAACATTTTTGACAAGTCGTATAGAGATTTTTTTGGAAACAAAAATGTATAAATTTCCAAAGTAAGAAAAACTTTACGGTTCAACAGAAAAATATGGGGAAAACAAAACTGACTGACAAAAAAGTGGATTCAAACATACAACAGAGAAAAATTCCAAACCACAACATGTCTGTGCCACATACCACAAGCCACTTAATTAACAAGTATTGCTGTGTGGGCTAATTCGGTTTGGATGAAAGTCCCTTTAGTAGTGGCATAGTTTTTGTGCAGTTTCAGACACTTTATATTTAATGAAGAACATTTTAAGGAAAATAATTTTTTCTGGGCAGGGACATTAGGGGGGAAAATAAGGAAAACAAAATTTATCCAGAGCCAAAAAACAACGTTTATATATATTTTAAGTGTTTCAGTCTATTTGCTCTTTAAAATGTCTGCCTGTTTTACATACAAATGAATTTCTGTTGCTAATTTTAAAATTATGAATAATTGATGAATACATACATATGTATGTATGTATGATGTATGTATGTATGTATGTATGTTTATACATATTTGTATTATTTTAGATTCAGTTGGCAGACATTAATTAACTTAAGCGTGAATCCTCCTAAAATGTATCCTTGAAGTTTAATAATGAAAATATAATAGTGTTTTAACTAGCCATTTCTAAGGGGTAAGAATGAAACGATACCTCAATATGGTATCGCTCGTAATGTACCGATGTCTACTCAGTATCGAAAAAATGTATCGATACAAGTATCTATATTATTTTTCTTTAACTGCAGTTTGATACTTTAGACGATTAGCACGAAAAAAAAAAGAAAAAATTTGGGCTGTTTCGTGCAAGAAGAAGAATTGTATTCTCTCATTTATTTATATTATTTATTCTCATTTATTCCTGTTAACCCAGTGTAACAAAAAACACACCTATTATGTTCATAGAAAAATTGATTTCAATTAAAAAATTTGTGATATTAATTAAAAAATTAATTAAATTTGCACCAGTAAACAAAAAAATAGTATCAATTAAACTTTTAATTCGCTTGACTTAACGTTTAATTCACTCGATTAACATTTATTTCACTTGATTAAATTTTTAATTGAAACTGATTTTTATTTTTGATTAATGCTTTAATTGCTGAACAATTTTGGAGAATACCAAATACCGATAAATTAAAAAAACCAAATTTTGAGAAAATCGATTAAAACAGTTTTTAAAAGTGAAATGCTAAGCAATATAGAGGGTTCTGCAGGAGTATGGAATATTTAACCAGTAATTGCGCGTAAATTACCAGATTTTAATGGCATCGGAAGGCATTTTAGAAAATCAATAAAATAGCGGCTTTAACAGAATTATCATTTATTTTTTTTTTAACTTAGCGATGCTTGCAATTAAATTATTAAATTTATAAACACAAACGAAGAACAATTTTTCTACTTCTAATCACTGTTCGGTAAAATCGTGACATCTTTAAAATAAAAATTTTATAAGGCTCGTCTACAAGTATCATGTACGCTAATGTAAAGGTGCTTAAAAAGTGGTTCTAATAAAGTACCCAAAGCAGCATATGTGTTAAGCTTAACCTATTTCTGGTTTCACTCAGTAATTTGTTTTGTAACGTAACGCATAACGCATTCTATAGATGAAAGGAAGCCAGTTAACCATGGGTGTTGCCTTGAATAAGGTCACATAATTCTAACCTAAAAATTTTTAAGTGACGCATTCGAATGACTTCAACAACAAGACTATCCCAGCGGTAGCAAGAATGAGTAAGGAGGCCTAATAGAAGGCCTTATTTAGCAGACACAAGCCCTCCTCGCTGCATTACATACTTATTTATTTTTTTACACAGGTTTTCATTGGGAACAAGCCCTTCCACACTCCCTTTAATAATAACTTCGTTTCCTTCCCAAACTGAACAACTTCCTTTCTCCCTTCTTAAAGAAGGGAGTAGCGAATGTGTACTGAATATTTTTGAAGGCCTTTCAAAAAGTAATTTATACCTTCTAGAAGGCATACTTCTGAAGGCAGGATATCATATGAATCGAATCTTTTAGAAAGCAGTATAGAGGCCTTCAAAAATGTCTGCCACCAACTTTAGGTTCAAGGCCGTAAACCCGAGATATTTTTACTTAAGCTGTTTTGTCAAAATGCCCCAGATTTACAGCCAATCTAAAATTTGTTTTTGTATTAAATGTAATTCTCTATGCGGACGTTAACGTGTGACATCGTGGGATTGGCTGATAATTTTTAAAAAACTTAAAAGAAAACTTTTTTGATAAAACAATATAAATTCTTAGTACCAAAATCACTTAACGAAAAATAATTAACATTTATCATAAAAACTCTTATCATTTTTTTCATTTTAACTTAAGGTTCACTTTAAACTTTGCCGAACATAACTTTTCTGTTATTAAAACTTTTTTCAAAGAAAATCTTATTTCAATTTTGCTGTTTCCCATTAATAAAGTCTGTTCAAAAATTCCCATTGAATAATTAACATTTATTAACCGATTACATTGATAATAATGGTGGCAGTAGGGTATTAAAAACGCTACCAATCGATTAGCACGTGCTCGATAGAACCCCTAAAATAAATCAAGATTTAAAGAAAGTATTTCAATTTTAAACTTTTTCCAAGCACACACACACATATTTACACTAACTGTTACTACTAAAACTGCACTTAATATTTAACACTAGGAAAAAAGTTTAACTTTTCCCCACCCCCCTCCACCGAACATAGTTGTGGCTTGGCTCTGAAAATGCGTACAAAAGTGGAAGCCACGATAAATAAACTAATGGGTACTTAATTAGTGTACTTCAGTACATGAGTATTTAGTTAAAATATATGTAGAATAAATAGACTGACTCAACTACTACCAACAAACTCTTCGTCTCGATTTAAGTCAAAAGCAGGGCATTTTCTGCAGTTTCATAGAATTTTGTACTACTTTAACCGCTGCCATCCCAACCTCTTATTCCTCTTTTACTTAAGATTATCACACTTCTTTATTTCGTTTTTTACATGACAGAATAAAAATAAAAACTTTCCAATACAATGATTTCAGTTTGAAGTTCATATTTCAGTTGTAAATAACCTCGAGCATTGTGTGAACGTGCTTTCCAATATTTCGACCGTTATAATAGAGAAAAAATAAAATTTTAAAATAAAATACATCTTTTATTCGAAACGAAATGTTATTATAACGGAAGTGTAGAGCATACAAAAAAAGGAAACGGAAGTGTATTTGAGAAATAGTTTTATAACTATAAAATAAAAAAAAGTGAGAAAAAAGATAAATATTAACAAAACTCAAATATACAAAATAAATACAAAAAAAAAAAAAAATAGAGAAACAAACGTGCAGGTTAAGTTGAGAAAAATAATAAGTGAATTATAATTATATTTTTAAAATATGAACTTTAACAAAGCAGTCTTTACAATACTGCTGATAAATAATTTAATTTTATTACAATGCTTTCAAGACTGTCAAGCCTACACACAAGTCTCTACTAGTAATGCAGAAGGCGGTGGTGACATTGATGGAGGAGGTCCAAAGATTTTTAAGGCACTAAATTTTGATTTAATATTTCCAAAGAGGTAAAAAAAAATTTGTTATCTCTTGAAAACAGAATTCGAAAATTTTTCATTAATTTAATAAAGTATTTTGTTATTTAAATCAGTGTTCGAAAATAAACCGAACATTATTGAGCGTTCGGCTTACACACCCAGGAACGATATCTTTTTTTTTTTAGTGTTTGCGTAGGCGAACACAACGCTTAAAACAGTTTGTAATGTTCTATTATGTTACTTTTTTACATTGAAAAAGAAATCAGCAAACAAAAAAATTTTACTAACGACCACAGCACGAATAAATTCTCTAAATTAAAATCGAACAAACTTTAAACACGATCTAGTGTTTTAAGTTTGTTTAAATATTTCTTTTTATATTATTTATACTATGAGTACAGCTTATGTTCATCAGAACTACTCTTAATATCTGGGAAAACTATGGTTATTTTTTGTATTTAACTGAACTGAAAATCTCCATCATTTTCAGTTTTACTCGATTTCGATTTCCAGAACATAGCTGAATATCTTTGAATTTAAGGACTAAAAATGCTAGGTAAAAAACATTTTTAAATCCATATTCGATTCTGACGAAAATCTGACACCCACCATTTGAAACAACAACAAAGAAAATAATGCCTAATGCCTGAAATGCCAAACTCTCGATACCGAGTGTATACATTTACTAGAGCAAGCCTTTAAAAAAAGTCCAATTGGACCCGAAATCGGAATCCCGAGATTTTCAAGATATTTTAAATACCGGGATTCACGGGATTTTTAAAAAACTTTTTGGGATATTTCGGGTTTCTTAAATTTTTTTTATATACCCAATATAAAAAAAAACTAAACTACTAATGTATAAAAAACAACTTCATTTTTGAGTTAAAATACACATTTCATGAACGTACATACATATGAGGGGCTTAGAGCACAAGGGGTTTAAGTACCTTTTTTCTAAAATTGAGGTTACATATGAAACAAGTAGTTGAAGTGCAGAGAAGTTTAGAGCATAAGAGGTGAATGTGGAATTCTTATCAGGTAGCGAGATATGGCGACCAATTCTAGCACTTGTCATTAAAATTCCTGCTTTGCTTGGAGCACAAGGGGTATATGAGAACTTTAAAGCCTTTTGCTCTAAGTAAGTGTTAAAATTATTTTTTACATGGACCGAGTGCGTGAATTTCTGAAAAGTTCTGAGCTGAAATTGGTGACTTATTGTAGCACTTGTTCTCAAAAAATCAGTTTTTCCGTATTGCACAAAGTACTTGATTTATTTTATTTTCAGGCATTGGTTACACTTTGAGAAGGATGACTCTTGAAACCTCTCATAAAAAGGTGATTTTTTGATTGAGCAAGAAAACTTCGCCAAAGTAAATATAAGAGCTCGAAATGTTGGATGAGACGAGCATTTACTCCCACAACTTCCTACATAAATCAGGGTTATTTTTGTTTTTTCTTTTCACACTAACAACTACATTTAGAGTTGACAAAAAATCAACCAATTGTAGCCAGGACTGTAAGAAAAGGTAAACTCACTGTTTATTGTTGTTGTTATTGTTTAAACTTTGATATTGTTACAAGTAAAACTGTGGCTTATAATTCTTATTCGCTTAACAGTTATATACTTATGTGTAATATCTTTAGTTTTTCTAAAATCTTTGGATGAAGTTTCCTGATGATCTGGCTTAAGCAACCAGTGAAATGCGCATAGAAATAGCTTATCCCTTCAACAATAAATTTCAGTTTATCAATAGTATGAAATGGGAATGTAGCACATTTAAACGAAACCTTGTTGATTTAAATTTTTGAATCCCAAGAAAAACTTTGGAAACTTAAATTATTATTTGATCAAAATTCATAAAGACCAGGTAATAAAAAACGTAACAAAACAACATAAAAATCTTATTTAATTATTGATAAAAAAAAAATTACACCATTTCCAATAGTTTTTTAAAATTTTCCAAATGAATTTTAAAATTGTCCAAATATATTTTTAAGTTTTCTCAGGCCGGGTTTTTGAGATGTGGATTAGGTTTAAACTTAGTTTAACGTTGTATAAAACTAAGATTTTTCCGGCGAAGTGTAATTTTTTTATTATTTTTGCCCCTTTTATAGTTTACAACTCAATTCAGTTGAGTTGAAATTGAACAACTGCTAATGATGAGTTGTACATTTTTGATGATTTTGTTAACCTCACTAACACAGAGTTGTAAACCATAATACAAAAACTGCAAAATTTCAACTGAACTAGAGTTGAATTGTATTAAAGACCAACATTTTAAGCAAAACAAAGCTGTTCCGTCAAAATTATGTATACAAACTTTTTAATTTCGGCACAAATATGTTTTCATATTAACTAACTGCCTGTTTGTAGAACGCGAGCACAAAAGTGACTCGTTTAAATTACATTTAAAACAAAAACAAATTTTGAAATTTTGTTTCTGTTTTAAATGTAAGTTGAACGAGTCACTTTTGCGCTCGCGTTCTACAAACAAGCAGTAAACCTAGTTTAACTGACAACTAAAAACCCCAGCCTAAATGTATTTTGAAGTTATCCAAATATTTTAAATTTGTTAAATATAATTTAAAAGATTTTGTATTCCCAAAAATTACTTTTGTCAAATATATTTTAAAATTGTCCAAATATATTGAAAATTTTCAAATACAATTTAAAATTGTTCATATGTGTTTTAAATCTATCCAAATGTAATTTAAACTTTTTTTGTCAACAAATACACGTATCTTTATACAAGTTATTAAAAAAAAAGTAAAAATAATAAAGAATATAAAAAAAATCGAAAAAAAAACAAAAGTAGAACAGTTTTCAAGATATTCCAAAATAACCGTTATTGGCGGTTTTGAAAAGGATAACGTCATTTTAATAAAATTATCTTTAAAAATATTTGACGGATTTTGTATTCCTTTATTTTTATTTAAAGACAATAAAACTAGTAATACAACCACAGGTCGTTCGTAAAAATTGGTGAATAAATGACTACCCAGCAAAAACTTGGTAATGACTTGCCATTACTGAACAACTTACTTTTCAATGACTACTTCATACCATCTGCATTACATAGAAGTAGTTTAGTAATGGCTGACATATAATCTGATACTTAAGTACTTGTGTATGAGTTGATTAGCGCTCTTAATAGAGTAAAAAACATAGTTTTTTTATACAAAAACTACACTGCCCCAGTAGACAAGCTGGTAGTGAGCTAGTCTATCAGCACCGAGGTTGCGCGATCGAATCCTGCCAGAGACAGAAAAAAAAATAAAAAATAAAATAAGTAAAATACAATAAGAAAAAATAGAAAAAAAAAATAAAATAAGAAAAAATAGAAAAAAAAATAATTAAAAAAAATAATAAAAAAAAAATTTTTTTTTACTTTATTGAAAGTATTCATCCAATGAATAACACTACATGTTAGTTGTAATTTTGGTGACATCGGAGTAATAAGTTATTTAAGTCCCTATTTGTAAGCGAATGTGGTAATGACTTATTTAACTCCCTATTTGTAAGCGAGGGTGGTAAGTACCTGCCTCCAATGACATCACCGTGTTAAAATAATGAGTTAAAATGCCAATGTATAAGTAGTGAAGAGTCGTTATATTAGCTTTTTAACTCATTACTTTGCAATGTAAGTTTTTGCTGGGTAAGTTACCAAATTGGACCAAATTTCAAATTTCACAAAAATGTTAATGATTTTTTGCAATTTTGCTCTTTTCAATTTATTTTTTTAAAACCAAACAACAAAAAGTTTTTCAGTTTTATCAGTTACGACGTTAGGTTATTACAATACGCACTTTTGTGCCCAATAGGATCCAAATCGGTAAAAAAATTACAAAATTACAGAATATTATTCTAAATATCCTACTTTTCATTTTTACCAAATCACAAAAAACACAACAAGTAAAAACACATAGCGAAATGTTTAGTAACAAAAAATATTAAAAAAAAAACTTAAAACTGTTAAAATAATATGTGGGTTAATTCATTACATCTAATGTAGCTTTATTATTTTTGCACCAATCTAGGTCTTGTTGGGCCCAAAATTATTTTTTATTGTTTGGTATAAAAAAAAAAACTTTAAACAAGCAAATTTGCAACAAATCATAAAATTTTCAATGAAGTTTGAACTTTTGTCCCCTATAACTCTGTCATTTCTTGATCAATTTTCACTAGCAATACATTGTTGTTTTAGTAATTTTGTTACCTTTCATTAAAAATAAGAAATACATATTCCGTTGAATATTTTTGAAGATATTTGCATTTAAGTGACATCATCTTTTTCAAAAACACATATAACGGTTTTATATAATATCTCGAAAACTGTTCTACTATTGAGCATTCTGACTTCATATTCGGATTCAGCAGGCAATTTTAGAAAAATATATGGTGTCAAATACATTTGTTAAAAAAACTATCAAATACGGGCATGTTCTACCAAAGGTTAAAATACAATTTGGTTTAAGGATTGATGTTTAAGCTTAATTTTGAAATTAAAAATATTAAAAATTTGGATTAAAAACCATAAATAGTTCAACAAAAATAACCACAATACTAATTATTCAAAAAATATTAAACAAAACTTAATGGAAGAAGTTGGGTCTGCTGAATGGTCTATCTGTGTCAGTGTTACCAATTTAGCCATTAAGTGGCTAGGTTAAGCCATTTTCACCTTGTTTAGCCATTAAAAAATGAATTTAGCCATTAGCAATTTTTTTAGCCATTTTTTTACTTGTTTAGCCATAAAATTTTTTTTTTTTGCAGTTTTTTCTATTAAATTAATAACTTTTATTTTTTTACATTTAGCAACCGTTAATTCGATTTTATCGATTAGAAAAATATTTTTACCATAACAATAAAATATTTATACCCACAGTCAGGGCTTTAAAAACAGCAGTCGATACCTAAAACTGTCGAACAGAAAACGAAAATTTGTGTAAAACTTCTCGCTTTTTGAGTTGGTTTGACAGCGTCTGTTCACATGTAATGAATCAAAAGTAAAAACAACAGTTTTTTATGGCCACACGCAGAGAAAAAATATGGTTGGGCATGGTTACGGCAACAACACTATGTTTAATGTAACAATATATTGTTGTCGTACACAAATAATTGTTATTTTTATTTAATATCAACAATATTATAGTTACTGTAAACATATCAATGTTTATCGCAATTATGAATTTGAGTATTGTTGACCGAAAAATAATTATTTTTCTAACAACTTAATTATGATAACTTTCTAAACATATTATATTTCTCACAACCATATCATGATATTTAATAGCCATAACATGATTACTTTCTATACATTTATCATATTATGTTAAAGATGCAATCAAACTATTTTTACTCTTATCATATTATACTAGCGCCATTTGTAAAATAATTTTGAAGAAGTTGTGTCGTTTTTTTTATTTGTGAGCGGTTAAACAATTTAAAGATAAAATTCCATAAAAAAAACAAGTTTAAAGAAATTAAAAAATTAAAATATTAGCGGAGTTCATTCAAGTATTAGTGATGTAATAGTGCAAATCCAAAATATCATAGTTTTTTGTAAAATCCAACAACAAAACACACAGAGATTTCGTTATATTTTATAAAAGTGCTACGATATTTGTGTGGTTTTCATGGGCAACCGCGTATGTCTTAAAACAAATTGTTCAGGAAAGCCGAAAACCCATTATAGATCAAACTGTGGGCTAGGTATTGCACATTTTAAACTTTGTCATTACGTTACAAAACGGAGTTGATCCATCTTTTTTCAAAAAAAATATAAAGAGCGTTCAAAATTAGGCAATATGGCATCAACATCTTAAAATCAAAAAAATGGACACACGCGGTTGCCCATGAAAACCACAGATTTTTCATTTGCTCTTTTGCAAGCCTTATATTGAACTCCGCTATTTGATTAACATTAAGAAAAATTGTAAAAAGCCACAAAATAAAAAATCGATTCAAAAATATTTAAATTTATTTTGTATTTTTATGACAGCTATGAAAGGTGCTGTATCATAATATGATTGCTTCTAAATTTATTATGATTAACATGATGATAATATGATTACTTCTTAGCTTATAATGATTAACATGACAATAATATGATTAATTTCTTAGCTTATTATGATTAACATGACAATAATTTGATAACTTCTTAACTTAGTACGATTAACAGAATAATAATATGATTAAGGGAAAAATATTATGATGACATATTACGAGTATATTGAGTCATAATATGTTTCAATAATAATCTGGTGACTACAATCATAATTCTTATCATAATATGTTGCTCTTAGAATATGTTTACCACAACCATGTATTTTCTTTGCGCGCAATTACAAATGAAGAATTAACAACTAACTGGCACGAGTGGTTCCTATGAGATGATCAATACCCAGTTAAAAATCTTTAGCTTTCTGGAAGCACGAAAGCTACATGAGCGCTGATATATGCGCCGACTTTTACACACTACTAAGAAGCACCAGAGAAGCGAATACCATTTAAGCGAATTTTTAATTTAATGGTTGAATAACTTCGCATTATCCCTTATAAGTAAGCAGGTTATAAGTGAATAATTAAAATCATTATTGTAAAGAAAAGGTTCCCTGACAATGTTCTAAGTGCTTCTGTTATTCCCTTACATGGAAGCAGGTTGTATTGCAATGATTTAAAAATGTGTTTACGATCATTCCCGAAATATTATTTACGTTTATTCTTATGTAAAAAAATTGATCTCAACTTACAATTTTATTGTAAAAAATTTTTAATAAATTATTTCTGTTCTGTTATTGAATTTTAATGTGTTTTTACTTATAAAAATGTTTAGCCATTTTTTAGCCAATTTTTAGCTATTTTTCCCCGTAAACTTAGCCATTTTGGTCACCAAGTTTTGGCAACACTGATGTTTAGCCAATTTTTAGCTATTTTTTCCCGTAAACTTAGCCATTTGGTCACCAAGTTTTGGCAACACTGATCTGTGTGCTCATGTTATATAACTGATCTATAAATTCAATGGATATTTAAAAGCTTTCGTTTCTATATTAGAAAATTTAAGTCAATCACGTAAAAGAAACTCTAGTGTCTTACCCCCTTATTCATAAACGATTATTTAATTTAACAAACGAATATTGAGTTAAAATTTTTTTTATTAATACAGGTATAAATGTGTAAGTTTCTTCGGAGAAACAATTCTGACCAATATTTTAATTATTGTCAAAAATAAAATCAGTTTTAAATAAAAATTTAATCAAGTGAGTTAATCGTTTACTTATATCAAACACATTCCTACAGAAAATGTTGTTAACTGGTGAACATTTAATTAGTTTTTTAATTAATATCATATATATTGCAGTCAATCGATATTAAAAGCTCTGTGGGATAGGAATGTCCAAGCAGGTATTTACAACAATTTTGATCTCATCTGGAAATTAACTGATCTGATTTTTTCCTGTGTGTATCCATATTTTAAATTTCATTAAAATCTGTAAAATAGTTTTGAAGTAGCAGAAATCGTCCCTATTCCTATTTCCTAGTCCTATTTTTTAAAAAAATCTATAGCTAACATGTCCATATAATAAGGGATCTATCTATGTTTTAAATTTCATTAGATTCTGCTATATAGATCCTGGCTCTAGTTTTGAAAAAATATATATAGTCTGGGTTTACACTATGAAGTTTTTCTTTCAGAAAGTCTTGGGCCTGATTCTTGCAGTCGTGATCGAGTACTTTCTCAATTCGAAAGCAATTTAATATCTAGTTATTTCAGTCAATACTGAACGAATCGGAATTATTTTTTCAGTGTTGTAAAGCATTAATTTGAGTTTCACAATACTGAAAAAATAATTTTGATTCGTTCAGTATCAAAAGAAAGAATAAGAAATAAAATTGCTTTCGAATCGAGAAAGTACGTTCAAGTAGTTCGTTCAAGTTCTTCCAAGCAGTTTGGGTTGAAATTCAGAACTTTTGGTTCAGTAGAGAAGAGTTATGGACCGAAATGTGAAACAACCTCCCGAAAAAATCGATATTTCTGTTACAAAAACCAACATAATTGGTGGCGGAATGCACCTTTTATCGTTAAATTTTGCACTAACTCAATTTATATGCCTAGAAATTATATAAATAAATTTCGTGAAGATCGGTCTAAAATTAACAATAGATCCACTGTCTAAAACCACTTTTTTGCTTGCGTCTAAAACCGTATCGAATAATGCTTTAGTTTCATAATTTAGTTTAATTTAGTTGTATCGGGTGATTTTTTAGCTATTATCTTTTTGGCAACACTGGTTTAAACAGCTGACGCACGTTTCGTGTTTTGTTTCACTGTCAAACATCTTCAGTTTGGTCTATAATTTAACCATGAATCGTCTTACAAACGAACAACGCTTGCAAATTATTGAATTTTATTATCAAAATGCAATCCACTTTTTTATCGAAAAATTTGTACGTTAAATTGTACGTTAATAAGCAGAATTGTCGATTTTGGAGTGAAGATCAGCCAGAAGCATTGCAAGAGCTATCAATGCATCCATAAAAAATCACAGTTTGGTGCGGCTTATGGGCTGGTGGCATTACTGGACCGTACTTCTTCAAAGATGATGCGAATCGTAACGTAACTGTGAATGGTGAGCGCTACCGTGAGATGATATCCAACTTTTTTCTTTGCCCAAAATGCAAGAGCTTGACTTGCACGACATGTGCTTTCAACAAGACGGTTGATTTTTTGTGGGGCTTTGTTAAAGCTCATGTCTATACACACATGCCCGCTTCAATTGACGCATTGGAAGACAACAGTGAAGCATTTATTCATGAGATACCGGCCGAAATGTTGGAAAGAGTATGCCAAAATTGGACAAACCGAATGTACAATTTGAGGCGCAGTCACGGTCAACATTTGCATGAAAAAATCTTCAAACATTAAATTATATGGACCGTACTATCGATTCAAATAATGATTTCATGCATTTTTCTGAATTTTATGTGTTTTTTTTTAAACTTTCCTATAGCTTTTAAAAAATCACCCATTATAAGATATTGAAATTACTTCGCACAAATTGTCTTTATCCCTTTATTTGTTATCTTAATCCTCTTTACTTTTAAAACTGCTGTTCTCGCTCTTCTGTACCATTAAACCATAAAAGTTTCAATATTTTGCATCAAAATGTTAATTTTTAGTTTTAATAAAAAGGAATTTTATTGATTTAATTTTTTATTTTTGACAATTTGTTCAAATATTTATTTTTAAGCAAATATTTTTATATGTAAACACAGGGGGCAAACATGTTTTCCCATTTTTTTATTTGAAGCTATTTAATATCTGTTTGAACAAACAAAAATGGGCAAATAAATGTGCGCAGTGTGACCAGAAAATAAAATTTTTATTTTTTAAACAAATTTTTTAAAAATGCCGGCAAACAAAATTTGACAATGTGACCGTACCTTTACCAATAAACTCAGACTTTGTGAAAGAAACTTTCATAGTGTGAACCCAGACATATAGTATAATCTAAAATTTTCTTTACAAAATGCCTTTCTAATAAAACTGAACTAACTGTGAAAATATTTTACCCAGTCCCGGTTCAATTTGTAATTGATACTTAATTCTACAAGATTTACAAATCTTATAATTTTAAAAGCATTTTAAATGAGAGTTTTGGGGACCAAAATTATATTATCGATTTAATGAAGAAACTTTTAAGGGCATATTTTTTGCTAGTCCAAGATTTTCGACTTTTAAATTAAATATCAAAATAATTTTCGATTTGTTCACTTCATACTCAATAAGAAATACCTAAAAATTTCCTAAAAACAAAACTCTGCTTTCTAACTTGGCATTCATCAACATTTAACCTTTAATTTTGTCATCATACCACATCTAAGCAGGATTTATCCTTTTAAATTATTACATTCTAATTTTTAAAAATTTGTCCATTCAATTTTCCTTCTAACAGTTTATTCTAATTTTCTACCTTTTTTAGTTTTAATTCAAGCGAAAATGTAATCTCTACAACACCTGAAACTATTCCCTTGCCAACAAAGACAGCTACTAGTGTCGCTGGTCAACCATATTATCCAATTCCACAATCAAATGAACCAACATATACAGCAGAATCAGAAGCATCAGCATCAACAGCGCTTAAACAACAACAGCAGGATCCAACTCTATTTGTAACACCAGCACCACCACTTAAACCAAAACCATCACTAGGAACTTCTAATGAGGATGGCATTTACGATACACAACAAGACACAAATAGCAATAAAAACAATGCACAAGTGGTGACACAAAATCCCATAAATATCAAGCAACAACGACAACAACTAAATGATAATAACAAAGCCGAAAAGCAGCAAGAGAAACAACAACAACAGCATTATTTGGCTACTGGTCGTGCTGTCGATTATCATACTGGTTATCCCTTTGGTCAACTTATCACGCCATTAATCAAAAATACACCACGTCCTGTGTCTCGCAAACCCGTAACATCATACTCAACATACCCATCGTCATCATCGTTAGCTACTGCTAAGTTAGCAGCATCATCAAATGTTGGCAAAATTATCTATCCTCAGGCCATGCATCAACAAAAGCCACCAAGCCAAGCAGAAATTGATAAGTTACGCGGCAAAGGTAAGCGGTGAATAAATGAAATATATTTTCGAGATATCGCCATGAGGTGATAGTCACAATGGGGATTGCAAAGAGAATGGAAATTAAAATGACAGGAGTGGGTTTTTGCTAAGACAAGTGTAATGAATTTACAAGGATTAATTATTATACACTTTATAATTGAGAAATAATAGTTATAAATTAAAGGAAATTAAAACGAGAAAAAAGAATTTTCGTGTGTAAGCAGCATCTACTTTCCAGATGTTTGTTAAAAAAACATTTTTGAATTCGGAACGAATGTAACGGATATTCGTATTCGAAATGCCGAGTATAAAGGCCCAACTATAATGTGCTTAAGTTGGCTTAAACAACTGTGCGAATACACGTAAATCAGATGTGTCAACCCATATTGTACTTAAAGAAACTTTTTGTTAAGTTTTATAAATTTGTCATTTGCTTAAGCAAAGTTCGAAACTGATCGCACTTTCCGTACTGAATCAAATGTTTTTGATTTTGTTGTTGTGTTTTTAAATGCATTTGAAAGGCTTTTTGTTAATTTTTGACAGAAGCTAAAGCAAGCTTATGCAGGCCTTTAGGCCTGGAACAGAATAAAGTATTTGTAGTAGAAGCTGAAGCTGATGAATGCTCTGTAGCGCAACAAAGTTCAAAATTTCGAATTTTCCGCTTCGTATTCTGTTGACACTACTTTGAAACTGCCATTTTTAACTTATGACCGCTTGCAGCGCTATTCGCAACGTTGTACTACAGCGACTATTCTGTTCCCCACTTTAAGCTATTTTATGACATTTTTTTCGTCAAATTCAAGCGAATGTTTAGCGAATATTTTAAAAAACAAGAACACATACAAAAGTTTAAAAAAAAATAAATAAAATGAGACAAAAAATATTAACTCAAAAAAAGGGATAATTTACAAAAAAAGTGGCACCAAAAAGGGGATTTAAGAAAAAAGGGACACTTCTTTTAAAATCAGAGTAAGTACACCAAAAAATGTTTTTCCACGCATTTTGTTCAATTTATTTAAAATTTCAAATAACATTTTGTAAATGGTAAAAAAAAATCATGGGCTAGAGCAATATTTCACCTGAAATAAGGCCGTTATGCCAATACATTTTATCTTAACTTGAGATCAATTTGACCGATTTTGTCAAAACAATTACAGATTATTACACTGCGGAACAGACATTTTACGGTCGGGAATTTGATTGCAAATTTTTACAAATTTGAGGTCGCTGATTTCAAATCTAGTCTTTATTTTTCTCTATCAGCTCTACTTTTAGAGATATGCCGTTATGTCCAAAATTAAGGCTCTTTCACTACATATATTAGAATAACTTGAAAACGGTGGACCTTATTCAGTTAACAAATAAATCCGAAACTCGGCAACAGTATTCAGTTTTCTCACTTTCTCAGTTGTGCATATCAAATCAAAAGTTGTGCACTGATTACAATAATTTAAGCCTAATTTCATTCAAAATTATGTTGAGCTAAATGTTTTAAGAGCAAAGCTGTGATTTTGTATGCATTTTTAGAGAACAAAAAATTTGTTTTTTTTCAAAATTTTCCTTTTTGTTTTCAAAAATTCAACAATATGTATCTCTGAAACTACAGGGCAAATTTAAAAACAATGTAAGCACGGCGTAAAGATAATACTGTTGCCGAGTTTCGGATTTTTTTGTTAACTGAATATGGTCCACCGTTTTCAATTTATTCCAATATATGTAGTGAAAGTGCCTTAATTTTGGACATAACGGTATACCTCGAAAAGTAGAGCTGATAGAGGAAAATGGAGATTAGATTTGAAATCAGCGACATCAAATTAGTAAGTATTTGCAAACAAATCAAAAGACCGCACAAAAAACTTTGATTAATCCAAATACACTTTTTTATATTTTCAACTGTTTCGAAATTATTCAAAAATTAGCAGCGATACATTTTTTGCAAAATTAGTACTATTTTTGTTTTCAAAAATTCATACAAAAATGATAAGTATAGAAATTTGAAATTTTTTGATTTTGCTGAAAGCCACGTATATTACGAATAAAATACGGCATAAATGGTAATTTTATGTATTATTCATTATTGTGGGCATGACTTATATTTCGCCCGAAATAGGTCGATTATTTAATCATGACTTGAGGATATTTGTACGATTTGTTACAATTATCAGCGAATGATTTGGAATTAAATTCTCTTTAAGCCATCTTCACAATAGTTTTTTTTATATAATTTACAGCTTAGGAAATATGTATTCAGAACAGCGTTGCCAGAATGAAGATTTTATCTTATTTTCAAAGATTTTTAGACCAAAATAAGATTTGAAGATCTTTTTTCTCAAATTAAGATTTTTTATTTTTAGAAACAAAAATTCTTAACTTTAAATTTGTACAACAAACATACTTTTTTGCAGTTTTTTTAACAGTAAATTTTTTAAAAAAAAGAGGTTTTGTATCGGCTTGTTTTCTATTAGTTTTGCACAATTTTTGTACCCATTGTCTAGCATACACAAAAATGCATCATTATTTTTGAGCATACAAAATTTTAAAAATGCATCTTAGATAAGCGGTTGTTCAATTTGAGAATATTGATGAAAAAAATATTTGTAAAAAGAAAAACCGTATTTTTATAAAGTTCATGAATTTAGTACCAAAAGGTAAAACTAATGGAACTTAGCCCTAGGATAACCGTATTGGTGTTGTCAGTCCAAATTTGTGTTTTGCTTTCAATATTTTTCGAATACAGTAGACGCTCACAAATTAGAGCTTTCAGTAATTCGAACGTCCAGAAATTAGAATCAGTGTTTGCAATACATTAAACGCTCTAAAATTCGAATTTTAAGTTCTAATTTCAGAGCGTTTTTTTTTTTTTGTTATTTGAACTCAAGAAATCCGCAATTTATTTTTATTCTGTTTGAACATGTTAAACTAAAAAGGGGAATTACCAAATTTTAGATGTGTTTCCTTATTTGTTGTTTTTTTGTCGCATTTATATATATTTTTGGCTAGTTTATTTGTGAAATTCGAAACATGTGTACACATTTTGGAAGTCTCTATTAAAAAGTGAAAGTGTATCATTCGAAATGTCAAATAAACGTAAAAAAACACTTTATCATCGGAAACGAAGGTCAAAATATTAGAAAAGCTTGACAAAGGGTTTGAAGGGAATATTAATGTTTCGACATCTTCAATCAGCTATATCAAATCACATAGAACAGCAATATTAAATGCTGTTTTCAACACATATCAGGAAGCAAGCAATAAATCTTAAGTCGTCTGTATGAGTGGTTTAAAGAGAAAGCTAAAAAAATATTTAGAGAGGAATATCCCTATAAATATGAAAATGCATTCCGTGGAAGCAATGGATAGTTTTCCAAATATAAGAAACGACACGGTATTTTTAATTTTAAAAAATACATTTAATGTATTGGAGTGAATTACGTTTTGTTTTCTTGTTTTTATCAAAAAAAATTTAAGTAATTTTTATTTTCTATTCGAAATAAAAACATCCAGAAATTAGAATAATTCAGAAATTAGAATTGCCTCAAAAACAAAGCGGTTCTAATTTGCGAGCGTCTACTGTATAACAAAAAATCAAGGCCGTGTATTCTATAAATGATGTGTGCTGAATCGAATGAAACTAATTTGGATTCAATTGGAGCAAATTAGTGGGGTGGAAATCTATTTTTAAGTCTATGATATTTCCCCTTTTGGCCAAACCAAATTTTTTTTCTTGCAATATTTTTCAAATAGCACAAAATATCATAAAAACAGAAACGTAAATTCTATAAATGAAATGTTCTGAATTAAATGAATCAAGTTTGAATCAAATCAATTTTAATTTAACCAAGCGGAAAACTCGTTTCACTTAGATGCGAAAAAGCAATGTAAAATAAAATAATAAAATTATTCTGTAGTTTTGACTTAACTGCCTTTTGTTTAAGTGCACTTTTGACTTAACTGCAGAAAATTAATAATTTTTGCCATTATTCTTTATATCCCACACAAATTTCTTTTTTAAATACACTTTCTATACCTGCACATTTGAGATAAATGACCAAAATTTTTGACATTTTAAAATTATTTTCATACAAAAAATCAAAGTTAGCTGCACTTTGACTTAACTGTCCAAAATACATATTTCCGTAATTATTCTTTAAAATCCTTGCTTAAGTGCATTTTGTGTACCTGCATATTTTTTTATATACATATTTGGGCAGCTTTAAAACATTTTTACATAAAACATCAAAGTTAGCTGCACACATGAAAAAAATATGGTGGCCACTTTTTCATATAAATATCCAATTTTATAAAATTTTAATAAAATATCAATTTATTTATAAAAACGATTTTTATTATTTTTTTAAACACGTTACTTTAGCTGCACATTTAATCAGGTAACCACAATTGTGTACCTGCACATTAAGGCAGATAAATACATTTAATTTATCTGCACAAAACATCGTGCAAAGGAGATTGTGCAGCTAAGTTAAAATTACTGTATAATAAATTCGTATAATCTAAAATAATAGGCATACATTCAATAAAAAATATATTTATTTACTTTTTATTTAATTGGGTTTTTTAGCTGTTCTAATTGGGGTCTGGCCTGACTAAGAGGAGAACTTAGTGACAAAAAGTTACCTAGGGTAAAGAAGCTTTTGGTTTGAAAATTCCACATTCCATGTTTATAAAATTTTTAAACAAAGTATTTATATGTACCTTAGTGGTTTACAATGTCTTTTAAAAGGTTTACCAACATTATTTTAATAACGATTTCATTAGGAATGCATTTAGGAAAATTCGTATAGGTATTTTCAATGAGCGTTTTTTAATGCAATTTTCTCCAAATACCTTCGATATAACAACGGTATCAAAAATATGATACTTAATTGAGAACCCTTAAGATTTCATATAATGTATGCGCTTCATAGCTACCAAACTAAAATCTTCTTGCCCAAAATAATATTATAGAAATTACACACGGAATGACAAACTTATATATACCCTTTTCCACCTGTGGTGAAGGGTATAAAAAGAGTAATTTTTGGTGTTTCAGTATTTTGGTCATTACTCTGCTATTTCTTAACAGATTGACAGATTTATATATTGACGTGTTAAAGAAGAAAAATGCCAGTTATTTTGGTCATAAAACTTGGACTCGGGAAGATCTATGGTTCCCGAAAATGGGTATTTTTCAAAAAAAATTAATATTTTGGTCATAACTTTTTCGTATCTGAACCGATTTTCCCGAGTTTTTCAGAAAATATTTTCTATTAAAAATTTCCGATCTTTTGATATATAAGGCGTAACCATAGGTCATATGACAGTCCAAAAAATCAGGTTTTTATACAATTTTTGATATTTTTTGTACGGGAGGTACCACGCCCACTTGTTCAATCCCGCCCACATTTTGTGGGATGCTGTGTACTGATAACCTTAATGTGTGTACCTAATTTGGAAACTTTGGCTCTTGCCGTTCTCCAGATATACAGAAAAAAGTATTAAAAATGCAACAACAAGGGATTTTTGGGCAAAATCAGAGGCAGTCGTGGTTTTTTTGTCATATTTCAGCCATTTGTGAACCGATCTTGCTGAATTTCAATAGCAAGAAATGGTAGACTATATAAGACATAAATGTAAAACAACCTAGTCGCTATCATGTCTGGAGTATCCGGAAAACACATATCAAACGTAAGACGGACAGACGGACGGACAGACAGACATCGTTAAATCAACATCTCTCCTCATAAGGACCCAGAATATATATACTTTATAGGGTCTTAGATCAATATTATAGAAATTACACACGGAATGACAAACTTATATATACCCTTTTCCACCTGTGGTGAAGGGTATAATAAACACATACATACATACATACATACATACATACATACATACATACATACATACATACATACCTTCTTAACAATTTTAAATCAATTTTCTCCGGTTTATTGTAGTTTTAATACAATTTAACAAGCTTTTTGATATTTTATTTTTATTTTGCTTTCACCATATTGTTATCCTGTACAACAAGACATTAAATTAAGTCTTATAACTACAGTACAGGATTAGAAAAGGTTAATGGAAATTTCCAGAAATATATTTAACAATATTTTAACTAAAATTTAAAATTACAATATTTAATGACGTTTTTAAAATACGAAAAATAAAAATACTTTTGATAATACGAAAAGTTATTTAAAATTTAATTAATTTTGTTGACAGTTAATGATTGCCATATGAACTTGCGTTTTATAAATACCCAAAAAAGGAATATACCTTTTATTTACCCGGTATTTACCCAGACTTCAGGTAAATGCCCGGTAGAATTCCATCTATAAGAATATAATTGAGGTAAATTTTTTTAAGCAAAATGAATGCTATTTTTGTTTTAAAAAATTCAGAAAACAATTATAAGAACAACAATTTTACAGGCATATATGTATATAATTTATTGGAAAGCTAGGTATATAATGAATAAAATAAGCCATTAACCATGAAAATAATTATTGTATTCAGAATTCATTTAAATTTTTATCAACAATACGTATACAGAAATTTCATGAAAGTAGTTTAAATAAAAAATCAAATTTTGCGATTTACTGCGTATTTTTCTTAACAAAAATCTTAAGAAAACTAAATTTGGCGAATTTTACCAATTTTTGCCGTATAATTGACAACGAAGATAAAAAAATCTGGCAACCCTGATTAATACAGAGATAGTATACGCAATGCCCTGTAGTAAATAAAATAGTCAGTTGCAAAAAACAATAACTATAAATTAACTATTTTTCAATTGACTACAAATTGGTTTAAATCTCATGTAGATATCAACCAAACATATTGCATAGCGGCACACGTAAAACACAAATAAGTAAAACAAAATAAGTAAAACAAGCATGCCATGAAGTCAAATGAAAAAAAATATATACAAACACAAAATAGTAATAATAATTGAAAATAATTAAAAATTAAAGCAATACAAATTTGTTTATGTACAAGAAATTATATAGCGTATTTATTTCAGCACTATTATTTATACATAATCATTTTAAGTAAATTGGTGCAAAATCTTCTTAAATATTTATTTTTGTATAAAATATGTATATACAAATGTATGTTTATATGTACATACATATATTTTTTTGACAAACATTTCTTAAAATTTAAATAATTTTTTATAAGTCGACTCTACTTTAATTAACTACAAATTGGTTAAAAAATAAGTAGTAATAAGTAGTAGTAGAAAAATAGTAGTCAATTAAAGAGATAACCAATTGACTACAGCCTATGACATGCCTATGTTAAAATAATGAGTCGTCGACAAGGAAAAAAGTCACTTAATCAACTAGATGTGGTTATAAAAAAACCAGCTTGTAGTTACTTAAAAATGTGTTTGACTTCCTACAGGGTGGTACATATAAGCATTAAAACAAGTGGCGCTTTCCAAGTGCACTTGCCTGCAAATATTTACATGCTTACATAATTTATTCGCCATAAATACATAAGCTTACCACGCATTACAAGAAAAAAAAAAGTTTCATATAAGCTTGCTTACATATATATGTAACTTTTTTAAGACTGGGATTTTAATAAATCAGAAAGTAAAAAAACTTGTCTCTACATTTAGTAAAAGTATCAAAAAAGTAACAAGAATTGCAAAAAGTATCACATTTGGGTGCATTTTGTAAAAGTAGAAAAATAGTATACAAGCAGTCGAAAAAGTTTTAAATTGCTACTTGAGTAGCACCAACGGTAACGCTTCCGGCGGGTTAACATAATTCGAGTACGCTGAATCCAGTGGTGTTAATCGTTTTTATACCCTCCACCACCACGAGTTGTGAATGAGGGTATATTAAGTTTGTCATTCCATCTCAGACGCCATAAAGTATATATATTCTGGTTCCCTGATTCTAACTTAAGCTTAATTCTAACTCGATTAAGCCATGTCCGTATGTCTGTCTGTCCGTCTGTTGAAAACAAGCTCACTTTCGAAAAACTGAAGAGAAAAGGACAAACTTCGTGTCAAATTGCTTTTAGTTATCCTAAGCAGTTTGGAGTTTACCCTAGGCCCCATATAAAGCCTACTTTCGGAAAAGAGTTAAGTAAGCCTTAAACCGTATGTTCACATCAGTGAACAATTCAACAATCCCATCCTAGATGTCAATCACCACCTACACTTAACATCCACTGCTTTTGTTTTCATCCTGTTTATTATTCATTCGAAAATATTGGATCATGATTCTTCAAAATATTTTTTTGTGAGTTATTAGCAAATCAATAAATAAATATTCTACGGGAAAAATTGTGTACAAAATCTTTTACAATTAAAAAGTTTTATGAAGTTATATTTCACTTTTTTGCCATTATTTACTTAAACAAGTATTTGTATTCCTTTTTATTTATAAAAAAAATTGTTAAAGGCCGTTTTACACTATCACACAAATCTTACGTATTTAGACGAAAATGCATCTCTTATCTAATTATTGTTTGGAAATTTAAAAAAAACAGTAACAAGGTATATTTACACAAGGTAGACTCATTTGGGAGTGTAGACATTTTGCTCTATAAAAGGAACCATGTTGTCAAAATTGTCTTCATATAAAACAAAAACAATTTAACGCACACATGTACAAATTTTGGCTCATATACACGCAATTTGACGTTGTGGTTCCAACTATGGGTAAACAGCTGACAAACATATGGGCCAACGAGTTTACCTTGTGTAAATATACCTTGAACAGTAACAACTTATCATGGCAGGATTGTATTTTTTCAAAATACGTTAAGCTACGATCACACTTGTCAAATATTTGACGAAAAAATGGGACCAACAAGCAAATTTAATAATCATTTGCCTTAATTCCAATATTTATTTTTTAAAAACAGTTTTCTCCTTGTATTAAGACCATGTTAAATCTCACTAACTTTTAACAAAAGTAGTGGTTACACATATTTGGTCAAATATTTAATAAGTGTGTCCGTAGCTTAAGACTTGTGTGATAGTTAGGGATGCCAAACGGGACTAGGTTTTTTGATACCCGGGATTCGGGATTTTTAAATCAAAAAACGGAATCCCGGGACGGATCGGGATTTCGTATATAAAAGCCAATTTTTTAAATTCATATAATTATAATTTAATGTTTATATACAGGTATAAGTATTAAAACAAATTAATTCATGAAGAAAATAAAACTCATTACAAAATAAAACAGTTTAATGTATTCTTTTAAAGTAATATGAAAGAATTATGCATAAAAACTTATACTTTAAAAAGCTTCTAAAACAAATTAGTGACGTCTGATAATCGATACCTTATTTTTTGCTGCCGACGAAACCAATGTTCGCATTCCACACTTCTGGGTGGTATCGTAAATAAATATGTAGCTACATACATATATGCTCTATGACAATACATATTTAATTTATTTTATCTTAAATATATATGCAAGTATTAATGTAAAAAAATAAACTTAAACAAATATGTGTCAAAAGACCTTTGAAAGAACCCACAAAAGTTTTTAACACCTTTTTGCACAAGTTTAATTTTGCATGTGCAATTATATTATCATTCACTTAAAAAAAGACCACACCGAACTTTATCTTCTGATTTTGTTTTCTGTGGTACAAAATGCATTGCATGTAACATTTATTCACTTGCGACTTCTTTTTGTAACCACCATTTAAAAATTAGATTCATTGAAAAAAAAATTTCAATTACATACTATGGGCTCCAGGCGCTTCCGAAAAAGGCCTATTTTTTATAAATTTAAGCTTTATGCCACATTTTCTCCAACCGCAAAGCAAGAATAAAAAATTTTAGGAACTATGTGTGCATGACCCAATATGTTTATAATAATTGTGTAAGAGGACTCCTGAGTCCGAATCTTGGTAGGCAAAATATTCCCGAAAAAATATCTAATTTTTGGAGATTTTCCGAAATTATGTACGAGTTGTGGAATTCCTTTTTGAATTTAAAAAGAAATTTAAAATATATATTTTATTCGACCTTAAGTATTTAAACTACATATTATTAAATTGCCGAGCGTGTGGTCCTTTTTTACATTAAACTTTTTACGTTTATTTTAAGCAATATTTCGGCACTTCTTTGTGTGCCTTCTTTCTTCATGGTTTTTTTTTGTTGTTCTTATTAAACAAAATTTAAAAAATTTTAACAAATATAACAATATGTATGTATATTAAATATTTAGTCCTTTTGAAATTCAAAATTCTCTAATAATGTTTGCGGCCATGAGTTATAAAGGGTCACAACTTATAGTTGGCATCACCGCTTTATTTGAGTACCCATTTAACAGCTGATAGTTGCTTTTTGTTAAGTTTGCCTTGAAATTTCATTATGAATCGACTAACACCAGAGCAACACGTGCAAATTGTTGAACTTTTAAATCTAAATAATTGTTCAATTCGAAATTCAAAATTTTATTTTCTAAAAGCTTTTGTCGAAACACCATTACGTCCACAGAAAATTACTGTTTGGTGCGCTTTATGGGCTGGCGGATTCATAGGCCCATATGTCTTCAAAAACGATAATGGTCAGAAGGTTACTGTCAATGGTGCACGGTATAGGAACGTGATTCGAAATGCGTACCTCAATTACGTGGCATTAATCTTGCTGATATGTGGTTCCAACAGGATGGAGCCACATGCCACACAGCGGGCGCTTCAATTGATTTACTCAAAGAAACTTTTGATGATGACATTAAATTTATAAAATTTTCTTTTAAATAAAGCCGGTTTCATTGATATTAAAAATATTGTTACGTTACTGCCTTTCAATTACGTTTTGGTTTATTTCCTTTATAATAAACCGTTTCGAGACTCGAAATTCGAGTTCTTTATTGCAACTTTAATAAAATAAATAAATAAATAAAACACAAACACTTTAAACACTATTTACAATTTACTCAACTCTATTTAGTACTAAGTCTTTTTAACAACCGTAATTTATAGCTTTTATTCACAACCAACTATAATTTTCTCAGCGTTATATGTACGTTATTGACAAAGTCTGAACTTAGAATGATCTCATTACGCTTGTCGCCGCTAGTATGTATACAGCAATTTGGTTGTCTAGAACATTCGAAATGTTATTCGAAAGTTCGCAGCACTTATGTTTACATAATTTTACCTCTTATACTGAAGCTTTTTTAACGGTCATTTCTAGTTCTTTATGCATATTGGGATTGAAGTGTACTAAATTATAACAATTTTTAATAACAATGTAAACTAATAAAATTACTAATAAATACAAGTTAACTAATAAATACAAGGTAACTAATAAATTCAACTCATTCTTAACAAATAATTACAACTAATTCTTAACTAAAGTTACTTTCGTAACAATATTTTTCCTTGTTTTATTATGATTTAATCTTGTGTCACTCTGTAAAAACACCCTTTACTTGGTGGCCACACGATCAAGTTTTGCCCAAGGCGAATTCAACTACAGGTGGTGTCGGAACTACAACAATCCAAAAACAACATAGGGTTTTTTGCATTGCATTGTTAGTGCCATTAGCTCGAAACGTCAACCATTATTAGCAAAACACTAACAAATCAAAACAAATAAGCTCGAACTGCCAAACTCAGATGCCGTTTCGACACCACCTGTAGTTAATTCGCCTTGGTTTTGCCTTTCAATTCCATTCAATTTGCAATACACTCTCACTTTTTTACTAACACACTCACACTTTTTAAATTGACCACGAGATGGCTTTCAATTTCACCTTTCCATTTGTTTGGCAATTTTACTTTCAATCTTTATAAATTGTTTTCTTGATAAAATCTTGAAAGTGAATTGCTTACAAATTGAGTGCAGCCTACGTCACAGCTTTCAATTTATGTAAATTTTTGACGTGCAGTATATATGTAATGCTATGTTCATACGACGATATAAACCACTCGTTTCGCTCTCTGAAACTAGTTTGCCAAACATGCTGTTCATACGATTCATTCTTGTTTCATTTTGACATTTTTTTTGTGTTGTTAGTGTGATTTTTTTTTAAAGTAGATAAAAAAGTAAAAAAAACTTGAAAATATAATATTTAATACTTTTATTAATATTATTAGGTTATAATTATCACTTAATTTTATTAAACATACATTTTTTTCTTTCTTTTGATTTTTTTTGAGAGCTAGTTCAGATAAACTAACGATAAATGTTATCAAAATTGGAGATGATAGTACATTTTTCCTGTTTCGCAACCTGTTTCAAAATCAAACGACCTGTTTCGCTCTCAAAATTTTGTATGGGGAAACAAGTCGTTTCAATCATGTTTGGGGCGCGAAAAAGGAATAAGAGAGCCAAACACGAATATTGCTGTCCGTGTGAACATGGTATAAAAGACTATCAAGAACAGCTTGATCGTGTGGCCGCAGGGTTACAAACAGTAATTTTCAGGGTTGATAAAGTTGTACGCTGGTACCACCGTGACTCATTTGGTACTATTTCCAAATTTTTCAAACCTACATATTTATAATTTATATAAAATCGCAGCTCGTATTTACAATGGATTTAAGCGGAGTTTAGTGTTTGGTGCAAATAGTCTTGCGGAAACGCAAAATGTCGTAGCTTTTTATACCCACACCACAATAGTAGAGAGGGTATTATGCATTTGTGCTGATGTGAGTAACGCCTTAAAATATTGGTCCTAGACCCACCTTAAAGTATACCGATCACTTTCTGAGTCGAACTAACGATGTCCGTCCGGCTGGCTGGCTGGCTGTCTATGTAACCTTGTGCGCAAAGTACAGGTCGCAATTTTGGAGACAATTTGATAAAATTTGGGGCATAGGTTCTTATTGGCACAAGGACCAAGCCTATTGAAAATGGGCCGAATCGTAGGACCACGAGGGAAAATAGGGAGAAATTTCTTCCTCTCAGAAACTTTCAAACCGAATTTGATAAAATTTAAAACATAGATAGAACCATATCTATATGGACACAAAAGGTATGCATTTTTTAAAAAATAGGAGCACAAGGGTAGATAGGGGCAATTTTTGCCTCTCAAACCAATTTTAATAAAATTTAAAACATAAATATTTCCATATCTATAGGGACACAAAAGCTATAAAGTTTTTCAAAAATAGGTCCACAAGAGGAGGTAGGGGACAATTTCGGCCTCTCACAAACTTTCAAACCGTTTTAAATGAAGTTTATAAACAAAGATAAATCCATATTTTTATGGACACATAAGCATGATGTGTTTTTAAATACTGTGGTGTAGGGTATTATATTGTCGGGCTTGACCGACTATACTTTCTTACTTGTTTATGAAATCTAAGGGAAACTTTATTTTTTGTTGTTGGATTTAACAAAACAGCTATGATATTTTGCATTTGCTCTTTTGCAAGACCATTTGCACCAAACCCTGAACTACGCTATTGTGAATAGATTTTTGCACTTGTTCATTGAACGATTGCTTAGGCCACATTCTAAATTAAGTATCAGCGGCAGCATATAAGCGTGCATTTTCTGATGATATTGACAAGTTTTTAAAAGATATAGGAAACCACTTCTGCAAAAGTTCTACATAGTAGAAAAGACGGCTTTCCCTTAAATCAAGATTATTTTGGAACGTATTCATATTATTTTCAAATATTCGTCTACAAGATGGTTGTCACACCAAGAAGTAATCAACAGAATTTTGGAACAGTGGGAACCCACTCCATTATTATGTTACTCCAAATTTTTTTGAAGGAGATTTTACAAGCGCTTAATTTTATTGTATTCGGACTTTCTACTCCTTTCCTGTTTCTGCAGTACATATTGAAAATTGTAAACACAATAAATTTGGAAATGCAATCCGTATGCACATATTTTAAGAAAGCTTAAAAATTTTATTTTCGTTAAAAATTCGAGATTGCATTTTGAGAAATATTCGGAAATTTTCCACAAATAAGAAGATTAATTTTAAAAAGTGTATGAAAACGCTCTTTCGCGGCAATCAAAACTAAAAATAAATGGATTTCTCTAACCTTAAAACCGCATGATACAGGTCTGGCTAGACCAAATACAATTTGTTTGCCTCTATTCTATTAATTTTTGACCTATGGTTTCTTTTCCAAAGTTTCTTGGAATGACTTAGAGAACAAGAATCGCGATGTGCTTTTGGAGCGAAAAACTTTTACCCACCCTATTATTATGTATAGTTAATGATCATGTATTTTTTGCTATCAATACTTTACATGTACAAATGGATTTTAAGTACCTTTTGTTTTTGTTGTATTAAATTTTGAAATATAAAAAAATGATTTAGTACTATTGGGGGCTGAAAAAGTACGATTTTAAAAGTTCGTTGGTACGATATTGGTTTTCTCATTTATCATCCCTGGTAATTTTTATTGAAACGACTTACTTGGGTCATGATGACCAAATTTTAATTATCAGGGGTGTCATAGAAACCAATCTTATCGGTATTGGACAAGGCGAATTCATAAAGGTGACTGCATCATGAGATAGAGTTATACTAGCTATCTTTTTTTTTTTTGAAAAATTCTATGTATTTTGTTTTTGTAAAAAGTTAGAGTGAATGTCAAACTTATTTGTTGAAAATACAAAACAGGAAATTTTTTTTGTTTATAAAATATACACAATTTCTTTAGAAAGTAAATCTTTTTACTCTATTGAAAATTCATTGTGGCTCCATTTATTTCTTACGCATTTTAAATTCCTTGTGTTTATATTTTATGTTCACTTTTTTTGTTTTAAATAAGTTTTTTTCAAGTTTTTATATTTTATTTATATTTTATTGAATTTTAAATATGAATTAATTTTTTCACAAAATGTAAACAAAGCTTGACATTCAGTATACAAGACAAAAAAATAAACAATAAACAGATGATTTGAAAATGTCACCTTTATGAATTCGCCTTGGTATTGGATTTGAAACCGACAAAAAAAAACGTTGGTGTCATGAAATCCAACGTTGTCAGTTTTTTGTTCGAACTCAAATTAGTGCGGTTTTAGGTGCCGAAGAAACCAAAGTTATCGGTTTTTTATTGAAAATAAACCAAGCAACTTACAGCTCTTGTTTTTTAATTGGAAATAAATACACATACATTGTTGTTAAAAGCTTAATTTTTTATTTTGTTTTTTTCAATAGTTATATTTTTTCCACAGAAATAAAAATAAAATTGTTAAATTGGTAAAATAGTATTGTTTGCATGTTTCCGGCAGTCTCCGGCAGCGGGCTGCTGCAAATTCGCAAGTCTTCCTACTTTTTCTGCAAACAGCAAATATGCAACAACAGCAGTGGTCATTTTATTAATTTATAACGTTAATTGACAAATTTGATTATATTTTTAATAAATTCACTTTATATTTACATACATATTTTTACAAAACAATAAAATTACATAAATGTAAACCAGTAAGAGTGCTATATTCGTCTATGCCGAATCTTATATACATTTCACCATGGTTTGGAAAGAACAGAAATTTATATATTTATTTAAAGATATGTATATATATATATATATATATATTTATATGTACATGTATATTTATATTATATATATCGTTCAGTTTTATTTAATTATTTGCACATGTTTACGTGGTATTAAATACTTATATTAAACGTTTAATTAGTTTTGATCGAATTTCAGTATTTGGTCATAACTCGGCCATTTTGTAACCGATTTGACACATTTTTTACACCGACATCTTAAAAAATAAAATTACCATTTACTTTGGTGATAAAACTTGGGGTCGAAAGTTATATGGTTCCAGAAAATACATAGGTATTTAAAAAAAAAAACTATATTTTTCACATTACTTTTTTTTTACCGATTTTCTGAGTTTTTCAGCAAATATGTTCTTCTAAAAATTTCCGATATTTTGATATCTCAAATGTATGAATAGGTCATATTACAGCTCTAAATTTTTAGTTTTTATAAAAATTAAATTTTTTTAGCCCTTTTTTTGAGTATTTTGCTCATAACTTAACCATTTTTAACCTATTTGACAGATTTATATACCAACGTGCTTGAGAATAATATTACCATTAAATTGGGTTATAGGTACATATATATGTATATATACGTACATATGTATATGTACATACATTTATTTAAACAAACTTAATTACAAAAAAATAATAAATAAAAACAAACTTAATTATAAAAAAAAGAGTAATTTTTGGGATTTCAGTATTTTGATTATAACTCAGCCATTTTTTAACCGATTTGACAGATTTATATACCGACGTGTTTAAGAATAAATTTACCAGTTAGTTGGGTTATAAAGCTTGGACTCGGGAAGACCTATGGTTCCCGAAAGTGGGGATTTAAAAAAAAATTTAATTTTGGTCATAACTTTTTGTATCTGAGCCGATTTGAATATTTTTGAATATTTTTTACTAAAGATTTCCGATCTTTTGATATATAAGGGATAACCATAGGTCATATGACAGTCGAAAAAATCAGGTTTTTATACAATTTTTGATAATTTTTGTACGGGAGGTACAACGCCCACTTCTCCAATCCCGCCCACATTTTGTGGGATGCTGTGTACTGATAACCTTAATGTGTGTACCTAATTTGGAAACTTTGGCTCTTGCCGTTCTCCAGATATGCAGAAAAAAGTATTAAAAATACAACAACAACAAGGGATTTTTGGAAAAAATTAGAGGTAGTCGTGATTTTTTGCTCATATCTCAGCCATTTTTGGACCGATCTGGCTGAATTTCAATAGCAAAAAATAGTGACCTATATGTGACATACATGTAAAACAGCCTAGCCGCTATCATGTCTGGAGTATCCGGAAAACACATATCAAACGTAAGACGGACATCGTTAAATCAACTTCTCTCCTTATAAGGACCCAGAATATATATACTTTGTAGGGTCTAAGATCAATATAGAAATTACAAACGGAATGACAAACTTATATATACCCTTTTCCACCTGTGGTGAAGGGTATAAAAACAAATGCAATGCAAGTAATACAACGATGGCATTTATTTCATATATTTACTGTATTACCACTTCTTTTTTTCTTTTCTATAATTCTACTTTAATTAAAACCACAGGTTATAAATATTTTAGCGCACAAATTATAATTTGCAAAATTATCGAACAAAAATTGCATTTAAATCCGAATATCGGTTTTATTTGTATTCGAAAATAACAAATCCGACTTGTTTTCATGACACCAAATGAAACCAATATTGGTTTGCAAAACCGACAATGAGCAAAACCGACTTGGATTCTAGGTATGACACCCCTGAATATGGTAGATTTGAATTTTTCCAGAAAAAGGGTTAAATCGTTATTAATGTAACATGAATTATCGGTAAAATTGATATTTTGATCTTCGAAAGATTAGTTGGAAATTTTTTTTTTTTTATTAAAACACATAAATATGTATTCCATATTCCAGGCATTTTCCTATGGGGGAAACAAATACATATGTACATATCGCTCATTTGCTGCAACGTCGTCATAACTCAAAAAATAAAATATTGGAATTAGTGATGAAGAGTTGTTCGCTATGCTTTTCTTTATAATGTGTATAAAATAGGGAGATGGAACGGTTAGTATTCGACCTGTTTTAGCCGGTTATTTTAGTAATGTGTAATTTATATACGTTTTCCTTACTAATAGAGCATTTCTCTAATTGAATATTTTACAAACTTAAACTTTTTATGAAGAATGTCAAAACAAAATGTAACAAAAGTGAAAAAACATTATAAGCAATGTAAATACAAATCGCTTATATACGCGTGTGTTCTTGTAACAAAAACCAAAAACAATTCAAAATACTAAAAAGTAATAAACAATTTGAAATATTATAATGCTTTTATTTAAATTAACCTTTTATTACAAAAACTAATTTGATTTTTGTATTTTTATGTATTCGAATTAAAACCGGTTAACCGGTTATTTCTAAAATGCTTAACGGAAACCGGTTTTTTTTTAATAGCATATATTCGGAATATTCGAAAACCGGTTTTTCACGTTTTTATCGAAAAGCATTTTATTGAGTTATGACGACGTTGCAGCAAATGAGCGATATGTACATATGTGCGAACTGATAAATTGTATAGAATCTTATAAATTATTTTATTAGATTATTAGATGATATTATTTTTAGAAGAACTTTTTTCTCCCCTAGGTAAATTTCGCGACCGTTTTGCCCCCAGTGAAGGTGTGGCCTCGCATGCTTTTAAGTCCCACAGCGATCACTCCCATGACCCCTCGCACGGTCATTCTCATGATCATTCACAAGTGTATCACAATCATGCCCCTATCTACACCCAAGCAGGAAAAACACCCTCTGCCTCTAACGTGGTTAGCTCATACGTGCCAACCAGTAATCTATATTCCTTTCCACCTAATAATGTTGATTATCCAACGCAATCACAAGATACTAAAGTTGCCTTGACTTCAGGCTCAGTGAATTCATATTCTGCGCCAGCATCGGGGCCATTGAAAAATTCAAACTATAATTTAAATACAGCCAATAGTAATAGTAGCCCCTACCAATATAATGGTCCTGTAAGTGCAGGATATTTACCGCCAGCAAATGCAGGCGAAAATGGTGAAAGCATGGATGATGGTAAAAATAATGATGGAGGCGGTGATGCAGATTTAGATAACAGCGCAGGAGATGATTCGGTTGGCGTATTACCAGCTAGTGCTATGGATCAGGGAAGTAGTAATATTAATATGGCTGGAGATATGGAAGGTGATATGGCTGGTTCCATGGATTCTCAAGATGGTTAGTATTCAAATTTTGATATAAAACAAATTAAGAATGCTTTTATTTCTTTTTACAAATAAAGCCCATGATGACAATTCTTATGATACGGAAAAGGAATATCCTACACCCCCACCCGATTGGCTTAAGGACCATCCCGAATTGGCTCAAGATCATCCTCATGATGACCATTCTCCTAAAAAGCCCGATATAGAATTCGTGCATGATCATCATCATGAACCAGATATTGTATTTGATCACGACCATTACCATCACTCCTATCCCTCACATACGTCCTATCCTATTTATCATCATTACCCTGAAATTATTTATGATGATCATCATCATGATCATCCACATTTTGAGCCACTACCGCCAACCACAACTACAGAGGTTCCTCCTCCAGAGCCACCACCAGAACCACGTGTTAAGAAATACAGTTATTTCTACATTGGCCGTAAACTTTGGTATATTCCCTTGTATTTCACTGTTTGGTTTAGTTTTTATGTGCTGTGGTTAATTTTAAAATCTATAGCCAGACATAAGGTTGGTCTTTGGTTGAAATTTTGTGAAATATTGTTTTTATTATTTCTTTTTTTTGCAGGTCAATTTGCCAAATCATTATGTTTCGCGCAGAAGTGTAGATAATTACCAGTTTTCCAAAAACAAACAGGAAGTAATAAATCAACTTACAGTTTCTGTTTTAGACAAAATCGATAAATTTAAGAGAAATTATATGAGTTAAATATTAATCAAAAATATTACATGTACAAAGTAAACATATTAATAATAAAAATTTCTATTAAAAATTAAAGTTTTATTCTAAAGAACATACTAAATTGATAAAGTAACTATTTTGCATAAGTCGCACTTGATCAATTTTTTAATTCAATATTAAAGACATATCAAAAAGATTTTTTTAACCAACCGTTTTATTACCAAGAAAGTTGACATTTTTACAGCGGGTAGATATAAATATTACGTGTCGATTTTTTTAAAAAACAAGTGAAAAAAATTAAAATGTTTAGTTAATAGCCTCTTGTTGATCTATTGCAAATATTTTTTTTGGTAGTACTTTTTTTTATTATTATTTTATTTTACGTTATGTTAAATATTCAATCCTGTGATTCCTAGGTGAAACAAAGGGCCATTACATTGTTCTAAGCGTTGTGTTTAATAAAAATTAAACATTGCTGTTGCATTTTTAATATGTACACATTTGGTTTTAAGTTAATAAATTGTTTTTACAGAAAAATACAAATATTAAACTAAAAGTATTATGACAAAAACAAATTCATTAAAACAGTAGTTACCAAACTTTTTAATTATATTTCATCAATAATTTCATATATAACAGTTTCCTCACATTCCTCACTAGGATTATCAACTATTGATTCCGTTTCATCTATTTCAGATTTACAAATCTCGTAATTAAAATCGGAAAAGGATTCACAGTTGTCCGCAGCATCTTCATACTCAGTGGAATTGTTTTGTTTTTTAGACGTTTTTAAAAGTTTACGCAATTTATTGGGTAAACCACCAGTATTACGTTTAACTTTACGTGGTTGCACTAGGATACCCTTGCTAAAAAAAAAATTTATTTTAAGTGCTTGTATAAATAAATAAAAATTAAAAACTTACGCCGACTTTAATTCTTCTAATTTTGGTATAGGCACTATTTCAGATACTTTGCCACTAGCCTCGTCTTCAGCCAATTCTGTGGGGTGGGCGCGTCTCTTGTGAGCCCTACAATTTGAGCCGTTTGAAAAAGCTTTGTTGCAGAAATTACATTTGTAGGGTCTCAGACCTGTATGTAAGATCAAGTGATTTTTTAAAGCCTTTGATCTTTTAAAGGCTGCCTCACAAAATTGACACTTAAAACGTTTTTCATCGCTATGCACTAAACGATGTTGCAGTAAGGTTCTTTTTGTATTCAATTCGAGGCTACAGTCTGGGCATTTATATACACGCTGGTCATGTGTGTCCATATGGGTCTTAAGTCTAGATTTATTTTTGAATCCCTTATGGCACACTTTACATTCAAATGGACACTCATTGCTGTGTACCAGTAGGTGCTCGGTTAAAGCTGCCATTGTTTTACAAGCTCGACCGCATTGATCACATATAAAGGGTTTCATTTGATGATGTATACCATTAACATGCTGCCTCATGGCTCCCAATTGGGAAAATTTGCGATTGCAATATGGACAGAGTATATTATATTTTTCCTCGTCTGGCAAGTGGTGTCTCATGTGTAATTTTAAGCTACTTTGTGCTACATATACTTTACTACAAATTTTACAGGTATTTGATTTCGCTTTGAAATCTGGTAAATTGTCTACGACTATATTATGTGAAGAGCTCATATGTTTACGGAAGACGTTGGGATTTTTATATCTACGTTTACACTCCATGCACTCGAAATGAATGGTGGAGCCATCGGTTGGTGAATTCTTTGAGCCAATAGGTCGCCCCCGTTTGCCCTTCATCAAACCAAAGGCCTCAATTTTTGTTTCATTTTGATTATCACTTATATTAACATAGTCTTCCTCACCTTCTTGCACCTCCATCTCCTCTAGAATCTCAATAGATTGTTCAATAACTTCATCGCCCTCTTCCTCCAAAGTTTGTGCATCCTGATACTCTACCTCTACTTCCTCCTCTTCAGAAATCATCTTGAATTTTTTTGGGTGTATTTCTTCATCTTCCTCGTCGTCTATTTTGTATTTAAGTTCTTTAAAAAGATCACTATCCTGCACATCCTCTTCGTATTCAGGGGGCTCCTGTATAGTTTGTTTGATAACATCGATATTCAAACTATTTGAGGCCACCATATAATCATTATCAATAAATTCCAGTTCATTTTCTTCCTGCACAACATACTCAACGAGCACGTTGTTCTCTGTTTCTGTTTGGCATTCATAACCCTCATTCTTATCAGGTTTTTGCAAAATATTTTTTATTTCCTCAGATTCTTTTGAAGTTTGTGATTCTGTGAGTTGCTTTTCATCTTGAGTACAAGTCACATCTTCCGTTTGTATTTCTTGGTCAATTAATAATGGTTTTGGTGATTCAAGGAACTCGGGTTTTATTATATGTTGCCAGCCCATATCAACAAGCCCACATTTAGCACGTAATTTGTCTGCCTCTTCGTCTGTTGCTGGTTTTATATTTTGCAATAAACAAAATAAAGTTTGTACTTTATTAACACGTTCGGTAAATATAACTAACTCCTCGACAAGTTGTTTACAGTTCAAGCACAAGCACTGTGAAATCGCATCGTCTGCTTTAATCTGTAAGTACAAAATCATTATTTTGAACTTATTTTAAACATTTACTTCCTCTTACATTAACCCAGAAATATTTTCCCACTGATGTAGCCAAATCAGTATCCAGTTTTCCAGCTTCGTATTGTACAAAAATTGACAAACTCTCTTGGTCATCCAGTTCCCGTTTGGCGCACAAGCGACACCAGCGCAACCACTGGGTGTGTATGTCATTATCATTTGTGTGGTTTGTTTTTGTTAAATGTTTGTCACGCATTTTTTATACATAAATATTTGATAAGGATTTTTAATTATTTTTATTATATTTTGTGCACCACCAGCAAGCTATTGTAAATATTATAATTTGTGGTACGTATGTAGAATGGTGTTGCCACTTTATTAAAATTAATATAACATTGCAATAAGATCCATACAGGCCTTTGCTACACCGACAATGTCGCCAAGACATAATACATTACCCTGGGTCTCCACGTAGCAATATTTATTGCAGCAAACGTCAAATTTGATTGCTCCATTAAATTTACGACGTATAGACTGCATATTGCCATGAGTGGCAATCCATTGCGCAATGATTGCTCTTCTGATTGCTTGAGCAATTATTGCTTAGCAATCTGCTGTCAAATCAGTTGTCATATCTCTGTACGGTTGTTTATTTATTTGTGTGTTTATTTATTAAAAAAGCAATCAAGAAAAAGCCGCCAAGTGGAAAAATACTTCAACAAAAAACAGTATGTATACTTTATATTTTTAAATATACGTAAAAATTCGATAATCCGGATAATTGATTGCAGACCCCAATCCGGATTAGCGAATTATTCGGATTACCGCATGTATGTATTTATCAAAAATAAAAATAGTTCATAGCAAAATTAAACATAAAAATTACTTTGTACAGTTCAGCTAAAATAAAAAAAAAATACACATTTACCCACATACATACATACTTAACAATAAATAATATTAATTTCGTTTGACAATTTCGTTATTCAATCCGGACTATAGCGTTGCAAGCAATCCGGATTATAGAATACGCAATGACTGTATTTTTCAAAGCATGCTGTGATTTTAATAAAAAAATTAATAAAAATGGGTGTTATTCAATCCGGACTATGGAGATGCAATCAATCCGGATTATAGAATAAGCAAAGAGCTGCAAAATTCTGTCCGGATTACCGAATATTCCGGATTAGTGGAGTCCGGATTACCGAATTTACACTGTATTAATATATATGTATTGAAATTTTAAATAAACGTCAATATCAATAAAAGCAAACGGCGAATTTGTTTTGTTGTATATTTTTATTTTTTGAATAGAACAATGAAAGTTCTAGGTTTTTTTTCAAACGCAAATTAACATAAAAGTAATACAAAATACAGCTACGACAATTACAATTAATTATTTTATTAATTTAAAAAAGAAGATTTAACAACCACTTCAAAACACAACATAAAACATTAGTTATAACTACAGCCACAAAACTTTATACAACTACTCGCGGTGAAAGTTGCGAATTTATGGCAAAGCAATTTCAAGTGTTCTCCAGCAATATAATCAGCAATTATTGCTCCATTGTTCTGCCGACGTTTTTGCTTGCACTTAAGCGGCTTGTACACTTGCAATAAAATTGTTAAATTTTACGTATTGTACAATTTTATCGACAAATGTGTATGAGATATTCAAAGGTGGCGCAATATATTGGCAACAATTAAAAGACTTTTGATTTTTATTGCCCAACGAAAAGAAAGTGAAGTGTGTTGGCAACATTGTACAATGCTGTTTACGTTATTCCTATAGGTTATGTTCACCTTTTTATTATACCCTTTACCGAAGGTAAAAGGGTATATATAACTTTGTCATTCCGTTTGTAATTTCTACAATATTGATCCTACACCCTATAACATAGCGTCTTTACCTGACAATTTTTTGTCATACCAAACGTCAAACTTCATATTAAAAAAACGCTGACAAAAATTTTCGAGTTTTTTTATGTAGACTTTGGCGTTTGGTATTATTGTTTTAGCCTACACGCCTTTTTTGAAAAAAAATGTGTTAGGAATGGATTATATATGGCATCAATGTTCTCTCTCATATTCCAAAATCCGTTTCTTGATATCTCGTATAGAATCTGAGATATTCAGCATCTAAATACTATCCTGAAAATTGGGCATAAGTCTCACACGAAATCGTCAGCTCAGAATTGGCTTGGCACATATCATGGTAATTTAGCCATGATATGCGCCAAACCAATTCTGAGCTGACGAAATGTCAAACATAGTATACCCACATTCACCACTATGGTGGTGGATGGTATAAAAACTAGCAAAACAAGTTTTCAATATTTTCCCCTCGTTTTAACATTAAAAATCTTATATTTGGTAACATTATCAAAGCAAAAACAAGACACTCTCTCATTAAGCAAAATGTCAATAAATGCAAGTGACATATGTCAAATGTTTAAAGTAGAAGAGTATTTTTTTTCCTGAAAAATTACAAAAATTTTAAAGAAAATTATTTTTTTTGTAAAAAACACATAATTTTTGATAAATTATTAATTAAAATTATGTCAAATATGAAAATATTATACATTTGAAATACATACAATCAAAGTTGCTTAATGAACTAACTACTCAGTGGCCTGGACAAAATGCAGCCCACTTTTGCAAATTCCGCTGAAGGTGATTCCTTAACAAACCAATGGATCAACTGGTGTCGTTTATGTGCCAAAGAGGATACACATAATATTAACTTTCTATATCAAAATGAAGAGCATTTGGATAGTAAAAATAAAAAATTAAGCATTCAAGAAGCATTGGTTAAATATTTTTGGGTACAGGTAGGTGATAATATTAGGACCCTCATTAATATACATATGTACGTTGACATTTAAAACTTCTTTTATTCTTTAAGGCTTCCTTGGAAGATTCCTTGCCAAAAATGCTATGTACAAATTGTTTTTCGTTAGTTTCTTCTATGATCAAATTTAACGATCGAGTGGAACGCGTCCAGCGGATGTTTTCACATTTGACAGAAACACAAAACTCCACTAATTGCTTAGATTTGAATACGGTACGTCTAAAATTTGATGTGACAGAATCAGAAAGGGATCATTGTTTTAACCAATTCTCATTATACGAAGGATATAAAAATTTCAATCATTTTAAAGCTAACGAAAACGTGCAACCAACCGCAAATGATAATAAATTTAAAGTACAAATAAAGCAGGAAAATGTAGAAAAACTCATTGCTATGGATTATGATAACTACATGAAAGAAGATGCCGACTTAGAGAAGGAAGAAATGGTATTTGATAAAAATATAAACGATACATTTCCAGAAGACGAGGAAGATCCCTTTCAATACAATGAAAAGGAACAAAATATTTTAAGTAATTCTACATCCGAAGAGGAAGAACTGCAAAAACCTTCAAAACCCTCTTTTATTGTGAATGAATTTGATTTTTCCAAACTTCAACCAGACAGAAGTAAAAAGAAAAAGAAAAGAAAAAAAATAAACCATTTTTCCAGTGGAGAGTGCAAGAAAAAGAAAAGCACTCTTAAAGACTTTAAAATGGAGGCTACCTGCAAGGAATGTGGAGAAAATTTCTCGAAATATATTTCATATCGTAAACATGTGCAAGAACAACATGCTCAAAGTCGCAGCGAAAAATACTGGCCATGTCCTGCTTGCGATAAAATTTTACTAAGTCTGTACAATCTTGAAAGACATGTGAGAATTCATGTGCCACTAGAAGTAAGACAAACTCTAAAATGTCCTGAATGTGATAATCGTTATACATCAAATGCACAGCTAGAAACACATATCAGATATAAACACAAAAATGAAAAACCATTTATTTGCGAAGAATGTGGTTTGTGCTTGAGAACCAATTCAAATTTAAGGCAGCATTTGTTGATACATACAGATATAGCGCCATACGAATGTGATGTTTGCAAGAAGAAATTTAAGAATAAGACAAGGCTAAAGGTGCGTAAAACTTTTCGGTTCCTTATACCCCTGAGAGGTGTGATTTTTTTTGTATATCATGTAAAATTGTTTATGTAAAATTTTAAAATCTAGGAAATTCAGCTCAGAAACTGATAAATTTTCTATAAAGGATTGAGCTCAGAAAAAACTAAAAATGTTCCTTTGAAATATTAGCTCAGTATCTGAGAAATTTTCTATAGAAAATTTTGTTAAGAATCCATACACTTTTTAAAAACAATTTGGCCAATGCACCAAGTTCAGTAAAAATTAACTACATATTACTTTTACTTCCAGTTAACAATATCTTTTTGACAACTGTTACTGATTGCTAACTATAACATAACTCGGTGAAATTGTCCGTTAAAAAGACCCCTTTCAGACTCGGCAAGTTAGTTGCGCAAGTTACTTGCCGACGACAACAAAGTCTGTACAAAATTTTTTTTTCCCTTATTCCGACCTTACCGCTAACGTTTACAAACCAAAAGCTGCGCAAGAGACTTGCCGAGTGTGAAAGGGGTAAAAGATAAATTTTCTATAGAAAATTTAGCTGACAGATTTTTTTTATAAAATTTTGCTATTAAACTTGGAAATTATATATAGAAAATTCACGCGTAAAACAAAGAAATTTTCTAGTAAACAAAAAAAAAAAAAATCTTTCCTTTTATATTTAATTTTAGACCCATATGGATATTCATAGCCCCAACAAGCATATATGCAATATTTGTGGACTACAGCTGAATTCAAGAGCCACTTTAAACCGTCATTTCTTAGTTCATTCAGATGAAATGCAACATAAATGTGATTATTGTGGCAAAGCCTTTAAGCGTGCGAAAGCCTTGAAAAATCATTTGCTGTTGCACACGGGTCTTAAGCCATACTCCTGTGATTTTTGTGAACGTACTTTTGCCAATGGTTCAAATTGTCGTAGTCATATGAAAAAAATGCATCCTGAGGAGTTAGCGGTTTTAGAAGCTTCAGGCAATAAAACGCATACGAAAAACATACCTAAATTGGAAACATTAAAAGCAGTGTAAGTTTTAAAAAAGAAAAAAAATGCAATTGTCAAAATAATTTATTGTACCACATAAACATATAATCTTTTTTAATTACAGCACTAAAGCAGCCGATAATCTAACACCGGTAGTTACCAAATTTAGTGGTTGCTTTGCTTTTGGTAAAAAGCCAAAACACTTAGACATTAATGACATAAAACTACCACAAAAATCTTTACAAAAACTAAAAAAAAATGCACCCACCCATAATGATAATGAAAAATTAACTCTTGCCTCGCCTTCCTCTACACCCCTAGACTTACAATATATACCGCTGGCCAATAACGCCACAACATCCTCCTGTCTCCCTGATGCCAAGAATCTAGAGAATGAAATGTTAACATCAACACTGAAAACAACTACACCAATACCCAATTTTGATAATATTTATCAACATTTATTAAAACAAAATCAAACAGATCTTCAAATTAAACGACCACTCTCACAATTATCTGCCCAACCATCTTCTAGTAACGTTAGCACACCACATAATCCATTTTATCATCATGCCCAGCCCGATATTATGAATCACACTATTAGAACTTTATCGCATCCCCATGACGACTTGCTAAATAGTCCAGAAAGTCATCACAGTTCAATGGCGCCTTTGACACATGACGATCATTCGAATGCTTCATCAATACAGGGAACATTTTATGGACCCGTAAGAACAACTTTACCGCCTGTAAATTTTATGTAAAATTTTCGTTGTACATATTATTTCAATTGAAGTAAAAAATAATTTTATTTTAATATTTGAGTAATTAAGTGAGGATCTTATTAAGTAATTAAAAAAATTTTAACTTCTGTTATTTGTATGTAATTTTTTTTTTAAATTAATTCTATAGCTTCCAAAAAGTACCAGAAATGAACTGGTACTAGAACCAGTTTTGCCAACTCTTAATGGCCAAAAATGGTGAAATAAAGATAAATACAAGAACACATCAGTTATAATAAAAAAGTGTCAAAACAAATTTTTTACTATAAAATGTAAAATTAACTTGGGGAATTAATTAAGAAACCAGAATATTTGTATATACCAGAGCTGTAAAAAGCTGCAATCAATTGACATTGAAATCAAAGTGATTTCAACCAAACTGATTTCATTCTTTGATTTCTAAATGATTTCAGATTTAAAAATGAAATCTTGTCAAAATTGCAATATTTTTTGATTGCAATCATTTTGAAATCATTTTTTTTAGGAATCATTGAATGCAATTAATTTAATTGCAATCAATTCGATTGCAATCAAATTTTTGTTGAAATCATGTGATTTCAACAAGTTCCCTTGAAATCATGTGATTTCAATAAATTCCCTTGAAATCACAACTATAGTAAAAGTCCAATGAAATAATTTACATTTGGAATCTAGCGGTTTCTACTAGAATCTGGTGGAAACCTCCAAATTTTTGGTGGAAACCAATAGATTTTAGTAAAAATCACTAAAGTTTTGGTGATAACCAACAGATTCTATTGCAAACCTCCACTTATATTTGACCAGAAAAATAAAAGTCAAAAACAAAAAAAAAAAATTAATTTTGTGAATTTATTAAAAAAAAAAGTCATGACTAGGGCAACCAAAAAAAAGCACTAAAAAATAAGTTTTAAGCTCTTAAAAAAAGCGGTTAAAAACATGAAAAATTTAAAAAAAAACAATTTAAACTTGCTTATTTTCCACTTAATTCGTTTAATACGTTGGTACAGTAAATTATAAGTTGATGCGATAAATTTTCGAAAAGAAAACGCTGTCTTGTACATAGAAAAAGTTCATTCTATTGGACTCATAATTCCGCTTGCCTCCCAAAATATCCCCAATATATTTTAATACCGAAAATCCTTCAATTTTTTAATGAAACTGATGTAAATTTTGTATTAACTTTGTCTGCTATATCCCCTGGAACACTGGACATTTTTCTTACGGTCCATAACTATGTTCACTTAGAAAACCAATGAAAGATTTTTTGTTTCCAATTTTTTTACAACTTCGTGTTAAACCCCAAAATATGCAGAAATTAACAATATTTGATATACAGAGAAATTCTTTATAGCTAAAATTATATTAAAAAAGCAAAATAATAAACGTTACTATACCAAAAACAGAGAGAAGGGGAACTAACAGACGTTGCTTTATACAAAATCTATATTTAAAAAGAAATAAGAAGTAATAAAGTATGATGCTAAAAGACGTTAAAGAATGAAGAATTTCATCGTAAGAATACAGCTATGGAATTTTCGAGAGAAAAGAACTTAAACAAGCAAATAATAAAATAAGTTGATAAAAAGGCTTAATACTAAAAACATAAACACATAAAAATTATACACAACACTATAAAAAATACGTTACAGGACCGCTAAGAAAGAGTTGCATAAAAATCAGGTAAAAAAGTATAGTCGGTCAAGCCCGACCGTATGATACCCAACACCACAGTATTTAAAAACAAGTTTCGAGAGTGTATGGCTATATGAATAGGGATCTATCTTTGTTTTAACTTTCTTTAAAATCGGTTAAATAGTTACTGATGGTCAGAACTGGACCCTATCTCCCCTCGTGGTCCTATTTTTAAAAAAAAAACATACCTTACGTGTCCATTAAAATTGATTTGATAGTGGGCACAAATACCCTCTTCCGGATAGCAGCTTATGTGGGGGCTATTTTAAATTATGGACCGATTCGCCCTTGTGCCAATTAGAACCCACGTACCAAATTTCATTAAATTATCTTTGAAATTGCGACCTGTACTTTGCGCACGAGGTTACATGGACAGCCAGCCAGTCGGACGGACATCGTTAGATCGACTCAGAAAGTGATTCTGAGTTGATCGGTATATTTAGGACCAATATTTTAAGGTGTTTCTCACATCAGCACAAATGCATAATACCCTCTCCACTCTTTAGTGTAGCTATAATAACATACAGAGATAATAGAGGTTTTTGGGATGATATTGTTCAAGGGAAGCTCAAAATATTACCATAACGTTAAACGATTTTTTAGCCAGAGTTGTTACAGCACAAAAAGGGTTGAGTATTTTAGTATTTATAAAAAAAGTTGCAATCAAAAAACAAAAAATAATGAATTTTGCAAAAATTTATTAAATTGATTTTTTTCCGTATGAAAACAATGAAAAATTATCTTAAAATGGCAAAATAAGTAAAAAAGCCAATATCGCAAAAATAACTAAAAAAAAGCCGATATTGCCAAAATAAGCAAAAAAAAGCCCTAACAAATATAGCTCATTTTCTTTGTTTTTTTATGATCGGAATTTGTGTTCAATCAAAATCTTTCTATCTTGTAAACCAAAAAATAAGCATTTGCTTTTTTTTAGTTGCCCTAGTCATGACAAACATAATAGCTGCGTTCGAGAACACAAAAGTTTTTACGATTTTTTACTGAACTTTACTGCATTTTACGAAATTGCGTTCGAGTACACAAAATGCAGTAAATGAGAACACAAATTGAGAGCGAAAAGTGACAGTTCTTCTCTGAGTATTTACAAATTTTTACTGCAGAAATTTTTGCAGTAAAATTTTGTAAAACAAAAAAACATATGTTTGAAAAGGTAAACAAACAAAAGTAACAAACAAAATGCTTATAAATTGTGGAAAAATTGTTAAATAAACGTAAAGTTGAAATAAAAATTAAATAAAAACAAAATGTGAATAAATAATTGTTAATTAAACTTGTTTGTGAATCATTTACTGGGCTAAATACCAACATTTGAAACTTTTTTTGTTATGTTAAGTTTTTAGAGTTGTAAAAGTGCTAAGTACTTGGGTACTTAAGTAATCAATAGCAAAAAATTATTCATGTTCTTTTGAATAAATTAACCCGCCACAAAAGAGTTACATCAAATGAAATAAAAAACAAACCAATATGAAAGATTACATAAAATAATTTGTTTGTATTTTCCAAAAATGTTTGTGTTATAAAAAGTATTTAATCGAGTACCGATAAGAAAACGAGTTAAGTATTCAAAAGTGTTAACATTTTTCAACACTTCAACTATTTGTCATCAGCTGTTGCCTTTATTTTACGAATTTTTACAAAATTTGCGTTCGCGTACTTTTTTGGACAACAGCTTTTTGTGAGAGCAAATTTTACAATTTTCTCATTTACTGCATTTTACTGTAGAAGTACTCAAACGCACCTAATATGAACAAAACAATATGAAAAATATTTCAGATTTCATTACTTTGAGCATTTTTTACATTAGAAAGCTCTCTATTGGCTTTTAGTAAAAGTAACTTTTCAAAGTTGCTATCTGAAAGCGATCCACGACGCGGAGAATTTAGCAAGGTTGCAAATGAAAATAACCTTTCTACTGCAGCTGATGATGGTAATGGTGCGTTGAATCTCATAAATGTGGGTTTCAAAGTCGGATACTTTGACATGAAAAACGTAGGTTTGTTAGTCATTTCTTGCATTTTTTTTTTCTACGGAAGAACTGATTGCAATTAGAAATAATGTTTACCAATTTTACAAAACTTTGTAAATAAAAATTGCCATTTTTCATTTGAAAAGAACGAAGATTTTGATTCTGATTTAACTTTGATTGCAATTACTGGATTTGATTGCAATTAAAGTAATTGCAATCAAATCGATTGCAATCAAATTTGATTGCAATCAATTTATATATAAATTGATTTCAAAAAATTGATTCAATCGTTTTTATCATATTGATTTCAAGATTTCAAATTGAAATCATGAAATCAATTTACGATTTTGAATGCAATCAAAAAATTAGCAATCATTAAAGCGAAATCATGTGATTGCAATCATTTACAGCTCTGGTATATACTCAATAAGTTTGTATGTATATTAGAGATGAGCGATCCCCTTATTTTTTAGGAACATCGTGATTAGTGAAGGTAATTTTAAAATCACTGTTCCTCAAAACTGTGATTGTGATCACGGTTTGTCAGTTTTCCGTTCTTTTATTGTTATCATAAAATAAAACATCTATAAATGTCAATAAAAAGAGGTAAGTTCAAGTCCGATAAGTAAGGCAACGACTGATGCTTTGAAATTTCGAATTAGTGAAAGAGGAGTAAAACTGTACGCAACTTTAAATTTTTTTAAAGGCTCATATTTATTTTATAAGAACGAAAAAATTTTGTTTCCACTTGCTTCTAAAAATTAAATAATTGCAGAGCAGTTGCATAAAAGACTTTGGATTATATTCTGAAAATGCGGTTAATACTATTTCTATTAGAGATGATGAAAAATAATTTTCCCAAAAAAAAATTAATTACAAGCTTTTCAAGAAAATGGTGAAAAAAACGAAAACTATCCAGAGGTTCGCTTTGACTATAAAAGCGAACATCCGTAGAAAGGGAACGTGTTTTCTCATTAAAAATACTAGATAAAATTGGAAAAAGACTATCAAAATGATTTTAGAAATGCTTATTCCAAGGTATATTTATAGCAGGTAGCCGCGAGATTACAACAATTGTACAATAAAACAAACAACAGGGCTTTTTATTGTTGTTATGTGGTACGAACTGTCAAAAGACAAAGGGGTTGATAAGAGACAAAAAAGACAAAAGATAGAGACAAAAAACTTGTTTACATGTTTACTATACAACATTTGACAGTTCGTACCACAAAACAAGCAAATAAAAAATAAACAGCTGGCTTTCCGAGACTACCTGCTATAAATATACATTGGCTTATTCCAAGGTGTATTCCAAGGTGTGTAAATATACCTTGGCTTATTTTGTACTTAAATCCTATTTTCAAAAAAAAATTTTAAACTGCTTTGTTTAAATAATTTAACTATGTATTTTGGTTTCATATTAAACATCTGCAAGAAACTTAACAATGATGTTTATGAAACCTTTATTATAAATTTGTGTTCGCTTCGTTTGTATTCAGTAAGATGAATAACTATGAAACGTAAGCAGGAAAGATAAAAAAGCAAAAATAACCATGAAGAGTAAAAGCAACAAGATAAAAGGAAGTACATTAATAATAAAATAAAAAAAAAAAACAAATTCGACTTTGTTTTTAATTTAAATTTTAAAATATCAAAAAAATTTTATTTTGTTTTCAAAAACAATTTTCAGCAATATGTTTTGCTTGGAAATATGTACATAAAAAGAGTATTTAGCAAAAAATTTAAAATGCTTTACAAAAGAAAAAAATAACATGAATTTACTTAAGTGGCAACATTGCTGATGAGTAGGGCAACCAAAAAAAAGCACTAAAAAACAGTTTTAAGCTCCTAAAAAAGCGTTTAAAAACATGAAAATAAGCTGTTAAAATTTTAAAAAAAGCAATTTAAAATTGTTTATTTTCCACTTTATTCGTTTAATATGTTATTATAGAAAATTATAAGTTGATGCAATAAATTTTCGAAAAGAAAACTATGGGGGGTGTGCTGGAAATCGCAAACGCAAAACGCAAGAATTTGGAGGCTGTTTTTAATACACTTTTAATCTAATTTAAATAATTTTTGCTTTAAAATTCTGTTTAATAGTGATATGCTTGTATAATATTTGTCATACAATTCTTTTATTACAGAAATCTTACTTAAAAAACGACTTTTAAAATTCTTGCGTTTTGCGTTTGCGATTTCCAGCACACCCCTGTATGTCTGTTTGAAGTCAGCAAGATCTTGTACATAGAAAAAGATGTTATGGGAACATATTTAAAATTGAGTATTTTCTCGGAAGTATATTTTATACGATTGAACTCATAATTCCGCTTGCCTCCCAAATTATCCCCGATATCTTTTAATACCGAAAATCCTTCAATTTTAAATGAAACTGGTTTAAATTTTGTATTAAATTTCTCTTCTGTATCCCCTGGAACACGGGATATTTTTTTCTTACGGTCCCATAACTATGTTCACTTGGAAAACCAATGAAAGTTTTTTTTTGTTTCCAATTTTGTTACAAATTCGTGTAAAAGCCCAAAATTTGCAGAAATTAACAATATTTGATATACAGAGAAATTCTTAATAGCTAAAACTATATTAAAAAAGCAAAAAATAAGACATTACTATACCAAAAACAGAGAGAAAGTGAGCTAACAGACGTTACTTTATACAGCTATGGAATTTTCGAGAGAAAAGAACTTAAACAAGCAAATAATAAAATAAGTTGATAAAAAGGCTTAATACTAAAAACAAAAACACATACAAATTATACACTACACTATAAAAAGTACGTTACAGTACCGCTAAGACAGAGTTGCATAAAAATCAAGTAAGAAAGTATAGTCGTTCAAGCCCGACCGTATGATATCCAATACAACAGTATTTAAAAACAAGTTTCGAGAGTGTTTGGCTATATGAATAGGGATCTATCTATGTTTTAAATTTCATTAAAATCGGTAAAATAGTTACTGATGGGAAGAAATTTACCCTATCTCCCCTCGTGGTCATATTTTTTAAAAAATGCATACCTTACGTGTCCATATAAATATGGATCTATCTACATATGTCTTAAATTGCATTAAAATTGGTTTGATAGTGGGCACAAAGACCCTCTTTCGGATAGCAGCTTGTATGGGGGCTATAATAAATTATGGACCGATTCGCCCTTGTGTCAATTAGAACCCACGTACCAAATTTCATTAAATTATCTTTAAAATTGCGACCTGTACTTTGCACACGAGGTTGCATGGACAGCCAGCCAGCCGAACGCACATCATTAGATCGACTCAGAAAGTGATTTGATTTGAGTTGATCGGTATACTTTAAGGCCAATATTTTAAGGTGTTTCTCACATCAGCACAAATGCATAATACCCTCTCCACTCTTTAGTGTAGCTATAATAACATAAAGAGATAATATAGGATAATGGGATGATATTGTTCAAAGGAAGCACAAAATATTACCATAACGTTGAACGATTTTTTAACCAGAGTTGTTACAGCACAGAAATGGTTGATTTTTAAGTATTTATAAAAAAAGTTGCACATAAAAATAATTAATAATAATCACGATTTTTGCAAAATATTATTAAATAAGTTTTTTTCGTATGAAAAAAATGAAAAATTATCTTAAAATGTCAAAATAAGTAAAAAAAGCCGATATTGCAAAAATAACTAAAAAAAAGCCGATATTGCCAAAATAAGCAAAAAAAGCCCTAACAAATAAAGCTCATTTTCTTTGTTTTTTTATGATTGGAATTTGTGTTCAATCAAAATCTTTCTATCTTGTAAACCAAAAAATAAGCATTTGCTTTTTTTTGGTTGCCCTACTGATGAGTATTTATAAAGAAAAATGAAAGAGTGAACAAATTCTTTGTGTTTTCCATATGAAATGAAATGTCGTCAGGTTATTATTGTTTTAACCTACAAGCCATCAAGTCGGTTTTGAGAAAAACGATAAAATAGGTTTACAAACAATTTTCTCAAAAACTACTCGATAGATTTTTTTTAAACGCTCCAAATTGATTTCTACGTATGTTTTTAACAAACTATACACTTTCATGAGTTTACATGCAATAAATCCAAAGTTTTAATGGTTTTTCTAAAAAAAAACATTGTGTCGTTTTGTGCTCCATATCAAATTTTATTTCGTATTATGATGTTTTCTTTGACGTGGAGCAAAGTAAGTCTATGGCAAAAACAATGAAGTTGATAGTTAATAGAGATTTATAAGGACAGGTTGGTATGTTTTAGAATGGTGATTATTGCTAAACTCTCTCCTATAAGCCCCGAAATGCAGATGGAAAAAAATATATTATGGTTTTTAAATTTTGCAATATTTATATTTTATTAGCAATCTAACACAAAAACGGTTCTACTGTTATGATTAAAAAAAATTGTATAATGAATAATAGATTTTGTACTTAAGTCTATAACGACAGTCTTTTTTCAGTAAACTTGATATTTATATATAAATATGAAAGTATCAAAAACTGAAAACTAAAAGAAATCAGAGCTGCTTAAAATGTTTTGTGTTAGCTAGCGCAAATAAATATTCAACAATTAGTTTTGTTGTGGGCTCCATATTCATCTCAAGTTTCACATTGTAACCAATAAATTTAAACTATTGTGACGGTTTATTTTAACCTACGTTGTTCATTATTCGAATGGCGCAAAGCAATAGTAAAGTATAATTTTGTTATGTTTGTATGCAAAATTTGCTCCATACGCAAAAAATTGTCATATGTAGCAATATAATGTTCAATGAACCTAAAAAATGTGGATGTAGACCAAAGTCGATGCTGAATATCTCAGATTCTATACGAGATATCAAAAAATGGATTTTGGAATATGAAAGAGAACATTGATGCCATATATAATCCATTCCAAATGGCGTGTAGGCTTAAACAATAATCACCTGACGAAATACTAATTACAACACGGCTGTAGTAAATGGTAGTAGAAGTGTTACTTGTAGCTGAAAGATGAACGATCACCTTCTCATCCTTCTTCTTCAAGACCTACTTTGGAACCAGCGTTGCCATTTTGGTGCCTTTCGGGTATTTTTTGGTGCTTTTTTGCTTATGCAATACCCGAAATTTTGTTAAACACCCGTTTTTGAAAAGCGGGTATTTATAGTGCTTTTAACAATTTCTCATAGTGCGTTTAAGTGCCTTTTACACAGCGAATACTTTTTTAACCAACTGCGTATTATTTGCATTTATGTTTTGAGTAGCATTCGCAAACTCTTCTAGGCTTTTCTCAAGCATTATCAGTGATGCCAACTTAGTGCTTTTGGTACTATTTATGGTGCTTTTTGATGCCTCAAAACGCCAAAATTGTATCCGTAGTGCCAAACTAAGAAAAAGCACTAACTTGGTATTTTTTTAATTTTTCGTTAGTGCCTTTAATGCTTTTTAAAATTTTGATTTTTTTACCATTTTTTAAAACTTCGGTTATATAGAGGATGATTTAGATGAGATTAGCTATTTGGAGTACAATTTTGAGAAAGCCTGTAAAGATTTTAAGATTTCAAATGATAAAAAAGTGATAAAAGAAAGTTGCATTCGTTTTACCAAAAACTTTATTTACGAGGGTTGAGCTAGGCTTCCTGGAAATTTGGAAATTTTACAAGACGTTGCACTTTTAAGCGTTGACAACATATTTAGTAATCGTAATAAAAACGATGTAATTGTTTTCGGTAAACATTTTTTTAAAGATGTAGACACTGTTTAAAAAATAGAAAATGGCTTGAAAAATATTAAGAATTGTAAATAGAAAAATAAACAACGATTTTGAGTAACGTAGAAAAAACGTATTAAAAAGTTTAAAACATGCAGTCGGAAACCGTATTTTTTCGAGCTACGAAAATCGAGCTCGCACTGTATTACTTTTAAACTGTTTTATGGCCAATTCAAACTCCAAATGATTTGGATAATATTATTTTTATTGAAGATAATAATAATACATTTAAAAATTTTTATATACAAATGTAAATATATTTATTATTTAATTTTAAATGAAAATGGTCCCCCCATCTATGCCGTCGCCTTTTTTTAAATTTTGGAGGTATTTAATATTCGGCACAGCCGAAGGCAGTTTGTTTTGTGTTTAGTTAAATTGTAAAAACGGATTAGTGCTTTTTTACGCTTTTTTTGTTCAAAATAGTGCTTTTTAGTGCTTTTTTTAAATTTTAAAGTGCTTTTTGCTCTCAAAAAGTTGGCATCACTGTTTGGAACAGTTTAAACCCTTGGGGTGGCCTTTTATTCTCGATGAGCGACGCAAAACCGGAAATGTTCCTGGTTCACAGGTTACCATCGAATCCCCGTGGTGGCTCGGTGATAGTGTTGGTAACGTTGTTGGTTCATTAGCTTCCATGGAGCATCTCTGGAGGGATGGTGATGATGTTGGTCCGGGCACTAAATTGTATTTGGTAGATTGAGATTGGTTGGAACCCGTTACTTCGTTTGGGCAGCTTTGCATATGTTCAGAAACTAATTCAGGACGCGATGAAATTGTGGCCTCAGTTGGGCGAATATTGCCTATGTTTCGGCGATAACTCTTTCCACTTTCGTTTTCCACTACGTATGATCTTGGATGTATTTGGCTTTTTATAACTGCTGGTTCCCAATAATCCTGGTTGTTTACTCGCGTGAGAACAGTGTCACCATTTTCAAGCATTTGTGGAGAGTTGTTTGCTCCACGATTTGCATAAAGAGCTTGTTTCTCTCTTCTTTCAGCGACTCACTTATTTTGGTTTGCTCTTTTGACACCAGCTGTTTTGTAGTGGTTGGCAGCAAGCCTCGAACTACATGACCAAAAATTCGTTGGGATGGCGCCCCCAAATTGCCTCTAGGAGTATTCATATAGTTTAACAGGCCCAAATAATAGTCACTTTTATCATAGGCTGACTTTTTTAAAATATTTTTTTGCAATTTGAACTGCCCTTTCTGCTAGACCATTGCCACTGGGATGGTATGGTGAGCTGGTTCTATGATTAAATTGCCACACTGATGAAAACAATTTAAACTCTGCACTTGAGAACTGAGGACAATGGTCCGTCTCAAGGGTGAGGGGGGGACCAAACGCTGAAAAAATTTCCTTTAAAAATGTTTTTGTTGTGGTTTCTGGTAATTTTTGAAATTTCAGGTATCCGGAATAGCTATCGATAAAGACGATGTAGTTTTTATTGTCGAAATAAAACAAATCTGTGGCCCCAATATCAAATCCATAACTAGGGATTTCTTTGTCACCAATGATGACTTTATTGTTTTAACGTTGGTAGACTTGACAGGATGCGCACTTTTTCACATAGTCAAAAATGTCTTTGCTCATTTTTGGCCAGAACACTGACTCTCTTGCCATCCTAACGCATTTTGCATAGCTAAAGTGCCCGTAATGAATGTGTTTTAAATAATTCGATCTCAAACTATGAGGTACTAATATATTTTACACAATACACAATATATTGGCAACAATCAAAAGACATTTGATTTTTGTTGCACAGCGAAAAGAAAGTGAAATGTGTTGGCAACATTGTACAATGCTGTTTATGTTATTTCTATAGGTTATGTTCACCTTTTTATTGAATGAATGAAAACATTGTTGGACTTATTGCTTCATATACAGTCGACTCTTGATAATTGGAAATTCGTTAATTTGAATCTCGCGATAATTTGAACTGTTTTCCAGGTCCCTTGAAAAACATTAAATAAATTGAAAAAAATCTATGTAATTTGGTCCCCTCGGTAATTTGAATTTATTTGAATGGCATATTTTTCGCCGACACGCTATAATTTGAATTGTTTGGCTCTACGCTCTATAATTTGAATTATTTTAATGTGCTGTGTTTTTTATGCAAAATATAAAATAAATAAAACAATGATTTATTTAAGTTTATATGCGCTGCTTTATAGAAATGACATCTGGCCCGACAGTGTTCTATAATTTGAAGTTTAGTTTTTTTACACTCTATAATTTGAAATCGTAATGCGATTTTGTTTCTGTTTTTAAAACAAAAATTAAAATCGTTTGCTTTTAGCATACACAACACATCGACAGTTGCTATGTAAAATAAAAAATAAAATTTCTTTGCTTTTCTTTTTGCTTTTGCTCATTTGCGGAATTTAGTGCTTGGTGCAAATGGTTCTGCGAAAGCGCAACTGCAAAATGTTCTAGATTTTTTATGGTGCCCTAACCTGAACGCTGAACTGTTGAATTTGACTTCTTTGGATGAGGAAGATGAAGCAGACGAAGATGAGCAACCAACAATTCTAGTTTCATTAAGTGAAGAAATGAAAAGTCTTACTACATTACGCTCCTACGCTCTCAGAACGGATACAAGTGACGATTTCTTTTCAGCTTTAATCACAATTGAAAAGTCATTGGACAAAGACAGATTGAATTCGTTTACTCAAAAGAAAATTACGGACTTTTTTTCATTATAATTACATATGTTCTTATACATATGTATGTACATACATATATGTAACTGTAAGAAAGTTCACAATAAAAAATCTTAAATTTTAATTAAACTATTGTTAATTTGAATTTTTTTCTATCTCCTCTTGTTAATTTGAACTCTCGTTAATATGAAATCTCAATTATTTGAACTTTTTCTCTGGTCCCTTGAATTTCAAACTATCAAGAGTCGACTGTACAATAATATTACAAGTGTATTGGCCGCTTCAGACTCTGACAATCTTTCTGTTATACATTCTTCCACTATTCTTTGGATACATATTCCCAAAGTTCTTTCCGACAATTCATTTTAACTGCAGGCCATATATAATTAGCACGATTTATAATGGTTACTTTTTCTTGACAGTTTAATAGAAACTAGTTTATAACTCCGATTTAGCTTGGCAAATTATATTTGTTCTTAATTGTACACATTAAAAAAAATTGACAATCAAGCCCGTCTGGCAACCCTACCTCTGTCCCGATAGCAACCTCAGAATGACGAAAAGTACATGTAATATATGCAGGAAAAGCATCTGTTGTGAACTTAAAAATTGAACTTTGTGTCTCATGCGTAAAATAAAGCTAATAACAAGATAATTTTTTTCTTTTGTATTATTTAACTGATTATTTTTAAAGGCTAAGTAAGAAAAAAGTAATTTTTATTATACCTTTTTAGTTTTTGTTGTTTTAAAAAGTTAATTAATTTAAAAAACAAAAAAAAAGAGTTCAAATTCGTATCGAATTTTAGAAAGAAAAGGAATTTATATTTTTTATATATAATTTTTTTTTATTTTTTTTTTAATAAAACGCTTAACTAAAACAGTTTTTTATTTATTTTTTACTTTAAAAATCGTCCCGCTAGAATTTATTTTTTAAAGAGTTCGTCGTACCTTAATGTACTAAAATGAAGAGTAAGTGCTGGTTCACACTCTTCAAGTTTTAGCAGTCAAGTCTTGAGCTTTTGGGATAGAAGGGAAAAGGGGATGTCATTTCTTTTCCTCTCTCTCCTTAAAACTCAAGACTTGATGGCTAAAACTTGAAGAGTGTGAACCAGCACTAACATTTCAGGGTTATAGTAATAATACTTTTCATTTGATCAGGGTGGCATTTTAACCAAAGCATGATCATGAGTGATAGTGTGAACACAAACTTTAATGTTAAATTAGCTTTTTTGACAGTCGCAACAAAACTCATTCGATTTCTTTCTCACAAATTATTATGAAATACGTAAGACTTGTGCAATAGTGTAAACTAGCCTTTATGATTTTTTTATTTCGCTTCACTTTTATATTCCTTTAAAAAAAATCGAGTTGAATTGAACATTTATTTAGTATTTGAAATTAAATTTTATATCTTCGACCTTTTTTTAATAAAAATAAAACATTTTAATTTCAAAAGATTTTGTTATTCGTGCTTAATTCCCAGTTTTTATTATTGATACAAACACTTGAAATTTATTGTTGATGGGATAAGCTATTCCTATGCGCATTTCACTGGTTGCTTAGGCCAGATCATCAGGAAACTTCATCCATAAAGATTTTAGAAAAACTAGAGATATTAAACCAAATAAAACTGTTAAGCGTATAAGACTTATAGCAACAGTTCTACTTGTAACAATATCAAAGTTTAAACAAAACACATCAACAATAAACAGTGGGGTTATCTCATCTTACATTCCCCACTACAATTAGTTGAAATTCTCTCAACATTAATTGTAGTTGTAAGTAGGTTAAGAAAAACAAAATAAAAAACAACAACAACTTTACAAAAGATGTTGTCAATTAAGTGTTTTTTAGGCCGTGCACTTGCCTGTTAATTATCAAAAAGTAATTTCAATTTTTGGGAATACAAAATTTTAATTTCAAAACATTTTGTTATTCGTGTTTAATTCCCAGTTTTTATTATTGATAAAAACATTTGAAATTTATTGTTGATGGGATAAGCTATTCCTATGCGCATTTCACTGGTTGCTTAGGCCAGATCATCAGGAAACTTCATCCATAAAGATTTTAGAAAAACTAGAGATATTAAACCAAATAAAACTGTTAAGCGTATAAGACTTATAGCAACAGTTCTACTTGTAATAATATCAAAGTTTAAACAAAACACATCAACAATAAACAGTGGGTTTATCTCATCTTACATTCCCCATCTTTCTTTTGAAATTAAAATTTTGTATTCCCAAAAATTGAAATTACTTTTTGATAAATAAAACATTTTTTTCGAACTCGAGGCCAATTACTTGTAAAAAGTATATATTGTTACGAAAGTTAAATTATCTAAGAATTATTTATAGTTATAAGTTATCTTGTAAGTTATAGTTTTATGTCATATAAGTTACTTAAAATTGTCATGTATAACTTTCAACACAACTGTTATTTTAAAGTAATTCCTATATGAATTCCCCAGTCATTTCTAGAAATGGTTTTAGAACATAATAAATAGTTTTTACGGGAAGGTTCAGGAAAAATCTAGAAATAATTATGAAATATAAAAAGGGGTGACTCATGTATAATGAGTTGAGTGTGTTTAAAGAAACGGTTCTGTTCGTAACTAATAAATGTGAACAAAATAATTAATAAAGTTTGTTAAGTTAAATAAGTGTGTGTTTTTATTCGGATTTGCAATTAAAAGAACTCAAACGCGTTTATTAAAGGAAAAACGTAACAATATATTATTTATTAACAAGTATTAATAAATTGTCGAGCTTGAGGTCTTTTTTTAATTGTTAAATTATTTCCCTGACGATGATATACATTGCTGTATCGGAATATTGGAATAAAATAAATGTTATCTAATTTTTTATATAAAAAAGAAAAACCTCAAGCTTAATAAATTATATTGCAAAAACTTTAAACGTTTATTCAAACCAATATATAGGCACTTCTTTAAGTGCCTTCAAAACACTTACCCGCGGAAGCAGAGAAATGGAGTATATAATTATTTATTTTCCTGTAACACATGTTTTACTTTTTTGTATTCCCCTTTGTTAGCAGAATGGCTCGATATTAGTTTCATCATCATTCAACTTTGAAAATTTGATGTACTATTTAACTAAATAATTTTAACAAAAAGAATACGAGATTTTTTTTTATTAATAACACTGTGCTAGTTGAAAAAATAGACAAGCCAGGCACATCGCGATTTAACATAATTCGGGTATCCTGAATCCAATGGTGCTAGACGTTTTTTTAGCTTAGCTCTTGTTTTCGAGATATACCGTTATTTCGAAATTGGAGGAGCATATATTCGCGTAACTCTAATACGGTTTAGTTTACTGAAATTATTAAAAATAAACCGAAATTCCGCAATTAAAGAAAAGTAAAACTTTTTTGTAATATGCGCAGTCGTTTTAGAAATATAATTTTTTTTTTGGAAAAAAAAAATAATTTTTTTTTATCAAAATTTCGAAATTTTTGTTTATTAAAAATCCATAAAAAAAAATTGGAAAATGCAGCTAGGCTTCTATTTTATTGCGGAGTTTCGCTTTTTTTAGTTTTTTCAATAAACTTAAGCGTTTTTGAGTTACACGAACATATGTTGTGCAACTTCCTCCATTTTCGAAATAACGGTAAGATCCCTTGTGGTTGTGGGTTTTTTGTTGTTTTATCCCTGTCGGACATTCAGTTAACTTTAAATTCACTGAAAGCTAACTATTTCTCAAGTAGTGGTGGTTGATACTTGCTCTACTTTTATATGGAATTAACTAACTATTTTAACATTGCGATGTCCTAGGAAGTAGTCAATTGTCCGACTCTGCATTACTTTCAATTAAGTTTAAAGTTAGCTACCTATCCGTTAACTTAAAGTTAACTTTTGGTAGCTAGCTATAAACTTACTACTTTAAGTTAGCTTAAAGTTAAGTTAGTTTAAGTTAAGGCCGATTGTTACAAACTTAATATTTTTAAAACTAATGACAATAAAAAAGTTGTTATAATGCAAAACTATAAGTTCCCACTTCGATTTAAATCACCTGTCGAAATCGAAAAATTGTACTTAGTTATTTTTTTTAATTTTTTAATTATACTATAACCTGGCCATAACCGATTACCAATTTCTACTCCGTATATTGTAATAATGACCCTAAATAAATTAAATCTTTTGTGGGTCTTGGATCAGTTTGTTTGCCAATCGACTTGGCTCTCTTTACCTTAAATATACTACACAGTGTTTGTATACACTTTGGTTAACACATTACCGCCCAAAAGCAAAGTACAGGTAAAAAAATGTTTTTATTGTTATTTATTAATTCAATGTCGACAAAATAAATGAAATAATAAAAATAAAATTAAAAATTTGTATTCACTTTTTAGAAAAATGGGTGTCTTCATTTGGGGACAATGGGCATACTAAGAATGAAATTGCCCAAAACAGTTTTTTTCAACGCAAAGCGTTTTTGTACATAATGCACATCTCCAGCGACATTTACTATGACAAAGAACGCATCGCAATTGATTATCTATCCGTTCCGGATTATGACCGTTGTTTTTGCGATCAGGACCAACTATTGTGGATGATGTTTGACGCCGTTTTGATGCTGTGGGCTGCAAATAGGACCGCGCAATACTCCGTCTGAAAGAAAGTTGGTCCATCGGAGTGGTATTTTTAGCTTTACACAGTATAAAGTGCAATCGCCAAGCGTATGTAAATATTGGCCACCACCACTTTTTTCCTCTAACGGATACTCTATAGAGACTGGTCTACACCTCCCATATTATTATTGTAATTCACAAACAGTCTTGGTATGCTGAAGTCAACTTTTTGCTTCCGATTCTTACACCACCGTTTTACTTTTCCCAAGGGATCTCTAAAATCGAAATTTGTTGCCATGGTAACAACGATAATCATATTTTGCTCTGGGTTGTTTTTTCATTTCTTTCACGGGTACAAGTGGACATTTTTTCGTTCTATTGTCTCGAATTGTACCCGTTGCTCTATATCCCAATTGTTTTAACTCACACAATAAATTATAATTTGTAAAAAAGTTATCAAAGTATACCATGTGATCTTTTGGTACTATTGGCATTTCTGCGAGTAAAGATTTCACAACTCGTGAGCCGAGGGGGTCAGTAGAAACGTGCGTTGACTTACCGCAATAAACATCAAATACATAACAATATCCATCCAAACTTGTGGCTGCCCAATTTCTATAGCCAAATCTCACTGGCTTGCCCATAATAAATTGTTTCGCTGAATGGCGACCAAAATATTTTATCATAGATTCATCTATTGATAAGTTCTCGTGAAGTATTCCCCATTGACAAGAATTTCGTTCAATTAGATTGCAGATAGGTCTCAACTTAAACATTTTATCAGTTACATTATTGGCAAGGCTGTTGTCGGCAAAATGCAAGTAGCAAAATTCCGATAAAACGTTTTAAATCTTTACTGTCGAGACTGAAACTATGTCTATTCTTTTGATTAGCGTATAACATGCTGTTTTCGACTATCAAATCAATAATATTGGTATCGAATATCTTTTCAAACAAAACACAAGGGCTATGATCGTTCATATCTTTAACAAAATCATCAACTCTACTGCTAACTGCACCATTCGCATAATATGTTGTGCTATAAGTTGGTACTTCACGTCTCCACCTAGGATTTTCTAGGTTACTTTGATTCACTTTTCTACGACAATTTATGAGTGGCTCATCATCACTATCACTCCAATCCGATATAGAATTGTTATTTTGTTGTGTCAACGCAACTTCTATTGTTCCCGGCACATCATTTGGCATATTTGTACTAAAGACCTGCACGAGTGTATCAGTAAGTATTGTTAAAACAGATACACCAGATATTTATCTGTTACTACTGATATAAATGAGAGAATTAGTGTAACTGATATTGTATGGTTTTGCTTTTGCCCACTCACCATATCTTAAAAACAAAAACAGATGCTTATGGTTTTGGATTGAGTGTGTCATAACCAGGGTTTCCGAACTTGGTCTTTTCCGACCAAATTTGGTCGGATATTTTTGTTTTGGTCGGAAGGTAGGCCAAGCCGAATTTTGGTCGGTTTTAGAAAATGTACAACATATTTAAATAACAAATAAATCTTTAAGCTCGAGGTCCTTTTTTGTATAAAATATTCTTTATTTTATTTATCCAATCCCAGAAAAAAATGGGGATTTTGAAGAACAGCAGTAAATGATAAAGAATTAACTATACAAAAAGCTGCTATTTTAGTGCTGACAACAAAGAAGGTTTTAAAGCGTAAAAATAAAAATATATTATGGTTTGCGAAAATGATTGAAAAAGGGCATTTAAACAAGTAAAAGCAAAATATTAACGAATATGTTAATATAGTTAGCTCTTTAAAAGAACTTTAGGAGTGCTATGTTTGCATGTTAAAAGAAGCGCTTATTGTCAGCAGAAAATAGTTTTCCAAACCGGAACACCCCATACAAAACCAGGCATCCCATCAGCAGGTTTGAAGCGATTTGAGGAATGAATTCATTCATAAAACCTGCTCCTTTTGGAGCACATTTTTTACTAGTATATTTCGTTATGCTTTGAATAACATCATCATTTAGGTCGAAAAACAACTTCATATATGTACAACATATATTTAATTTAACAAATTTAGAACACTGGTCGCAAAGCAGACATGGCAAATCTATTATTTTTTTTTCAATTGTTGATGAAACTATAGATGTGGCAATGAAATGAAATGTGTTACGTTAGTAGCAAGTTACTCTGACGTTGTTAGTTTAATAAGGATAGTTTTGTCACTTTATTCGAGCTTACCAAGTCAAATGCCGTTTCATTATTTTAATAAAAAACTTTTAATAACCAAACCATATTCCTTTAAGAAATTTAATCGGATTGGCAACAAACGCCATGACTGGTAATGTTGGTAAGCTTAATCTTACTTAGCAATGCAAAAAATATTAAGCTTCGTTCACAACAACATTTTCACTGATGTTCAAAATACAGCAACAATTTTTTCAAACTCACTCACACATTTTGCGTTAAAAAACCGTTTGCAAATTTTTCCGACAACATATTGTTAAAATTTCCATTCAAAACTAAATAAAATTACTATAAACGTCATTTTCAATTCCAAATTAAACAAATTGTTGCTGAAGTAGAAAAATACTCAATTTTTTAAAAATAAAAGGAAAATATATGAAATACTTTGGGAAGAAATAAGATAGAAGAAAAAATCGAATTGCTTCTCCCATTATGAACGAAGAATAAGGGTTCTTTGTGGTAATATTTAAAGATTTCTCATCACTTCTAATTTTTTTTTTTTAAATTATGATAGCCCCTTTTGCTTTTTTTTTTGACGATATACTTTTTTTTAAATATTTAAAAAATTTGGTCGGTTTAAAAGGATTTTGGTAGGATTTGCAGACAATTTTGGTCGGATAATATTTTTTCAAACGGCAACCCTGGTCATAACATTTTTTTTTGCTTACAAATATCTGTTGTCACCATAAGTATTTCTACAATATCTGTGGTTATCTGTTGTATGCTAAAATATTGTTGGCGAGTTGATGAAAATAAGAGAGTTTATAAAAACTTGTATAAGATCTCAACCAGGGGTGCCAGATGGTTTTAGTAAAAAATCGGCATATTTTCAAAAACAAATCGGAAATCAAATTATGAAAAAACGGCAAATTAAAATTACTGTTTAAAACACAATAAAACATTTTTTTAATGACAAAAACAACAAAGCAAAACAATTAACCATTACATAATGCTTTAAAAAAAATAAATAAAAATAAATGTTTTATAAATTTTATTTAATTAAAAAAATTCCGGGGTATCTGATAGCAGATTTATAATTTCAAACTTAAATAATTCAATTTTTCAGGAATAACTTTATACACTACCAGACTATTATATTGTATCTTCTTGATACATTTTACCTACGCTATCCTTTGGATAGCAATGAAGTATATTGTATGCACAGAAAAATTTACAATTATTAGACACCAGCAGAAAAAAACAATAAAACAATAATTGTAAATTTTAAAGTCATTCCTGAAAAATTGAAGGAATAAGACTATTACAAAAAAGCTTTATAAAATACATAACTGAAATTTAACTCATAGAATAAATTCGAAAAATAAAAAATGTTGAATATTAAATAAAAAATGTAATAATTGACACAAAGTTTTATTAAAAGCATTGAACGGTTAAATGGAAATGCAATGGAAATGGATTTTATTTTTTAAAGAATATGTCATCCACATGTCATTTGTCGACTTGAACACACTGTTCAAAACGGAGCCTTGTTTTTCGAGAATTTAAAAAAATATGACCCAATTTTCTCATGTAAAGGTATTTGATGTTTCAATCGAGGGTTGGAGGTTCTTGGAGACCAGTAATGGTAGATTTGTTTGTTGACGTGGCTACTTAAGTGAAAATGAACTTTGAACAAAATTGTCGACGAGCAATTACGTAAGAATCATTGCCCTTAAAAAATGTCTCCTAAGCGAACGCGCGATGCTCACTCGACTACTGTGACTAACAAATCCTCCCAATCGATAATTCCAACGGCGCCAACCTCCCTCCGCAACGTTTATTACTTTTTTAAATAATCGCATTAAAAATATAATTTTGCCACCAGACACCCTTTATATGAATAGATTTTACTTAAGGGTAAATGGCAGGTACCGTTAATAAGAGTGATCTATATAATTTTAGCTTGAAAACTCTTCATATTAGAGTCAGCGGAGACATATGTATACTGTCTTATACCAATAGGTTCGTCTCTGTAAGAACCTATGGTGATCTAGAATAAACGATATTAACTCCACAGTTAAAAATTATTTTTCAACGAAAAAATAAAAGTAGTTTTTAAGTATAAAAGTAGTAGTAAGTTCGGATGAACTCAATTTTCAATTGCGAACCTTTAACCATTATCGTTATATATATTTTATTTTGGTTGTGGTAATCAATTAAAGTAAAATTTATTTTTTTGGTTATTGATAACCTAAGTAATTTTTTGGTTACAAATATCTTTTGGAAAAAATTATTTATTTATTTATATTTATTTATAGCAAAATTTAAATATGATTATTTCGCCTTTTGCTTTTTTCCTTTTTCCTAAAAGAAGAGCAAGTTAAAAAAGACAAAAAAAAAAAATTTAAAGCTCAAAGAAAAAAAATCTTCTCTGACTGGTAATAACAAAAAGCCGGTTCAATAAAAAAAGCAGGCGACGATTACAGATTACAACGATAAAATACTGATCAGTGTACAACTTGACAGCTTGTACAAAAATTTGTTTTACTTTCCATACAAATACCGTTTCCGCTTGGAAAAGGTAAAACACACAAATTGTGACGTTTATTTGATTCCTACATTGTATAGAAAAAAAAAAAATCTTGTTGTGTTTGTCTGGCATCAAAAATATCACTTGTCGTCGTAAATTATTTCTCAGCAATAGTGTGACTTTTAGCAACCTTTTGTGCTGCTATTATCTCCGATTTTGCGTCTATTAGCATACATTGGTTTTTGATTTGGCGTCTAACAGACAGAAGCTGTTTGTTTCATTCTTTTTCCTACAACATAAAAGTGATTGCCGTTGCTTTTTGAGCTTGTTTAAATAAAAATTTTTTGCCATTGTTAAAAAAGCAAGTTGCAGCTGCTTTTGAAAAGTGTGGGCTATTTTAGCAGTAGAACTTTTCAATTTTGATTTTTTTTAATTAAGAAAATGACAAAATTTGGCTGCTTTTGCTAATATGGCGATAGCATTTTAAACCCTGGTTTACATAGCCAGCCAGCCGGACGTTTGAATTTCTTTAGATCGATTCCCCTTGTGCTTTAAGTCCCTTATATGAAGTTGTATATTTTTCAAAATGTGTTTGTTGTGTTAGACATACCATAAAAATACTGCAAATATGGAATATATATGTATAACCATTTTTTCCCTAAGTTACCCAAAATTAATAATTTATATAAAATAAACCAAAAATTACTGTATTGTAAGTGTTTCTCAAAAAATAGGCACTTTGATAATTTAGAGGCAAAAATCGTCCAAATGCCGATAAATCATTAAATATGGCAGGCCTGATCACAATGATTCTTGCTTGTGTTGTTGTTGTTGCTCGACAATTTGTACTGCCACAGCATGAACACACAGTGTGTGTCTGGTTTTTTCTTGGGTTTTTGTTTTCTATACCCTCTGCCGCAACTAGCTGGGTATACTTAGTTTGTCATTCCGTGTGAAACTTATTTATTATTCGATCCTTAACCGCGGAAATAACGTAATCACCAAATTCAATTTTACAGGAGAGAGCTTTTTTTTAATTCATATAAATTTTGTATTAAATTTGTCGCTCACGATAAAATCAGGGACCAAATAATGGTTATTGTTTTTTTAAGGATACGGCAAAATTCCTTTTATTTTCATTTGGTTATTTTTAAGCATTATCGTAACTTATATTTTATATTGGTTGTCGTAGCCAATTAAAATAAAAAATATATTTTTTTTGTTAAAACCATTTTATATTATTTTGGTTCCAAATAACCTTTAAAAAAGTAATTTTTTTAACAAACTGTGTTGTTAAAATTTTTCTTGAGGTATTATTTTCTGTGCATATGTTTTTATGTATATCATAGCTGGGCGATTCTATTCTAGACAACTTTTAACATAAATTTTCAAATCACACTATTTGACACTTTTTTGATGCCAATTTTAAGTAAAATATCAATATTTCAGAATAATATAATTTTTTTAGACGTTAGCTTAAATATAAATTTGTTGTGCACTTCGAATCATTAAGATTCATAGATTTGGCGCGAACAGAAAATTCATTGCATGTTGCACCCGTCATGGCTTAAAGAGCAAATTTCTTATTATTGGATTATATTTCTCTAAGATGTTTGATTTGATAATCATCGTCTGATATCTCATCTTTCACAATAAAAAAGAATAATACAATAAAAGTTTAAAAATTAACAGAGTTTTGTGTTTTTGTAGTATGATCTTATGAAAGTGGGCCAATTTGGTTGCACCCGTTATGCACTTTAAAGCTCTCTCGTTGCTATTTGATCGTGTCATATAAATTCTTGTATATAGATAACAATAGTACAGTCAAACTTCCATAACTCGAATCACCATTATCCCAAAAAAACTTCGACTTATGGAGACTTCGAGTTACAGAATTTTCTTGTTGAAAAGAGAATAAATTGCAAACTTGTGTACATTTTGTATTTTTTGTTTAAAACAGGCACTATTTGAAAGCTTCATACCTAAGCATGTAGGTATGTATTTGTAACAAACAAGTTACAATGAAGTAAAATATCGGCATGGTTTGACTTCTAGCTGCTGTAAACCAATTGAGGACTGCTATGTCGATAATTTTGTATATTTGGGTCTTAATCATTTTACTAAAGAGATGAGATATTGACTCAAACGAGTTGATAATTTATTCTTTATTTTTAAAAATCTATGAGACCGTACTAGCTGGGACACCATATTTATTGTCTGCTTCCTTTTTCTTGAATTCACCCTCGACTTCTTTTATAAACTTATATTTCCCTCCATCGACAAACATTATAAAACACGTTTACTTGCCATGAAATAAACACATACAAATAATTTTAACATATTTAGGCAAACCAAAAGACACACGTAATGTACAAAAAGAGATTTCCCCGAAAAAAAGAGCAAAGTAAAATATACAAACCTGCTAAACAAGCAAAAGAAAGCGAAATAAATAAACAAAACAAGCAAAAAACTTCGAGTTAAAGAATACAAATTTGAATAATTGGTTCGAGTTATGGAGAATTTCGAGTTATGGAAGTTCGAGTTACGGAAGGAGAATTGTATGTAGTTTATTGTTTTAGAGCTACTGCCAATCAAATTGGTTCGAGTAAGAGAAAATTCGAGTTAGAGAAGTTCGAGTTATGGGAGTTCGACTGTATATAAAAAAATTTTACCCCTTCTAGAAATAACTAAATTGCAAATGTGTTTCATTCTATTAGTAAAAGACGTTTAAAGCGTCTTAATGTTGCACCCGTCAGAATAGAATCGCCCAGCTATTCATTGTACATTATTTGTTAAATTTATTTAATTCTTCTTTAAATTCACTATATGTATATCAGTTTCAAATAATTTACGATAATGTCTTTCAAATTTCATTTCTTCTTTTGGAAGTTTAATTCACTATTATTCCAATTTATTTTATTCAAATTAATATTATAGGTATTATTTATTATTTGTTAAAATGGTTATTTATAACCAAAAAAATATTTTTTGCTTTGATTGGTTACGACAACCAGAATAAAATATATATGTATGTATACATATTAAATGATAATTGTTATTTTTAACCTTTACCTATAATTCATCAATATTAATGGTTATATGTTTATGATTTTTTGTCGTTTCTCTTATAACTGTTAAGGTCGATTCACCCATGCGTTCCGAACAATATTTTTGACCGGACACAAGAATGATATAAAAAGAGATTACGCCATGCGCAAGTTTTCCCGTTAGATGACGTAGCTTAACCCAAGCTAGGGTTACCTATTCTATGTATTTCCAAAATATTTAGGGCTATGTGTGTATTCTTGACTATTTTCATGAGATTGACGTGTTTTTTTTATTAATTTGTTTTTTATTTTTTAACTTCAATATTTTAGTATCACTTTGTGTATCTTCTTCAGGAAAATATTTTGGTTTTGATTTTTGATACAATTTTATAAAATTGAGAACCAAAAATTGAACTGACAACTTACATATATGAAAATTAACTCCACATGATCAAAAAAAATTCTTTAACTTAAATAATGACATTAAACCTTATACAAAGAAACAGAAAAAAAATGACAACACCCGTCACACATGTGCTTTCGTCGCAATCTCGCTGACGACTAAATAAAATGAATAGCAAATTGTTTTCTTCCAGTGTTATTTCGTCACTCTCACCAATACTACTACCGTGGGCATCAATGGTTTACACCAGTGATGTCAATTGTGGTTGTATTGCTTTACATTAGTATTAGTGAATAAAGAGACAATCGACGACTAATTGTGTACAATTGTGTACTCTCGTGGACTAAATGAAAGAGCGTAAGAATGCGTGTGAAGAATGTGTGTGAATTAATTTGCACAATTGTGCAAGGCGCTGACATCCCTGGTTTACACCATTGATGCCCACGGTAGTAGTATTGGTGAGAGTGACGAAATAACACTGGAAGAAAACAATTTTATTTAGTCGTCAGCGAGATTGCGACGAAAGCACATGTGTGACGGGTGTTGTCATTTTTTTTTTCTGTTTCTTTGTTTAACAAAAGGGAAATTTAAAATTAATGAATGTACATATTTAAGTAATACTCCTGGTGAATGTATTTATTTTAGTGAAAAATTGTATCCCACAAACTCGAAATTTTACAGGGGAAGGTTTTTTTTAAATAAAATCAGTTTGAATAAATAATATTTACATTATAAATTTTAAAATAATGGTTTTTTTCAAACTGATTTTATTTAAAAAAAACCTTTCCTGTAAAATTTCGAGTTTGTGGCATAAAAAAGTAAGCAATAAAAATAGTGTGAAACCAACAAGTTTCATTAATACATCAATAAAACACATCTTCTTACCCAAAAATTTTACCTGCTGTCACATTTGCTTCTATGTGTATAGGTTTACACATAAATTGTAGGAAAACAAGACTTTTTTTGACTTGTTTTTTAAATATTTTTACTTACTTAAGAAAAGTGTTTTCAAAGAAAAAAACCCACCGACGCGATTGGTACAGAAACAAAAATATTTTTACAAGCACAAAATACCAACAAATTATTGTGGCTATTTTTTCTTAATAATTTCTGCGTTTACGTACGTCTTTTTAACGAAAGTAAAAGTGACCCTTTTCAGGTACAAAGAATTTTTTTCACAAACAAAACACATATTGTTAGCTTAAATGCAAAACAATATAGATATTATTTGAAAATTACAAATTAATAGAATACAATATTTTTTTAAATTATATTTCTTAGCTTTTTTTAAATGTCCTATGACAAATAAGACATTGCATGTCATCAAAAGCATTTTGTAACATAAAATACTTTTCGGCGGACATCATTAATATATCGCAATAATTTCAATTTTTATGTTCACTGACAGCAGTCTCGATGAAGATTAAAATGTAAAATAAGACACAGAAGTTCTGCCAGTGTAGTTTGTCTCTCCCACTCAACATGCTGATTTCCTATTGGTTGATTGATGATCAAGCAAAAGAGCGTAAGTATACGTGTGAGTTAAATTTGCTGATATCAGCCACTACTGGGCATCTTTGGTTTACACACGTATACTTACGCTCTTTTGCTTGATCATCAATCAACCAATAGGAAATCAGCATGTTGAGTGGGAGAGACAAACTACACTGGCAGAACTTCTGTGTCTTATTTTACATTTTAATCTTCATCGAGACTGCTGTCAGTGAACATATAAATTGAAATTATTGCGATATATTAATGATGTCCGCCGAAAAGTATTTTATGTTACAAAATGCTTTTGATGACATGCAATGTCTTATTTGTCATAGGACATTTAAAAAAACTAAGAAATATAATTTAAAAAAATATTGTATTCTATTAATTTGTAATTTTCAAATAATATCTACATTGTTTTGCATTTAAGCTAACAATATGTGTTTTGTTTGTAAAAAAAATTCTTTGTACCTGAAAAGGGTCACTTTTACTTTCGTTAAAAAGACGTACCTAAACGCAGAAATTATAAAGAAAAAATAGCCACAATAATTTGTTGGTATTTTGTGCTTGTAAAAATATTTTTGTTTCTGTACCAATCGCGTCGGTGGGTTTTTTTCTTTGAAAACACTTTTCTTAAGTAAGTAAAAATATTTAAAAAACAAGTTAAAAAAAGTCTTGTTTTCCTACAATTTATGTGTAAACCTATACACATAAAAGCAAATGTGACAGCAGGTAAAATTTTTGGGTACGAAGATGTGTTTTATTGATGTATTAATGAAACTTGTTGGTTTCGCACTATTTTTATTGCTTACTTTTTTATGCCACAAACTCGAAATTTTACAGGGAAGGTTTTTTTTAAATAAAATCAGTTTGAAAAAAGCCATTATTTTAAAATTTATAATGTAAATATTATTTATTCAAACTGATTTTATTTAAAAAAAACCTTCCCCTGTAAAATTTCGAGTTTGTGGGATACAATTTTTCACTAAAATAAATACATTCACCACGAGTGTTACTTAAATATGTACATTCATTAATTTTAAATTTCCCTTTTGTTAAACAAAGAAACAGAAAAAAAATGACAACACCCGTCACACATGTGCTTTCGTCGCAATCTCGCTGACGACTAAATAAAATTGTTTTCTTCCAGTGTTATTTCGTCACTCTCACCAATACTACTACCGTGGGCATCAATGGTTTACACCATTGATGTCAAAAATAAAATGTAGTTGTATTTGTGAGTAAAAAAAAGTTACAATTACCCAACTAGCCATTTCTTAAGCGAGATATAACTTAACTGGAAAACGAAAATTTCGTTAAAAGCTTTTTTTATAGATAAAAATATTATATACCTACAACTCGCTCAAAAAAATACAAAATAAAGAGGAAAAATATTAAATATATAGTGATTTTTTTCTTTAGAGCGTAATAACTCTTTTGTTAAATTTATAGACAAAAAGCTATTGGAAATTAAGGGATTTTTTCTTTGTCGAAAATACTGCAGCATAAAAAAAATAATTCATTTATTCTTTCTTTAAATGTTTTGTAACACAAAACACATTGCATGTTGCCAAAAGCATTTAACATCATAAAATATTTTTTACACATAATTTTTCTTTTCTTGCACGTATGGTTTTTTGGGTAGTAAAAAAAACAAAAGACAAAACATCCGCTATACATGTGCTTTCGTCGCTGGCAAATCGACGACTGAATGAAAGAGAGTAAGAATGTGTGTGATTTTTGAGCTAGCACAATTGTGCAAGAAATTGAATGAATTTGACATCAATGGTTTACACATAAATTGTAGGAAAACAAGACTTTTTTTAACTTGTTTTTTAAATATTTTTACTTACTTAAGAAAAGTGTTTTCAAAGAAAAAAACCCACCGACGCGATTGGTACAGAAACAAAAATATTTTTACAAGCACAAAATACCAACAAATTATTGTGGCTATTTTTTCTTAATAATTTCTGCATTTAGGTACGTCTTTTTAACGAAAGTAAAAGTGACCCTTTTCAGGTACAAAGAATTTTTTTCGCAAACAAAACAATGCAATGCAAAACAATGTAGATATTATTTGAAAATTACAAATTAATAGAATACAATATTTTTTCCTTAATTTAGTAATACTCTTTGTGAATGTATTTATTTATTTATTTATTTGCAAATAATTCATGTCTTTGTGAACATCTTCAAAATGTTTTTTTAAATTATATTTCTTAGTTTTTTTAAATGTCTTATGACAAATAAGACATTGCATGTCATCAAAAGCATTTTGTAACATAAAATAATTTTCGACTGACATCATTAATAAATCGCAATAATTTCAATTTATGTGTTAACTCACAGCAGTCTCGATGACGATTAAAATAAGACACAGAAGTTCTGCCAGTGTAGTTTGTCTCTCGCACTCAACATGCTGATTTTCTATTGGTTGATTGACGATCAAACAAAAGAGCGTAAGTATACGTGTGAGTTTCATTTGCTGATATCAGCCACTACTGGGCATCTTTGATGTAGGTTATTTCCACATAAAATGTATCATACTTTTTCTTTAATGTTTTCAAATAACACATTTTTGGTTTGTAAAAGACCCAACATTTTTTTAACAAAAACAAAATACATACATGTGTTCAGTTGTTTTAGTAATTTTTTACAATAATTTTTGTCTACATGTCTTTTAAACAAAAAAAAAAAACAAAAAAGAGCATCAAAGAAAAAAAAAAAACAAATATATACCGTTACTAAAATTTTCAAAAATGTTTGCTTTAGCAAAAAGCAGCACACACGTTTTTACATGAACAAATCATGTACACAGCAGACACAAAGGCGCTTTTCCCATATAAAGAATTTTAATAGCGACCACAGAACGAGCAGCCTGTGTGTTTTGTTTTTGTTAATTTTTTTGTTTGGCTTTTTTTCGCTCGAAATACATTCACGCTCTCTTTCATTGAAAATAACGGTATCGTACAATAAGTAACTTATTGTATTCCATAAGTATCCACTAGTATCTGCTTTTGCGAAACAGATATAAGCAGATATGATACTCTCTTTCGCTTTTTTATCAACTTACATCCACTCTTTTACAAATCATATCAACATCAACTTATATCAGAAACACAAGAGCACTCATCCATACGCATCAACTTTAGAAAAAACACAGAAACAGATATAAACAGATACATCTGTGCAGGTCTTTAATTTGTACATAATAAATCTTCTTCATTACCTTCATCGACATCACTTACAGAGGCAGGATCTGGTGGCAGGACTAAAATATCATAAGTATCATCATCATCATTTTCCATTATGTAATTAACAGCTTCTTCAAGTCGAAAAAAGCTATTTTGACCTCTAAGAAGATTTCTGTGCGCCATAATAAAGACGATAAAAAAACCTGTAAAATTGGTGAATTTATAATTAGTATCGCCCATTGTCCCCAATTGGGGACAGTCGAATAAAACCATACCTTCAAAATAACTTTTTCACTTTTTTGTTAAATAAATGGAATTGCAAGCTTGTTTACTCTCTAAGCAAAATATTTGATCGATTAAAATGAATTTTTAAATCACTGGTATTGTAAAAACACTGAAATATGTTTAACAAAGCGGACCCAAAAAAAATACAGAATTAAACACACTAAATATTGCAACTGCTTCTTATACTACATTTACATTAGGCCGAAATCTTGTAGATTTGATTTAAAATCTTCTTCGAAATCTAGTGCGTTTACATTGTACTTTTTTGACATAACCCCACGTCTCCATGCGCTTTCGATTTGAACATGACATGACCATAACGCCGGCAGACCAACGGTATTAATTTGTTCACGTTCTTGTATGTGGCGAATACGTGTTGATGTTCATGTTCTGATTGACCACAATTTTTGTTGTTGTGGCGTTTGGTTGTATACAGAAAATACATTGTATGGCCAACATCATGGCGCATATGGATGCTTAGACGAATGTTTAGGCAACGATGGCAGCACATGGACGAAACATGAACATGAACAGTCTACACGAGTAGAATTCATGTGCGACATGCTGTTCTTACCAAGTTGATGGATGGTGGAGACGGGTAGTTAGCGAGATTTTGTTTTTATAACACAACAGCTGACTTAAAGTTTTTTCGTTACACACACAAACACAAAAAGAAATATACATTAAAAAATTTGCATTTTTAATATTTTTTTTAACAATTTTTGTTTTGTTTTTTTTTTAAATGTAATTTTTTCTTGTGCAGGGAAATATTTTTTAGTGCTATATTGTAAAAACCATAGTTGCATCATTAAGTACTACTAGATTTTGTGTAGATTTCGTCGAAATCTTGTCACGAAGTAGATTTGGTTTTGTATGGGAAATCTAGTCAAAAACAACTAGATTTGGCTCGAAATCTCGTAAGTACTAGATTTTGCGTAGGTGTAAATGTAGTATTATTTTATAACACGTGTCTCTGATTATAAACTCAACTAAGCCTTAAGAAATGTTATGTATGTTTACATTAAGAAATGTAACGGTTTAAGTAAGGGTTGCCAGCATTTGATCATGTGTACTCATATGGGGACAGTGGGCGGTAATGGGTTAATGTAAATTTTGCATTGCGTAGTAGTTGGCTTTAAGTAAGTCTATACAAGTTAACTTAAAGTTGGTTTTTTTGTAACCATTATAAATCGTGCTAATTATATATGGCCTGCAGTTAAAATAAATTGTCGGAAAGAATTTGTATCCCAAAGAATAGTGGAAGAATGTATAACAGAAAGATTGTCAGAGTCTTAAGCGGCCAATACACTTGTAATATTATTGTACAGTTGACTCTTGATAATTTGAAATTCAAGGGACCAGAGAAAAAGTTCAAATAATTGAGATTTCATATTAACGAGAGTTCAAATTAACAAGAGGAGATAGAAAAAAATTCAAATTAACAATAGTTTAATTAATATTTAAGATTTTTTATTGTGAACTTTCTTACAGTTACATATATGTTTGTACATACATATGTATAAGAACATATGTAATTATAATGAAAAAAAGTCCTTAATTTTCTTTTGAGTGAACGAATTCAATCTGTCTTTGTCCAATGAATTTTCAATTGTGATTAAAGCTGAAAAGAAACCGTCACTTGTATCCGTTCTGAGAGCGTAGGAGCGTAATGTAGTAAGACTTTTCATTTCTTCACTTAATGAAACTAGAATTGTCGGTTGCTCATCTTCGTCTGCTTCATCTTCCTCATCCAAAGAAGTCAAATTCAACAGTTCAGCGTTGAGGTTAGGGCACCATAAAAAATCTAGAACATTTTGCAGTTGCGCTTTCGCAGAACCATTTGCACCAAGCACTAAATTCCGCAAATGAGCAAAAGCAAAAAGAAAAGCAAAGAAATTTTATTTTTTATTTTACATAGCAACTGTCGATGTGTTGTGTATGCTAAAAGCAAACGATTTTAATTTTTGTTTTAAAAACAGAAACAAAATCGCATTACGATTTCAAATTATAGAGTGTAAAAAAACTAAACTTCAAATTATAGAACGCTGTCGGGCCAGATGTCATTTCTATAAAGCAGCGCATATAAACTTAAATAAATCATTGTTTTATTTATTTTATATTTTGCATAAAAAACACAGCACATTAAAATAATTCAAATTATAGAGCGTAGAGCCAAACAATTCAAATTATAGCGTGTCGGCGATAAATATGCCATTCAAATAAATTCAAATTACCAAGGGGACCAAATTACATAGATTTTTTTCAATTTATTAAATGTTTTTCAAGGGACCTGGAAAACAGTTCAAATTATCGCGAGATTCAAATTAACGAATTTCCAATTATCAAGAGTCGACTGTATATGATAGTCGCCATATTATTTCCTTTTTGTCCTATATAATGCAATAAGTCCAACAATGTTTTCATTCATTCAATAAAAAGGTGAACATAACCTATAGGAATAACATAAACAGCATTGTACAATGTTGCCAACACATTTCACTTTCTTTTCGCTGTGCAATAAAAATCAAATGTTATTTGATTGTTGCCAATATATTGTACCATCATCGAATACCACATACACATCGGCGATATAATTGTACAATACGTAAAATTGAACAATTTTATTGCAAGTGTATGAGCCCCTTTATGTGTTTTTTATTTCTTACATAATCCATTAATTTCATGTTTCAATTTTAGGTTTAGAAATTAATTTCGGATTTAGATATATTTTACAGAATATCTGAGCAAAATAAAGTTCTCCTATCTCATTTAAAATGGGCATTACTGTTCGAAAACCATGCTTTCTGGTAGAATTGGGTAGTTAGTTGTCTATAACTAGTTCCTTTATAGAACGATTTTATTATTTTCACTACCAGTAGTCTACCAAGTTTATTTTATGTACAAGTTGAAAAATATAATTCTTAAATTAAAACCAGACTTTTAAAAGTAAAGATTTATGTGTAGAAATAAGAGGCATTCATAATTTATTGCTGATATCTCAGCTATTTGTGTACCGATCTGGCCGAATTAATACATCGGACTATGCGCGATATAAATATCTTCTTTGGCAACCCATTTCAACATACCCACGGACAGACAAACTAACGGACGAATAGACAGTCATCGTTAAATTAGCTCCGCCACGTATAAGATCAGTATTGCAAAAATAACAAACTGAACAACAATATAAATTTGTTTGTTCATTTAACCGAATTTTTGTCAAGAAAAATCAAGCTTTTTCTTTTGAATGTCAAGCTTTTTGCCGATTTCGATCTGGCAAGCCCAGACAGAGGTGACAAATTTTACGCTCTTTTGATCTTTTGACAACATTTTCGACAGAAAGTTGTCGATAATGTATTTTATTTTGAATTTTTTCCTTAATTAAGGTCTGCAAGGTAGGTGTCTCGTGTCTGCCTCTTAAATAGGGAGCCACGAGAGATTAATAAAGATTTTTTAGGTACTGTCGTCGGTTTTTGGGTTTTCGATCTTTATGGAACATATTATGAGTATATATGTATGACGTAGCTCTTGACAAAAGTAGTATTAAAAATTCAAAAAAATTTACACAAAAACTTACACTAAGGTTACTCTTAAAGATCCCAAGCTCACATAAATGTCCAAAGTTGGACCCCAACTGTTAGCAAAAAATAGGTTTCGTGTAGGCAGTACTATTTTCTTTTTATTTTAAAAATGTTATTAAGAGCTTCAATTACTTGTATGTATGTACATATACAGTATAACCCGATTAATTACCCCACGCTTAAATGCCTTTCTCGGTTATTTACCTTGAGTTTAAATCCCCGTTTTTTTCTTCCATTTTTCAAACAAAAATCCACGTTTAATTGCTTTGCGCTTAATTACCCAATTCGGGTAATTGCCTTAAAAAATAAATCCCAAAACATAATTACACCTAAATTTCATTCGTTTAATTGCCTCAGTACTATTTGACAACAACACAGCAAATAACACAAAAGTAACAAAATATGGCTTCTTTGAAAGCATAAATATTTCACAATTTCATATTTACATTAAAATAAAATTTATTATGTGCTCACCAGAATAAAGTAACGTTATGAGGTTAAAATTCATATAAGAGTTATTTGTGCTGAATATTATCTAAAAAAACCAAATATGTGAGATATTTTGTCTTAAAGGGATAAAGGGAAAGGTCGCTAAATTTTAAATTACATAAACATTTAGGGCCATTATTACAACTTGAAGTTAGCTAAAGTTAGGATTAAGTTGACAGATAGTAATGTGTTATCTGTCAAAAAGCATCTGTTATCTGACGGATAGCAGCTAACGCCAAGTTGTAATAATGACCCTTAAACGGATAAAATAGCTTGAATATTTAAGGGATTGAAATTTGAATGAAAGCTGTATGTTAAAATCTGAACCGATTCAACCATATTTAATTTGCTGTAAGATATTTTGGGCGAAATTTAATCTTAATACGAACATGATTAAATAGTTTAAGGACAAAAAGAAAGAAGTTTGCATGGGGACTATGTGATATTGTAGACCGATTCTCACAATTTACATAGGTTTCGTTTTTATGACAATTAAAACGTATTTACCAAATTTTATCAAATTATCTAATAACTGTTACTTTAACTTTCCACACAAGGTTTGCATGGACAGACAGATGGACGGACGGACACGAAAAGATCACTTTAAGAAGTTTTTCTCATTCGATCGGCAAAATTTTATATAATGGCTTTTTTCTTAATTTTTGCATATAAATAAAAATTAATAGTGTTGAAAAACATTTATCTTCAACGAAAACTTTCTTTGGCTTACAATTGTAGAGTGAAAATTAAAGATTTTTTTATTTGCTGACCATGTATAAAAATATGCTTCAGAAACGTGATACATGTGTGCAATAAAAATGCAGCAATAGCTAAAATATGCAAATTATTCACAAACAGATCGATACCAAAATTCATAACAAGCTCTAAACAGATAAATATATTGTTTCTGTCCTTATTGGTCGCACAAGAAAAACCATGCAATTGCGTATTTATGGTTTCCCTGATCAAAAGTTTGTAAATATGTATGAGTATGCTTTTGTTAGTAGAATATGGCAAAACATTTCAAAAAGCATTACAGATAAAATTTAAGACAGCAAATCCCATTGCTTTTTATTGCTATCTCTTTAGATTTAGCTGATACATGTTAAAATTCCTATGTCTTAACTTTTTTCATACATCACTTAGGTATTAAAACGTATTCGCTATTACATCAATAAGGTAGTAAAACGTATTCTTATAGTAACCTCAACGAGGTATTTAAGCGTATTCGTTTAAATGCTTACCCAGCACAATTACCCAAAAATATTGGCATTTTTGGCGTGGTAATTATCCGTGGAATACACATATTAGGTTGCGCCTTTTTTCATACTATGTTTCGCAAAAAATTAGGCTGATCCCACGAAAATAATCTGAAGCCATTAATGAGCCCATTCAAATTTTAACATTTTGCAATTATTCCGGTATTTTACTCTAACACGTTTATCATCCACCCATGCTATCCTTCTGACCCTAATTTAAATTTTTGCTTTTCTAAGCATGTTCATCTTCAAATCTGAGTTTTTCGTACATTTTGGCAAACTAAAGCAGTTCTAAGCGTTTATTAACAGTGAGTTATTTGATTCCTAAAGTGGAAATTAAATCGGGGAGCCCTTCCCTAAATTCAAATTCAATGTTTTTCACTTTATTTTAGTTAGAGATGTAATTAAGTCCACTTTCGGAAATCACATTAGTTCGCCTTAAACCCTAACGAATAATACTATTATAGGGAAATTTGTTCTTCCATAGTTTTATAAGGGAAGAAAGCTGTCTGATAAAATTCGACTAGATCGGTTTAAAACTGACCATAGGCCCTATATAGGGGCCCCTTTCGAAAAACACTTTAATACGCCTAAAACCGCAACGAATTGTGCTGCTGCATAAAAATTTGGTCTGTCATAGTTTTATAAGATAAGAACTCACTCCGCCAAATTTGGGTAAAATCGGTCCATAATAAACGATAGGCCCCATATTAATCCTACACTGGGAAATTATTTAAATACGACTTATGCCCGTAATTTCTACAAAAAGATATTTAGCTGTGTGTAGATATCTATGGTGTAATGTACTTTTCCAATTTTAAAACGCGTTTCTTACCTATGTGCTGTCAGATATAGCCATTTTTCGCCAAACGACGCGATTTTGAAACGTGTTTAGCGGTGGGATTTTCCATTTGGCGACTTGTTTTTGGCGATTTTTGATATAACTGGCGATTTATTTGGCTTTTTTTTACCATTTATATTATTTCAGCTATTTTTTAACAGTTTGTCATTTTTTGTTATCATAACTTAATTAAAAAAATGTGGCAACTTTTTTCACATGATTTTTGTTTTGTTATCATTTTAAGTGAATTTTATTTATATTCAGTCACTATTTAATTCTAAATGTGTGTATGCAGATCAAAACACACACAAACTGAAAAAAGATCTCTATTTTATGTTATTAAAAAAAGTTTTTGGCGATTTTTGACTGAAATATTACACTAGCTTTTCTTTTGTATGCAAAATTTAATATAAAAAAAAGTTACGATAACTAAACAAAATTGGCGATTCTGACATCCGGTTTGGCGATTGAGCTCAAAAAAATCTGACAACCCTGCCTACTAGTTAAAGTGTAGTGTATTTTACACCATGAATCAAAAAAACAAGACTGCGCACTCAGCCGTACAAAAAAATTTTCTACTGCGCACCTACGTCATCATAGACTAAAAATGAGTGTTTGTTGTAAAAAAATGTAAGACACACACAAATGCACATACACAAATTCTATTTCTTCGTCACACACAAAAATAACGGACCTGCGCAATCTTGCTTCTTTGATTCATGATTTTACACCATCGATTTCCATAATAAACGATAGGCACAATATAAAATCCTCTCCTACAAATAACTCTAACACGCCTAATAATATTTCTTAAACAAATCATGAATTTTTATTTACGTACTTGTTTATTATGACCTTTGGACATAAACATAAATCAATTTATTTTCAAAAGGAGCAAATATGAGCAGGATTTTTTTCATCTGTAGTTATTGAAATGTTTATATTTTTATTAAATAGAAGTAACTTTACTTAACTCACTGCTGATATTTCTCCAAATTTGCCGATTTTTAGCCTATTTCGCAAATAACATAAAAAATGCATACACAGACTTAATATAAAAACGAAAAAATAATCTCAATATTCTAAAGTTGATGGTTCCATTATTACTTGTTACTTCACACTTACTTTTAAAAATAGATATATGTGTATTTTAAAAACATAAAAAGTTATTACATTGGATATATTAGCAGCATAAAGGATAATGATTCAAATAGATTTTTTGGCTAGTAATGTAGAATTTTGTTGTACTTTAATGTGTTACAAAAATTTGTACTGCAGCTGTATTCTGTAATTCGCTTAAGCTAAATTTCTATCGCGATTAATACCATGTTCACACGGACAGCAATATTCGTGATTCGCTCTCCTATTCCTGTCTCGCGCCCCAAACATGATTGAAACAACATGTTTTGCCGTACAAAATTATGAGAGCGAAACAGGTCGTCTCAAAAAAAAATCAAAACAAAATAAAAATTGTTATTTAATAAAATAAAGTGATACCTAATTATAAAATAATATTACTAATAAGAGTATTAAATAATATATTTTTAACTTTTAATAACTAGCTTCAGAGAGCGAAACGAGTGGTTTATATCGTCGTATGAACATAGCATTACCGACTTTTGGCTACGAATGCAGTTCTGTAACGTGCATTGCTAAATTTGGCAATGCCATAAATATTTAATTCGCCGCAATTTTAATGTCATCGCTAAAATTTTTTAAAATTAAATTCGAAGGCATTTAAGCGATCGAGATTTAGCTTTAGCTAAGCGAATTACAGAATGTGTTTTTTGGAATTAATTTCCATTTTTGGTAACAAATACTCCTCAATGTTATTCTTCGTATTCCCCTTTATAAAGTCTATCATATGAAAGCCTTTTATAATGCCTGTAAAAAGAAGGAAGTGTGAAAGTGCTTGCTTCCAATGATAGCCTGTGTAAAAAAATTGTTATTGAATGCGGTGTGGAGTGCTTGTCTCAGCTAATAAGGCTTTAAATAAGGCCTCTTTACTCATTCTTTTCACCGCTAAGATACTGTAGACATTACAAAAACCATGACAATTTTAAATAAATACATGAGAATACCCTTTTCACCTGTGGTGAAAGGTATAACAAAACAAAAAAATTGTGTTCAAAACTAAACATAATTTTAACTAACATAAATTAATATAAATATTGTTGCTTAAAAGTGAAAAGAAACATATCAAATTAAATAAATTTAAACAAAGACTTTTAACTACATATTTCGCTTGTTGAAACAGTTGAGTTAGAAAAGTTATTGAGACAGTTGTTGGCACAGTTAATTTTTTGATACATTCATACATATTATGACTCTGAACACCTTTTTAGGCCAATAATTTTTTTTTTTGTAAAGTTTACAATCAATATCTTCAAATTTTGCAAAAAAAAATTTTAAAATTTAATTGACAAAAACACCTTTTTTAAGGTATGGGTGTTTTGGAACGTCAGTTGCAAAGCAACTTAAATGAAAGCTACACTGCAAACGTGAAGAATGACAACCTACACCACTCGTCATATGTGTAATCATTAACATCGTGACAGACCGACCTAAACAAGAGCGGTAAGCGTTTTCTAAATGTATACCGAAAATGTTTATGTATGCAGCAAACCATAACTCCGCGGCGCACAATGGGAGATTTTAGAAAAAAAATTAAAAGTAATTCTGTATTTTGTAAACGATAAGTCCGATCGGAATAAAATTTCCGGTAGCAATTTACACAAAATTACAACAGTTATTAATTTATTAAATAATATTTAAAAAACTTTACTAATATTTTAACCAATTTTCTTAATTGACATGTTTGTAAATAGTCATATTAACAATTTACTTAGTTGAAAAAAAATATTGGGTGCAAAAATTCCAAATAAAATTTTAACCCATTTTCATCCTCTGTTCGCACTTGCGAACAGAAAACTTATTCATTTTGATCGGTAATTTTTTCTGCTTTTTTAAACTGTTATGGTTAAATTTTTATAGAATACGTATCGTATGTATTCTTAGCTTAAATAAACAGTAATTAACAATTTTATTGATAATATATTTTTTAAGCCACACGTCATTTTTCTACACCATATATTTTAGAGGGTTTTCATTTAGCTAATCATATGTATAAATTGTACAAAAATTAAAATTGTAACTATGCAGTTTTTACAGCAAAGAATGAAAAAACTAAAATTAAAACAAAAATCTAAGAAAAAATAACAACAAAGTTGATTCAGGCAGAGGTAAATGTTGGTGTTCGCAAGCGCGAACGTTGGCTGCTATTCAACATATAAAATAACCTTTTGGTTGCATGTGTTTCTTTTTTTTCTACAAGTAACGGTACTGATTCTAGCTATTGAATACGCAGAAAAAAAGATTTTTTATTCAATATTGTGTAGCAAGTATGTTGAAACTTATTCAGTGGAGTAAAAAAGTGTTGTGGTCTTTAGTTTTATGTCGCCTAGTTGTGAATTTTGTTGTGTTTTTAGTGTTTTAAAAGCTTGAAGTCGTATTTTGAATAAAAATGACGCGTAAAATTTTGACAATTGAAGAAATAATGGCTATAATTGAGGACGAGGATGATGGTGTGGACACCGTTTGTATACTCCCACCAGATAGAATCGATGATCTAACAGATGAGGAATACATAGACGATAATGAAATTCCCATAAATGATAACGTATATTTATCTACATTTTATTATTTCCAATACATACTTATATGTATGTCTGTTTATGTATTTCGTTTTGAATTTAGCAAACAGCTTTGCAAGAAGTTGCTGGATCGTTTGAAATATATGGCCGAAATCAGGAGGAGACTTTACAAGAGGAGCCTTTGCAGGATATTGATCAACCAACAACTTCTGCAGAAGCCATAAGAAAAACAAAACGTGTCAAAATAATGGACAGTTCCAAACGGACATTTGAGGATCCTAAATGGACACATCGGACTGATAGATCAGGAAAATTGCAGCAAAAATAATTTTTTTTTAAGTTTCAAAGCAAAAAATAATTATGTTGAATAGCGGCCAGCGTTCGCGCTTGCGAACACCGGTTTCTGACGGTCTCAGTAGGGCTAGGTGAATTTTGTGAACGGATTTGAATTCAGGAACCTCAAATTAGCTAAGAACTCGAATTTCATTGAAATCGGACTACATTTATGTTTCGCGGCCGGAAATGGGTTAAACAATTAAATATCGGGTGTTTTTTCCAACCTGCATGAGAGGTTTTGATATCGATAATTATGGTTTGATAGTTAAGAATGCCAACAGCGTTGACGTTTCTGTTCAGTAAGGTTTGTCAAGTCATCATAAATCTGTTTTATCACCATCCCACTTACTTTATGATACTACTTCCAATTAATTTTGCTTACATAAGAATTTTATTACTATTTTAAAATTAACGATATTTTATAAAATAAAAGTGCAACCCTGAATTGTAAAGCGGTCCATACACTTGCAATATTATTATATATGATATTCGCCATATTATTTCCATTTTGCCCTATATTATGCAATTAGTCGCACAATGGTTTCATTCATTCAATAAAAAGGTGAACATAACCTATAGGAATAACATAAACAGCATTGTACAATGTTGCCAACACATTTCACTTTCATCTCGTTGTGTAATAAAAATCAAAAGTCATTTGATTGTTGCCAATATATTGTGCTACCTTCAAATATCCCATACACATTGGCGATATTATTGTACAATACGTAAAATTTAACAATTTTAAGCCGCTTAAAAAAGTAATAATTAATAAAGTAACATGTAACAGCATACTCAATATTTGATGAATCCGACGTGATTCTAAAAATAAAAGTTTTTTAGAACACAGAACAATTAAACAAACTTGTGATCGTTTGTTTAATTTATAAAAAAACTTAAATTTTAATGTTCATTGGTTGCTGCCGCACACGCTACTGCCGATATTAACATACACCACAAGCTGCAAATAACGAAGCTGCGCAAATCGCAAGAGTATCAGTACGGATTCCTCTGTTCTGGCTTAATCCAAATGTGGATAGCATACATGTACGACACATTAAAGGCACGACTCTTGGAACATTATGATGTCTCAGAGAAGAAATGCTTTTGCAGGATTTGGAACTTGGCGACATGCGTCCAACACAATTGCTTCTTGAGATTAAGCCGGCAACGAAATGAACGACAACATGCTCAAATCTGTCTGGATAAGCCCAATACCACCAAATGTAAGTACCATCATTTCAATAAGTTGTGATCCGCTTGACAAATTAGCTATACCCGCTGACAAAATAATTGCGGTAAGCGATTTACCTCAAGTCAATGCAGTTTCTGTGCCACGAAACGTATCATCAACACAATCAATACTAGAACAACAGATCAGCTTACTTGTCAAAGTGGTGGCTGAGTTAAAAACAAAGTTTTCCCAACTTCCACGAAGCAGATCACGCTCCCGTGAAGCCGAATCAAATGAAGTATGTATGCTGGTACCACCGCAAATACGGCGACAAATCAAAACATGTCGTCAACCCTGCAAATACGCAAAAAACTAAATAGTCTGTCCGGCGAAACGGTTACCGAAAGACAAGCTACAAATAATTGTCGTCTAATTATAAAGGACAAAAATTCGCAACTTAAATTCCTAATTGACACTGGTGCCGAGGTAAGTGTGATTCGTTCTTTACCCACACAACGAAAATATCCACAAACAAATTCGCATTTATATGCTGCTAACCATTCCCTAATAAAAATGTTTGGTGAAAAAACACTTACACTAAACTTGGATTTTCATCGTGATTTGAAATGGAAATTCATAATAGCCGGTGTCACGCAACCAATAATCGGTACAGACTTTTTATCGTTTTACAACTTGAGTTCAACATACTTCAGCGCAAGCTCGTAGATAGTTTAACCAACGTGAAAACAATTTGTTCTTTATGCAAGAATGGTAATTTGCAAAAAAGGTTTCGTTTTGTAACGAACTTGACCAATTGGCCCTGTCCTTGTATGGAAATTGGCTATCTTGTATTACCAGCCATGCTCAGTGGTGGGAGTGGTTCTTTTCCAACAAAGACAAGTAAAAATTCGCAACACAAAAGTAAATTATATAAGATAGCTCTTATAAAAAAAATAAAATAATAAAAATATCTGTGAGAATACATGATAGTGATCTACTTTTTTTTTAATCTAGATGGTAATTGATTACATCGGTATACATCATCCTATCTTTGATAATTGCATATGCTTAAACTGTAATTAATCTATCCATATTTCATACCTTTCGTGATTTAATGAAAATTGGTTTAAAATTTCATCATAATATAATATAGTTTTATTAACATCTATATGTAGTAATTAAAGTTTTTTTTTTTTTTAAATTATTTTTAATTATAAGTTATATAAAAGAATAAATTGCTTTTATTAATTTTTTTGTTTGTTTAATTAATTCTAATGTGATACAATGTTTATAAGCAAAATTTGAAAGTTTATATACAAATGATTAGAAACATAAAATAAAATATGTATGCATCCATGGTTTATTTTTTTTTTCTATTTAATTTTCGTCATCAATCTTTTGGTGATTATGTAAGTATGTATGTTATTTATTTGTTTAATATTTGTTTAATATTTTAATAAATTGAAATAGATATTTTAAAATGTACTTACAGTTTACACTTCCAACGTCGACAAGCGCTTGATGACAGGAACTGCACCATTGTAAGTTTTGTTTATCTTCTTTTAATAGTTAAAGTGTGGTGAAATTTAGTTTTGTGTTAATGTATGAAAATTCGAATTTAAGAAAAAAATTAGTCAGAAAGTAAAAACAAAGATAACATAATAAAAAAAAACAAATCAAAAGTATATAAAATTACTCATACATTATGAAGTTATTAATATAAACGACACTTAACCAACAAAAAAAAAAAATTGAATTTAATATTATAATAATGGTTTACAAGAGTTCATCCCCAAAGTAAATAGGACCATTGTTAACTCTAATTTGTAATTTAATTAAAAAAAATATTTCGTGATGCGGTTTCTTAGCTTTTAAAATTGTATTTTAGAAATTATATATATTTTTTATTTGGTGAATTTATCTTCGTCTGATGATAATTTTTGGTGGTTATTTTTGCCTTTCGCCGTTTTAAATTAAACAACTTCTCAACTGCAGTCTTAGAATGGATGCTGTGGTATATGGGAATATTTAACACCCAAAATTTCCGTTAAAAAGTTGATCCTTGTTTGCAATGAGATGGTTTAGCAAGAAATTGTCAATCTCTTTTTTTTTTCCTTTTTTTTTTTATTTAGATGGCCCAAATATCAAATAGAATTTTTCTTTTCCTCTTGTTTTTAGAATTAAAAATAATTATCTTTTGGGCTGAATTTTAAATTTTTCCTTTCCCAACGAAAAAAAATTGTTTTATGATTTTTTTTTTTTTCAAATTTCAAATTTTATTTTAAATATAACTCAAAGCTACTTCTATTTTTTTCCCTCATTTTTTAAATATATGGTTCACAAATCGTCCTCATAAAACAGATTTATTTCAATGTTTACAGAAGAAATAAATCTGAAAAGGGACAAAAAAAAATTATTTAAATATTAGATGTATTAAGGACCTACATTTATTTCCAAATATCCTTTAAATGATAAATCGAGATATTTTTCCCGTTCAAATCCTCAAGTTCATAATAAACATGTCCAACCTTTCTTATTACTTTTGCCTTAACTCCTATGGGAGCAAGTTTTGCACTAAATCTTTTTACTAATGAACTTTGAACAAAATTTCGATGAAAGACTTCTTCACCTACAGTAAATTCCCTCTTCTTGGATCTTAAATTATAAATTCTCTCATTTTTTTTATATGCCTTTCTCAAACGTTCTTGAATTGATTCTCTAAGAAGATAAAACTCATCCTGACGTAACAAACAGTTCACTGATTCATTTAATAATTGCGTATTCTTTAAGAGTCTATAGTCCTGGCCATGCGTGATCATCATTTGACCAAACACTATTTGATATGGAGTATTTTCCGTAGATTGATGTAGACTATTTCTCAGTGCACAATTCACACTACTTATAAACACATCCCAATTCTGATGATTATCTTGAACATAGGATCTTAATGCCTCATTCACAGACCGATTTACCCTTTCACTAGCATTAGCCTGCGGGCTATATATAGCAGTTTTTTTGTGTGTTACGCCATATTTCTGTAGAAATTTTTCGAAATCTTTACTTCGAAACTGCGAGCCATTATCTGAGACGATTATTTCAGGCACCCCGTATGTATCAAAAATATCCGTTTTTAAATAATCAATTATACTAGAAGAAGTAAACTTACGCAATGGTTTTAAACATGTAAATTTTGAAAAATGATCCAATAAAATAAATATTCCTATATTCCCCCTTTTAGAGCGAGGTAATGGTCCTATCAGATCTATATACCACTGTTGAAAAGGCCTTTGCGTTTCCGTCATTTGTCCCATTGGTGGTTTTAAAGTCATTGTAGGTGTCTTTGATGTTTTACATTTATCACACTTACTTATAAAATTTTTCACATCGACTGTGAGTCCTGGCCAATAGAAAAATCGTCGTACTCGTTCTAAAGTTTTAGCGATGCCAAAATGTGCCGATGTTGGAATATTATGAGCTGCGTACAAAATTCCATTTCTTAACTCAATGGGAACAAGTAGTTTCCAAGAATCTTTTTCATTAATGTAAGGTGTTGAAAATTCAGTTTTCTTATAAATAAATTTACCTAAAATTTTTACATCTGAAATGTCGGATTTTAATAACTCGTTTCTTAATTGTGAATACTCACAACCATCAAACGCTTCTGAGTCCAAATTTATTGAAGGTAATACTTCCAATTCTACTACAGCTATACCACTCTCATCGCAATCAAAAGATCTAGACAAGGCATCTGGTACAACGTTGTCTCTTCCTTTCCTATGTTCAATTGTGAAATTGAACCCTTGTAGTTTAAGAGCCCACCTCGCTAAACGCCCAGACAAATCCTTCTGCCGCATTAGCCACTTAAGGCTAGCATGATCCGTTATAACCTTAAACTCATGCCCTTCAATGTAAGCTCTAAACTTTTTTATTGCAAGAACGACAGCAAAGCATTCAAGTTCCGTAACTGTATAGTTACGTTGTGCCCTATTAAGTTTTTGCGACATAAAGGCTATAGGCCTTTCATTCCCATCATTGTCAACTTGAGCTAGAACAGCGCCAACCCCATATGCACTTGCGTCACATTGTAAAATAAAAGGTTTGTCAAAATTAGCATGAACCAGTACTGGTGCGGTTGTTAATTTACTTTTTAGGGTATCAAATGAATTTTGAGCCTCCAATGTCCATTTAAAAGATTTCTTCTTTGAAAGTAGTTCAGTTAAATGAAATGTTATATTGGCATAGTCATCGATAAACCGCCTGTACCAGCCGGTCATCCCTAAAAACTGTCTTAACTGACGTATAGATTTGGGTACTGGAAACTTTACAATAGCTTCAACTTTAGCAGGATCAACTTTTAGAGATCCACCACCAACAATATACCCAAGGTACTGAACTTGCTTGATTGCAAAACTACTCTTTTTAATATTAATTGTTAAACCAGCCTTTTTAAGTTGTGTGGATACTATATTTAAATGGTTCAAATGTTCGTCAAAGTCCTTTGAAACGATAAGTAAGTCATCAAGGTATACAAATACATTTGATTTTAAGTCATACGGAATAACGATGTCCATGAGTCTGCACATAGTCTGAGGTGCATTACACAATCCAAACGGCATCCGAGTAAATTGATATAATGGCCGATTAGGAATTGTGAAGGCAGTCTTTGGTTTTGAAGCTTCGTCTAGTTTTATTTGCCAAAACGCATCTTTTAAATCTACTTTCGAAATAAAATAAACTGGAGGAAGCCTGGAAATAAGTCCGTCTATGTTAGGTATCGGATAAGCGTCCTTTTCAGTCACAGAATTAAGTTTTCTACTGTCCACACAAAACCGAACTTTTCCTGGTTTGACAATTAATACTCCTGGTGATGACCACGGAGAAGTTGGGCATTCTTCTATAACTCCTAATTCTAACATCCGGTCAATTTCTCCACATAAAATTTTCTCTCTTGCTGGTGAAATAGGATAAAAACGTTGCTTTATTGGAATAGAATTACCGGTATTAATATTATGTTGAATATAGTCCGTACATCCTAATCCATCTCTCTCAGAATTGGGAAAAGACTCAATAATCAAATCCAGTTTACGTTTCTCAATTTCTGTGAGAGAAATTCTATCAGATTCTATGTCACAATTTTTACTAGCCAGTTCAGCAATATAATCAGTAGCAGAAATAATTATATTAAACTTATCCCAAAAGTCTATACCGCAGATAACCTCCTGTTTTATAGATGGAATTACTAAAAACTCAATTTTTTCAGTTCTATTACGAAAAGTTACATCCACAATAATAGTGCCCGTTATATTTTGTTTATGTCCATCAGCTGTCCTAACACAACCATGGCAACTTTTAAAAGCTAAATGATTTTGAATGTCATCCGCAAGTTTCCCGCCAAAAACACTCTTGTTTGCTCCACTATCTAATAATGCAAAATATAATTTGTTATTAATATCTAAATTAACAAATGGCCTATTATCTCCTTTTTTATTTACAATTGCTGAAATAATAAATTTTCTAAAAGTTTTTAATTTTTCCCAAAAATTTCTCATTCTAGCTACATTACGTGTATATTTTTTAAATGTTTTATTCTTTTCTCTATCGTAAGTTAAAAGCTGGGCAGTTGATACATCCGGTACAGAGAAATTTTTATTAAAATTTGAATCTTTATTAAATAATTTTAATTTTTTCGAGTAATATTGGGATGTCCTTTCTTCTGATAAAGGACATCCTTCTTCAAGTTTCCCTGAATTTTGCAGTTCGCACAATTGGGTCTATATGTGTCCTTAATTCCACAGCCATAACAAAAAATTGTTCTTTCTTTTAAACAATTTTTATACGTATGTCCTGTTTCGCTGCAATTCCAACATATTAGTAGTTTACTTACTGCACATACGTCTACTTCAATTTCATCAACATTATCTTTTTCTGAATCGAAATCCAATTCCGCCACTTGTTTCTTTACCATAAAATTCCTCGAACTATTGTTTAACCTCATGTCATTCATAAACCGCTCATGTTTTCGAACTTCTCGTCTTAACTGTGAAATTTGCGTTATATTTACATGCAATAACTCATGTCTAATTTCAGGTTTGAGATTTCGCAAAATTGTTTCACATAGTTCACTATCAGACATTGGTGTATAAAGTTTATCAGACAAATTTAGCATAGCATCTAAATAATCGTCAAATACTTCATTTACCTTTTGCTTTCTTTTCCTAATATCTTCACGTGTATCAAAATCGGTATATTCAGATTTATATTGTTTCCGCAATGCATTAGTAAGGGATAACCAAGTTATGTCATTGTTTGCCGATGGTATCGCCAAAACCAATCTAAGGCCTTTCCCTCAAAAAGACTATAGACGTGCTCACACAATAAGCGAAAATTTCCGTTCAAAGTGTTTGATGCTAAAATGTTTACCCTATAAATAAATTCTTCCACGTCAATATCATCCGGACGAGCACTAAATTTTATACGCCAGTTTCTAATTATATTTAAGACCTTTTCCGAATTCTGATTAATTAAAGAAAACTCACAGTTCTCTGAACGAAAAGTTTCTCTATGTTGTCCCGTATGTCGAGCTTGGCCGAATGAATGTGATGCCTCAGGTAAAGCATTGTGTCGCGATTCATTATTGATGGGCAAATTTACATTCCCTAACATCGAACTAATTTCGCCAGTTATCTCTGTTCTAAAACTTTGCAGTGATTCTGAAATAATTCGCATTATTCTATTCTCGTCCACTGTAGAATTTCCAGCATCTTCAGTAGGCCTACCTGGCTCACTTTCCTGAACTAAATTGATATTATTGTCTGTGTTTGTATTGTTAAAATCTAGCATATTCGCTCTAGATCTAGTTATAGGTCCAGTCATGTTAGGAAAATTTGTATTTCTCATTTCAACTACGAACGATGCATTAGTCACATCATTAGGACATTCCGCCGTTAAATCTTCTCTACTGCGGACGAGAGGCATGGCAACCAAAATAACAATTATAATATATATCCGAAAAGTAAAGAAACCAAATAAAAATTTTGATGAGGAAAAAAAAACACAAAAAAAAAAAAAAAATTACAATACTTATCAAAAAGTAATTTCAATTTTTGGGAATACAAAATTTTAATTTCAAAAGATTTTGTTATTCGTGCTTAATTCCCAGTTTTTATTACTGATAAAAACACTTGAAATTTATTGTTGATGGGATAAGCTATTCCTATGCGCATTTCACTGGTTGCTTAGGCCAGATCATCAGGAAACTTCATCCATAACGTTTTAGAAAAACTAAAGATATTAAACCAAATAAAACTGTTAAGCGTATAAGACTTATAGCAACAGTTCTACTTGTAATAATATCAAAGCTTAAACAAAACACATCAACAATAAACAGTGGGTTTATCTCATCTTACATTCCCCACTACAATTAGTTGAAATTCTCTCAACATTAATTGTAGTTGTAAGTAGGTTAAGAAAAACAAAATAAAAACAACAACAACAACTTTACAAAAGATGTTGACAATTAAGTGTTTTTTTTTTCAGGCCGTGCACTGCCCGTTTATTATCAAAAAGTAATTTCAATTTTTGGGAATACAAAATTTTAATTTCAAAAGATTTTGTTATTCGTGCTTAATTCCCAGTTTTTATTACTGATAAAAACACTTCTAAAACGTTATGGATGAAGTTTCCTGATGATCTGGCCTAAGCAACCAGTGAAATGCGCATAGGAATAGCTTATCCCATCAACAATAAATTTCAAGTGTTTTTATCAGTAATAAAAACTGGGAATTAAGCACGAATAACAAAATCTTTTGAAATTACAATACTTTATAAAAAAAAATTATTTTAAGCACTCGGTTATAAGATTAAATAAACTATCACTACTCAGTATGAAATTCAGAATAAATTATGTTCGTATTTTTTTTTTTTTTTTTTTTTTAATGCAGCTATCATTTGAAGTATTATGGAAATATCAAATGTCTCACAGCAAAAAAAAAAAATTAATAAAAAGGTATGGAATATTTCCTATTAGTGTATGTTTTTAACCTCTTATTTGTAAAAACAAAATTCTTCTACACAGAGAAATAACCACTCAAAATAAAGACAAATAAATATATTTATTTATGAGTATGGTCACAAATTAATTCGTGATCCAAAAATTCTCAAATAAATCCATATACATATTCTTAAAAGAATCGAAGGTAATCTCTATAAGTATAATCCCAAAATTGTTCAGGAATTAAAACTCTTATATCAATATACTTCCCAAAAACATAAAACATCAAATTCAATATATTTGTATTGTTTTTACCTAAGTAAAATTACAAAAATTCAAAATATATTGATAATGGACAACAAACTCAAAAAAAAAAAAAAAAAAAAAAAAAAAAAAAAATTAGAAATCAAAAGGAACCTCAACATCACGATTGAATTTGTTATTGATCAATTCATTGGCCAATAATAATCTAAGGCTGTTACTTTCGTTGAGGCCCCACGTTGGGCGCCATTAAATTTATGTAACGAACTTGACCAATTGGCCCTGTCCTTGTATGGAAATTGGCTATCTTGTATTACCAGCCATGCTCAGTGGTGGGAGTGGTTCTTTTCCAACAAAGACAAGTAAAAATTCGCAACACAAAAGTAAATTATATAAGATAGCTCTTATAAAAAAAATAAAATAATAAAAATATCTGTGAGAATACATGATAGTGATCTACTTTTTTTTTAATCTAGATGGTAATTGATTACATCGGTATACATCATCCTATCTTTGATAATTGCATATGCTTAAACTGTAATTAATCTATCCATATTTCATACCTTTCGTGATTTAATGAAAATTGGTTTAAAATTTCATCATAATATAATATAGTTTTATTAACATCTATATGTAGTAATTAAAGTTTTTTTTTTTTTTAAATTATTTTTAATTATAAGTTATATAAAAGAATAAATTGCTTTTATTAATTTTTTTGTTTGTTTAATTAATTCTAATGTGATACAATGTTTATAAGCAAAATTTGAAAGTTTATATACAAATGATTAGAAACATAAAATAAAATATGTATGCATCCATGGTTTATTTTTTTTTTCTATTTAATTTTCGTCATCAATCTTTTGGTGATTATGTAAGTATGTATGTTATTTATTTGTTTAATATTTGTTTAATATTTTAATAAATTGAAATAGATATTTTAAAATGTACTTACAGTTTACACTTCCAACGTCGACAAGCGCTTGATGACAGGAACTGCACCATTGTAAGTTTTGTTTATCTTCTTTTAATAGTTAAAGTGTGGTGAAATTTAGTTTTGTGTTAATGTATGAAAATTCGAATTTAAGAAAAAAATTAGTCAGAAAGTAAAAACAAAGATAACATAATAAAAAAAAACAAATCAAAAGTATATAAAATTACTCATACATTATGAAGTTATTAATATAAACGACACTTAACCAACAAAAAAAAAAAAATTGAATTTAATATTATAATAATGGTTTACAAGAGTTCATCCCCAAAGTAAATAGGACCATTGTTAACTCTAATTTGTAATTTAATTAAAAAAAATATTTCGTGATGCGGTTTCTTAGCTTTTAAAATTGTATTTTAGAAATTATATATATTTTTTATTTGGTGAATTTATCTTCGTCTGATGATAATTTTTGGTGGTTATTTTTGCCTTTCGCCGTTTTAAATTAAACAACTTCTCAACTGCAGTCTTAGAATGGATGCTGTGGTATATGGGAATATTTAACACCCAAAATTTCCGTTAAAAAGTTGATCCTTGTTTGCAATGAGATGGTTTAGCAAGAAATTGTCAATCTCTTTTTTTTTCCTTTTTTTTTTATTTAGATGGCCCAAATATCAAATAGAATTTTTCTTTTCCTCTTGTTTTTAGAATTAAAAATAATTATCTTTTGGGCTGAATTTTAAATTTTTCCTTTCCCAACGAAAAAAAATTGTTTTATGATTTTTTTTTTTTTTCAAATTTCAAATTTTATTTTAAATATAACTCAAAGCTACTTCTATTTTTTTCCCTCATTTTTTAAATATATGGTTCACAAATCGTCCTCATAGTTTATTATTCAAAACGATTCATATATGTGACCTTCTCCGAGAAAAGGGACATAATGTGTCAAAAAACGGGTTCCGTCTTAAGAGTGGATTCTGGTACCTAAAAGGGTGTAGAATAAGATGAAATGAGTTAGATTTCTGATAAAAATTTATTTACCCCATAAAAACGTTCAAAACGAACTTGGGAAAATCGATAAAAATGAGAAAAACAATAAAATGATGAAACTTTAAATGCGTGTTTCTCAAAACTTAATTTTCACACACTAGGTCCCTTTTCTCGGAGAAGGTCACGTTTGTATGTAAGTCAAAATAAAATGCATCATATTGTAACGAAAGATCAACCCGTTTTTGCTAAACCAAGACGGCTATGCCCTGAAAAGTTGAAAGTGGCCAAATTCGAAATACAAACCCCAATGGATCTGGGTATATGTCGCCCTTCAAGAAGTCATTTGGCGTAACCTTAACAGATGGTTCAAAAAAAGAATGGTGAGTGGAGACCGTGTGGCGATTTCCGGTGACTCAATAGTATAACGGAGGCTGGTCGCTATCCTATTCCCCACATTCAGGATTTTACACATTTTGTACATGGCCGTGAAATTTTTTCCATCACGGATCTACGCAGAGCGTATCACCAGATACCCGTGGAGCCAGGGGACGTACCTAAAACGGCCATAACGACCCCCTTCGAATTCCCATATGTGTATCGACGTACGTAACGCCGGACAAATTTTTCAACGGTCCATGAACCATATCCTACGTGAATTCGATTTCGCCTAGCCCTATAAAGACGACATTTCGGTCGCTTCCAAGAACATAGAGGAGCATCGTGAACACCATCAAAATGTTTTTCGGACAAGAGGTGAAGTTTGTAGGATTTTTAGTAAATAAAACGGAGTTCGGACTCCACCTGATCGTATTAAGGCCTTGGTCGAGTACCAACTACCTGAAAGTGTTTGTAATCTATAAAGATTTCTCGGCATGATGAATTTTTTCCGTCGATTTTTGCCTAAAGCAGCCACACACTAGGTCCTTTTGTGTCGATTTATTAAAGGCAATAAAAAAACGATCAGTCTGTAATTGATTGGACTGATGAGACAAGACGGGCATTTGAAAATTTTAACACTTCTCTTTGTGAGGCCACGTTACTAGTGTTTCCGAAACCCAATGAACCATTGGGCATTACAGTAGATACATCAGAAACCGCCATGGATGCCATTTTACATCAACTCGACAACAGCATATGGCAGCTCCTAAGTGTCAATTATGAACGGTTAAGCCCAGCACAACAAAAATATAGTACCTACGATAGGAAACTGCTGGGGGTCCAAAAAGCTGTTAAGTATTTTCGTCACATGGTGGAAGGCAGAAACGTTTGTATTTACACCGATCATAAGCCCTTTAAATACGCTTTTCATCAGAAATTAGAAAAAGCAACACTACGACAAGCCCGCTATCTTGATTTTTTTGGTCAGTTCACGACCGACATCCGTTATATACCTGGCAGGGAAACATTAAAGCCGATACCCTCTGACAACATCAAATATTGACTACGCTGAACTTTCGAAAAGTCAAATGAACGACGAGGAGCTAAAACAATTTTAAGATGACAACACAAATTTTAAAATTAAAAAACTTTTATTTTTAGAATCACGTCGGATTCATCATATATAGAGTATGCTGTTACATGTTACTTTATTAACAAAACAAAACTTGTGCATCTTAAGCGGCTCATGCACTTGCAATAAAATTGTTAAATTTTACGTATTGTACAATTATATCGCCAATGTGTATGTGATATTTGAAGGTGGCACAATATATTGGCAACAATCAAAAGACTTTTGATTTTTATTACACAACGAGATGAAAGTGAAATGTGTTGGCAACATTGTACAATGCTGTTTATGTTATTCCTATAGGTTATGTTCACCTTTTTATTGAATGAATGAAACCATTGTGCGACTTATTGCATAATATAAGACAAAATGGAAATAATATGGCGAATATCATATATAATAATATTGCAAGTGTATGGACCGCTTTACAATTCAGGGTTGCACTTTTATTTTATAAAATATCGTTGATTTTAAAATACAGTATTTATCGGTTATATGCACGTCGGTTATAAGCATTTCCCGCTTTTTTGCATTTAAGTTCGTGCAATTTCAGGTCGCAATTTAAAATATACAAGGAAATTTCTTCTATAAGCATTTCGCTTATATGCATTTCTCGCTTTTATGCAGGCAAAATTTTATACAATTTGAATAAATTGCATGAAAAAATGTCTTCTATACGCATCATTCATAAATTTGCAAAAATTGTACCAAAATTGTTCTAAAATGATAAATTCGGAAGTATCATCCCTATATTTAACATCACTGTCATAAGTCAGCTGTTAGATAAAAAAGTATATGAGCGTGTTACTAAATAAAATTACATACAAATTTTTACTACTTTACTTTACTTTAAAATGATAGTGTAATGAGTAGCGATATATATTTATTCTTGTCAAAAACACTTTGCATAGCAAAAAAACGAACACTGACAATTTTCCTCTAGCAACTATGTACATCCAATGACAAGCACTTGATAAAATCGCTACTCACTTCACTGCTGGGACAGTTCTAATAAGCAATGGATTTTTACTTTTTTTTATTATTAATCTAAACAATGATTTAAATGAAATGCTACCTGTGGTACAAAAATATTTTTTATATACATACTGAATTTAATCTATTATTTTTTTTTTTTTGGGAAAATATTTTTTCAAATAAAGACTAATATAAAAACCCAATCCTATGTTAATAAAACAAGCTCGAGGCCACAATTTTAATAAATTTTATTCTTTATTATTTATTTATTTTCAATATTTCCCCATCCTTTGGATGGCATCTTCAGGAATCTTAAAAATATAAATTAAAACAAAAAACATAAATCATTGAAACACCCTTTAACACTACTAATTATTGTACAGAAAAAAAAATTAAATATATAACAACAGTAATAACAAAAAAGGAAAAAACTCACAATAAAAGACGAGTAACAATATTAAAAACACACAACGACTAATCGCGTTCACATGTAAAATTGCACTATTGATCCTTTCTCCTTTTATTTATAATATGCCTAAAGCTCTGTGCTACGTTGTCTACGTCACTCTTAAAATTAATTCTCTTATCTTGTCTTATGTTTATTATATGTAGCATTTCCAGTGTAAGTCGTTTATTGTACCTCTCTTCTGTTTGTAATATTTGTACGTCCTCCAGTTTAGGTATGTGATTTCTTTCCGCACAATGGGCTGCAAGTGCTGTTTTATGTGTCAGTGAATTATTTCTACATTTTAAATCCGATTTGTGTCCTGCAATTCTCGTCTTTAATTTATTTTTGGTAGTTCCTACATATACTTGATCGCATACGTTGTTTCCATCACCATTGCACTCTATTTTATATATGACGTTTGACTTCTCAATTTTATCTAAATGTCCGAATTGTACGGAAAACTTTCGGAAGAGTGTGACAGTCTCGGGAGAGTCACGCTCAACACAGACTCCCGAGGAAACCTAATCAGTGTAAGCACACAAACGAACGATAGTGATGGGAAAATTAATACTTTTAGAATTTTGAAACGTGTAGGTAAGAAAAGTGTAAATAGGTCGAGCGAAGGAAAGGAGGTAAACAAGGGGGAAAACCGATATAGGTCTTATAGAGAAAGATTAGCAAATTATAGGAAGGTTAGAAATAAAATATTTAATGGCGAGAAGAATAAAAGTAGACTTGAAAAAATAAAGGAAACAAGAAATAAGTTTAGAAGAAAGAAAATTGAAATAAATATGTTAAAATCATCCGTCCGGAAATGCTGCGCGTTAGAAACAGGATATCAAAATGATCCACGGGCCTTTGCAGAAATAAAAATAAAAAATCTGATAACAAAAGGGTTATTAGACACAGGTGCCTCTATTAGTCTATTAGGTAGGAATTGTCAGGATATGATAGATAAACTAGGTGTAGAAATACAACCAGTAAATGTAACATTAAGTACTGCAGGAGGCAAAGAACATAATATAGTAGGTAAGATCCATGTACCAGTAGAATTTAAAAACAAAAAAAGAGATTTTAAATTTTATTTATGCCCAGATTTGATTCAAAATGTTTATTTAGGAGTAGATTTCTTTCAGGAATTTGAATTGTTACCGGAGTTATTTAACATAGGTGAAATAGATAGTAATATGTTAGCGAAAGATTTTCCTATGGAGAACGATGAGTTAGAACATCATATTTTAACAGAAGATGAGGAAAAAGAATTGAAAAAGACTAAAGAATATTTTCGCACCTTTGAAGAGCATGGATTAGGAAGAACAAATATGGAAGTACACAAAATTACATTGATTGAGGGAGCCCAGCCTATCAAGGATAGGTATTATCCAGTTTCTCCAGCTGTCCAGGAGTTAATTTATAAGGAAGTGGATGAAATGTTAAAGTTAGGGGTTATTGAAGAAAGTGAAAGCCCGTGGAGTAGTAGGAGCACTCTGGTCAGAAAACCAGGGAAAAACAGATTATGCCTAGATGCTAGAAAACTGAACGAAAGAACAGTTAAGGATGCCTACCCTATACAAAATATTGAGGGAATAATAAGTCGTTTAGATGAAACACACTATATTAGTAGTGTGGATTTAAAATACGCCTTCTGGCAAATACCTTTGGAGGAAAATTCTAGAGTCTATACAGCCTTTACCATTCCAGGCCGACCATTGTACCAATATACCGTCATGCCGTTCGGCTTATGCAATGCGGCCCAAAGGATCTGTAGACTCATGGATAGGGTTATTCCGCAAGAACTAAAATCGAACGTTTTTGTCTATCTGGATGATTTGTTAGTCATTTCAGCAGATTTTAACAGCCATATAGAACTTTTGAGAAAAGTAGCTGAATACCTAACAAAGGCAAATTTAACCATTGGCCTTAACAAATCTAGATTTTGTTTTAAAGAACTAAGATACTTAGGGTTCATTATTGGCGGCGGTGTAATGCGTACTGATCCCCGAAAAGTGGAAGCAATTAAACAAATACCTATACCAAAATCTGTAAGAGAAGTACGTAGTTTCTTGGGAACAGCGGGGTGGTATCGCCGCTTTATAAAAAACTTCTCAACAATAACTGCTCCGCTTACAGATTTAATAAAGAAAGGAACGAAATTTAATGTAACAAATGAAGCAATCAAAAGCTTTAATGACTTAAAGCAAGCTTTGACATCAGCACCTGTTCTTGTACATCCATGTTTTGAAAAAAGATTCTATGTGCAGTGTGATGCTTCTGGCTATGGAATAGGGGCTGTGCTATTTCAAAAGGATAATGACAATAATGAAAAACCTATCTCTTTTTTTTCGATGAAATTAAATTTAGCTCAGAGAAACTATAGTGTTACAGAAAAGGAGTGCCTAGCGGCCGTTTTGGCCATTAAACGTTTCAGACCATACATCGAATTAATGCCATTCACGGTAATCACTGATCATGCCAGTTTGAAGTGGTTAATGACATTGAAAGATTTAAGTGGGAGGTTGGCTAGATGGGCTCTTCAATTGCAAAGTTATGATTTTGAGATTGAACATCGTAAAGGCTCCGAAAATGTTGTGGCAGACACATTGTCAAGGTTAGTTGAAGAATTAGGAATGTCCTCGGAGGAAGCGATAGGATTTGAGACCACTGAATTTGAATCCGATGAATATAGGGAATTAAGGGAAACAATAGTTAAGCATCAAGAACGGTTTCCGGACACAAAGGTCATCAAAAACCTAATTTTTAAAAGATATGTAATACCTAATGAGTCAGAAGAATTAGAAGATATGAAATGGAAGTTATGGATTCCTCAGAGTTTAACACATCAATTAATCCAGGATGCGCATGAACCCAAAGATAAAGCACATGGAGGTATAAAGAAAACACTATATAATCTCCGAATTAAATATTATTGGCCTAACATGATAATACAAGTGAAAAATTTTGTCAACAATTGTGCTAAATGTAAAGAAAGCAAATCTACAAATAGAAGGTTAATGCCAGAAATCGGTTGTGAGGTGATTACAGATCGCCCATTTCAGAAATTATATATAGACTTTTTAGGCAAATACCCGCGGGCAAAAAGTGGAAATGCATATATCTTTATAGTATTAGATCACTTCACAAAATTTATATTTCTTAAGGCAATGAAAGAGGCAACTACCACTAATGTAGTGAGATTTTTGACGGAAAATGTATTCCATAATTTTGGCGTCCCAGAAGTGATTCATTCCGACAACGGGCAGCAGTTTGTATCCAAAGAATTTAAGAAAATGTTAGAGTGTTATAAAATCAATCACCTAAGAACTGCTGTACACTCACCGCAGTCAAATGCAGCAGAAAGAGTGAATCAAAGCGTTTTGACTGCTATCAGATTGTATTTAGAGAATGACCACAGGGAATGGGATTTGAATCTACCCTCAATTGAACTGGCTCTTAGAAGTTCAGTACATTCAGCAATAGGCGTAACACCATTTATGGCCTTATTTGGATATAATAGGTTTACATCAGGATCCGACTATAAATTGGCAAGGAGGCTAAAGAGCCTTGATGATAGTGAATTTGTATTATTAGAAGATACGGATAGAATAAGAATAATCCGGGAAAAGATTAAGGAAAATATGCATAAGGCGTACGAAAGAAGTTCTTTAAGATACAACAGAGGTGCAAGATTAGTTAGGTTCATACCAGGTCAGGAAGTATTTAAAAGAAACTTTGTGTTAAGCAATTTTGAAAAGAATATTAATGCAAAATTCTGCAAAAAATTTTCTAAGTGTAGAATACTTAGGGTACTGGGTAACAATATGTATGAGTTAGAAACTTTGTCAGGATTGCCCTTAGGGGTATATCATTCTAAGGATATAAAGCAATAGGGATACAGGTGCAATATTAGGCTAGTTTTTTTTTTTAATTGTCCATAAATGTGTAATTATTTTAGGCTTTTTACACCTACCTATTATTTTTACTGTACATATAGTTGTCGTCTATTAATGTATAATTATCAGACATGTCACACATTCTGGTCGGAATGGTTTCTATTCCGTACTTGCAATTCCGATCGATTTTGTTTTACGTTTTTAAAAATTTTAAACGATTTTGTTAGTTCACAAGCATATAAAGTATGTGCTTTTCGAATAAAATATGGTAGTTGGGGCATAATAGGCCCTAAAAGCTTGGTTAGCTAATTAACAGTTAATAATTCAATTAGAAAATACATCTGTGTATTTTGGTTTCTTGCGACACGTTTAAGAAATTAAAGAGTTTAAGTTTAAATATTAACTAGAATCGCTAGATATGGCAATATATTTAATTTATTTAAAGTGTTTTCATTCATGAAGAAAAAGATTTTTTTTAGGAATTAACTGTCGGAATTGAAACTACTTTTGATCGGAATTGAATTTTGTGACATGACTGTATACGAGGCCTTTACACCTGCAGCTTACGTAAATGTTGTCCGATATGGCTTAATAACAGCATTGTCCCACTAAGATGTACCTGAAATTAGATTAAGTAACACAAAGTAAGAGATTTTAAAGTAAATTTTAAAGAATACTTCCCTAAAATTTTGCGACGATGGCAACCCTAACCCGAAAAAAAATTTTGCGTGACGACGTGGTAGGAACCGTATTTTTTTATTTTTTTTTACATTGGCGGGAACATGGGATATTAAGAACTGTCCGGCCAAGTAATTGTTTAATATATAATAAACGGGCGAGCACATAACACAGTAAGAACTGGCTAGCCGATCGAATAAGAGAGGAGGGAAAGTTGATACCTAAACTTTCATCAGGTTTTGAGCAATGTCCATTAAAATGATCAGGGAACAAATAGAACCTGGAAATATAAGGATTGTAAGAAAAGGTTGGTAAGAACAATTGGAACGTTACATAGTTACTGAGGGTGCATCCAATCGCAATATTTAAATGCCCGGCTAACTTCCATCTAGTGGGTGTGGCCTACGTTGAGCGCCTGTGAAAAGGGGAAATATTCGAAAGTATAAAGAAAACTTTATACTGGATGATGTTCAAGTGGCGGTTGGCACCAGTCACACTGTTGTTACGGCGATATATATTGTAACAACAGAGTTTTGTTGACGGTGGCCGGGAATGGTGGTGGAAGTAGGACAATGGGAATTCAGGGTCAGATGAACAGGAGGGCTGGAAAAGAAAATAGAAAAGAAAAAGAGGAAAGATTTATTATTTTTGTTAATGTTAAGGAATACATATGACTCACTTTTTTTAATAGGATCTGTAGATGTACCTATGTACATGTTTCTGTGCTGTGTTTTTTTGGTGGCCTGTGTATATTTTATTTTTGTTTTGATGTTTAATAATGTAATGTTTGTTATGTGTAATTTTAATTTATTTTAGGGTGGTTTGTTGAACAAACTTTATACTTTTTTAGTTTAAAGAATAATGTGCTCTGTTTGTTTTTTTGTTTGTTTACAAATGTCAAAATGTGGATGGTATTAAGGAAAGTGATACCAAGTTGTAGAGTTGTAATGCTCGGTAGTTGAATTCGCCTTGGACGTTACATTGGAAATAGAAAGGGTAATGATCATTTTATGTTTATTAGAAGAGAAACAATTTCTCTTGATAAAGGTAAAAAGATTCAAGGCCAAAGGAAAGAGGACAGTGACCTATGGTTTAATTAGTACATGGGTAATGTTATGGTCCGGTAGATTGTTTTTATATTTGGGTTTTGTTATTGTTAGTAGCTGTCTATATGTAAATATAACAAAAGACTTAGGAAACAGATGAATTGGTAATTTTAAATCACTCTAGAAAAATATACCGAGGAAAGCAGTTGGAAAAAATCAAATATTTAAAACTTGAAATTTATTTGGTAATTTTTGTGAAACAAAAGTTATACATTTTTTTTTAAGTTTTCTTTTAAGAAGAAAACTAAATTAACTGAAATAAGCATTAAACGCGATTATATGTGAGTAAAATAAAAAAATATATATATGAGTGATGTTTTAATGAAAAAAAAATCAAATTAAAATATTAACAATTTTTTTTAGAGAAAGTTCATCTGTTACCTAGTCTTTGTGTTGTGCGACTTGAATTGTGGGTAGTCTCAAAAAGTGGCTAAAGGCCAAGGAAATTGTTTTCTCGCCACGGTGGTATTACCAAACAAAATAAGTTTTTGTAATTTGTGGATGATCACCGGAAGTAGCGAAGTGTATTTCCGACGAGGCTACAGAGATAGAGGCAACGAAGAAGTATTAATCAATAAAATAAGAGGTAACAGAAAAGTTTTTCTATTAATGTAAAAAAAATTACCAAGAATTAAAACTTGAAGAAAAAAATAAAATTTGAAAAGGAAGAGAAGTGATTAATCAGTCGAAAAAAAATAGATAATACCTGTGAAAATAAAATAATAGAATAAAAATAAATTTTTTGTAGTCAACTAGTGCAGAAGTATAAGAAATTAGATTTTAAGATTAAAAGTATAATTAGACTAGAATAGGAAAATATAAGAATAAATACATAGGTTATGGTATGTTTCTTTTGTGTTTTTATGTCAAGTGTGTGAAAGGATCAAGCTTTTGAAAAGTTAAATTAAAATTTACCAAGTGTCAAGAAGAAACAAAACAGACTCACCTTCAGAGAGCTCTTTTAGGGTAGAAAGTAAAATAAATATATAACGGTGGCGAACTAGAGAAGCTTTAGGTTTAATAGTCAATTGTTCGATCCTTGTTAGGAAAAAAAAAAACTTGTTAAAATTTTTTTTTAATTATAAGGAAAAATAATAAAATAGAAGAAAGGTTTTAGTTGTTACAGTAGGATATAAGTTTAAGTTTTATATAAAAAAAAAACAAAAAGGAAATGTTTTAATAAATTGTGTTAATGTAAAGTGTGAATTTATAATGTGTGGTTAATTGGTTTAACAAGGATTTCAGGTACAGTGGTTCTGGAGGGGTAAAGGAGGGGAAAAAAGAATGAAGTGGTTGTGGTAAGTTGTTGGTGTGTGTAAAAAGGAAAGGGTCATTATAAAGATTTAATTTTGATGACATAGGTTGGGATAGGGCGACGATGGGGGAGGAAACACCATTCCCTAGATAGATAAATTGTGTGATTACGTGTCGATTTTTAATTTGTTGTTTTTGTCAGTTTTATTCTTTTTTATTGTGTGAAACAGAATAAGTGTTAAGTGGTTGAGAATACACGCCCGTAGATGATGAGCTAGTAGGGTGGCAACACTTTACAGGGAAGAGGAAGTTTCACAACAGAAGTTTCCTGATGATCTGGCCTAAGCAACCAGTGAAATGCGCATAGGAATAGCTTATCCCATCAACAATAAATTTCAAGTGTTTTTATCAATAATAAAAACTGGGAATTAAGCACGAATAACAAAATCTTTTGAAATTAAAATTTTGTATTCCCAAAAATTGAAATTACTTTTTGATAATAAACAGGCAAGTGCACCGCCTAAAAAAACACTTAATTGACAACATCTTTTGTAAGTTGTTGTTTGTTTTTATTTTGTTTTTCTTAACCTACTTACAACTACAGTTAATGTTGAGAGAATTTCAACTAATTGTAGTGGGGAATGTAAGATGAGATAAACCCACTGTTTATTGTTGATGTGTTTTGTTTAAACTTTGATATTGTTACAAGTAGAACTGTTGCTATAAGTCTTATACGCTTAACAGTTTTATTTGGTTTAATATCTTTAGTTTTTCCAAAATCTTTATGGATGAAGTTTCCTGATGATCTGGCCTAAGCAACCAGTGAAATGCGCATAGGAATAGCTTATCCCATCAACAATAAATTTCAAGTGTTTTTATCAATAATAAAAACTGGGAATTAAGCACGAATAACAAAATCTTTTGAAATTAAAATTTTGTATTCCCAAAAATTGAAATTACTTTTTGATAATAAACAGGCAAGTGCACCGCCTAAAAAAACACTTAATTGACAACATCTTTTGTAAGTTGTTGTTTGTTTTTATTTTGTTTTTCTTAACCTACTTACAACTACAGTTAATGTTGAGAGAATTTCAACTAATTGTAGTGGGGAATGTAAGATGAGATAAACTCACTGTTTATTGTTGATGTGTTTTGTTTAAACTTTGATATTGTTACAAGTAGAACTGTTGCTATAAGTCTTATACGCTTAACAGTTTTATTTGGTTTAATATCTTTAGTTTTTCCAAAATCTTTATGGATGAAGTTTCCTGATGATCTGGCCTAAGCAACCAGTGAAATGCGCATAGGAATAGCTTATCCCATCAACAATAAATTTCAAGTGTTTTTATCAATAATAAAAACTGGGAATTAAGCACGAATAACAAAATCTTTTGAAATTAAAATTTTGTATTCCCAAAAATTGAAATTACTTTTTGATAAAGAATAAAATTTATTAAAATTGTGGCCTCGAGCTTGTTTTATTAACATAGGATTGAAATTTAAAGGCCGAACAAAGATAATAACATTCTAATATAAAAACTTTAAATATCTTTTTGTCTATATGCAACCATTATGCAAACATCAGAGTTTTTATATATGCACGGCTGATGCAATTAAACGAGTTTTTTTTGTAAGCACCATATGTGCATATAAACGAGTTTTTATATTTGCATTTCCCGCTTATATGCACCGAAAATCGTGCATTTTCATGAATGCTTATAACCGATAAATACTGTAGTAATAAAATTCTTATGTAAGCAAAATTAATTGGAAGTTGTATCATAAAGTAAGTGGGATGGTGATAAAACAGATGTATGATGACTTGACAAACCTTACTGAACAGAAACGTCAACGCTGTTGGCATTCTTAGCTATCAAACCATAGTTATCGAAATCAAAAGCTCTCATGCAGGTTGAAAAAAAACACCTGATATTAAATTGTTTAAAATTTTATTTGGAATTTTTGCACCCAATATTTTTTTTCAACTAAGTAAATTGTTAATATGATGATTTACAAACATGTCAATTAAGAAAATTGGTTAAAATATTAGTAAAGTTTTTTAAATATTTTTTAATAAATTAATAACTGTTGTAATTTTGTGTAAATTGCTACCTGAAATTTTATTCCGATCGGACTTATCGTTTACAAAATACAGAATTACTTCTAATTTTGTTTCTAAAATCTGCCATTGTGCGCCGCGGAGTTATGGCTTGCTGCATACAAGTTGTATGGGCATAAACATTTTCGGTATACATATAGAAAACGTTTACCGCTCTTGTTTAGGTCGGTCTGTTACGATGTTAATGATTACACATATGACGAGTGGTGTGGGTTGTCATTCTTCACGTTTGCAGTGTAGCTTTCATTTAAGTTGCTTTGCAACTGACGTTCAAAAACACCCATACCTTAAAAAAGGTGTTTTTGTCAATTAAATTTTAAAATTTTTTTTTGGAAAATTTGAAGATATTGATAAACTTTACAAAAAATTATTGGCCTAAAAAGGTGTTCAGAGTCATAATATGTATGAATGTATCAAAAAATTAACTGTGCCAACAACTGTGTCAATAACTTTTCTAACTCAACTGTTTCAACAAGCGAAATACTGTGAGCGTCAAAATAAAGTGTACAGCTTGTTTTCCAATATAAAAAGGGTTATGTTATTTATAAAAAGTTAAATTTCTACTTTGCCAATTTTGATCAGACTTCAAGCTTGCTGTCATCTGTGAAAAATACGTTGCTCCAAAAAGTGACAAAAGCAAGTTGGACAAAAAATAAACGTGATAAAAGGTAGAAATAAGAAATTCAACGAAAAAAATATAGTATCTAAAGTGAAGAGTGATAGGGTTAGCTTTTGTAAAACGTCATAAAACAGATGGATCAGTCCAATAGTCGCTCGATATCAACTACCCGACTATTTGAGACCTCACACCGCAGTATATAAATACAAACCTTGGGAGATTCTTCCCTTTTTGTGACTTTTGGGCAATCCTGAACCCGTCAGCACCTTATTATGTTATAAGGTAAAGATTCATGTAAAGGTTTTTTAAAATTTTTGTTTTTTTAATATTATGGTGTAAGGTATCATATGGGCGGGCTTGACCGACTATACTTTCATAATTGTTTGTTTTTATTTTTTGCTTACATATATTTACAAAAAATATATTTTATACCTTGTAAATACTATAAGAGAAAAATATGTCACGTACGGTATGTAACGAACGATATTACATTTTGTTCATTATAAAACCATCCAAAAAAATTCTTTTTAACCAATTACGGATTATAAAAGAAAAATATGTGGTTTAATTAAAAACAAACCTCCCTCAATTCGCAGATTTTCGCATTTTTTTTACATTCAACCCAAAATCACTTCAATTTTATGCCACGTACCAGTGTTGCAAAATTGAAATTTTGAAATGGTACTTAACTTCAACTAAAAGGGTACTTTTTCTGCCAAATGGTCCTTTTTGTTAAAAAATAAAACAATCATTTTTAAAAATAAAAGGAACAAAAAATTGAAGGGGAATGTAAGAAAAGATAAACTTACTGTTTATTGTTGGTGTTTTGTTTTAGTTTTGATATTGTTACAAGTAAGACTTTGAGTGTTTATAATTCTAATTCGCTTTAAAGTTTTATTTGTATAATATTTTTAGCTTTTCTAAAATCTTTGGAAAAGGTTTCCTGACGATCTAGATTTATGTTACAAATTATAAAGGTACCGACAACGTCGAGCATTAATTAAAAGTCAGACGCTGAAAATGTAACACAAAATTATAGACATTTAATTTATAAAAATGGAAACGGAAGTTAAAATTTTATTTATTTTGCAATAGATGAAGTTTCATTTGAAAAATATTTTTTGTACAAATAAAAAAAAAATTTTTAAATGTCATTTATTATAAAATTTGTTAAAAAGTTGTTAAAATTTTATATAGTAAGAAATAAAAAAACCCTGAAAAAGGCACTCAAGGAAGTGCGAAAGTTTTTTAAAAAATAAGACCTCAGGCTCGACAATTTAATAATACATAAAGCTTGAAATTTAGTTTAGTTAATATAATTCTTTTTACTTTAAGAGATACATAGTTAAAAATATTATAAGTAAAACAGCAACTATCATTTCTGTTGCATTTAGACAAAACATCTTAAGTCGAGATAAGATAGCAAAAGACGATTTTTTAAAAAACTCAATGAAAAAAATAATTTTTATCAAAAACTAAAGTAAACCAAAATTAAAGAAAAATTTAGTTTAAAATACATAAATACAAAATATTAAAATCGTAAACAAAAACGTTTGTTGAATGAAAATGCCACAGATTTGATTTTAATAGATCTTTAGTTTTTATCAAATTTTAAACAGTTTCTATCTGTAAACGAATTCGTCCTTCGCTTTTTACAACATTTTGCGGAAAATGAAAATGTGTGTTCAACTGATGCTGAGGAATGTGGTATCGATAGAAATCCAGAGCCGATACGTGAAATCGCAGAAAACATTAGCTCATCCATTTCTTTCTTAATTTTGGCTGTATTTTCCAAAATTTTAAATATTTTCAGTGTGTACACGCAATTGAGAAATTATATCTTCATAGTTTTCTTTCACGTTCGAAAATAATATTAATAACAATGCTATTGGTTTTCCCGGAAACAATATATAATGGAGTGAATCTGCTTATCATTTTTTATGTTTTATTTCCAAAAAAATTTTAGATCTTAATAATTTGCAAAATCTCAAATAAAATGATTTTGTAGTTTTTTTAATTTATAAAGAATTTTCTTGTTAACTTTGCATGTTTCTAAAAATATGTTAAATCGAATTCCAAAAAAAAAAAATTCATTAAAAGGTGATTGGTTTTCATTTAAATTTTCCACTTACATATTATTCAGCGCATCCCATTTTATAAAATTTCTTGCCTCTTATAAGAACAAATATTCCTTTCTGGATAGCAAAATACGAATCCAGGCGTCCTCGCTTTGCATTTCAATATTAACTTCGTTAATTATTTTTAATATACAACAACATACATTTTGCAGCAAACACATGGTTACCAAAGTTTGCTATTGCATTTATCACATCTCACAGTTTTAGTTTAGCGCTGGGTTGGGAATATTTTTAACATATTAACGGCCAATTTCACCAAGTTCAGTTAACTCTTAATTAAAGTTCAAGTTACCAATACGTTTTGACAGCTATAACCGATAGCTAATTATAACCGAACTTGGTAAAAATGGCCGTAAAAGTTAAATAGCGCAATGGATAAAAAAGTACTTAAAACAACGTGGGGGTACTGCGGTATTTTTAGTATGAAAAAGTACTAAAGTACTGAATTTTTCAACACTGCCACGTACGATAGCACCTATTTTGCTCGATATTTTGGACAACAAGGTTCCGAATATGTTAATTTTTTTCATACCATTAGGATACGAAACATACATTTTTCGCATCTTTTGATGACTTCAAGTACCATGTATAATCCGGATATTTTTCGTACCTTTTGAATCTGTACGCAAAATCTACAGAAATAAAATATTAAACTTTCTTTTGACAAAGAAATTTTGGCCAACTAAAGCTTATTAAGACTGATCATCGTAACCGACTCAATGCTAATACAATAGCAGCTTTAATAATGGTGAAAGAAAAAATTAAGGACGTCAACATACGATCCACCAAAATCGATGATAACTAATAGTGCGAAGTTGTGCTGAGGAAATATGAACATCCTTTTTATTAATTAGTATTGTGGTTATTTTGTTGAACTATTTATGGTTTTTAACCAAAATTTTTAATATTTTTAATTAGACTTAAGTTCATTAAATTTAATTTTCATTAAATTATTTTTTTTTTTTTGAAGAAAGGAATTTCTTTTTTATTTTCAGAAAATTTATATGAACTTTTAATATAATCGCTTTAGTATAAACGCCATAAATCATATATTTATTTTTACAAAAATTAATTTGTTTTGATAACATCAAAAGATAGTATGTAACATATAATTAATTTTAAAGTTTGCTTCTTAAATTAAGTTTAATGGTGTTTTCTTTTCTACAAAAAATGTGACATTTTATTTTTAAAAAATGCAATTTGGTGTCTGTTTCTTAAAAATTTTGTTCCCGAAAAGGGGGGCTTGTTTTATTTTAAAAAACTCATCCTTTTCGGGAGCAAAATTTTTAAGAAACAGACACCAAATTGCATTTTTTAACATATAATGTCACATTTTTTTGTAGAAAAGAAAACACCATAAGTTTATGACTTAAATAAATATAAAAATTAATTTATATGATATCATTTTCTTTACAATATTCATTAAATATGAAGTAAAAACGTTATGTTAATAAATGTTAAACGTTAAAAATGGATTTTCTCATTTTTTTATATGTATCTTTTTGGGAAAAAATTTTTCTTTTTGGAAACCAAAATGAGTCTTTCTCGAAATTTCACTGGCACTGTACTCAAAGTTTGTTAAAGTGAGAAGGCTTTTAAGAGAAAAATATTCTTCTTCTTCTTGCACGATGTAGCCCGTGCTTTTCATGGTGGAATAAGCAGGTGGCATCGTTACGGCAACAAATACAAAATTACAACTAAAATGGAAATTACATCACGTCAAAAAATACATTAAACAAAAATCAACGCGTTCCGCTGAACGTGATGAAATAAATAAATTTGTAGCCAATTTTTATTTAATTATGGTCATTATCTTATTTATTTTAATTTAAAATTATCAAAAACATTAATTAAATACAATAATCACAGCACAAAACGTGGACTTTTTGTAAACATAAACAAAACTTTGACACAAACCTAGACAAGGAGAGAGGGGAAAAGAAATAGCATTCTCCTTTCCCTTCTCTCCTAAAAGCACAAGACTTTACGAGTCAAACTTGACGTGTGTGAAGCGCACAAACAATGCAAGTGCAAAAAATCGTCATCTGGCGTAGTGCTGCCACCTGTTTATTTCGCCATGGTGCTTTTTCTATGGGCTGATTGAAATACTTGTCAAACAATTAGCTGTGTCAAAAAATAAACAATAAAAAACTACAAGCAAGTATTACCAAACGAATTAAAATAAAAGATATTCAAAATATAAACAATAGAAAATGTTAAAAAATGTAAGTATGTACATTAGGGCGGGTTAATTTGTATGGATGAAAAAAAAAAAAAATTAAAAATCATATAGCAAAAACGTAATCTACATTAAATTCTATGAAAATTCTCCGAAGAAACCATGGGTCTAAAATCTAACCCGAATCCGCGCCTCTCGACTTGAAAATTTTTTTACTTGGGTGAATATGAATATTTGTTGAGGTAAACAAATTTTGAGTGTAGAAAAATATAAAGTGCAAAAGAACAATCTTACTAAATAATTTTATTCAGAAAATTCGATTTCTTTTTGGAAAAAGCTTTTTTTTCAAACATTTATTTTTTGGCGAAGGCGGGCATATACATTTTCAAGTCGAGAGGCGCGGATTAGGATTTTTTTTAGATACATGGTTTCTTCGGAGAATTTTATGTAGTTAACGTTTTTTGCTATACGATTTAAAAAAAATCGACCCGCCCTAAAGTATATGCTTTAATTTTACTTTTATAGCAAGGCGAATTTAACTACAGGTGGTGTCGGAACTACAACAATCCAAAAACAACAGAAACAACATAGGGCTTTTTGCATTGCATTGTTAGTGCCATTAGCTCGAAATGTCAACCGTTATTATCAAAACACTAACAAATCAAAACAAATAAGCTCGAACTGTAAAACTAAGATGCCGTTTCGACACCACTTGTAGTTGAATTCGCCCTGCTTTTATACATGCTAATGATTCATTTACATATTTATTGTATTTATTTGATAGTTTTTATAGTATTTATATTCATACAGCCGTATTCATAAGAACTTATTTATGATTAACTAGCTGACCCGGTCCGCGTTGCTGGCCCTAAGCAAACATTAGTGTTGTATTACCAGACGATTTAAATTGAGCTTTAAACGAAATTTACGGCCTTTAAAATTTTCCTTCCGTAAAAACCTAAGTTGAACCATGGCGATGATTTTAAAGATCAAGCCGTTCTCAAGTTATGCGCTTAATAGAAGAAGTGGGCGTAAAAGTAGGCATGATATATTTTTCTTCCGATGAAAACGTAAAATGGATTAATACGAACATTTAAAAGAAAAATTAGTCAAATCGATGGAGCCGTTTTCTGATTTTAGGTAATTCGAAAAAAGTGGGCGGGGCAAAGTTTTCCTTCCGTAAAAACCTAAGTTGGAACATGGCGATGATTTTAAAGAAAAAATCGTTTGAATCGGTCAAGCCGTTCTCAACTTATACACTTAATAGAAAAAGTGGGCGTAAAAGTAGGCGTGGTAAATTTCGATGAAAAATTAAAATGGATTAATACGAACATTTGAAAGAAAAATTAGTCAACTCGATGGAGCCGTTTTCTGATTTCAGGTAAATCGAAAAAAGTGGGCGTAACAGTGGGCGGGGCAAAATTTTCTTTTCGTAAAAACCTAAGTTGGACCATGAGAACGGTCAAGCCGTTCTCAAGTTATGGATTTTGCCACGCCCCTCCGCCCCCAAACCGAAAATCAAAAATCAGACTTCACAGTGTCACCCGCCTGAATATTCTGAAAATGCCCTAAAAATTTCATCAAAATTGGACCAGCCGTTTTGGAGTCCATTCGTTACATACATACATACATACACACATCCTATTTTATATATACACCTAATTCTCTTTTTACACGAATTTTCATTTAACACGAGTTAAAAAGTTAAAATTTTTCTCTTTTTACACGAATTGTTTTGTTTTAACACGATTTTAAATATTCTACAAATTCTTTTTATAAATTAAATATTAGTTTTCCTTTTTTATATTAATGAATTTCTGATATTATTTTCTTTTTTCCAAATCATTATTTTTTTTTTATAATATATGTATGTATTTATATGTATTTAAGATATTAAAATGTGTAAGCACGTTAAATAAATTCTGAAGTAAACTTTAACAAAAATTTTTTATTGTTGTTTATTGTACTTTTACGTTATTTTTTAGGTCTGGAACCAATCTACTATTTTCACCTTTGGCTAGTATCTTTTTTTACACGAATTTTTTTACACGAATTTATTGGGAACGTATCTATCGTGTAAAAAGAGAATTGGGTGTATATATATAGACAGATTAACCATATATAAGGAAAAATGTCTAAAGTTGTATTCATAAACGAAAAATAGTCTTTTTAACCTTGAATAAACCATTCAAAGTGAGAAAATTTATTTTCGGATTCACCCTTCTTTAAACCAAAAATAAAATTACATTTTGATAAATGTTTGCATCTTATGATATTATTTTTCTGAAATATGTATGTTTAAAAATAATGGAAAAAACGTTTTATTTATTAATATGGAGATGTTTAATACATTTAATTAACATTTTTTTTATTTTGGGGTGTAATGTAGTTCGCCTCCTCGTGGTGCACCCTGGGTAACTCTAACTGAACTACAGCGATCGGAAGCCAAACATTTGTCAACAATCAACAACTTATTGATCTCCTGGCTAATATACAAGAAAGAAAAAAAAATAATTAATTTAAGAAACGTGACGGTAAAGTCCCGCATCTCATTAGTATTGACAAAACAAAGAAAACATGCAAACTAATCAGTCCGTTAGGACTATTGGACCTGCAGTACGAATCTGCCAACTTAACATAGAGGGTATGAGTAGCTCTAAGTCAGACTACCTCTCTCGCTTAATGACAGAGGAGAACATTGATATTATACTTCTTCAGGAAACACGAACACAGACAAACTAATAGCCGCTATCCACCACCGTTCATATGGTATTGCTACATATGCCAAAAATGATATTTCCGATGTAGATGTCTTAGAATGCCGAAGCTCAAACGACATATTTATCATAGCTGCTAAACTAAATGGGATTAATATTATAAACATCTACAAACCACCACTTATTCAGTGGTCAACAAATCCCATCCCAAATTACGATCATCCAGCGGTATACGCTGGAGATTTTAATAGCCATCATAGCCTCTGGCGATATCAAGTTGATGATGACAACGGTTCGTGGTTGGTGGACTGGGCTGACGCATCAAATCTTCACCTTGTCTATGACGCTAAGGACAGGGGCACTTTCCATTCGGCAAGGTGGAATAGAGACTACAACCCAGATCTTTGCTTTGTCTCTTCTTTCAGTTCAAAGCCACTACCCACAACACGTATGGTCTTAAGAAGTTTTCCCCAAAGTCAGCATCGTCCGGTAATCATTGATATTGGAATTAAAATCCCAATAGTCAAAAGTGTACCAAGGCCCAGATGGAATTTCCAAAAGGCCGACTGGAAAAAATTTTCTAAGCTTTTGGATGCGTCTATTCGTTTTATTCCTCCTACGTCATCAAATTATGACCGTTTGGTTGGCTTAATCATTGCATCAGCAAAGAAATCTATTCCTCGAGGTTTTCGAAAGGAATACATTCCTTGTTGGAATGAAGACAGTGATAGACTGTATAACAAATTCTGCTTAAATGAGGACCAGGCTACAGCTGATGAATTAATGAAAAGTCTGGATATATCAAGAAAGCAGCAGTGGACCAGTTCAGTGGGATCTATGGATTTTAAACATTCCAGCCGAAAGGCTTGGAGCCTATTGAGAAAGTTGGGGAGTGCGACACCACCAACATCTACTAAGCCAACGTTAAATCCAAATCAAATAGCAGCCCATATAGTTGCAGTGTCAAAACCTGAACCAAATAGAACTTTCTCCAGGTACATACGAAAGGAATATAAAGTTCTAAGGTCACTTGTTCCTCCAAGCGCTCAGTTCTCTAGCCCTTTCACTACACTAGAACTGAATGTTGCTCTGAAAGATATTAAAGTAAAGACCGCAGCGGGCGTAGATGGAATCTACCCAGAATTTCTAAAACATGCAGGCCCAGGAACAAAAAGGTGGCTTACGCTATTTTTTACAAACATACTGTCAACAAATCAGATACCCACATCTTTCAAAAAATCGAAGATTATCGCGCTATTAAAGCCGAACAAACCAGCGGACCTACCTCAAAACTATCGCCCAGTTTCGTTGCTTTCCGTGAGCCTAAAGCTGCTGGAACGCCTAATTTTAAATAGAATAGGTCCGGAAATTGATCGCGTAATTCCTCAAGAACAAGCGGGATTTAGAAAACAAAGAGGGTGTACAGACCAAGTCTTGTCTCTGACTAACTTTATTGAATATGGTTTCCAGAAAAAACAAAAAACCGGAGCTGTCTTTGTAGATCTGACGGCGGCGTATGATACGGTGTGGAAAAAGGGGCTATTATATAAATTACTAAAGGTTATACCGTGTATCAAAATTTGCAACCTCATCAGTTCCATGCTTAGTGATCGTCTATTTAGTGTGTTTATAAATGACAAGAATAGCAGAACTCGTAAACTAAACAACGGGCTTCCCCAAGGTTCTGTGTTAGCTCCAACGTTGTTCAACTTATACTTTCATGATTTACCGACCTCTAAATCGCGTAAATTCATCTATGCTGATGACATGGCGTTCGCCTACCAACACTCTACTTTTTCCGAATTGGAACACGCACTTACATCAGACCTTAGCAAATTTTCTATATACTGTAAAAACTGGCGACTTACACCTAGCGCTGCCAAAACCGAGGTGAGCTGTTTTCACCTAAACCACCATGAGTCTAATCGAGAATTAAACATATGTATAAACAACACACGACTTGCACACAACCCCTCTCCAAAGTATCTTGGAATTACACTCGATAGAACACTTTCATTTAACGCACATCTCTCAAAAACGTCACAAAAACTAAAAACAAGAAACAACATAATTCAAAAACTGACAGGAACAACCTGGGGAGCTAACCCAAACTGCTTGCGCATATCTGCACTGTCCCTAGTATATTCCGCTGCCGAATATGCAAGTCCAGTATGGCTAAATAGTCGCCACACACAAAAAATCGACAGTCAACTTAACACGACAATGAGGTTAATCTCTGGAACCCTCCGTCCGACTCCAACAGAATGGCTGCCAAAAATATGCAATATAGCTCCACCAGAGCTAAGGAGAAAGCAGGCATTGCTACGAGAGTATAACAAGATACAAATAAATAACCAAATCCCTCTTAATAACGACTTACGTTACCCTCCCACTCGAAGGCTGCAGTCCAGTCATGCTCCACTAGACCTCGCCAAGAACCTACTCATAGAAAACTTTGATATCAACGCAGCTTGGTCCAGGCTATGGTCTAACTCACACGGATCCAGCCCATTATTTGAAGAACGAAGCAGCGAAGCAGTCCTTCAATTACCGAGGAAAGCATGGTGCAACCTGAACAGATTGCGAACTGGTACCGGTAGAACCCTGGAAACTCTCTACAAATGGGGCCAAGTAGATGATCTTAAATGTCCATGTGGAGCCCCCCGTCAAACAACCGACCACATCATTAAAGAATGCCCTATCTTATCCTATAAAGGACCATTGAGCGATATCCACACTTTGACGACAGACGCAGTTTCATGGTTAAACTCATTGAATTTGTAATCAATTTAGAATCGTTCTAATACCTTTGATTTATGTATATTTTCTTTCTTTTATATAACTCCATACGCTAAATAAAAAAATAAAAATATCCACAATCGCGATGTCATTTAAAACGTTATTCCACGTTTCAAAACCATTTACTTTGTATCATTTTCTAAGTAACTTACGACGTTCTTCCACTAGTTGATTCTTTGTATGTCACGTTGAAGGCGTTAAGGCCGTGTCAGATAAAACTTTTGCTTCGCGTTGCGTTACATATACTTTGACAGAAAAGCGTAAAGCAAAAAGTGTATGTCACAATAAAAACTTTGACAACACTCACACATTGTGTGTTAAAAAGAAAATAAATAAAAAAAATTATACTAGAAGATTGTCAAAGCGCGCAAAAAGATGAGAGTTGCCCAACTTTTCGCTTCGCTTTGCGTTAAAAGCAGTTTATGTGACAAGTGCCATATAAACATGTACATTTAACTCAAATGTCAAAGCGTATATGTAACGCAACGCGAAGCAAAAGTTTTATCTGACATGGCCTTTAGGGTGCATAATTTTGGGTGATTTAAGGTTTAAACAGTCTAAAAGGGTAATGTTAACGGTTATCTGCAAAAAAACAGTTTTTGCAAAAAGTGGCTTTTACAACGTTATTCGCGGCTGTGCTTCAATTATTGCAACTAGTTTTTTTTAATGTTTTAAAGAACGAATTGTTGTTCAAAACTATTAAAAAATAAGTCTGTGTTCTCTTTTCTTATTGACAAAATTCTTCCTTTTTCTTCTTTGAACATGAATTGGTGTTTAAATGATTCATGTCATGTTGACGACATGTTTTTTATTTTGTATTGTCGTGCGTTTGCATGTGTGCTTTTTTGATATTGAAAACAGCGTTGCCACGACCAAAAACATTTTGTAACCAAAATGTAAAAATAAAGTAACCAAAAGCGAAAAAAGTAACCAAAATTATTTTGTATGAAAAGTACTATTTTATTCGCACTTCAGTTTTTAAATATGTCTAGCGAAGAAATTATGTTTGTTTGTATCTTGTAGACTCATAAACCGCTGGACCAATTTTTATATAGTTTTGACCGATGGTCTGGAAAGAACAATAGGCTATATAATTTTTCAAAATTTTTTTGGAAGTGGCACCTCCTTTACAAAGTTAACTCTTATTTTTGTCAATTTTAAAAGCTCTTTGAGCTAGAGATTTTAACCTTTTTATATTAAGAGCTCGTACAAGTAAAACTTTTAAGGGTTGCTGTGTGTTATAAAGGGTGGTTAAATTGTAAGGGACGAAGTTGAATGTGAACCACACCTAAACGCCAAGTTTTTTTCCGAATTTTATTCGACATTTTTCAATTTCAGACTAACTCAATTTGAATCATGGAAAGATACACAATCGAGCTACGCGTTAAAGTTATTCAGGCTTATTATGAAAATAGGAAATCAAATCAAAATGCATATCGTGCAATTTTCGAAGAAAATCATCTTCAGTGGATTCGTCAATAAGCAGAATTGCCGCATATGGGCGAATGATAATCCAAGAGTGATTGTCGAAAAACAAATGCACCCACAAAAAGTGACCGTTTTGTGCGGTTTATTGGCTGGCGGCATCATCGGGCCGAATTTTTTCCCAAATGAGGCCGGTCAGGCAGTTACTGTGAATGGTGTGCGCTATCGTGAGATGATAACGAACTTTTTATGGCCCGAATTGGAAGATATGGATGTGGACGATATGTGGTTTCAACAGGACGCTGCCACTTGCCACACAGCTAACGAAACAATGGCTCTTTTGCGCAACAAATTCAATGGCCGTGTTATCTTACGTAATGGCGATGTCAATTGGCCGCCAAGATCATGTGATTTGACACCGTTGGACTTTTTTCTTTGGGGTTATTTGAGAGAAAAGGTGTACGTCGATAAGCCAGCAACAATTCAAGAGCTAAAGGATGAGATAATTCGGCACATTAACGGCATAGAACCTCCATTATGCCTCAGGGTCATCGAAAATTTGGACCATCGGATGGAGGTGTGCCGCCGTGGTCGCGGCGCCCATTTGGCCGATATTTTGTTCCATACATAATTGAGTAGTATCAATATATCATAATAAAATAAAATTACAATAATTTCCTAAATAGTTTGTGTTTTATTCAAAATCAACATCGTGCCTTGAAATTTTAACCACCCTTTAGTATCAAAGTGCAAAATTATGCGGTAGATCTTTTATAATATAATAATAGAAAACGTGACGGGTCCGGAAGGGCCTTTGACCTTATCGTTTATCTAGATCTACACGTCAAAGTATATATCATATGTGGTTAAGTTGATACTCTGTTAAAGTTTAAGCTTCGTTCACAATAGACAGCAGCATTTTCTCTGGTGTTCATAATAATACATAGAAGAAAAAACGAAATTGTTGCTCTGATTGTGAACAGGTTAAAGCTTCTAAAAAAAGTAATTTTTAAGTAGATGAAAAAAGTATTGGTTTTAAATGTACAAATACCACACGCAATTTTTAAGGGTCAACAAATCCGGGCCGTGTAGTTCTTGTTCCAAAACAAAAAATTTTTTATTTTTGTGTTGAAAAAAAGTAACCAAAATCGAACAAAAATACACAAGTACACATTGGAAAAAAAAGTAACCAATTTTGGTTAAAAGTAACCAAAGCGGCAACGCTGATTGAAAACAATAACAAAATTAAACAACGAATGAAAAAGCAAAACGTAAAGACAGTACAGGCATTTGTGTACTCGTTTCTTTTCCCCTCGCCCCTCTCACCAATAAAGTAGCAATCTTTTCAATAAGAAAAGAGCCGTATGCACACAGACTAAGGAAAATAAGCAATCAAAATAATAGTGATGCTAATAAAAAGTAAACAAACTATTCATTCGAATACTTTCTTATCGTATATTTAAAAAGGTTCAAACAAACATTTTTATAACACCTTTCGGCAAAATTTTGTTCAGAAACAAAAATAAAATGTATTTTTATATTATAAGAATAATTTTCAAGATCTTAAATTATAAAAAAATATATTAATTATAGAATATCATGTGAACCGAATAGAAGTTTCATGCATCACTAGCAATAAAATGGCAACAAAACGTAAAAAAAAATGGGCTATACTTAAACATAAAGTCGCTACAAACAGTTAATATTTAAAAAGCTGTTATTGTACGTTTATAAATACGCATTTTTATAAGAGGTTTATAAGACATAAAGCGTTTTAAAGTTATTTCATACTTAAAACTTAAAATAAGAACTTTTTATGAATATGGCCCATAGTGTTTACTCTCATTTTACCAGGGACCGTAACGGTTATAAGTGATATCAAAAAAGTTATTTTTTAACAGTTATTTTAAGAATTAAAAAAAATCAATCTTTAACAGTTATTTTTCAACGTAAAAATAAAAGGTCGAATAAACTCTTAAAAATGGAGTCTTATTTTGCCATCAAAAAATAAAACTCATTTAGAAGTTTTATTTTTTCTGTCTAAAATAAAACTCATTTTTGGAGTTTTATTTTTTCCGTCTAAAATAAAACTCATTTTAGGAGTTTTATTTTTTCCGTCTAAAATAAAAATCATTTTAGGAGTTTTATTTTTTAAGTCAAAAAATAATACTCGTTTGAGTTTTATTTTTTCCGTCTCGTTTGAGTTTTATTTTTTTCCATCAGAAACAATTTTGCATATTAATACAATTTATTTTGCACTAAGTTCATTGCAAAAATCTAATTTTTTTTAATTAATTAATTTGTTTTTGACATTTAAAAATATTTTCAAGCAAATAAATTTTCAATTATCAAACACCAGCAGATTGGTCCGCTATATTTTCGTTAATTTGACAACTTTTGTTTCTTTTTTGGATTTAGTCATGGTGAAATTACAACAAAAATGGAAATTACATCCCCGTTTACGTCAAAAAATACTTTTAACAAAAATCAAAGCTTGCCGCTGAACGTGATGGAATAAATAAATGTTTAGCCAATTTTTATTTAATTATGGTCAGTATCTTATTTATTTTAATTTAATATAATCTAAAGCTTTAATAAAATACAATAATCACAGCACAAAACGTGGACTTTTTGTAAACATAAACAAAACTTTGACATAAACCTAGACAAACAATGCAAGAGCAAAAAATCATCATCTGGCGTAGTGCTGCCACCTGTTTATTTCACCATGGATTTAGTTATGTTTTACTCATAGTGAAATAAGTACAAGGTATGTCTACTGCGGAGAGTTGTCATATACGCTTATTGTAATATTATGGGTTTTAAAATTGAGAACAAATTTTATAATGACTATTCCTTGTATTTATTCTGCCATGGCAATTAAAGCGTCATTTAATCACGACGCATACACAGCAATACACAATGGAACTGAATAATGAGGAGACCAGTGTTGCCAATTTAGCTATTTAGTGGCTAGGTTTAGCCATTAAAAAATGAGTTTAGCCAATAGCCATTTTTTTAGCCGTTTTTCAAAGTGTTTAGCCATAAAGTTTTATTTGTCGTTTTTCTTTTAAAAGAATAATTTTTATTTAATTATAAAAATTTATAAAAGTAAAACCAAACATTTTTAACAATTTAAACGCATTTAATTTAAATCACAACTTTTACAAATGTTGAAAATCGCAATAAACTATGATGATGAAACATCTTTCAAAATAAAGGAACAGTACTCCAATATTAAATTTATAAATGGTTTAACACAAATAACGCTGTTTTTTTCTGATTGCAAGTATTTCAATAAAGAGATGCAGGCTGCAACAAATTTTTTTAGAAATTTCAGAATTGACTATAAAGTTGCTCTCACTTCCATGGTCTAATGCTGAAGAAGAGAGGGTATTTTGCCAAGTAAACATCGTTAAAAGTAATTTAAGAAAGAGGTTACATTTAGCAACCGTTAATTTGATTTTTTTAATTAGGAAATATTTTAACCGTAACAATAAAATGTTTTTACCAACACCACAATAGTGGAGAGGTACTATGCGTTTGTGGTGATGTTTGTAACACCTTAAAATATTGATACTTAGCCAACCTTTACGTATACCGATTGACTCATAATCACTTTCTGAGTCGAATTAACGTTGTTTGTCCGGCTGGCTGTTCATGTACACCTTGTGCGCAAAGTACAGGTCGCAAATTTGCAGATAATTTAATAAAACTATCATCTAGTCGGGGCTGACCGACTATACTTTTTCTTGTTTTTTATTGTAGATCTGGACTCAAAAGGTTGGGTTACTGTTGTCGTGATTATGATTTTCCTTCAAGTTATTTAAAACTAATAGGCACGAGTGATTCCTATGAGATGAACAATAACGACATCGATTTTATCGATGATTTAATTTTTAAAATATCTATCAATATATTAATTTACGTTTATTCTTATTTAAGAAATCGATCTTAACTTACAATTTCATCGTAAACAACTTTAAATGAATTATTTCTGTTTTGTTATTGAATTTAAATGTGTTTTTATTTAAAAAAGCTTTTAGCCATTTTTTAGCACATTTTTAGCCATTCTTTCCGTAAATTTAGCCATTTTTGGTCACCACGTTTTGGCAACACTGGAGGAGACCAAATGTGAAGTTCCATTAAAAAAACTTAGATATTCGGTAACAAGTAAGCGTGGAAAGAGCATTCTCTGCTCTTAAGTTGGTATTGAGCGACCTGCGATCAAATCTTTCACCAGAAAATTTGGAAAAAATAATGTTTGTTAAATTAAACAAATAAAAAAAAGTCTGTTAAAAAAAAAGTAAACAAATGAATTTTAATTAAGTCAAAAAAATTAATCTCTTCAAAAGAGTTTTATTTTATGAAGGCGAAATGAGTTTTATTTAAGACGAAAAAATACTCGTAAAATGAGTTTTACTTTATACGGAAAAAATAAAAGTCCTCAAATGAGTTTTACTTTAGACGGATAATATAAAACTCCACAGATAAGTAAAAATAAAACTCCTGAAATGAGTTTTATTTTAGACGGAAAAAATAAAACTCCTCAGATAAGTTTTCAGGGGTGTGCTGGAAATCGCAAACGCAAAACGCAAGAATTTTAAGAGTCGTTTTTTAGTAAGATTTTTGTAATAAATGAATTTTATGACAAATATTATACAAACATTTCTCTATTAAACAGAATTTTATAACAAAAATTATAAAAATTAGATTAAAAGTTTATTAAAAACAGCCTCTAAATTCTTGCGTTTTGCGTTTGCGATTTCCAGCACACCCCCCTTTATTTTTGATGGAAAAAATAAAACTCCTAAAATGAGCTTTATTTTTGACGGAAAACATAAAACTCTTTTTTTTAAAGATCACTACAGATTCTGAAAGAGCTCGTCAGTTCGAATCTATTGGTATATGACACTATAAGTCTCCGTTGGCGCTAACATGAAGAGTTTTTATGTTAAAGTTTTCCGGATAACTGTTATTTACGTTCCCTGCATTTTACCGAACTTTACCCAAAAAGTACGGGATCGCACCTTATGTGTATATTCTGCCGCAAGCAAATAACTTGCAAAACAGCTGATGTAAGTCCTGGTTCACACTCTGTGCCGTGTTGGCCACACTGGCTAGTTAAATACAACCATGTCTGTGAAAAATCGCAAAAATCTACCAGACAGGCAAACTCAAAGACACTAACCTAGCATTTACACATGCCACTGCCAGTTCGAAAAACTCAATACACTCACGTTTTTTTACTAATACACTCACATTTTTCGCAATGGCAGCTCCAGTGGCAGCAAAAATTGCATGCGAGTGGAAATTTGGCACTTGCTTGCCACTAAATGACAAAACGATGAACAATGTTACCCTGTTCAAAATTTAATGCAAATTAACTGGATTATTGTCAAAATGTTTTTAAAGTTTTAATATGATACGTTTATTATTATGATTAATTTTTTGAAACGCGCATTAATAAAAGCAAGTTTGTTAATTATAGAGCATTAATATTGTTAAAATAATGCTTATATAAATATATGTAAAACATTTCCCCAAAAATGTGCCTATATGATTAACTCGGTAACTCTATTTGGTTTTTTGGTACTTTTTTTTAATTTGAGAAGTCAACAAATTATCTTAAGTTGACGCTTCAACGACATTTTGAAAATGAACTCGCAGTGGCATGTGTAATCACAAAAGCCAATGGCATGAGATTCGACTCTTTCGAACAATTTTTCTTTGATAATATGTATACAACAGTGGCATGCCACTACTTGCATGTGTAAAGGCAGGGTTACAAGGAGGACCATAGGCTGCCACCTGTTTGTTAAGAGTGAAGTAGGTTGCATTTGTGTACAAATTGCAATGGCCGCCAACATGAAGGAGAAAAACGTCGACTTCCGTCCTTTGGAACGAAACGTGTTGGTAAGCGGTCTTAAAAACCTCAAAAGTCTCATTTTAAAATAAGATGCAGCAAGTAGAGCTGGCAAACAATCGATAGTACTTTCGATAGTATCGATAGTTCTCTTTCCATGTGACTATCGATAGTTTATTTTCGATAGCGATACTATCCTTCAAACCTTTTTTAAGAAAATTATCAATATTTTTTTGTTTCTTTCTGGCAACAACAAGCCAGCCGTCGCTGCCGCCCAGATTAGCCAGCTGCGGCAGTTATCTAGTCGGCTTAGGGACCAAGCAAAGCATTTTACAAATGTATGTACCAAGGTTCTCGTATTATTTTTTACCTGAATCGCCAAATAGCATATCAAAAATCACTAACATTTATTATTTTTAGATCTTAGGAAAAAAACATTCGCCAAATACGAGCTTTTATAAAAAAAGTATATTTAAGTAATTTTACCTTTATTAAAGTTTTCTATATTAACTTACGGGTTTTTAAACTAAAATAAAAATTTTCGTTTAGAAATTTGTATTGAAAGCAAAAACAAAGTTGAGTTGTTTCATTGTTGTTGTTTTAATATATATTCCCAAGCGAAAATTTTTATTTTATTTTGTAAAACAGGCAGTTAGCCTTTTTCTAGTATTATTTTTATATTAAAATTTTTTTAACGTTTTAAAATAACTACCTTTAAGCTTACAACTTGTAAGATCTGTAAATTGAATTTTGCTAAAATATTCATTTAACAAGTATGCAAAATGAGTTGAATTTGATTTCAAACTTTTTATTAGCGTGATTTACTATGTATGTGAAAATAATTTGATATATTGTCAAATTAATTGTTCGATTGTCATTGAAACTTACTATCCACAAAAAGATGGACCTTGGCTTTCTTTCCATTATTTTGGACATTATGGCACTGGCTGTCTATTGTATTTGCTTGCAAAGGAACAATGCTTGAAAATTTTCAAACGAATTGTTTCTATTTAATATTGAAAATAAAATATTCATATACTCCAAAAAATTTTTTGTTCAAAGTGTGCAGATTTTCAGCATTATTCTAAAATTAAAATTACATTTTTCAGTTGCTAAGGAAATCCATAAAGCTAATACATTTATTTTATTTCTCTTTTTTTACAAAAAAAAAAATAGCATTGCATATTATAAACATGTTGTATATTGGTACATTTTATAAAATAAAACGATCTTATTTGTCAGTTTTTATAAATATTTTGATATGTCAAAATACGTTAATTTGTATATTATAAATAAAAATAATATGAATAAGTACGCATATTATTTCATATGATGAATTTTATATTTTATTTAAATTATAAATGTGTATAATATAGCATTTATATAAAAAAAGTTTTTATTTATTCAAAAGTTGGTTGGGTCTGGCTAGACTCATGCGTTACGAATGTGAAAATAAAAACATGTGTAAGACCGAAGGTTAAGTTAATTTTCATATAAACTTAAATCGTATTTACATACAGATTGATTTTTTTAATTTTATTTGAAAAGTCTTATTTAATTAAGATAAAAGTATGGCAGCACTACTAAGTACAAAAAATATCATAAAAAAGTTAATTTATTTGCAAGGTGGTCTCAAAAAACAGCTGAATGTTATTGCTTTGCCTGTTGTTATTGTATTGTTGTCATATTGAGGCCACCTTGCTAAGTTATTCCAATAGAAACTTAAGTTGAATTTAAATGAACCGCATCGGTGAATTAAGTTTTATTTAAGTGTTTAGTGAAGAAGAGAATTTTGTATTTAAAACGATTTTAAACATAAATAAAAATAAATGTGTTTTAATATCAATCCTGAAAATTGGCCATTAATAAAATTGGTCATCACATTATTCGGTTTCTACGAAATAATCATGGAATAAATACGAGAAATAATGGAGGCTTATGAATACCTCTGTGTAGGTTTAAAACAACTAAACAGCGTATAACGTTTATGGGTAGTCGTGAGTTCAATAATTTGCCGCAAAATTTAAAAAATATAACAAGAATATCAGTTTTCAAAAGATTAATAAAAGAATTTTTAACTCAACATGTTGCTTAAATTAAATTTAATGAATAATCTTGCTGATAATGTACAAATTTAAAATATATATCTTTTTTATTCAATTATTAAAATATTTTATAAGATAAGTAGTATTTATATGTAAATTTTTGTATTTTCTAAATATTCCTGCCAACTCGCCTCAATAAAGCCTTAAAGGCGCTGGGGCAACTGAAGTGTTATGAATTAATATAAAGAAATTTTTATATAAATAAATAAAAAAAAAAAATTTTATTTCGTTGAAAAATCAAATCTGAAAGTATATTGCGGCTCTGCACACCACTTTAAAAATACGCTTATATAGAACGTGAAACCAATGAAAACACTTTGAAAAAAGGACTTACTTTCAATACAAATCCAATCAGCGTACATTATTATTCTTAAAATTTTAAAAATTCAACTTTATATGCAATCGAAAATAAATTGAAAAATTAAAACTTTTTTAGTGTAGACCCGAAGATTGCTATAAAAATGATATAAGCCCGAATTATTGCATACTGTGTGTATATTTTAATACATATTTGAACAAGTTATAGCTTGTGACAAGGAAAATGTCATAAAATCAAAGAAAGATTAAACTTTTATTCCAAATTTGGAAAATTGTATTTCTTTAAATTGCTACATACATTGAAACGTACGGTAATTAAGTACTTAAAAATTAAATTTAAGAATTCTACAAAGAATTCGATACTATCGATAGTATCGATAGTTTGTCAACAAACTATCGGAAATATCGAATGTTACGTCTATCGATAGTTTGCCAGCTCTAGCAGCAAGGAGGACAAGATAGTGGTAGCCGTGTAGGATAACAGCATTCCAAGGAGGATTGAGGCGAAAAACGGAAAAAAAAGAAGGGGTAAGATAAGGATTTTACTGGATTGAGGGAAATTCTTATCCACAGTTTATCCACCCTCTAGCAGGTTACCTAGGAAATTGCCAACAGCAGCCGACTCTTGGGTTATGGGCAGAAGCTCATACTACCGTCATTTAATCGGCTTTAACGAGCTGCATTTTCAACCAAGGGTTTTGTTCGTTGTGTTTCACTGCCGCCAGTCAGTCGGATTTGTTTGTTTTAATTTTTCTACAATATTTTTGGTAAGGAAATTGCAATACCTTTAAGAAAAAATTGAATATAATGCGAAGTGAAAAGGACGTCAAACAACAATACTAAACGAATGTATTATTGAAATAAACGTGTATTCGGAAACTAAACTCAGGTGCTTTTTCCCTCGGACGGATTATTTTTGGTGTTCTTAACCCAATTATGTAGCAAGGAAATACATTGTGTGGAGCAAATTGAATAAAAAAAAAAAGGAAAAAGTTAGAAAACCATATAAAAAGTGACCATACATCCATAACACAGCAACAAGTGTAATTGTTTCGTTCTTGCCATGTTCGGAAAGTGAAAATTAAGGAAAATTGAATAACAAAAAAAGGATTCAGAACAAATTAGAGGAGAGTTCATAATACTGAGCGAAAAGGGTGGGAATAAATACGTGCCGTAAAGAAATAAATAATACCACCAGCAAAGCACATTGTACCACAAATAAACATGCATTCAAATATTATTCGACAAACCAGCAAGTAAAAGAAAACTTGTTTTTGCAATAGTACATCAAAACTTTAACGAGATTGAAAGAAAATTATAAAACATTCAAACATCAAAATAAGTCCACCTTTAGTAATTGCAAACAACAGAATGATACCAACTGTAAGCCCTAAAAGAAAAAATATAAACGTAAAGAAAATTTGAAACAACATCTATAATACTTACCTTTGTACTTTGTAACGAACAAAAACAAGACCCTGGTGAATCCTGCGAAAACACAACAATAGATACAAAAACCACATATACACCGGAATAATTAACTGCTTCTAACCATGACGTCATCAGCACATTCCTAACAATAGCCAAGTATTACCACCACCACGGCTTAGAAAAAAACATTCGTTAATTTGAGGAAGAAACCACCAAAAACCGTGCAACAACCATTACCGGCAGAACCCCACCACAAGAAGTCCAACAAAATTAATTATGCCACAACAACAACGACAGTAACATCGGGACACTCATTGGTAGCAACGGTTAGTGCAACAGCAAACCCATAAAGGGCAACAAGATACAGGACTACCACCAGACAGTGCATGGGCACAAAACAACAAATTCCGCAACACTATCTACCAACAGACATCCTAAAGCGCCTGGACATCAACATCTAGGGGATAACACCAGATAAGTATAAGTAGCAATTTAGTGAGAACTTGTATTTATATATTTTAATTTCAAAGATATAAATGACAAATTTACTGCGACCCCGAACAAATAAAATTTTCATTTAATAGGTATTGTAAAAGTCTGACGTTTAACTAAGTCTATGTTCACACTTAGCAAATAGTTGACGCACACACGTTGCCACTTGTTTTGAAAATTAGCGAGTTTTAGTTCTATATTATATTTAGATTTCTTTTCGCGTTTTGGTATGGTGCGTTAAATATTTGGTAGGCTTGGACTTAACTTAGGAGTTAAGGCAACGGTTGGTCGAGTTGTTGTGGAAGGCCCCCATCACTTATTAGTTGGTGGTTATCGTAATTAAATCCCGGTCCACACATTTCAATTACCTTTAGTTTTCTTTTGACCATTTCTTTTGCCTAATTAAAACAAGAAATGGCCAACTATATTTGACCACGTATGTTTTGGGCATACAATTTAATAATTTCGGCAGTTAATCCTCCGCTCGATTTGGAGCTTAAATTCAGTGCGTTCCCGGTGAAAGACAAAAACCAATTTTACATTTTTTTAAATTTATTTTACTAAAAATACAAAACAAAAACAAATTCAGTTTGAATTTGAAATCATCTTGTTAACAATAAACATCTAAGAAACAAGATAAATTTGAATTTAAACTGATTTGTTAATATTCATATCCAAAGTTAATTGCCTTTGAAAATTCAAAACCGTTTTCTTTTATCAAAACCGAAACCCGAAAATTAAGCCAAATTCAAAGTCATGACAGATTGTGAACAAATAAAAAAGAACAACAAAATAAGTTCGAGTTTGAATTAATGTTAAAGCAAAATAATTTTTGCTCGAATTCAAATTTATGACCTTTTGTTAAAACAAAAATTAGTTCAGAGTCGAATTTATAATAGTTCGTTAACAAATAGAAAGAAAAACAACAAAATAAATTCAAATCTGAATCACGAACTGAGGAAAAATAGAAACAAAGTCCAAATTTAAATTTATATCAGTTTTCCCTTAATTTAATACGAAAATAAAGCCTAACAAAATCACTTTGAATTGGGTTTAAAACGGTTTGGTTAAAGGGAATAGAAAACGAAATTAATTTGAATTTGAAGAATCTCTGTAGACAAACAAATTAAGGTCAATTCAATGTTTAAGCCAGTCCATAGAAATTAAAGATTAGCTAACCTTAAGCTAAGTTAAATTTAAACTCAAAATAAAAGATAAAATATAAAGTTATTACATCTGAACCTAACGTTATGTAGTTACTATTATTTAAGAATAATTTTTGATACCAACATACATAAGTGAATTTAAATGGCAGGTTCCGTTTTTATTGTAACACGAAGTTCGAACTTAGGGAACAGTTTTATTAGCCTTCGGGCGTAAAGCCCATATGACACTACATTTTTAATGCATTGTTCAAGTTTTGGTGAACAGTACAAATATAATGTAATAGAAAAATTTACCAAGTGCAAAGAGTTCAGCTGTATTAAGATAAATGGCAAACTGTCAACAATTTTTAAAAAGTTATCGATAAAAAATGAAGTTATGTCAAAAAAAATGTAAAATTGTTTAACTTAAAATTGACATTTCAAGCTTGAAATATTAAAAGTGTTGCTGAATGAGCGGTTTATGGGCAAATTCAGCGATTTACCGCTTTTTGTTTTTAGGTTTCTCATAAACAAAAAGTTGGCAGCATTTAATAAAATAAACAAAACAGGGATGGCTAAGTTGTTTCAATTGTTCTTTTTTGTTGATACTTTTTTAACTAAGATTTATAATACCTTTTTGTTGTGTTTTTTATGAACATAATTAAAATTAATTTCAACTAAAAAAAATCTTTTAGTACAATTAGGGTAAAAAACTATATTTTTTAAAGGTTGTTGGTACAATATTAAAAATTCTCAACGTCATCCCTGAAACAAAAACATAACATACATATAGTTTGCTCTTTCTTACATTTACTGTTTCTTTCTATCAATTCTATATCAATTAATGAATAAAAAATGTAGTGTCATAAGGGCTTAAGATACTTGAATTGTATTTAAAGTTAAGAAAAAAAAATAATAATCTTGAATATATTTTGGAATTTTTATGAATGAATTTAACAATGTTTTGATAAGAATTTAATGCGGCTATAAAGGTAGGTATCGAGTGGTGATGCATAAAAGGGGTAGCCTTTGTAATGTCAACGGTTACCATGGTTTAGGGGAGGGTATATTTAATCGTAGGCGATAACACCTTGTCCTACGGGGAAGGAACGGCAGGTTATTTGTATACACTGACACAAAAGTTGTATTGTGCCGCTTTCACTATTACTCCAACGTACCACCGCCCAGGCCCGACGAGCCATAGCCGTGCATATTTGCCTAAGTTGTCAGTGTGGTAGTAGTAGTGAAGCTAACATGTCCATCGTTTAGTCAGTCTGGCCATCTGCCAGCTGAGCAACACAGGGTACGGGTAAGAATAATTAGAACCTTGGTGTGAAACGGGACCGCGATGAATTTGTTAAACAGTACAACTCTTCAAGTTTTAGCTGTCAAGTCTTTAGCTTTTAGGAAAGAAGGGCAAAGAGAATGCCATTTATTTTCCTCTCTCTCCTAAAATCTTATTGCTAAGTTCACAGTTAGGTTTTTAAACGCGTTTAAGCAAAATGTTGATTTAGCTGATCAAAGCCGTTCACATTACATTTAAAATGATGAAGATGACAAATGATTAAGAAAAAAAAACACACAACAAACACACAAAAAAAACAACAAACAAATTTATATTTCTTTAAAGTATTAAAAATGGATAAAAACACTTATAAAGTTATCAGAAGATTATTTTAATCATTTTAATTTTAATCATTGGCCATCCTACATTTGAGGTATGTTCAGTGGATTCTATGTGATTAACAAATCACTTCAATGTATGGGTAATCATCTCGATTTTGAAGTGATTGGAGCTTAATCACGTTCGAACTGCTTAAACGCGTTAAAGAAGCCAAATGTGAACATACTATAAGACTTGACGGCCAAAACTTGAAGAGTGTAAACCAGCACTTAGATTTTTTGTCATTTCAAAACAGACACGCTCTAAATGAAAAATTATACACTGCTATTTGGAGCTGACATTTACAGAATCGATTTTTTTTTGCTTTTACACTACATGTTTGTATTTTTCAGTGGGAAATTTGACAAGTACACTGCTAAATACATATCGGGTAAAAGTGCCTTTAATAATTTAGGACGCTTATTACGTTAGGTGAATGGTATTTAAGTTTCAACGCAGCCGAATAAAGCACTCTTTCTAGTTTATATTAAATATTTTTTCAAAAAATCGTTCTTTTCAACTCACCTTTCATTTTTCAACAAAGCCTCGGCCATGCTTAAACGCATACGCACTGTTTTTATGTTCTGAAGCGGAAACAACTTACAAAATGGAACCATGAACTCGGAATAATTATAAAAGAATGGAAGTGCTTTTGTTGCCGGAATCAAGCGTTTAATACGCCGAAATAAGAACCGTTTATCTAAAGCATTACAGTCTAGAAAATTTGTGATATTCTTGATTGCCTGCTCTACATCGACCGGATCACGTAACTCTTTATAATCAAAGCGAATTAAAGGCTCAAAGGTATAGATGCTACCAGGCATGGCATCTAGTAAATCACCCAAAAATGAAGTGCCTGATCTCCAGGTGCTTACTACAATATTACGTACTGGTGTGCCACCTGTTTCAGGTGTCAAATCAGAAAGCTTTTTAGCAAAGACCTCAAACCGTCCAGTAGGATATTTAAAGTTTTTCATTTCATCGGCTATTTTGACGCGTAGTTGGGCGATAAAATCATTTATAATGGCTGTTGTGTTGTTCTTTGCTGTTGTCTTCTCGGGTACGCTCTGATTACCATTTGTTTCTGTAAAGACGGATACTGAACTAATACCATTGCCTGCAGAGGAATAGTCAGGGGTGTTGAGATTGCGACGGTAAGCGGGTTGTTGATGCAGCAATGCTATAAGCAACAAAGTGCACAAACCAATAACACAACAAATTTTTGGAAAATTTCTTCTACTCATTGCTTTTAATACACTGTGTTACTGCGCCCTGTTTTCTTATCAGCAGTCCTTTAAGCCAACTATTGGAATTTTTCATTTACTTTTTGTTTGATTTTGCGCGTTTTGTTTTAATCTGAAAGTGCTTACAGTGTTATACGGGCATGTTCTAGAAATCGAAATGAAGTGAATTTAAAATTTAACGAATTTTTAAAAACTTATATTAATATTTATTTATAAACTGGACAATTTTCTTTATAAAATGGTACTAAAACTATTTGTATAATCCATTTTATTTATTTTGTTGTTACGGAGTCTTAAAGAAAAATTTTTGCACTGAATAAAATATGTATGTATTTTTACTGATTACACTAATGTATCTCACACCTAATCTTTATGTAAATGCTGAATCCGAATTTGGAGTCATACCAAAATATCCGTTACTTCAAAAAAGATAATGTCAATTATATGCAAATATCTTTAAAAATATTAGACAGATTTTATAAGACAATAAAATTACTAAAAAACACATGGGTGGCTTATAAAAATTGGTCAAGAAATTACAGAGTTACAGCGCACAAAAGTTCAAAAATCATGAAAAATTTAATTTTTTACAATTTTGCTCTTTTCAAGTTATTTTTTTAACCGATTAATTAAAAAATTTACGGCCAATTTCACCAAGTTCAGTTAAAACTTACTCTTAATTAAAGTTCCAGTTAGCAATATGTTTTGACAGCTATAACTGATAGTTAATTATAACCGAACGTGGTGAAAATGGCCGTTAACGTTTTATTACATAGGACACTAGTTTATTACAATACAAACATTTTGCACCTAACAAGACCAAGTCAAAAATGAGAAAGCTGCTGAATTAACCCACTTTTCGAACTTTTATCAAATCAAAAACCCAAAGTGAGTAAATACGCAGAATATGAAACACGAACGCGAAAAAAATTGTAGAAAAAATCACTGTAGAATCTCAATTCCAGTGACGCACGCAGTTAAGGTTAAAGAATTGTATGAGTCCATGTCTAAATTACTGGATATGATAGAGTACGAACAGCATAACTGGAAAATCTGTACTGATCTTAAAGTTGTTGCCATGATGACTGGCTTGCAAAAAAGCTACACAAAATATTGCTGTTTTTTGTGCAGACGGGACAGCCGAGGGCGACATGAAAACTATGCCCGAAAAGATTAGCAGGATAGAGTAAATTTTACGCTTGGCCATAATTTCAGATCAGATTGTTATAAGTTTCTTAAAAATTGGAAATCGACTGCGCATATTAGAAAAAAGTTTTACTTTTCTTTTATTGCGGAATTTCGGTTTTTTAGTTTTCTCAATAAGCTAAAGCGTTTTTAAGTTACGCGAACATATGTTGTGCAACTTCCTCCATTTTTGAAGTAACGGTATATTTCGAAAACCAGAGCAAACCTAAAAAAAACGGATAGTAGCACTGGATTCAGCGTACCCGAATTAAGTTAAAACGCCAAGTGCCCAGCTTGTCTAAAAAAAGTGTCAATTTCGAGCATAGTGTTATTATTATTTTTCTTTTTTTCAATATTATTCGCCCTTAAGGCCCAACCATAACAGCTGTACATAAACAAGAGCGGAAGGCGGAACGTTTTCTTCTGCTTAGCTTTTACGGTGATATGCCATACCTAAACCAGAACATAAATGTTGTGTCACAAACAGAAGTGTTACATTTCTTGTTTAATAATACCCACATTTTTTATTTATTTATTTATCTGTATTTCCATACAACAATACATACATTTTATAATTATAGTATGGAACTAGAAGAAGTTATAGTAATACAACTTAAAACAATTTTTAATCCAAATTTTTAATGAGTTTAATTAGGCTTAAGTTCATTAAATTTAATTTTCATTAAATTATTTTTATGAAGAAAGGAATTTTACAACATGAAAATTAATTAAAATTGTTATTGATAATCTTTCATTCTTGACCGTGGCCGGGGCTTGAACCCGGGCCGGCAGGTTACCATGACATGTTTCGATCGCAACCACTCGATCTCCTCAGATGGATTTGCCGTTTTACACTCGCAGCCATCGACGACTGCTGACGTCAATAGTCAAACATCAATCCTTAAACCAAATTGTATTTTTTAACCTTTGGTAGATCGAAGTTTGCTTTTTTGAATGATTATCCATTTTTAATTGATTTTACATGTTCTTCCCTACTTCTGTTCTTTCGTACTTTTTGTCAAGAATTTTTCTTGAAGACCAAAGTACATTTTTTGTTTTTTTTCATGTTGTAAAATTCCTTTCTTCATAAAAATAATTTAATGAAAATTAAATTTAATGAACTTAAGCCTAATTAAAATTATTAAAAATTTGGATTAAAAACCTTAAATAGTTCAACAAAATAACCACAATACTAATTAAAACAATTTAATTTAAAAGAAGTGTGAAAAATTTCAAAATTTTAAGGATCAAAAAATTTAAAAAAAAAGGAGAAAAAACATTGAATAAAATTCAATAAAATTCAAATTAAAAATTAATAATAACATAATTTAACAATAATACAAACTAATTATAAGTTATCAAAAATACTTAAAGTAAAAACAATATTTAGTTTTAAGTGTCAAGTTACGTTATATTATTGTTCAAATGTTTTGTTATTTCGGTCTTAAAAGTATTTACGTTGCTGTTTGTTTGTACCCTATTCGGAAGTCTGTTCCATAGATGGATTGCGTTATAATAAAATTGCCATTCCGTTATCTTAGTTCTGTGTGCAATAGGTATAACCTTATTTCCCCTATTCGACCTTGCAAAAGTTATCCGATTATATAAATATGACAGCACTTTAGTGTACACGATTTTGTGCAGAAGCGTAAGTGTCCTGATGTTGACCAGATTATTAAAAGTCAAGTCCCCACATAAAAGAAATAAAAAGAAGAGATTGACAAAAAACTGCTAAATTGCCATTATTTATTAACAATAGCGGCCAACTTCACTATTAAACGCGCTGTCAAAATCGAATTTTCCAATTGCAAAGCGTTGACGCCGCGCTATTTGGGGATGCTTCATACAAATTGTATGGGCATGAGAATTTTTGACAGCTAGAAAACGCTTTCCGCTCTTGTTTAGGTACGGCTGTAATATGCATAGCCATGCTTCACCTACTGTCAAAAGTTAACAAAAAGTCTCTCAAATGTATTTAAAAAACAAAAATTAAAAAATATGATTCCGTACGGAATGTGCGATCAGTTTCGCACTTTGCTTAAGCAAATGACAGTTTCGTAAAACTTAACAAAAAGTTTCCGTAAGTACAATATAGTTTGCCTCATGATTTACATGTATTCGCAGATTTGCTTAAGCCAACTTAAGCACATTACGGTTGGGCCTTTAGAGGAAATCTACAATTAATTTGTTAATAAAATAAATTTTCCCCGCAGAAAATCACATTCTAAATTATGTACCTGTTTATGTATAAAATCTTTCGTTTTTCCGCCAAATTTAAATCTGCGAAAGTTTAGGTTTCAAAATTCAATTGTGAAAATATTTAATTCAATTCAAAATTAGTTAGAACAAAATATTTAATATAAATTCGTTGCTGAACCTAGTTGATAGTCTTAATTTAAGACGTAAAAGGTTCGTTAATTCTTTATCGTTCTGTTCACTACTATTTACACTGAACTCTGCGTTATTTCTCTTGTAAACACAACCGGCCACTTTGCGTGTAAATGACAAACTAAGAAAATGAATAATTATAATTAAAGAAGGAAAAGAAAATACAAAAACAATTTTTCAATTGTATAAGCCACAGTCAGAGCCATGATACAAACACAGAAGGTAGCATGGTGGAACTAGCAGGTGGCATCGTTACGGTAACAAATACAACATTACAACAAAAATTTATAATTACTTTTCGGTCGGCACGTTTTGCCATTGAATAGTTGGCATCTCTGATTCACACAAAAAAAAAAAGGAAAACTAAAAGTAACTGCTCCAAAAATGGAACACTAGGAAGATATGGGTTAACTTATTCAAAGCTTTTGATAATCCATTATTATGTTACATTGAAACATATAATGGTGACAGAAAAGATAAGTTAAGTTCTTACTTATTCAAAACTTTTGATTACTTCATCTATCTCAAACTTGTAGGGACAACATGCGCATGAGGTCTTCGAGATGTTCATCTGTGAGACGATTTCGGAGTTTATTTTTTATAAACTTCAATAAAGAAAATGAAGATTCACATATAAAGGTTGATCCAAACATCGAATACATCTTTAGAATTTCATTTTTTGTTTTTCGAAAAAAAAAAGAATTATGGCAACGCTGCAGAACAATGAGAGCGAGAGCGGGAGAGTCATCCCTGCAAGTAATAGGACCAGTCCAAACACGCGTGTAAAGAGTAGCCCACAAGGGACTTGGACTAGTCCAAAAGTAACCCAAACGTATGGAAAAACATGGTCTATTTAACATTACGATGTCCTAGGGCGGGACCACCTTGGACCACCTGATTCATTTTCATAAAATGGACTACTCCATGGACTGGTCTGATGTAATGCAAGCATGGACCATGTCATTGTTTAAAAGTGTTTGTAGTGAGACGACATGGCTTCGTTTTTTAACGACGTGCTTTTGGTTTTACACGATTTCAAAACTAATCCTCTTGAGTATACCATGGAGTAGTTTTAAAACTACTCCTTTGTAGTCCAAAGCTGGTTTATATGGTCCTGCCCTAGGACATAGTAATGTTAAATAGACCATGTTTTTTCCATACGTTGAGGTTACATTTGGACTAGACCTAGTCCCTTGTGGGCTACTCTTAACACGCGTGTTTGGACTGCTCCTAGAATTTGCAGGGGGTTACATTATTATAAAATACACATGTATGTGTTTGCCTAACTTTGTACTCAGGCCTGCCATATTTGCCGATTTATCGGCATTTTGCCTCTAAATTATCAAAGTTCCGAGTTTTGCTCAAAAAATGCCGATTTTTCGATAAACACCTTAAACACGGTAACTTCTTGTTTGTTTAAAGCTACGGTCAGACTTATCAAATATTTGACGAAAAAACGGGACCAACAACCACATTAAAAAATCATTTCGCTTAATATCAATATTTATTTTGATTAAATCCACATCTTACAAAAAACTGGTTTTTGCTATGTCTAGTATTTAGTATAATTAGTTTATTTTGTAATATTAAGACCATTTTAAATCTCACTAACTATTAACAAAAGAAGGAGTTACGCTTATTTGATCAAATATTTAATAAGTGTGACCGCAGCTTAAGTATACCTTATTAATTTTCTGCAAAACTGGAATGAACTCTTGTTACATTTTTAAAATTTTATTTGAAAAATATTCAACTATGAAGAATTAAAGAACTATATCCAAATAAAAAGAGCCAACGTTCTTTTTTTTTGACCAAAGCTAAAGGTAGAAATCATTTTTAAACCTTAAACAATTTAGTTAAAATGTATTTTTTCATAAGGAAAAAATAAAATACTTTTTATTTAAGTTTGGAAATGAAAAGACACTTACTACCTATTTTAAGAACGCGAGCACATTACAAAACAGTAAGGGTAAGCTAAATTTATATTCACTATCAAAAAAATAATTTTAATCAAAAAATTATTCTTACAATTGTGGTATTGTGGTTATTTTGTTGAACTATTTATGGTTTTTAATCCAAATTTTGATATTTTAATTAAGCTAAAGTTCATCAAATTTAATTTTCATAAAATTATTTTTATGAAGAAGGAATACAACATGAAATAAATAAATAAAATTTATTGATAATTTTTCATTCTTAACTGCTGCTGGGCTCGAACCCACGCTTTTAAGGACAGGTTACCCTTACATGTTTCGATTGCAACCACTCAATCTCTTCAGAGGTGTTTGCCGCTTAACACTCGCAGACGACTGCTGGCAGTCAATAGTCAAACATCAATCTTTAAACCGAATTGTATTTAACCTTTGGTAGATCGAAATTTGCTTTGAATGATTATCTATTTTAATTAATTTTTTATTTTACATGTCCTTCTTTATTTCTGTTTTTTCGTACTTTTTGGCAAGAATTCTTCTTTCTTCTTCCAAAGAACATTTTTTTGTTTTTTCAAAAAAAAAAAAAAAAAAAAAAAAAAAAAAACTTAACTGGCAACATGCTTTTACAAGTTGTTTTTGTTTTCATTTTGTTTTTCTTGACCTACTTACAACCAGGGCTGTCAGATGTGGCGATTTTTCGCCAATCGTGGCGATTTATAAACCTAATTGGCGATGCAATTTTGTGTATGGCGACATGGCGATTTTTTTGGCGAAATTTAAAAAAGTTGGCGATTATTTGGGGATTTCTAAAACAAATTTTATGTTTTTTTCATATTTATATGCACAATTTTATAAGTACGGGCTAAGTTTTTTCTTTGAATTTTTAACAAATTTTAAAATCGCAATACGAATGCTATTGTTTTAAATAATAAATTGATAATATTGCCAAAAAATTACCTTGAAAACATTAAAGAATTGTTGCCATAGAAATTTGGAATAAAGCTTAAGTTTTCTTAGATTTTCGCACATTTTCCTGATCAGAAGTTATCAATAATCGGACCATTACCGAAAAATTTATTTTGCAAAATAAATTTTAAAAACGCAATCGCTTCCGATTGCATATGAAATGGGGTTTTTAAAATAAATAAATAATAATGTATACTTGGTAGTATGCAAAAAAATGTTGAATTAATAGCGAAAGAAAATCAGAATTTTTTTAAAAAAAAAGTTGCATTGGTATCAGATTCTATATAGCAGTATCAAGCGCAAAGCGAAAAACTGCGCACTTTTACACAAAATAAAATTAAATATTTCTTTTAAACCTTAAAATATTTAACAAAAAAAAAATAAATATTCACGTGAAATTTTTAAAAAACCTGATTTTATATAGAATCGAAAACGAATCTGGGTTAGAAGGTAATTTTCAAAAATAATCTATATATAAATCGGCTAAGGCAAAACAGTTAAGAACACTTTCCTCCTCTGTATGTCAACCGATTTGAACAAAATATCCACTATTTGAAAGGTATTTACTCACAGAAGGGCAAAATATATATTTTATTCAAATCTGTTCAATAATTTCAGAGTTATAAGTGTTTAAATTTGCTAATAACACATAAATAAAAAATTTGTTTTTTTCAATTCGACATTTTTCAGAAACCGAATATTTCGAATATTTCGACTATATAAATCTTATGTATAAATCGGCACAGGCAAAACAGTTAAGAACGCTTTCTTCTAATGTTTGTCAACTGAACCTATATGGGGGGAAAAAGTATCAAAAAAGGGAAATAGCGCAAATAAAATTTCTTTTTTTTTTTACTTTTCCGTGCTGCATGTGATAATTTTTAAATTTTCTATAATGTTGAAATTAGAAGCATAATATTCGTGAGTGAATAAAAACCTATAAGATAAAAAATGTTGGCACTTTTTGTTTTTAATCTGGAGCTTTTTGAGTTTTCGTTAATATTCGGCCTATAAAGATAAATTATACGTTAAACTGGGTGAACAAGAACATGTAAGGGGAGCTTTTTGGTACTTTTTCGTTCAACATCTGGTACTTTGATTAATTTTCGTTAATATTAGACAAAGAAACATAAAATTAAAGATGCAATGTCCTGAGTGGATGACAATCCATAAAAGAGACTTTTTGATACTTTTCTGTTTTTCAATTGATATTTTTTATATTGAACTTACAAAATTAAATCAACTCACGTAGAAGATAAAATATGAATCGAAGGTTGGTCCTTCGCCAAATCGATCCACTAAGACGGAAAAAATAAATGCTCAAAACATATAAATTTATTTATACTTAAATGTGCTATGTTTTCTTCATATGTATGTAATTTATGGTCGAATTTTGACCATTAGGCAAACACTAGTTCATGTAATTTGTTTAGATGATTGAGTTGACTTTAAGTATTCCAATTCAATTTCAAATATTTAATTTAAATGCACCTTTTAAGATATTTATCCTTTGCTTCAAATAAATACAAAATTTTACCATATTCTGGCTTATATTCACATAGAAAATCACGCTTATAAAAACTCACTTTTTTGCATTAAACTCTACTCAGTTTACATGCTTGATAAAATTAATGTTCTGGCAAAATTCAATTAACTGATCTCACAAGTTCTAGGTTTTAAGATAATCAGCCTTCTTATGATTACAAAAATTCTAGTTTCCTTCAGCATACTTTTGCAATTTAAAATCGCCAAACTTCTTGCGATTGCGGTTAATGATTTACAGATTACAGAATTCAAGTCAGAATCACAAATGCTAAGCGTTTGGCGATGTTCTACTATAATATAAACACACTACTAAAATAATAAAATTTAAATGTAGGTAAAATACACTTGTATACTCTTTTTTATATAAAATTTTTATTTGGCGATTTTTGGCGAATATTTTTTACCAAAAATCTAACAAAATAAATTTTTGGCGATTTTCGGTATACTATTTGGCGATGAAGGTGAAAAAAAATCTGACAGCCCTGCTTACAACTACAATTATTTTTGGAAGAATTCCAATCAATTGTAGTAGGGAATGTAAGAAGACATTAACTCACTGTTTATTGTTGATGTTTTTGTTTAAAATTTGATATTGTTACAAGTTGAACTGTTGCTTATATTTCTAATACGCTTAACAGTTTTATTTGATTTAATATCTTTAGTTTTTCTAAAATCTTTTTGGATGAAGTTTCCTGACGATCTGGCCTAAGCAACCAGTGAAATGCGCAGAGGAACAGCTTATCCCATCAACAATGAATTTCAGTGTTTTTATCAAGAATAAAAATTAGGAATTAAGCACGAATAACAGAATCTTTTAAATTATAATTAATAAAGTTAAAAAATACTTTCTTTTTAAGTTAAAAACAATTTACCCTAAATACAAAATATATTTATTCGTATTCTTTTCAAAATCGTTTCCATCACAGACCAGGGGCCTAATTCTGGCATTCGTGATCGAGTACTTTCTCGATTCGAAAGCAATTTTATTTCAGTCAATACTGAACGAATCGAAATTATTTTTTCAGTATTATGAAACCCAGATGAATGGTTTACAATAACTAAAAAATAATTTCAATTCGTTCAGTATTGACTAAAATAATAAGATATTAAATTGCTTTCGAATCGAGAAATTACTCGATCACGACTGGCCCCTGTTTATCTGTTTATTAAAAATTTAATTTTTAATGTAAATTTATATGTTATTTACATTAGTTAATGCTGAATCGTTCTCTTTCGTTAATAAAAAATATGTTTTATTGTATATAAAATAAGTATTTTTGATTTGCCGATTTGATCAAATTATAGTGCCGATAATGCCGATTTTTTTTGAAAATGTGCCGATTTTTTCTCAAAGTCTTCTGGCACCCCTTTTTGTACTAGTGTCAACAAGTTAAGAGTTTTTGTATAAAAATACTTGTTCTAATGAGTACCAGCACTTGATGTAGTAAAAAAAGAAATTTGAGCAAATATTCAGTAGTTTTTTTTTATAGCATTTTCAAAAAAAAAAAAAGTTATTTGGCGGACCCTTTACAAGGGCACCACTGAAAGAATTTTATTTAACAAAACTAAAATTCGAGTAGATATTTGTATCTTGATACTGCTTCTTAAATTTGATTTTAAATATGAAATTTTTTTATAAAAAAATGTTAAAATGTAACAAACTGGTTCTTTAGCACCCAATGTGGTCCAAGTGTACTAGTACACGTCTAGAACCAACAGTACTAGAGATTTTCCAAGCACACTCAATGCTAATTGGAGCATTAAGATGGTATAGAAAAGTTTACAGTTAAGAACTAGTAGTGGATATTTATGTATGTACTAGTTTAGCACTAGTTTAATCTCCTGCAGGGGTATAATGCATTTGTGCTGATATTTGTACAACCTTTAAATATTGCTCCCCAGCTAGCAATTGGTTGAATGAATCTTTTCAGATCAGTTTTGATGATTTGCCAAATGAAAAAAAATAAAAATAGAAACTTTCATGTCAACCAAACAAGAAGCTTGGCTTAAAATGAAGCCCAAAAATTATTGACAATTTATGAACATTAATGTTAGTGCAAATTATTGTTTCTTCTCTTCTTTGCGAGAAACCCATAACTTTTGTTTGATTTAAAATAAAGCTGCTTCGAAAAATCAAAAGCCTTAATGGTGCTGATTTTATCGGAGAAAAAATAAAAGACATGACAATTAAAAGATGATATAAAATATAATCGAAAACTACATACGAAAACGACTTAATAATGATTATAAAAGCTACGTTTAAATTGATCAAAAAAGGAATTAGAAGATTGTATCACAGTGATTCTTTCATTTTCTCACAACGAGAGTATCATTTGTGATTGAAAAATGAGCTCATATACGGGGATTTTGCTCTTGAAGCTGATTCCTAAATGATTGGATTATGATCAGTGCTGCCAGTGGATTTTTCGAAAAAATACCTACACATGCTAAAAAAAATCGGATTTTTCCCTACACGTTGAAAAAACTTCCCCTACAAAATTCCCTACGCATTATTGTCATTTAAACAGAAAAAAACATTAGTTTAAAAAAAAAATTATTCGAATACCTATGTAGATTTTAGCTTTGACAAAGCATAAGCACAAAACTAAAAAAATAATAGATACATATGTATGTATGTACTTTTAATTAAATTCAATTAAATCTTTCAACATTGAATGATATCTTAGAAAAACCATATACCTACATACATACAAATTTGTGTCGCCAACTTTTCAAGCCACAAGCAACACTGGAAATATATTTTTAAGCAATTTTAGGGAAAATAAAATTTTTGAACCTTTTTTGATAAGAAAATATCACTAAAAAACGTTTTTTCTGCATTTTTTTCATAAAAAATGTGATATGACGAAAAATCGCTACATTTTGGCGATTATAAAAAATCTGTCCGATTTTCCCTGCGCTTCTATTTTAGTATCAAAAATACCTACATGTAGGGATTTTCCCCTACTTCTGGCAACACTGATTATGATACAAAATGCTAGCTGGGTCCGAGACCATTGATGTCAAAAATAAAATTGTAGTTGTATTTGCGAATAAATTTAAATTACCCAACAAACTATTCCTTAACCGAGATATAACTGAACTGGAGAATAAGCTTAATAAAAATTTTTTTTTGTGTTTACTTAAGCTTCGTACAGACGACGGTGGCCAGATTTTTTGAAGTTGTCATTTTTCTGACGATGGTGCCATTGTCGGATGCATTAATTTTACACATCTGCCAAATGAAAATGAGCTTACAATGTTCACACAGTTGCAAGACATTTTTATTGTGTAGTTTTCGAGGTCGTGGGCGCTGTTATCTTGAAAATATGGGTGCGAGTAGTTTTCTTATATTATCTCGTAAACTATAACATAGGGTCTTCACCTGAGATAATATCTGATATAATGTGTGAGAGAACGTCGGCAGAATGAGAGAACAAATTTCTTCATGTTAATCTTAATCTTAAACAAGGGGAACACGTATCTTATAAGATTTCATAAACGAATGATTCTCGCACAGTAAACTTGTGTCGTTTTTATTCTTTTTTTTAGTTTTTTCTTGTTTTTAGTTAAAAATATTGTTTTTTTAAACACTTATCACAAGATTTTCACTATTTGTACAAACAAATTTAACATTTTAATGAATGCGTCTTATTATTGTTTTTTATGTATGCATGTGTGTGTATTTTTGACAGCTCATCTTATAAGATAGTTGTTATAAGATTTCTCATAACAACTGTCTTATAAGATTTATTATAATATTAATATTAACACTATTTGAGAGTCTACACGTAAGATAATACTCTCTGCGATTGAATTGGACGTTTGCTGATATAAAAATCTTATATCTTATCTCAGGTGGAGACCCTATGTCAGGAATACGAAAATTTTATTAAAAGCTTTTCTATAGATAAAAATATTTAATAAAACTCCTTCAAATACATTTTTGTTCGTAATTGTATAATTTTGCAACATTATGTGTTTAAAGGTGGATTCATCCATGCGTACCGAACAATATTTTTGTCAGGAGAATAATTTTTCTTGCAGAATGATTCACCCATTTCGGAAAATTTGTCTGAACAAACAAAGCTACCATATGGTTTAAAGATGTAAACAACTAGTTTAAAAATTAATACTTATAAAACCTTTAAAGTAGGGGAAAAGCTACAATAAAATTTTGAAATTTATAAATGGTTTATAAGAGCTTAATAGTGCTATTAAACGTTTATGAATACCCTTTTTACGATTTTTTCTTATTACTCTCTTATAAAATGTTTATGAATTAGACTGTTATACAAAATGGCAACACAACTAGCAAACCAATTATTTGAATTGTTTTCTAAAAGTGACTTAAAGCGTCCATTTTCTTTAAGTCACTATTTTTTTGACGAATCCACAGCCCTGGATGTTTAGATAATTATTTGTGAACATTTAACTTTTTACATTAATAAACAAATTATGTAATGCCAGTCATACATATAAAAACCGAAGAAAAATTTACGTTCCGAAGTTTGGATTTGTTTATGTTCGCCATAATATTATACAATGATTCACAAAATATTTCAAAAAGATTTGAAACGGTTATAATAATAATTATAAATTTAAACAACATTTACAAACAAGAGAGAAATCGCCACATTTGACATCCCTGCCACCGAAAGTTTAAAGGCGGAAAACAATTTAATTTTCCCCTTTTTTTGTTTTTTATAACTTTGAATACAAATTTCGTTTATTGTAAAGGCCATATCCAAAACAATTTCAATTTATAAACTTTTAATAGCACTACGTGACCAAATGAATTTGACACCTAATCTTTATGTAAAATTTTCCGCTGAGTCCGAATATTAAGTCATAATTGTCAAGAGTAGAACAGTTTTTGAGATATTCCAAAATAACCGTTATTTGTGTTTTTAAAAAAAATGATGTGACTGAAATGCAAATATCTTCAAAAATTATTATTTTTTTTATGTATTTCTTTCTTTTAAGTGAAAGGTTATAAAATTTATAAAATAACCATGGATTGCTAGTGAAGATTGGTCAAGAAATGACAGAGTTACAGGGGACAAAAGTTCAAGCTTCATTGAAAATTTTATGATTTTGTTCAATTTTGCTCTTTTTAAGTTATTTTTTTAAACCAATGAATTAAAAATCCTAATGTTTTATTGCATGCGACAGAAGATTAGATTGGTACAAAAATGACAAAGCTACAGAAGATTTGGTAAATTAAGCCATATAGAAATTCAATAGTTTTAAGCTATTTTTAATATTTATTGTTGCTAAAAATTTAGCTTTATTTATTTATTGTGTTTTTCTTTGATTTGATACAAATCGAAAAATGGGTTAATTCAATTAATCTTCTATCTGGATCCTTTTGGGCACAAAATGTTCGTATTGGAATAGGCTAATGTCGTAAGTGATAAAACTTAAAGAAATTTTACTTTTTGGTTTAAAAAAAATAACTTGAAAAGAGCAAAATTGCAAAAATCATCAAATTTATAATGAAGTTTGAAATTTTGTCCACTAGAACTCAATGGTTATTTTAGAAATTTTATTATCCTTAACCAAAAAAAAAAAAGAAATACAAGTCCGTTTAAAATTTTTGAAGATATATGCATTTCAGTCACATCATCCCAGCAAAAACTTTACTTACCAGGTAAGTTAGCAAATAATGTTGGAGAAAATAAACACTACTTATTTTTCCGCTGAATAACTACTTATTTTTGTTCGAGGTGTCCACAAAATTCAGTACTTACAATACACTTACTAGAAGTCAAAAAATATCTAGTTATTATTTAACGACTAGTAAGTTGAATTTTAAGTACTACCACTAAAATAACTACTATTAAAAATCAAAAAGTTTTTCCTTGTGTTTTTTTAAAAACACAAATAACGGTTATTTTGGAATATTTCAAAAACTGTTCTGCTTTTGATAATTTAGACTTCATATTCCGATTCAGCGGAAAATTTTACATAAAGATTAGGTGTCAAATATACTTGGTCAAAAAACTGAGTGTAATCGAAAATAGGGGTTTCTAACATAAAACAAAAAAAAAAATTGTTTAAACAAGGTTTCTCGTTAATTTTTCCAATATCGCTCATTTGCTGCAACGTCGTCATAATTCAAAAAACACATTTCGAAATAAACGGGTTTAAAGTTTCTGATTTGGTCGCACCACTTAGAAAAAATAACGACTCATTTCTATTCGAACGGCGAAAGTAAAAAAGATATAAAGATGAATTTTATACACAACTAGCTGACCCAACAAACGTTTTCCTGTCTAAATTTAAATAAATTTGTTTCTTCACGACCAACGACCAACAAACAACAAAAAATACGTATATTAGGTATGCCGAGAAAGTGGGGCTAAAAATGGGCGTGGTCAATAAAACTTGTTCATGCATATTTTCCGAACTTTAGACGTTATTCGTACTACGTTTGAGCGGAATCTATAAAAAAACAAGTAAGAGTGCTATATTCGGCTATGCCGAATCTTATATACTCTTCACCATGGTTTGGAAAGAACAGAAGTTTATATATTTATCTAACCCTTTCGACCCCAAAGTTGCTTATAAGCAACTTGGATTTTAATCATCGTTTTATTAAAAACAATCGTAATAAAATTATCAAAGCACATATAGAGTTGGTTAAAGATTGAATAAAAAATAGAAAAGTTTGTCTTAATTTTTCATAACGTGCAAAACTTCCTTAACGGCCCAAAGTTGCTTATAAGCAACTTCCTATATCTAGTCACCTGAAAACTCAAAAAGTCTGAAATCTTCAAAAATCCTTAATTTAGATCTAAAAACTAAGGAAATTATAAAAAAAAAATTTTCTGACAGTGCGTTCAAGAGCGGGCGCGAAAGGGCTAAATATATGTATATATATATATATATATATATATATATATATATATGTACAGTTTTGATTATTAAAAAAAATCAAATGATTAAATAAAACGACAAAACAGTTTGACGGTTTAAAAAGTAATGAATTTTATTTTTCTTTTAAGTTGTTGAAATCATACTCACACACACAATGAATAACATATTCACTTGTGTTGCTGATAATAAAAATTATTGAAATCAGAGTGTTGTTTTTTACTTAGCTTCTATTGTGTGAAAATGCAGTGTAAGGGTTTTTATGTTGACATAAATAAAACAAAAAATTATTGAAATAAGAGTGTTGTGTTTTTACTTAGCTTCTACTATGGGAATATGCTGTGTAAGTGTTTTTATGTTAGGCAAAAGGCAATCTGTTAGTGGATGATGTCATAACACCCCCAGACAAAGAGCTTATCCCGGGTTCCAAGGGAAGTGAGGGTAAGTTTACTGAGATGGCCGTTTGCTCAACAGTTTTCTTATTTTTAATATATAGGCATATGCATATGGTAATGATTATTATTGTCAAGATGGTATAGGTGGTGTAATTGTGAATCTTTTGGTTAGTTTTAAGTTCGGTTATTATGTTTGTGTTGTTAATATGCTTATATTCTAGTTGTCTTAAGGTTAAGTTAGTGTCGTTAGATATTTCAATGGCCCGGAAGGGATTTGGTATGATTACAGTGTTTTGATATAATTGCTTACTGTACCATTTGTCAAGTAGTATCTTACAATTTTCAATATAAATCAGATAATGTCCCTTTAATGTGAACGGGAATTGGTTACATGTTTGTTTAATTTCAATATCCACATTAGTGGTTACTATCACATTCGATCCAATTTCAATAATGCTGACACTATTGTTTGGACGGTAATTACAGATCATTTTGTCTTTTCTAAATATATTTTGAATACATTTATCATTTATTTTTCTTAATTTAGATAATTTGTTAGTGTTTTCGTACATGTTTTTCCCGTCTGTCAAATAGTTGTTTGCGTTGATCGTTATTTCTTGTCCGTTTTTATTGGGGATTGGTTGTATGAAAATCTCCTTATAAGTTTCGGTAGTTAAATTAGGGACTTTAATTATGAAGATAATATCTGATTCCTTAGTTGCAACGTCGAGTTCAATGTTCTCCAACTTGTACAATGTTATGTTAAAATCAATAATTTCCTGGTCTGTTAAAATATCTCTATTTAATGTTCGTAATTTTGAGGCCAGTAGTAGTTCTCGAGCTTGTTCGACTAATTTTCCCAAATGTTCAATTTCGTATCTGAGGTAAGTTTTACGCGAGTCTGTTCTGGTTCGATTGATAAAGTACATATTTTGTGCAAGTAACTTAGTCTGTTGGTTTTGCAGATCCGTTAATGATTTTAGTTGTTCGTCAAAGTGAGTGTTGATTTTGATTTGTTTATTCGATTGTTCAATTAAGTTATGATTATTGATAGTATTAATTTTTAGTTTTTCTTCAATTTCCTTCCTGTCATCGTCGTCCATAGTTCCGTACAAGTATTTTAACCCCTTTCCAGCAAGGTTTATAAGTCCTCGTTTAACACGGTATCTAGGTATTATGCTTAGTAACTGCAATTTAGAGTGTTCAATCTGATGTTGCAGATATGCGTCGTTTAATTTCATTATTTCGGATTCTAGTTTGTTGATGTAAGTTAAATACTCTTCGATTTTAAAAATATGCAATATTTTCGAATAATTTTGTATTAACGGTATTTCTCCCAATTGTAATATTGTGTAGCCATTTCCTTGGTTCAAATCAGTTATCATTAACTTCTGCGACATCACTGGTGTTATCACCGTTAGGATTGTCAACAAGCACTTCCAAAGACCTAGAAAGTTTTTTCTTTTTGATGAACTGATCTTTATGTATTATTTGTTTATTTTTTCTATATTTTTTGTCGTTAAGTTTCTCTACGGTTACTTGTTTCATTTTCGATGTCAATTTGTCCGTTTGGTGGGTTTTCATTACCGCTTCGTTTATATGTTCGTCTTTCCTATCCTTATTGCGGTATCCTAAGGTCTTAGTTTTTCTTTCTTCTATTCTGTCAAAAATCTCTTTTGTCTTAATATTGTTCCTAAAGTGTAGATTAATTGGTTTTTCTCCCGTTGTCATATGTATGCTATTATTGTAAGCTTCTAGAGCTTGATACGGTAAGTCAACATTGTAGGCTATGTCCAAATTTTCCTCGCGCTTTTTAAATATGCGTATATTCTCGTTCAGGGTTGCATGAAAGCGTTCTATATCGGAGTTCCCTGTATGTCGGTTGGGGGTAACAAAGTGGTAATTTATTCCTTTTTTGTCCAAAAAGTCAGAAAAAAGAGCCGATTTGAAGGATGTTTCATTATCCAAGGTGAGAATTTTAGGAGTTTTCATGTACATAAAGAGTTTTGTGTAGCTTTTGATAAGTTGCAATGGTGTTCTGTCTTGAACTTCTTCAATCATTGCGTATTTTGAGAATTTGTCTATCATCGTAACATAAGTAGTAGATCTGTCCAAGTACCATATATCCGTATGATAGTGTTCGTGTGGGGCTTTTGGTGTTTCGGTCTTCTCAAAGGGTAATTTAATTGGATTCCTTTCCAACTTAAAATTACATATTAAGCAGTTATTGATAAATTTAGTAATTTCCTTTTTCAAATTGGGATAATAGATTCTATTCTTAAATTCCATGTAAGTTTTTTCTATTCCTGGATGATTATTTTCAAATTTATGGTGTTTTGCTATAAGTTCTAAAAGGTTTTCATATTCTATAGTTTCTCTTAATTGGTTTGTAAGCACTATTTTTAGGTTAAGCAGATGATTGGGATTTTCCCTTAACTTTTTATATTCATTCTGAATTTTAATTAAATCGTCAGTATCTTCGCAATACAGTCCAACGTCTTGTTTATCACTAGAATCAGATAATATTTGCGCTATCATCTGTTCCGTATAATTTGAATACGAATAGGTTACCCGAGATTTTCCGAAGACTAATGTTTTCTCGGTTTTATTATCATTGTTGTGTTTTAACACAATTTGGTAATTAAATGAGTGTAACGGTCTTTGGGATATTAGGAAGTGGTCACTGCTGTCTTCATCAGCTGAATGTACGGTAGGTACAGGTGACTCACTTCGTCTTTCAATATTTTCGAAAGTATCTTTTTCCTCTACATAATTATGTATTTTCCTAAGGTGGTCTTGTAGACATCGTGGTCTTGACAACGTTTTATTACAAATTTTACATTGCAGGTTTTTGTCAGAATGAGTTTTCATATGCAAAGTTAGACTTTGTTTATGGTTGTAAACTTTCCCACAAATACTGCAATCAAATCTAGTATTCTTTCTCTCAAATACGTTTGTTTCCCTAACTCTTGACAATGCATCCGCCACTTTGTTCTCCTTGCCTTGCAAGTGTTGTATGTCAAACTCATACTCATTAAGCTTGATCTTCCAACGGATAAGTTTGGAATTAGGTTCTTTGAGGTTCGCTAACCAGACCAAAGGTTTATGGTCTGTACGTAATTGAAATTTCCGTCCGTACAAATAATGTCTAAACTGTTTTACTGCCCACACAATGGCCAACAGTTCTTTTTCTGTGGTTGAATAGTGACATTCATGTTTATTCAAAGTTCTCGACGCAAATGCTAGAGGTCCGTTTTTCTGAGATAGAACAGCACCTAGCGCATAATTACTCGCGTCCGTGGTTAATACGAACTGTTCATTAAAGTCGGGATATTTTAAAACCATGTCCGACATTAATATATTTTTCAATTTTAAGAAAGCTTCTTTATAGTCCTTATCATTTACATTGATAATTGAATCCTTTTTAAGGCGGACTGTTAAGGGTTTGGCTATTTTCGCATAGTCGGGTATAAATTTTCGATAATAACCACTGAGTCCGAGGAAACTTTGTATTTCCTTAATAGTTTTCGGAATAGTTTGACGTTTTATACCTTCTATTTTGTTTGGATTAGGGCTTATACCCTCCTTGGTAACAACGTGGCCCAAAAATTCTGTTTCTTTTTTTAAGAAATCGCTCTTGTTCAATGAAACTTTTAGATTTGCTTCTCTCAGAGTTCGGAATATTTTTTCCAAATTTACGAGATGCTCTTGTAAGGATGTCGAAAAAACGAGAATGTCATCCATGTATATTACACAGATTTTGTTAACATGTTCCCTAAGCACGTTGTCCATCATCCTCTGGAATGTCGAAGGCGCATTCTTTAGCCCAAATGGCATACGAATAAATTCGTAATGTCCATTATGTGTAGAGAATGCGGTCTTTTCGCGATCCCTAGGTTCTACTTCTATCTGATAGAAGCCCTTGGTAAGATCCAAGGTGGAAAAATAATTCGCCCGTCCCAACTTATCCAAGACTTCGTCAATACGAGGGATAGGGTATTTGTCTTCTTTTGTCACCATGTTTAATTTCCTATAATCCACAACGATTCTCCATTCTTTATTGCCCTGTCTGTCCTCTTTCTTGGGCACGACCCAGATAGGTGCGTTATACGGTGAGCTACTAGGCTTAATTATGCCTTGGTTCAACATTTCTGTCATTTGTTTTTCTACCTCTGGGATATGTATAGCGGGGTATCTGTATGTTCTCGTGTAAATTGGTCCTGACAGTCCGGTGTCTATTCTATGTTTGACTTCGTTGGTGAAAGTCAAATCGTCTCCTTTTTTATAAAAAATATCACTATTGTTTTGAATTAAAATTTGTATTGATTCCTTTTCCTCTGAATTTAAATGTTCTATCCTTAAGTTACATTCCGTTCCCAAAGTCTCAACATTATAAAGTTCTGGTAAATTTTTTAGCTCGTCCGTAAATTCGAATTGATTTTCTGGTTCTCCCTCATAATAAATTCTAAATTGTCTTTCGTTAAGGATTAATGTGTCATTATCATAGTTGATAGTTGCTTTGTTTTCTCTTAAAGTGATGTGGCCCAAAAGACCGTCGAAAAATTTATGAAACTGAAAAAGTCTAAAGGTTGTTTCTGAGTTCAAAGGTATGCTTAAATTTTTCGCTGGCATAACCCCGTCATGTGTAACCGTGATATTTCCAGCTGCAGTTTTAATTTGGATAGGGGTTTTTAGTTTCATAATGAATTTAGGTGGACATTGGTTGAAATTAAGAAAATTTTCAGTAGACCCTGTGTCAATTAGTAGTCTAAGATTTCTTGTCCGTCCTCTGAATAGAATATAGGGAAGTCCAAGTTGTTTGGATTGTCCTCCAGAGAGGCCGGTACACGAAAATTTTCTGATTCATAAGTTTCTACGGTTTGGTCTTTATTTTGCTTAATATAATTAGTACACTTACAACTACATTCCGTTACTGGAGTTTGATGATGATTTTGTCTTCTTGTCTGGGCTGTGGTTGTATCCATTGGTTCGGCTTTTGGTTGCTGCACATGATGGTGTTGTTGATGTTGTTGTGGTAGGTTGTACATCTTTGGTGTCCAATTTTGATTGGTCTGCTGATTTGGACCGGTGTTAGGCTGCCAATTTTGTCCTTGTTGTTGATGGTGTTGTTGTTGTTGTGGTGGGTTGTACATCTTTGGTGTCCAGTTTCGATTAGTCTGCTGATTTGGATTGGTCTTAGGCTGCCAATTTTGTCCTTGTTGTTGATTCTTACTGGTTTTTCTTTTTTCCTCTGCTAAAAAGCCTGATTGGGCCAATTCGTGGATGGCTTCTTCCATTGTTTGTGGTTTTAAAGCACATAACACTGTTCTCATGTGAACGGGTAATCTTGTCACAAAAATTTTCAGTGCTGTTTGGATATTTCTTTCGATGTCGTGGAGGTTCCCTTCTTGCCTGGATTTTTGGTTCAGCATTGCCAATTTGTGTAGGACAAAGTTATAAAAATCTAGGGTATTACCTTGATATTGTGCTCCCCTCAGGTCTTCGTATAACTGATCAGATGTTTGAAATCCACCAAAATTAGTTTCCAGCATTTTTCTTATGTCCGTCCAGTTGTTTAAGTGTGGATGTATCTCCATAGCTCTTCGGGCTTTTCCTGTTAGTTTTGATTTTACAATGTTTATGCACATTTTTTGAGCTTGTTCATTATAGTCCGAAAGTGTTGGTAAAATATCGTCAACGTTGGTACAGAACACTGATAAATCCTCCTTGCGTCCATCGAATCCCTGTATTTTTTCTAAATACGTTAGTGGGTTGATGTCAAGCACTCGTCCTCGTACTCTAGCTGCCGTTGCTGCTGTGCTTGCTGCTGCTGCTGTAGCTGCATTTGCCGCCGCTACTGCTGCTGCTAGGGCAGAATTTCCTGGGCTGATTGACATTATTCGTTATAGATTTTATTTTCAATAAATCTTTTTTACGAATTTTATACTTTTGTTAATTTGCACTTAACAAGTTTTTTGTTACTATTATTTTCACTAATAGATTTTTGTTATAGATTTTATTTTCAATAAATCTTTTTTACAAATTTTATACTTTTGTTAATTTTCACTTAACAAGTATTTTGTTACTATTATTTTCACTAATAGATTTTTGTTCACAGTTAGCACTTCATATCCTTGATATTCGTTCAAGGGTGTTGGCGTACCGTAAGTTCTTATTTGCAGGGATAACAAAAATTTAATTTGTTATCCTACCGACTGCGCCAGTTTTGATTATTAAAAAAAATCAAATGATTAAATAAAACGACAAAACAGTTTGACGGTTTAAAAAGTAATGAATTTTATTTTTCTTTTAAGTTGTTGAAATCATACTCACACACACAATGAATAACATATTCACTTGTGTTGCTGATAATAAAAATTATTGAAATCAGAGTGTTGTTTTTTACTTAGCTTCTATTGTGTGAAAATGCAGTGTAAGGGTTTTTATGTTGACATAAATAAAACAAAAAATTATTGAAATAAGAGTGTTGTGTTTTTACTTAGCTTCTACTATGGGAATATGCTGTGTAAGTGTTTTTATGTTAGGCAAAAGGCAATCTGTTAGTGGATGATGTCATAACAGTACATGTATATTTATACTATATATATAGTTTAGTTTTATTTAATTATTTGCACATGTTTGCGTGGTATTAAATACTTACATTAAAAGTTTAATTAATTTATAGCAAGTTTAGTTTTGATCGAATTTCAGTATTTGGTCATAACTCGGCCATTTTGACACATTTTTACACCGACATCTTAAAAAATAAAATAACCATTTACTTTGGTGATAAAACTTGGAGTCGAGAAGTTCTATGGTTCCCGAAAATAGGTATTTAAAAAAAAACTATATTTTTGACATTACTTTTTTTTACCGATTTTCCGAGTTTTTCAGCAAATATGTTCTTCTAAAGATTTCCGATATTTTGATATCTTAAACGTATGAATAGGTCATATTACAGCTCTAAAATTTTAGTTTTTATAAAAATTCAATGTTTTTTAGTCCTTTTTTTGAGTATTTTGCTCATAACTTAACCATTTTTAACCTATTTGACAGATTTATATACCAACGTGCTTAAGAATAATATTACCATTAAATTGGGTTATAGGTATATATGTACACACAGAAAAAAATCAAATTAAAAACGTAGAAAACAAGGTTGATTTAAAATTTTTCGGTGGTGATTTTGCTTTATACGTTTTTCATGTTAATTCAACCTGATTTTACAATAACTGCGAACAACATTTTTTTCTTTTAAAATAACTTTAATTCATGTTAATTTAACATTGCAGTAAAGTTAGAGCAAAATGTCATTTTTATTGAAATAACAATCCTAATCACGTTGAATGAAAGTTATTTCAAGTTGAAACAACGTGAATTTCATGTAGAATCAAATTGGTTTGAGTGTGATGTAACAGTGTGAAGAAGCTTCAGAGACAACATATGCATTTATTTAAGAATAATTCAAAACACTTACCCCTGTAACACATGTTTAACTTATTTTGTATTCTCCTTTGTTAACAGAAGCATCAGCAGAATGGCCCGATATGGGTTTCGTCATCATTCTACTTTGAAATCTTGATGTACTATTTAACTAAATAATTTTAATTAAAAGAATATGGGAATTGTCTTCTTTTTATAACATATTTTAAAAATGAAAGTAAAAAAATGTACATACTTAAGTATGTATGCATGTTAATTTAACAAGATAAACTTTTGATTTTAATATAAAACAGGTTTTTATGGACTCAATATTGAATCCATATTTATTTATATTTTAATATTTTTTTTTTTATTTTTATTTTAACAGTGAATAATTTTAGATAAACGTGATTTAAGGTTATTTAATTTAAAATTAATATAAAATACTGATAAATTTAAATAAAGGGCATACTTTCGCAGAAATTTACTATGATTCTCAATCAACATTTTTCCATGTTAATTTTACATTGGTATTTTTTTCTGTGTGTATATATACATATATTTAAACAAACTTAATTATGAAAAAAATAATAAATAACAACAAACTTAATTACAAAAAAGAGTAATTTTTGGGATTTCAGTATTTTGATTATAACTCAGCCATTTTTTAACCGATTTGACAGATTTATATACCGACGTGTTTAAGAATAAATTTACCAGTTAGTTGTTTTATAAAGCTTGGACTCGGGAAGACCTATGGTTCCCGAAAGTGGGGATTTAATTTTGGTCATAATTTTTTGTATCTGAGCCGATTATCCAGAAATTTTCAGAACATATTTTTCATATGACAGTCGAAAAAATCAGGTTTTTATACAATTTTTGATTTTTTTTGTACGGAAGGTACTACGCCCACTTTTCTAATCCCGCCCACATTTTGTGGGATGCTGTGTACTGATAACCTTAATGTGTGTACCTAATTTGGAAACTTTGGCTCTTGCCGTTCTCCAGATATACAGAAAAAAGTATTAAAAATACAACAACAAGGGATTTTTGGAAAAAATTAATGTTAGTCGTGGTTTTTTCCTCATATCTCAGCCATTTTTGGACCGATCTTAATAGCAAGAAATAGTGGACTATATGTGACATAAATGTAAAACAACCTAGCCGCTATCATGTCTGGAGTATCCGGAAAACACATATCAAACGTAAGACGGACAGACGGACGGGCAGACGGACGGACATCGTTAAATCAACTTCTCTCCTCATAAGGACCCAAGATCAATATTATAGAAATTACAAACGGAATGACAAACTTACCTTTTTCACCTGTGGTGAAGGGTATAAATATAAAAATATTTAAAATCCCATAGAAAAACACACTTTTAGTTTCTCTTTTCCATAAAAACCAGGGACCGTAAATAACAATTATCCACATAATTTAAACTTAAAAACTCTTCGTATTAGAGTCAACGGAGACCTATACTTTCATATACCAATAGATTTGTCTCGACGAGCTCTTTCAGCTCTTTAGCTCCACAGTTTAGAGTTATTTTTCAACGTAAAAATTAAAACTCGAATTAAAATTTTAAAAAGAGATTTTGATTTTTTACGTCTTATTCTTCTTTAATAATTTGAGCTTAAGGTCACTTTTATTTCTAAAAGTTCGTTTATTTATCGATATTTCGACCTTAAGCTCAAATTATTAAAGAAGAATAATATTTAAAAAAAGGTCGAAGAAATTATAATAAGATTTTTTACGTCTAAAATCAGGGACATAACAGTTATAATCAATATTTGAAAAAATCCTGAAATAATAATTAATCACGAATTTTTAAAACCTGCTCTCTGAATAATTGTTACAAATAACCAATATTTTTTTGGTCTTTGATAACCGTTATAGTTTGTTTTTGTTTTTTTTGGGCTTTCATAACTATTACAAAAAATTTTAATTTTTTATTTTTTTCGGTCTTCTATAACCACGCTACAGTTCGCAAATCTTAAGATATTTTTATAAAATTTCGCACACTGACTTATATTTGCACAAGGATGAACTTTTTTTTCTGCTCTGAAAATTATACTCAGTGACTTACGCTGCAATTTATCTGAGCGAACATTGCGTTCATTAATGTTTGTAAAATTAAATTTTTAAAGAAATACATATGTAGATATATCTCTAAATGTTCCACTTTTTCATTTCCAAAGCTATAGTTTCATACAGTTTGTTACGTTTCAATTGGTTAATTTGGTTACTTATAATGACTATGTAAGAAAAAAAAAAAACAATAATAATAATAAGTAAGAAAGTTATAGTCGGTCAAGACCGACCACATAATATTATACACCTATTTGGGTCCGAAATTTGTATGGTTCCGAAGTCGACTTGGGTTCAAAATAATCGAACAAGCCTACTTAATGGTATTTTCGGTTAGGTGGCAGCCGACTTTATTCGCCAGCTCACATAGACACTGAATGTCCGTTGCGATACCACTGCGCCTCCACTCATGCGTAATAAGGTGTGTTGCATATTCTTAGAATACATGACGAGACCTACAGTTCAATGCTGAATCCAAACGGCAAGATTTGAAGTGCTTTAGAACAGAAATTACTTTCATTAGTTTGCTTAAGCCAACCGATAGTTGAGGATGTTAAGAAATAATTATTTCTTTTTGAAAAAGGTTTTTTTTTTGGTCGCTCGAGCCAGGAATCGAATCCGGGTCCTATCGGTTTTAGAGTCCACATCTTAGCTACTACACCAACAGCACTGACTACTCAATGGTATATAAATACAATTTTAGTGCGAAATTTCTTGTATTAAAAAAAAATCGGGAAAATATGCCTAAAACTGGAGCGATTTTATTTAAACTCAGCACCATGATTGTGTGGCAAAATTGGTTTCTATTTACCAAAATCATTAAAAAAAAGTTCGTCCTTGTGCAAATATAAGTCAGTGTGCGAAATTTTATAAAAATATCTTAGATTTGCGAACTGTAGCGTGGTTATAGAAGACAGAAAAAATAAAAATCTTTTATAATGGTTATAGAAGACCAAAAGGAATAAAAATCTTTCATAATGGTTACCAAAGACCAAAAAAATTAATAATCTTTCATAACGGTTATCAAAGACCAAAAAAAATAATAATCTTTCATAACGGTTATCAAAGACCAAAAAAAAATAATAATCTTTCATAATGTTTATGGCAGAACTATAATTTTCTGGGTAATTTATAATTATTATTACAGGACCAATTTTTTTCAGTTATTTTTTCCATAACCTATTGGATATTTAAAGAATAATAACAGTTATTTCGGGTCCCTGTCTAAAATACAACTCATTTGAGGAGTTTTATTTTTTCCGTCTAAAATAAAACTCATTTAAGGAGTTTTATTTTTTCTGTCTAAAACTAAACTCATTTGATGAGTTTTATTTTTTCCGTATGAATTTTGTTTATTTTCTTCTTTTTTTTACTCTCTTTTTTATTAAGTTATCTCATATGTTAAATGAAATTATTTATTTGTTTAATTTCACAAAATAAATTGTTTGAATGTGCAAAATTTGCTTCTGACGGGAAAAAATTCAAATGAGTTCTTTTCTGACGGAAAAAATAAAACTCCTGAAATGAGTTTTATTTTATGACGGCGAAATAAATCACTTTTTTAAGAGTTTGTTTCAACCTTTTATTTTTACGTTGAAAAATTACTGTTTTAAACGAAATTTTATTTTTTAATTCACAAAATAACTGTTATAAAATAACTTTTTTGATATCACTTAAACCTGTTACGGTCGCTGATAAAAACCTTTTTCAGACTATTTCACACATTTCAAAAAAAAAAAAAAAAAATTGCGAAATCGGTGAAGCTGTTCTCAAGTTATGCGCTTAGCATTTCATTTTTATATACTTATACATATATAGATGAAAAAAACATAGGCAAACAATTCTGCACCACTAACCACAAAATTTTTTGAGTTATGACGAAGTTGCAGCAAATGAACGATATTTAAAATACTATAAAATGCAAATATCTTTTGTATAAAGGTCTAACCATAATATGCATAGCCTTGCTTAACCTACTGTCAAAAATTAACAAAAAGTCTCTTAAATGTATTTAAAAAAACAAAAACCAAATAAAAAAACATTTGACTCCGTACAGAATGTGCGATTAGATTCGCACCTTGCATAAGCAAATGACAGTTTCATTAAACTTAGCAAAAAGTTTCTAAAAGTTCAATATGGTTTACCTTATAATTATAATTAACATGTATTCGCACATTTGCTTAAGTCAACTTAAGCACATTATGGTTTGGCCTTAAAGAATCGCACATACGGTGGTCAGATCTTGCAATCTTGTCATTAAAATTGCCTAAAAATGTCTTGCAACTGAGTGAACATTGTAAGCTCATTTTCATTTGGCAGATGTGTAAAATTAATGCATCTGGCAATGGCACCATTGTCAGAAAACTGACAACATTTTAAGATCTGACCACCGTCTGTACGAAGCTTTACAATGCAACTTAAAATAAATTTTAATTTTTTTTTTTTAACTAACAAAAGGCATTTTACTTTTGGTTTTATTTTTTCACATTTGGTAACTTCATCAAACATTTTGGTTGTAATATTTTTTTTTTGGCCGTGGCAGCTCTGTATGTATTATTAACAGCCTAAAAGAGCTCTTTATTTTCTCTATTTTTCTGGTTCTTAACAGAGTTGTCACACTAGGGGAATTATCCCCAAATTTTGGGGATTTTATTTTATTTTGGAAGCCTATGGTTTTAAACATAACAAGTAAGAGTGCTATATTCGGCTGTGCCGAATCTTATATACCCTTCACCATTGTGCGAGCAGAATACAGAGCAACTAGACAAAACCTAAATAATTTCTACATAAACATACATATATACAATACATAAAACTTCATTATAAATTAAATTTAAAAAGTTAAAAATGGTAGATATTTTTTTAAATCGTTTCAGAACATAAAAAAATTAAAAAAAAATTTTCTTTTTGAAAAAACACGATTCGAACCAGGGACTCACAGTTTCTAACCTAAGCAAACCCCCTAGACAACTGGACCATGAAGGAACGTTTTATGAATATCATTAAAAGTAAATATGGTCAGTTTACAGTTCACAACTCAACACAGTTGAGTTGTAATTATTTTTTATGTTTTAGTTCACCACAATAAAGCAAAGGTGGCCTATAATCACCAAAATAGTATGTACCATGTACGTGTGTTTGTTTGGTTTCTTTTTGTATAGGCACTGTTGTCATACCGTAGATTTATCTTTTTTGGCGAGTTTTTAAGAAGCAAACCGACACAAAAATTCCTAGTTTCTATTTGTTAAAATAATTTCGTTAAATAGATGAAATAATAAAGAAGGCTGATAACGAAAATCATATTGAGCATTATGCTAGTATATTTAAACATTTCCGATCTTTTGATATATTAGGCGTAACCATAGGTCATACGACAGTCCAAAAAATCCGGTTTTTATACAATTTTTGATATTTTTTGTACGGGAGGTACCACGCCCACTTGTTCAATCCCGCCCACATTTTGTAGGATGCTGTGTATTGATAACGTTAATGTGTGTACCTAATTTGGAAACTTTGGCTCTTGCCGTTCTCAAGATATACAGAAATAAAAAACTACAACAACAACAAGGGATTTTTGTGCAAAATCAGAGGCAGTTGTGGTTTTTTGCTCATATCTCCGTCATTTTTGGACCGATCTGGCTGAATTTCAATAGCAAACTTAAACGGAGTATATGTGACATAAATATACATCAACCTAGTCCCCATCATTTGTGGGGTTTTCGGAAAACCCATTTCAACATACACACGGACAGACAGACAGACGGACAGACGGTCAGACGGACAGACGGACAGACGGACATCGTTAAATCAACTTCGCTTTTCATAAGGACCCAGAATATATATACTTTATAGGGTGTAGAATCAATATTTTGGAACATACAAACGGAATGACAAAGTTATATATACCCTCTTACCTTCGGTGAAGGGTATAAAAATACAAATTTTTTGGATTTCAGTACTTTGGACATAACTCAGCCATTTATTAACCGATTTGACAGATTTATATACCGATGTCTTAAGGAATAAATTTACCATTTACTTTGGTGATAAAACTTGGACTCAGAAAGACCTATGGGTTCCGAAAATGTGTATTTAAAAAAAAAAAATTTAATTTTGGTCATAACTTTTTCGTATCTGAACCGATTTTCCCGAGTTTTTCAGAAAATATTTTCTATTAAACATTTCCGATCTTTTGATATATTAGGCGTAACTATAGGTCATACGACAGTCCAAAAAATCCGGTTTTTATACAATTTTTGATATTTTTTGTACGGGAGGTACCACGCCCACTTGTTCAATCCCGCCCACATTTTGTAGGATGCTGTGTATTGATAACGTTAATGTGTGTACCTAATTTGGAAACTTTGGCTCTTGCCGTTCTCAAGATATACAGAAATAAAAAACTACAACAACAACAAGGGATTTTTGTGCAAAATCAGAGGCAGTTGTGGTTTTTTGCTCATATCTCCGTCATTTTTGGACCGATCTGGCTGAATTTCAATAGCAAACTTAAGGCCTCGTTGCTCTTACGTAAATGTTGCGGATACGTAAACGTTGCGGTCGACTTGAAATGTTTGTAGTTACTAAACATACGTAAGCGTGTCATATGGTGTTGAAGTGTGTTAAAAAAAAAAAATAAACAAAACAAAATTTATTAAAATTTAAATTTATACTAGCTATGATTTCAAAAAAAAGACTTTTTATAAATTTAAGCTTTTGCTATTTGTGCGTTTTGTATAAAAATATAAAAAGAAAACGCCGTGTTCGTCGATGGAATGTTCGTCCTATCAATAAAGATTGGATTAAAGGTGGCTATCAAAGAAAGGTCTTTCTAAATATGAAAACTATGGATGAGGAACAGTTTTTTTTGCACACTCGAATGTCTCCAAAATTATTTAATTTATTACTTCAGCTTATTGGCACTTCCTTAGTAAAACCCAAACAAAGAATAAACACTGAGGAGCGGCTTTCTGTTACGATTTTGTAAGTTCAATCATGCATTAACTTCTTGAAGTTGATGGTGATTGCGACATGTCCAAAATGTTGGCTGAACACCTCATACTATACATTAAAAGTTAAAATACATATGTATGTTGTTGGTAAATTAATATAATTTATATATGTAAATACAAAAATTTTAGTAATACATACGGTCGGGGTGTTACATACGTAGCTAAAAAGTCCATAGCACTGAAAAGATGCCATTGAGGCTTACAGGAGGACGCACTTCCAGACGGTGTAACTCCCAATCGCTTTTCTCTGGCATAGCGGTCCCGTAGAGATGTCCACCTTTTTAAACATAAGTCATCTGAAACAAGGTTTTTTATAACAAATAAAAATAGATAAAAAAAAAATATAATTACCTGCAAAACCCATCGCTATACCAATTTCTCGCCAAGCTATTTTCTTTTTTTCCGGCTTCTTATATTCAGGATGGAATTTATTAAAAAGAAATTCTCTTTCCTGAACTAATAATATCAGCTTTTCGTCATCCATATTGTAATATTTATTTGTTTTGATTTTGCACCCAGTGTTGCTTTAAAATGTGTTGTTAACGTTCTTGTTTAAAAACGCCAATATATAAAGATATATATGTATATGTATAAATATAAATAATCATATCAATAAAATATAAGTATATACATATATATATATATATATATATATATATATATATATATATATATATAAATTGATTTTAAAATTGATTAAAAGTGATGTGTTAAGAGAATTTCATTGGTAAATCTGAAATTAAACGCCCGGGTAATAAATTTTGTTGACAACACTGCTTGAAAACAAAAATAAAATTCTTAACAGCTGATACGTAAAAACGGAGAGAAATTATAATTTTATCAGGTTCATCCGCAACGCAACGTTACGTTTACGTGTGAGTACCTATTTACACATAAACTTGGTAAGGAAAACGGAACAGCTGATCCGCAACGTATACGTTTACGTAAGAGTAACGAGGCCTTTAAACGGAGTATATGTGACATAAATATACATCAGTTCTGCTTGCGAGCTCGTTGAATGCAGACGTGTTTTTTTTAACTCGGCTTACGGTTTTTTTTTTTAACATAAATAAGTGTATATTTATGATATAATAATATTATTATCTTTTTTAAATAATATAAGATCAGCGAATGAATAGACGCTTTAAAATAATTTTTAATAAGTGAACATAAAATTTTTAATACAAATATTAAAAATTACAATTAACAAAAATATATGTATGTACACACATACATATACATACATACATTTTAAGCAAAAACATTTCTTGTTTTCTTTATTCTTTTTTTTATTCTCGGGGTTTTTTAAACAACAAATAAAAAGAAGAGCACATTTAAACAAACAGTAATATATAAAAAAAAAACTCTTATGAATGCATATAATGCAAAAACAATAAGGGAAATCACGATGGGTAGTGCAAAGTGTGCAAACGATGCAAATGCGTGCAAAAATACACACGTTTGCACAATAAAACAACAAAATGTACGTATTTGCAATTTGCTCTATTTTACTTCGTTTGCACTAAAAAAACCATGAGCAAGATTAGTAGTGCATATTTGCTCCGTTGCAAACAAATGTAAACAACAACATTTGACATATTAAGCATCATATTGTTTTTAAGGAAACTTATAAATTGAACATTTTCGTGGGTTTTAATATTAAATAGAGAATTAAATTTAAATTAATTAAAAAGAAAATATTTTTTTTTTTTTTGGATTTTGCTTAAAACTAAAAATTTTTGGCGAACTATTTAAGTTATAATGCCAGGGTATCACACAATTTTTTGGAGCTTCAAACACAAAAACCTCGTTCGACCTAAACCTTCGTATAGGAAGGCGAGAGCTTCCAGAATCCGCTCCAGAGTATTTTGGTCTCCACCAGTAATCTTCTGAGTTATTTCCTTGGTACTCCACCAGTAAAACGTCTGAGTTATATATGGTTCTCCACCAGTCACATTGAGTTAATTATGGTTCTCCACCAGACAACACATTAAAACATTGAGGTTAAAAACGAATGCATATAGTTAATGCAGAAACCGCAAAAACTGTAACTCGGTACAGTTATACGACGCCGAAACATTAACCAATGCGGGGTGACAACGCAAAACGAAGAAAATATTTATTTTGATTTGCTTGTGTATAATTGTAAACAAATGCAGATTTTTTACAGTGCTGCCAGAAGTTTTTAGTGCTGCCAGAATAAATTTTTAGAAAAAGAGCACATTTGCACAAAAAATAAAAGTGGTATGCTCACGATCAATCATAATATGCACTGCAAATTTACACATTGCAAATTTGCACAATGACCATCGTGATTACCCTTATTAAAACATAACGAAAGAAATGCGTATGTTACATTGAGTGTTGACGAAACAAACGTAGAAAAAAGAATCGATGATAGCAATTATTTAACGGCTAAAGGCTCAGTTAGTCTTTACTTTCTGCTTCAGTTCTGTTCCGTGTCGTTCTGTTACGAAATTGTAATAGTTACTTTTTCTGTAGCAACTTATCAGCCATCTATGACAAATTTATTAGTTTTGCACCGTCCATTGTTTTATTTCAATAACTTTAATGCACATAAATTTGAAGAAATTAAATTTTATGAATTCTTAAAATCAAAAAATAGTTTATTTCAATATAAAAATGTATTTTTTATTATTTATTTTGCTGTCACTTACAATAACTTAACAAGTTTTTGATTTTAACAAACTGAACGGCAACAGAACATAAAAACTAATCAATTTCCCAGGATTTTAAATAACAAAAACAAATCAGCTGATTCGTAACAGAACAGAAAGTAAAGACTAACTGAGCCTTAAACCTATTACTCGAACGCGTTCCCTCTCACCCTCTTTGTTTAAAAATACGGTCGATCGTAATACAATAACAAATTTATTAACTGCAAGCGTTGCCACAGAGCAAAAAAAAACTTTAATAAGTGATGAAACAGTTAACCCCAAAACAGCCGCTATGGACAACTCAATAACTCAAGTAAAAACTTCTCAAAAGCCTACAGTACAAGTTGGTATGGACAGGTACATAACAGTGCTTAAACGGGGACGCAGCCCTACCTCTGCAGCAGTTGCTTCGGCCTCAAAAGTACCATCTTTTGATAAAATAAATTCTCAAAATCGTTTTGCAATTCTGGAGGATGAATCCTCTGAAGCACAAAACGTCATAAAATCGTCCAAGCCTCCCCCGATATATCTGAGGGAGCAAAATTCTAATGAGCTCATAAAGAGTTTAATATCGGTTATAGGTGAAAATTCGTTTTACGTAGCTGCTATCAAGCGTGGTAGTATAAACGAAACAAAAATACAAATCAATCATGAGAATGATTTTCGAAAAATTGTAAGCAACTTTGAGGCACGCAAAAAAAATTTTTATACATACCAACTGAAAAGCAGTAAAGGTCTTCAGGTAGTGATTAAGGGTATTGACTCATGTGTGGACCCAGAAGAGGTAAAAACATTCCTTGAAGAAAAAGGCTTCAAGGTAAAACATGTATTAAACATTAAAAATAGAGAAAAAATTCCCCAACCACTTTTTCGAGTGGAGTTTGAACCCGGCGACGTTAAACTTAAAAAAAATGAAACGCATCCCATCTATAACTTAAAATATATTCTGTACAGAAAAGTAACTATAGAGGAGCCGCACAAAAGAGGTGGTCCCGTTCAATGTCTGAACTGCCAAGAATTTGGCCATACTAAGGCATACTGCTACTTACCCCCTGTTTGCGTAGTATGTGGCGAATTACATGGTACAGTTCTTTGCGACAAGTCTAAAACCGACCCCAACGTAAAAAAATGCAGCAACTGTGGTGGCAATCACACTGCCAATTATAGAGGATGCCGTGTATATACTATCGTCAAGCAGTCGGTTGGACCGAAAACTAATCCCCCTCAGGTAACAAATCAAGTAAACAGTAATGACCTTCAGGCCCCCCAGCCTAGTAGTAACAGAATCTCTTATGCCAACGTCTTAAAATCAAACAATGTACCAATGCAAGGCGCTTCGACAAGTAATGCCGAAACTCCAGTTTCTAATCTAAGTCGGCTAGAAAAAACAATGGAAACATTAGTGCAAACAGTAAATAATTTTACAAACACAATGGGTAATATGATGCAGGAAATTCTTAGAATGCAATCGATGTTATTGCAAGCTGTACTTAACAAGCCATGAACTGTTTAAAAATTTGTTTTTGGAACGCAAACGGCATCCGCCAACATAAAAATGAATTAGAATACTTTCTTAAAAATAAACAAATTGATGTCATGATGGTTTCTGAAACTCATTTGACCTCAAGAAATACGTTCAAAATCAATGGTTATACTCTATATGATACCAAGGACCCTCGAGATAGAGCTTGTGGAGGTTCTGCCATTTTAATAAAAAACCGAATTAAACACTACCCAATGTGTGATCATCGTGAAGATTATCTCCAGGCAACGAACATTTGTGTTGAAGAGATAAATCGAAACATAGTAATTTCATCTTTATATTCACCACCTAGGTTTTCAATATCAGAAAGCCAATATTATAAATATTATAAGTCATTGGGGCCCTGTTTCCTGGCTGCTGGCGATTATAACGCTAAACATACCTTCTGGGGGTCACGACTAATAACACCAAAGGGTCGTGTTTTGTTTAATACAATCTCTAAAATGAATTTAAATGTTGTCGCGAGCGGCCAACCAACATATTGGCCTGCTGATGCGCAAAAAATTCCAGATGTCATCGATTTTGGCGTTGTTAAAAACATCCCCACAAAAACGATTCACGTTGAAGCTTCCTTAGAATTATCCTCTGATCACACACCTACAATAGTTACTATAATAAACACCAATAGAATTGAATCTCCCTCTGGATACATAGCGACGTCAGCTACACATATAAATTGGTTAAAATATAAAAAATATCTTAGTACCCATTGCACAGAAAATATTCCGCTTAACACACCGGAGTATATAGATCGCTCTATTGTCAATTTTGACAGTTTTCTAAAACTAGCTGTACAACATTCCAGTATTGCCCCCAAAAAAACCAAAAATAATAAAATATATTCCTCAGATGTCGAGCGTCTTTTGTCTGAAAAAAGGAGAGCTCGTAGAGAGTGGCAATTGCACAGATCCCCTCAACTTAAGAAATTACTAAAAGACTGTACAAAAAGGCTGAGAATGTTACTGCAGACTCAGAAAACGGCTTCGCTGGAAAAATATCTCAAGGAACTTGATGCAACTCCACAATCAGACTACTCATTGTGGCGTGCAGCTAGAAATCTCAAAAGGCCAGTTGTCTCTAAACCACCATTAAGAAACTTAAATGGAAGTTGGGCAAGAAATGATGTTGAAAAAGGAAACCTGTTTGTCGATCATTTAAAAAACGTATTTACACCAAATATATCTCACAATATTGCGGTCGAGTTACCACCTGTTGCTGCTAGAGCAGCTATACCCTTCAGATTTGAGATAAGAGAACTCGAAAAGGCTATTTGTGACTTAAACACTAAGAAGGCACCTGGTATTGATAAGATCAGTAATAAAATGCTTTTAGAGCTACCTCGCATAGCAAAGAAAATTATTCTCTTTATTTTTAATGCTATTTTACGCCTCGAATACTATCCTCAAAAATGGAAGGTTTCCTTAGTTACCATGATACCAAAGCCAGGTAAAGATCATACAAAAGTTGAGTCTTATAGGCCTATTAGCTTATTATCAAATATGTCAAAGCTGTTTGAGAAATTATTAGTTTCAAAATTAACACCGATTTTAAGTGAAAATAGATGTATTCCAAACCATCAGTTTGGATTTAGAAGAAAACACAGCACAATCGAACAGACTCATCGAATAGTAAATGTCATAAGAAAAGCATTTGAAGAAAAGAAATATTGCTCAGCACTCTTCATCGATGTTTCGCAAGCTTTTGATAAAGTCTGGCATGAAGGCTTATTACATAAATTGAAGCAAAATTTACCAGCAAACACACACAAGCTGCTAGAAAGCTACTTAGTCGGTCGTCAATTTATTATTAAAGAAGGAAATTTCTTAAGTTCACCTCAGCCCATTGACGCTGGAGTCCCACAAGGCAGCATCCTGGGCCCCCTATTATACTTAATTTATACTTCGGACATGCCAACAAGCAACTATACACAAACTTCAACATTTGCAGACGATACAGCTTTTCTAAGCGTCCACGAAAACCGTTATGAAGCATCTCGTTACTTACAGGATCACATATTTCAACTAGAAATATGGTTAAGACAATGGAGGATAATGGTCAATGAGCAAAAATGCGTACATATAACATTCACCTTGCGCCGGGAATCTTGCCCCCCTATTACAATCAATAAACAAATAATTCCTCAACATTCGCACGTAAAATATCTCGGTATGCATCTGGATCGGCGATTAACGTGGAAATGCCATATAGAGGCAAAATTAACTCAAATGAAACTGAAAGCCATTCAGATTCATTGGCTTATTGGAAGAAATTCTGTCCTTAGTCTCGATTGCAAGCTTCTACTTTACAACTCTATCTTAAAGCCAATATGGTGCTTCGGTATTCAACTATGGGGCACTGCCTCGGCCTCTAATATCGAAAAAATTCAAAGGCGCCAAAATAAACTTCTTCGAATAATCACAGCCGCTCCCTGGTATGTTAAAAACTCAAACATTCATAAGGATCTCAATGTGCCATTAGTAAAAATTATGATTACAAAATATGCGGTAAAATATTTAAAAAGGCTTGAACAACACCCAAATCCACTAGCTCGAAATATCTTAAATCATGGCGGCCACACTCGCTTAAGAAGAAGAGACACTGCAGCACTTACCCAGTTAGATGAGCGATAAACACTTATATATGTGAACAGAACCCGTGATGAAGAACATTTTTGTCTGGCAATGGCAGGACATAAATAAAGTATTAGGATAAGATTTGATTAATTATTGTTAGTTCATATTAAATATATGAAGATTCAATAAATAAATATTGAAAAAAGAAAACCTAGTCCACATCATTTGTGGGGTTTTCGGAAAACCCATTTCAACATACACACGGACAGACGGACAGACGGACAGACGGACAGACGGACATCGTTAAATCAACTTCGATTTTCATAAGGACCCAGAATATATATACTTTATAGGGTGTAGAATCAATATTTTGGAACATACAAACGGAATGACAAAGTTATATATACCCTCTTACCTTCGGTGAAGGGTATAAAAATACAAATTTTTTGGATTTTAGTACTTTGGACATAACTCAGCCATTTATTAACCGATTTGACAGATTTATATACCGATGTCTTAAGGAATAAATTTATTATTTACTTTGGTGATAAAACTTGGACTCAGAAAGACCTATGGGTTCCGAAAATGTGTATTTAAAAAAAAAAAAATTTAATTTTGGTCATAACTTTTTCGTATCTGAACCGATTTTCCCGAGTTTTTCAGAAAATATTTTCTATTAAACATTTCCGATCTTTTGATATATTAGGCGTAACCATAGGTCATACGACAGTCCAAAAAATCCGGTTTTTATACAATTTTTGATATTTTTTGTACGGGAGGTACCACGCCCACTTGTTCAATCCCGCCCACATTTTGTAGGATGCTGTGTATTGATAACGTTAATGTGTGTACCTAATTTGGAAACTTTGGCTCTTGCCGTTCTCAAGATATACAGAAATAAAAAACTACAACAACAAAAAGGGATTTTTGTGCAAAATCAGAGGCAGTTGTGGTTTTTTGCTCATATCTCCGTCATTTTTGGACCGATCTGGCTGAATTTCAATAGCAAACTTAAACGGAGTATATGTGACATAAATATACATCAACCTAGTCCACATCATTTGTGGGGTTTTCGGAAAACCCATTTCAACATACACACGGACAGACGGTCAGACGGACAGACGGACATCGTTAAATCAACTTCGCTTTTCATAAGGACCCAGAATATATATACTTTATAGGGTGTAGAATCAATATTTTGGAACATACAAACGGAATGACAAAGTTATATATACCCTCTTACCTTCGGTGAAGGGTATAAAAATACAAATTTTTTGGATTTCAGTACTTTGGACATAACTCAGCCATTTATTAACCGATTTGACAGATTTATATACCGATGTCTTAAGGAATAAATTTACCATTTACTTTGGTGATAAAACTTGGACTCAGAAAGACCTATGGGTTCCGAAAATGTGTATTTAAAAAAAAAAAAATTTAATTTTGGTCATAACTTTTTCGTATCTGAACCGATTTTCCCGAGTTTTTCAGAAAATATTTTCTATTAAACATTTCCGATCTTTTGATATATTAGGCGTAACCATAGGTCATACGACAGTCCAAAAAATCCGGTTTTTATACAATTTTTGATATTTTTTGTACGGGAGGTACCACGCCCACTTGTTCAATCCCGCCCACATTTTGTAGGATGCTGTGTATTGATAACGTTAATGTGTGTACCTAATTTGGAAACTTTGGCTCTTGCCGTTCTCAAGATATACAGAAATAAAAAACTACAACAACAACAAGGGATTTTTGTGCAAAATCAGAGGCAGTTGTGGTTTTTTGCTCATATCTCCGTCATTTTTGGACCGATCTGGCTGAATTTCAATAGCAAACTTAAACGGAGTATATGTGACATAAATATACATCAACCTAGTCCACATCATTTGTGGGGTTTTCGGAAAACCCATTTCAACATACACACGGACAGACGGACAGACGGACATCGTTAAATCAACTTCGCTTTTCATAAGGACCCAGAATATATATACTTTATAGGGTGTAGAATCAATATTTTGGAACATACAAACGGAATGACAAAGTTATATATACCCTCTTACCTTCGGTGAAGGGTATAAAAATAAAAATTTTTTGGATTTCAGTACTTTGGACATAACTCAGCCATTTATTAACCGATTTGACAGATTTATATACCGATGTCTTAAGGAATAAATTTACCATTTACTTTGGTGATAAAACTTGGACTCAGAAAGACCTATGGGTTCCGAAAATGTGTATTTAAAAAAAAAAAATTTAATTTTGGTCATAACTTTTTCGTATCTGAACCGATTTTCCCGAGTTTTTCAGAAAATATTTTCTATTAAACATTTCCGATCTTTTGATATATTAGGCGTAACTATAGGTCATACGACAGTCCAAAAAATCCGGTTTTTATACAATTTTTGATATTTTTTGTACGGGAGGTACCACGCCCACTTGTTCAATCCCGCCCACATTTTGTAGGATGCTGTGTATTGATAACGTTAATGTGTGTACCTAATTTGGAAACTTTGGCTCTTGCCGTTCTCAAGATATACAGAAATAAAAAACTACAACAACAACAAGGGATTTTTGTGCAAAATCAGAGGCAGTTGTAGTTTTTTGCTCATATCTCCGTCATTTTTGGACCGATCTGGCTGAATTTCAATAGCAAACTTAAACGGAGTATATGTGACATAAATATACATCAACCTAGTCCACATCATTTGTGGGGTTTTCGGAAAACCCATTTCAACATACACACGGACAGACAGACAGACGGTCAGACGGACAGACGGACAGACGGACATCGTTAAATCAACTTCGCTTTTCATAAGGACCCAGAATATATATACTTTATAGGGTGTAGAATCCATATTTTGGAACATACAAACGGAATGACAAAGTTATATATACCCTCTTACCTTCGGTGAAGGGTATAAAAAAGAGTAATTTTTGGGATTTCAGTATTTTGATTATAACTCAGCCATTTTTTAACCGATTTGACAGATTTTTATTTAAGAATAAATTTACCAGTTAGTTGGGTTATAAAGCTTGGACTCGGGAAGACCTATGGTTCCCGAAAGTGGGGATTTAATATTGGTCATAATTTTTTGTATCTGATCCGATTTTCCAGAAATTTTCAGAACATATTTTTCATATGACAGTCGAAAAAATCAGGTTTTTATACAATTTTTGATTTTTTTTTGTACGGGAGGTACTACGCCCACTTTTCTAATCCCGCCCACATTTTGTGGGATGCTGTGTACTGATAACCTTAATGTGTGTACCTAATTTGGAAACTTTGGCTCTTGCCGTTCTCCAGATATACAGAAAAAAGTATTAAAAATACAACAACAAGGGATTTTTGGAAAAAATTAATGTTAGTCGTGGTTTTTTCCTCATATCTCAGCCATTTTTGGACCGATCTCAATAGCAAGAAATAGTGGACTATATGTGACATAAATGTAAAACAACCTAGCCGCTATCATGTCTGGAGTATCCGGAAAACACATATTAAACGTAAGACGGACAGACGGACGGGCAGACGGACGGACATCGTTAAATCAACTTCTCTCCTCATAAGGACCCAAGATCAATATTATAGAAATTACAAACGGAATGACAAACTTACCTTTTTCACCTGTGGTGAAGGGTATAAATATAAAAATATTTAAAATCCCATAGAAAAACACACTTTTAGTTTCTCTTTTCCATAAAAACCAGGGACCGTAAATAACAATTATCCACATAATTTAAACTTAAAAACTCTTCGTATTAGAGTCAACGGAGACCTATACTTTCATATACCAATAGATTTGTCTCGACGAGCTCTTTCAGCTCTTTAGCTCCACAGTTAAGAGTTATTTTTCAACGTAAAAATTAAAACTCGAATTAAAATTTTAAAAAGAGAGTTTGATTTTTTACGTCTAAAATAAAACTCATTTAAGGAGTTTTATTTTTTCTGTCTAAAACTAAACTCATTTGATGAGTTTTATTTTTTCCGTCTGAATTTTGTTTATTTTCTTCTTTTTTTTACTCTCTTTTTTATTAAGTTATCTCATATGTTAAATGAAATTATTTATTTGTTTAATTTCACAAAATGAATTGTTTGAATGTGCAAAATTTGCTTCTGACGGGAAAAAATTCAAATGAGTTCTTTTCTGACGGAAAAAATAAAACTCCTGAAATGAGTTTTATTTTATGACGGCGAAATAAATCACTTTTTTAAGAGTTTGTTTCAACCTTTTATTTTTACGTTGAAAAATTACTGTTTTAAACGAAATTTTATTTTTTAATTCACAAAATAACTGTTATAAAATAACTTTTTTGATATCACTTAAACCTGTTACGGTCGCTGATAAAAACCTTTTTCAGACTATTTCACACATTTAAAAAAAAAAAAAAAAAATTGCGAAATCGGTGAAGCTGTTCTCAAGTTATGCGCTTAGCATTTCATTTTTATATACTTATACATATATAGATGAAAAAAACATAGGCAAACAATTCTGCACCACTAACCACAAAATTTTTTGAGTTATGACGAAGTTGCAGCAAATGAACGATATTTAAAATACTATAAAATGCAAATATCTTTTGTATAAAGGTCTAACCATAATATGCATAGCCTTGCTTAACCTACTGTCAAAAATTAACAAAAAGTCTCTTAAATGTATTTAAAAAAACAAAAATTAAAAAATATGATTCCGTACAGAATGTGCGATTAGATTCGCACCTTGCATAAGCAATTGACAGTTTCATTAAACTTAGCAAAAAGTTTCTAAAAGTTCAATATGGTTTACCTTATAATTATAATTAACATGTATTCGCACATTTGCTTAAGTCAACTTAAGCACATTATGGTTTGGCCTTAAAGAATCGCACATACGGTGGTCAGATCTTGCAATCTAGTCATTAAAATTGCCTAAAAATGTCTTGCAACTGAGTGAACATTGTAAGCTCATTTTCATTTGGCAGATGTGTAAAATTAATGCATCTGGCAATGGCACCATTGTCAGAAAACTGACAACATTGTAAGATCTGACCACCGTCTGTACGAAGCTTTACAATGCAACTTAAAATAAATTTTAATTTTTTTTTTTTAACTAACAAAAGGCATTTTACTTTTGGTTTTATTTTTTCACATTTGGTAACTTCATCAAACATTTTGGTTGTAATATTTTTTTTTTGGCCGTGGCAGCTCTGTATGTATTATTAACAGCCTAAAAGAGCTCTTTATTTTCTCTATTTTTCTGGTTCTTAACAGAGTTGTCACACTAGGGGAATTATCCCCAAATTTTGGGGATTTTATTTTATTTTGGAAGCCTATGGTTTTAAACATAAAAATAAATAAACAAAAAATTTCATTTTTTTTTTCATATTTATTTAGGTAAAAACATAAACTAAACACAAAACAAATTCGTTTAATAATTCTATAGCTAAAAGTTTACAAATAAAAAAAGACTTTTTTATTTAAACAATTGCCAAGCAATTGAAAATGAAATCAACATCTGCTTAACAAAATTAATAAACTTATAAAAGTCTTTTGTTTTTAATAATTAGTTATTAATAATACCTTATTTAATCTTATTGCATGGTATAATCTTATAATTAATAAACTTAATAACTAAACTTTTGTTATGTTTAATAAAACACTGTGCTACAGTGAATAAAAACACTTGACAAATGACTTAAAGTAAGCAAAAGCTGCGATTCAAATTTTTGGGAACTTATCAAATATTTTAGCAGTCATTATAAATTACAGTTGAAAAAGAGTTGAATTAAAACCGAACTATATCTGAACTAGAACCGAACTAGAACTAAACTAAAACTGTACTAGAACTGAGTTTTAAACCCAATAATATCAGATAGATATTGCCATTTCCCCTGTAAAGTACATATTCAGACATGATTTCTTTCTTTCAATTTACCTTAAGTCACTTCTTAAGTGCGTAAAATTGTTTGTTTTGCTTATTAGCCTAGTGTAATTAATACATTTTATGCGGGTTTTTTATAAGATTTATTAATATCATATCATTGCACGTTTTATTTCAATTATTTTATTTATTTAACAAATCTTATAATTAAAAAAAATATTTCTTATTACATAAAAATTATTTTTTCTTTAAATTTAAAAATTTAATTTTTTGCGTTACCAAAAATGCTTTAAAATACTTGAAGCATTATGTAACTTGTTTTTTTTTATAACTTTTGTTAACGTTTTAAAAATTTGTTAAAACTAAATTCACTGTATGTTTTTTTAATTTTTTTATTACTTTAAAGTGTATATAACATGAGATGTCTTAAGGGAGATTTCTGATTTCCTTTTAATTTAAAAACTTACTATATCACAACTTAAAAACAAAATATTTCTTAAGCAAAATTCATTTTTTTAGTGTTTTAACTAGAGCAATAATTGGATTAAAAAATGTTGATTTAAAAACTTTTTGACCTAAAAAAAAAAATTTTAACGATTTTTAAAATGATTAGAAGTGGTACTCTAAAGTTTTCTTTATATGTATACATATGTGTGCATGTATATTATTTTCTTTTTTTTTTAATTTTTTAGTTGATAATGTTTATTGTTGCTGTTGTTGGTGATTATTTTAGCGGCTGTGGCTGCTGTTGCTGGTGCTACTGTTGCAGTTTTGTCTGCTGAGTGTTTTCATAAGAGTCTCACGTAAATGGAGGCGGCATAACAATAGGATCGAAATTACGAGCATAATCGGTAAAGTTATCAATCTGGCGATAGCCCCATAATTCCATAGCGTTTGTGCAATACTGTTGTATGTATTTAATCTGAAGAGAAAGGATTTAAGCAAATGTAATTAATTTAATTAAAAGAAAACTGGAATCTTAACTAGATTTTTAAATAGTGTATGATCTTAAATTTTAACTAGAACGTTATTAAAACCAAATTGGGGCTGGTTTTAAATAAAAATTAAGCCTAAACTGAACTAGAACTAAATTTAGGCTTATAGCCCATTACGGTTTACAACTCAACTGTAGTTCCAAAGTGAACCCACTAGAAGGTGGGGTCAAATCAACATGTGGAGTTATTTTCGTTGGTCGACTTGTCAAAGTTTGTATACTTAGTGTTTTATGTAAACAAAACTTTTTTACTAGCAATATGTTTGACAGCGTTGTTGTAGAGTTGACCTCCCTTCTAGTGAATTCGCCTTGTGTAGTTCAGTGTAAATTTTACAGTTTTTGTTAATTTTTGTTATCAACCCAGGGTAAGTGCCGATAAAAAAAAATTATCAAACATTACCAACTCATCACCAGCAGTTGTTAAGTTAAGTTGTTTAAATTAAACTCAACTGAGTAGAGTTGCAAACCGTAATAGGGGCATTTATTCGAACTGGACTAGAGCGGAACTAGAATCGAGCTAGAACTGAACTAGACCTGAACTAAAATTTTACTGAACCAAACTAAAACTGAAATAGAACTCAACTAGAACTGAACTAGAACTCAATTAGAACTGGACTAAGACTGAACTAGTACTGTACTAGAACTAAATAGAACTTAACTAGCTGCGTTCGTTAACCCCAAAATTTGTACAAATTTGTACTGGATTTTACTGAAATGCGTACGCGTGCACATAAATTTGTAAAATGTTCATATTACTCACCTACTGGATTTTACTGGAAAAGTAAACGAACGCACATTATAACTGAACTAGAACCGATCTAGAACTGAGCTAGAACTAAACTAGGACGGAACGAGATATGAACTAAGACTAAACATAAACTAAATTAGAACTGAACTAGAAATGGGATAAAACTGAATTTAAACGTAAACAAAACTGGACTTATTTAGAGCCACTTTTTGGGTTTGAGATTAATGTTAATTAAATTCTATAATTAGCTAATCTGAGAATTACGTTAATCTAGTATCAATTGAATTTGATATTTTTGGGTGGTGGCTTAAACCATGTAGCGCTACCATACCAGCACAAATAAATGGCAGCATTTTTTTGCAAATGTCAACTTTTTATCAAAGAAAAATGGATGTTTTCAAAGAAGAAGAAGAAAATGCGTGAATTTAATATTGTTTACAAGGTAGAAATTTTTTGTTTTTAAAGAAAAACAAGTTAGAATGCTATATTCGGCTGTGCCGAATCTTTGATACCCTCCACCGACAGTTCGAATGTTTAAGGAGTAATATCTGTATGATGTCTTTTTATTATTATTATCTTAAACTGTGACGATTTGTTATTAATTATGGTTTTAGGAGACTAAACTGTTTTCCGGGAGTAGGGCATATATGGGGCCTAGGGTAAATTATGTACCGATCTTCACGAAATTTTACAGTATCATTTATAGTCCTATAAAATTGTGACGAGCCAAAATTTGTTATGATTGCATTATTTTTTACGGTTTTAGGCGTACTAAACTGTTTTCCGGGAGTAGTGTTTATATGGGGCTTAGGGTAAATTATGGACCGACCTTCGCGAAATTTTACAGTGTCATTTTTAGTCGAATAAAACGGACTTGTGCAAAATCTTATGTCATTCCGTGCATTTTTGCATCATTTATGTCAGTTTTTGTAACAAAATTATCAAGTTTTTTGAAGGTGGTGGTTCCACATTTTGATTCATAGCTCTGGTCCTACTGAACCGATTTTGCTGAAATTCAATCCCAAACTGCTTAGGATATCTACAAGCAATTTGACACCTAGTTTGTTTATTTCTTTTGAGTTTTTCGAAAGTGAGCGTGTTTTCAACAGACGGACAGATGGACAGACAGACGGACATGGCTAAATCGACTTAGAATTACTCAAGCAGCCAGAATATATATACTTTATGGGGTCTGAGATGAATAATAAAAAAGTTTCACACGGAATGACAAACTTAGTATACCCTCTTCAAAACTAATTGAAGAAAAAATATAGCATGGAAAAATTATATAAAAGTGCTAAGCAATATATCATGTTTTAAAATGTATTTTTTTTTATATTTTTGCAAAAGTTCTTTATGTGAAACAAGTGTATGTTGACTGTTTAAGTTTAGGTTTAAACCACTACCGTTGGCCGCTTAAGCTATCAAAAAAAGTTTAAAAAATACAACTCAAAAGGTAAATACGGAGATTAAAGTTAATTTAATCGCTAATCTCTAACCCAAAAAGTGCCTCTTAGAAGTCAAGTGGCACTTTAACTACACTGAATTTTAACACGAAGACATCTGTAGTGCGATTCTCTATTCAATTTTAACATAATTTAAATTGTGAAAAATATTTAATAGCAAAGTTAACGTAAATTTTATTAAGAAACTTTTTTAGCAATAACGTTTACTGCTTTGTACTATTTTAACGACAGGCATTTAAGTTATCTTAACGGCAAAATATTTTTCATTGTTTATTTTTTAATTCGTAGTTATTTTACCAAAAAAAAAACAAACAAAAATTTTGGCAAATAAAAGCAACATTAACATTTTTAAAATTCACGTTATTTACATACATTTTGCAAAAATAATATTAAAAAATTTGTTTTTTGGGAATTTATAAAAATCATTAAAAATGTTACATTTTAGATGCAGCTTATGGATATAACTACACAGAAAAAATTATTGCCGAATTATTTTCAAACAACCGCTTGTTTGAAAATTTTTTTAATTTCTATAAATATTTTTACTGATTCAATCAATATTTTTGTTTGATTTTTATTTAACCAACAAAAATGTGGACAACTCTTCAAAAATAAAATAAACGCGTTATTGGTGTCAAGTTTTCATAATTTTGTATGAAATATTTAACGCTCTTTAATGTTGTCGTCTTTTTGCATTTTTTTATTTGATCGTAAGCAACACTTCTTTATGTGAAATATAAGAACAACAACAAAAAACACACACAGTCTATTTTTGGACGCTTTAAAAAAGTGCAACTATAAGAAAAACAATAGCAGACACGACATTATAAGAAACAAAATCCCGTATTCAATTTTTTAAAACTGTTTGGTTAAATACATGAAATACAAAAGTAGAATGATGACGAAAAACATATCGAGTCGGTCTGCTGCCGTTTTTGGTTACATTTCTTCTTTAGCAAAGGAAAGGATACAGCAACAGAGAGTGATAAAGAAAAACATTGTGTTGTGTGTATAAATAAGACTTCGTTCAAAAATTATTCCAACAAAAAAATGTGTTCCAAAGCCAGTCGGCGGCTCTGCTTTGCCGTCACCTTCTCAAACAGTGCTTACTTGTGTGCGCGTCATTGCTTGTGCAAAAACTTTTTTTTTTTTTGATTTTGAATTTCAGTAAACTTTTTGTTTGATTCAGTTAAATTATTTGTTTGAAAAAATTAGTGTTTTTTTTCAGTAAACAAAATGCAAATAAATTGTTTGAATATGCAAATTTGTTTGTAGGACCGATTTCAGACAAAAAATTGTTTGATTCTACAAATTTTTTGTTTGAATTGGAAAAATAATTTTTTCTGTGTACTGTTGCAAAAAAAAAAAAAAAAATGTTACATATTCCGACAATTTGTTTTTTAAGCGATTTAGCGATTTCAAATAAATTTTACATGTTTTTTCCAAGTTTGCAATTTTTCGCGAATTTTAGCCATTTTTGCAATTCCTTATAATTTTAGCGACTTTTAACCAATTTTATGGCTTGTTGGAAATATTAAAAATTTTCGCTATTTTTACAAAATTTTACAAAATTTTCCGAATTTTTTCAATTTTCGCTAGACTAGCAAAACCTGAATGGGGTTTTGTTAGTTTCGAAAGTACTTTAAGTCGTTCCACACGAGAAGTAGTTTTCACTCGATGACAGTGTTCGTTAAATATACAAATTAATTAACAAAGATGCCACTTGATTGACATTTTTAACTATGTAGTTAAAATTGAGTTACTGAATTGCTGTATTGCTACCGTAAGCAATAAACTGTGCCGGTAAAATTAACGTTAACGTGAATCGTTAAAAGTTAGAGAATTCCACTACTGATCTAAAACTAAATTAGAACAAATCCCAGCTACCATTTTGTATCATAATCTAATCATTTAGGAATCAGCTTTAAGAGCAAAATAGCCGTATATGAGCTTGTTTTCATAAATAAATAAATTTCATAAATTATACTCTCGTTGTGAGAAAATGGTACCCTACCGATGAATCACCTGAAAGAATCATTTGTGATACAATTTTCTCATTCCTTTTTGATCATTTTAATGTTAGTTTTTATAATCATTATTGAATCGTTTTCGTCTCATATATATAGTTTCTGATTATATTTCATATCATTTTTTAATTGTTTAATTTTCCTCCGATAAAATCTGCACCATTATGGCTTTTGATTATTCGAAGCAGCTTTATTTTGAACCAAACAAAAGTTATCGGTTTTTCGCAAAGAAGAGAAGAAAGAATTTGCACTAACATTTAAATATGTTTATATATTTTCAATAATTTTTGGGCTTCATTTTTAGCCAAGCTTCTTATTTGTTTGGCTGACACGAAAGTTTCTATTTTTATTTTTTTCATTTGGCAAAAACAAAAATTCAAAATATTTAAAAAACATTATTTTAACATATGAATCCTTTTTCAATCGCTCAAGTGATAAATCAGTTTTAAATCAATAACACTTATCTGAAAAGACTCATTTAGGTGATTTTTACTAAAAATAATTACACAAATGCCAGCTGGGAACTAGTCTCGCATTATGCAGTATTAATTTTTTCATTTCACTTACATCTTCTGGTTTTAAATCGTGTTTCCAATGAAATGGTGCCGATTTTGAATCACGATATGTTGAACTAACACCACCAATATTCACTTTCGTGTGAGTATCCAAAAAGTCTTCTACCATTGGATCAAAAGGTAACCCGTAAAATTGTAGCAATTCTTGGGCCATATCATATGGATCCAGGGATAAATCTTCATATCTTAAAGTTCTAGAATAAAAAGAGAGACATGTAATATTAAGAAAATATATTTTAATTATTAAGTACGTTACCTAAATTTCGCTGGATATTTCTTTAGTAAAACCTCTGCAGATTTATAATCGTCCACTAAGTCTTCGCATAAAAGTTTTGGATCCTCGCAGTCCGGATTACCGCCACACCAAGTGCGATGGCGTCTAGACTGCATGGTACCACGAGGATCCCGCACCAATAAAATGATGTGAACATTAAGGCTGTAATTAAATTGAAAAATAAAGAACATATGAATATCGAAAACTGAGCTGTTATACCGAAGGTACATTTACACAAGGTAGACTCATTAGCGGACAGACATAAGCCCAATTGTCTAATTCGTATGTATGTATGAGCCAAAATATGTGCATGCGTGGGTTAAATTGTTTTTGTTTCGGTCGGTTCTTTTTGTAATGCTCTCCCAAATGAGTGTACCTTGTGTAAATGTATCTTCTGTTATACATGTAATTTAACTGTCATTTTTACAATCGAAATGCAGGCAACAATCTTTTTGTGTGTACTTCTAAAGTTTTTAGTTCCATTGTCATAATTTTATTCTATCGGATTTTCTTTAAATTTTGTTTAAGGCGAATTCATTTTTCAGGTGGTGTAAAGGTCGATTCACCCATGCGTTCCGAACAATATTTTTGACCGGACAATAATTTTTTGTACAGAGAGTGTTCTGCAGAACGATTCACCCATCTCGGAAAATTTGTCCGGACAAACAAAGCTACCATATGGCTTACAGATGTAAACGATTATACAAAGTGGCAGCACAGTTAGCAAACTATTAGTTTTTTTTATAAAAGTGTGTTAAAGATAATGGACGAAAGAAAAAAATTAATTTTATTATTTTTAATTTAATTGCATAAAACCCATTTACTAGCAAAAAAAATTTATCAAAAAATGTTGAAAGTAAAAAGAATAGCAGTAAGAAAAATATTACAGAAAAGAAGAACAAACGGTGTTTTCCACACACTTGTTCCTGACAATGAAATCCTTGCAATTTTAGGGCCTGATTTGCGTGGTATACCTATTCGTAAACCAGAGCATATTACGCCGGCAGAAAAGTTGTCCTTAACATTAAGGTAAAGCTGCTTTGTAGCGTCTTCGCAAACTTTTTCATAATATTTGACATTCACTTCCTACAATAATTGGTAAACATTATGTTAAAAAAATATTCACCCCTATCGTGAATAACAAGTGGAATTTTTGTTCCCATGCAATTTTATTCCCCTCGAAGGGAAAAAAGCAATCGTGAATCTCATGTGAAAAATTTTTCATGCTATCTGTTCCAGTGAATGTAAAAAAGAAGAAAATTAGAAAAAATTAAAAATCATTGAAATTTTTGTTTAAAAATATACATGTATTTATTTTAATCAACCTGTTGTTTTCCATTTTGTTGACCAATATATCGGTTTGTGCCTTATTAACGGATCTAGCCCTTAATATTCGATTTATAGGAGGAACAACTTACATACAGGTTCTATTCACTAGCAAAAATAAAGTGAGAAAATCTAAGGGAAATGTGAACAAATTACGAGGAAAAAAACTTTTCACGATAAGCGGAATTTATTCCCGAGAACATTTTTTCACGTTATTATTCTCCTTTGAATTACATTTTTTCATGGGAGCTGTTCATGATCGCAAATATGTGAAAAGGGGAAAACTTACGAGGGAAAAATTATTCACGATAGGGGCGATTAAAATTTACCATTTAAAATTTACTTACGACCAATTCCAATAGATTTTTCTATTTCCGTCCATATATTTTGTTTAAGGTAAGTATTTTTATATGAACGATTGCCCATATCATAAATACATTCTCTTCCTGGTTTTTTTATTTCTTCAATTAGTTTCAGGGCAATATTTTCTTTAACATCCATCTTTTGTTTAATTTTTTTTTTAATTATTCAGCACAAAACGAAAAATGTAATATGTGGCAGCTCAATTCAACTTTTATGTACAAATTGAAAAAAGTGGCATCTCAGTTCATTTTGTTCGGCACAAGAATTAAAATTAAACCAATTCAAGAAAAAACGTTCCGAACAAAATCTTTGCTCTCTCTCTCAAAAGTAAAACGTCAAACTCAATATAAAAAAAATTTTGTCCGGACAAAAATTTTGTTCGGAACGCATGGGTGAATCGAGCTTTAGACGCACAACTGTGCTACTTTTTTCTAAATTAGAGAGAGTTGAATGTCAAAAGTTGCTTGTGTTTTTGACATATCGACTAACGAAAGCCACAAATAAAATACAATGCTGTGTTTTGGTCTTGTTCTTGTTGTAGTATCGCCACCAACGTTTACATGAATCTGCCTTGGATTTGTTTATGTGTACTTATCTAGTGACGTCTAAGGTTATAACATTTTGCCTAATCATTGATACCTATTTCACATTTAGCGATATGAAATATTTCATGAAATATTTCATGAAGCAGAATTTTAAAGACGAAGGGTGAAGAGATGCTTGCAGGGTAAACAAAGTTGCACGAAATCTAAAATCAAGCAGCATTTTGATGCTCATCTTTGACAAAATGTTTAAAATTTAATAATAAAATTTGAATTTAAGACTTAAGCTTCGTACAGACGATGGTCAGATCTTATAATATTGGTAAAGCTTCGTACAGACGATGGTCACATCTTACAATATTACAATGGTGCGATTGCCAGATGCATTAATTTTGCACTTCTGCAAATACAAATGAGCTTACAATGTAAACACAGTTGTAAGACATTTTAGCCAATTTTAATGCAATTTAAGCAACGCTGCTTACCAATATTGTAAGATCTGACCATCGTCTGTACGAAGCTTTAAACGTCAAATTGTAGCTTATGGCTTGCAAAAAAAAAAATAACGTCTCAACGTACACGAGGTTTCAAAGGGACACAAAAAAAAAAATAAAAAATACGAAAAATGTTGCAGGGTTTTGTCGCATTGTCTGAAACAGGTACATATAAAAGTGTGAGAGCAAGGGAGGTTTAAGAAAACAAGCGGAGAGAGGTTTAAACTTAACAAATTTACCAGCTTATAAGTCCGTAACTTTTTGAATTTCCCACCACTTGACTGAAAAGGAAACACTTATGTAATTGTAATTATAAGAAGGTGGTCTCGATAAGCCAGCTGTTTATTGTTTGCTTGTATATGTTTATATATAAAGCAGTGTTCGAAAATAAACAGAACATTATTTAGTGTACGGCTTACACACCCAGAAACGATATCTAATTTTTTTTATTGTTTGTGTAACGAACACAACCCTTAATACCGTTCGTAACTATATTCAAGAAAGTAATGAACAATTTATAGTGTTCTGAAGCCGTATTCTGTAATTCGCTTAGCTAAAGCTAAATCTCTATCGCTAAAATTCCTTAAGGTAGAAGTACATAACACGCGTCTATTCGTCTGCGTGTGTCGTGCGTTTAAAAACCTTGGCGCATGAAAAATTGCAAATTACACAACGCGAATTACAAAAGCCATTCCTGAGCTGATTTTTATTTGTTTACTTATTTGTGCATTGAAAACGGATTCGAAAGTAAAGGGTGTTTTTTTAAGCTAGATAGAACTTTAAATTGTAAAAAGTAACACAAAAAATTAAATTTTGATGAAATATTTTTTATCATCATGAATAGACTCACGCTTGAACAACGCTACGAAATTATCCAAATTTACTTTGAAAATCAGTCGTCGATTCGCGCGTTGTTTTATCGCAAAATTGTGTTCAGCGATGAGGCGCATTTTTGGCTTAACGGGTTTGTTAATAAGCAAAATTGCCGCATATGGAGCGAGACCAATCCACAAGAGACCCTACAGACTCCATTACATCCAGAAAAATGTACCGTTTGGTGCGGTTTTCACGCTGGTGGCATCATCGGACCTTATTTCTTCAAAAATGAGGCCGGAGCTCGCGTTACGGTCAATGGAGATCGTTACCGCACCATGATCAATGATTTTTTGTTTGAAAATATGGATGACATTGATCCGGAGGAGATGTGGTTTCAACAGGATGGCGCTACGTGCCATACGGCGAACGCAACCATCGACTTATTGAAATCAAAATTTGGCGATAAGTTGATTTCGAGAAATGGACCTGTCAATTGGCCTCCAAGGTCGTGCGATTTGACACCTCTCGATTATTTCCTGTGGGGCTACGTGAAGTCACTGGTTTATGCTGATAAACCAGCAACAATTGACGCCTTGGAGGCCAGCATTGTTCGTGTTATTCGTGACATACGGCCAGCAGTGCTCGAAAAAGTGGCCCAAAATTGGACGTCCAGAATGCGCTTCGTCAAGAACAGCCGCGGTGCCCATACGCCCGAATTACAGAATACGGCCACTGTTCTATATTATAAAGAAGAACAATTGTAGTGGTAATGTAGACATAAATTATATTTTATAGTTCTAAAGTGTTTCTTTTAAACATTGATAAAGAAATAAGCAAACAAGAAATTTTAGCAAGTTTTGTGTGTATTTTGCACATGTTTAATAGTTTTTTTTTACCAGTCAAAAGGTGCTAAGCACAACTGAAACGAACGAACATTAATGTGCTGAATTGAACGTAGCGAAGTTTGTGGTTAAAAAAAACGCAATTAAATGTTCTCATCTTTTTGTTGAGTTGGATAAGTACAGCATTATTTTTGTGTTCGAAGATCACAAACAGAGAAACGTTATTTTTTAATGATCTACTACACAAGCACTATTAGCGTTTGTGTTTTCCACAAATCTACCGAACCGAACACTAAGGAACGATATTAACTGCCAGTTCAACGATTTCGAACGTTACCGTTCGCATAGAAAATTAATATGAAAAACATTCAGTCTTTTAAAATATTTTCCATATAAAATTCTATGCGAACGTCTACGTTCGAAATCGTTGAACGGCAGTTAATGTTTATTTTCGAACACTGCATATCACTTTGGTACAATTTTATTGTCAAACTGCACATAAAAAAATGCACAAAATGTTTATGTTGTAATAATGAGGCTACCTTAAGTAAATACACTATGGAAACACTGCTCCTTTTAACAGGCATCTGTTATTTGACTCCTGTCAAAATTCTTATAAGCTACGTCATTTAGTTTGTGTTTGATAGGCATTGATAGCAGACTACCGCGTTATTTGAGAAGAACATTGAAACACTTGAAACATTTAAAAATCACGATATGGTTTAGCTGCATGGAGATTGAGAGTGCGAGAGATTGTGGATGGCTCAGGGTTTCAATTTTGAACGATCAATTGGGTATGAGAAAGCTTTCCGCAAGCTTAATCATACCCATGCCGCCTTTGCTCAAATCGACCAGAAACGCAATCGTGTGACATCTTCGCAGGAGTGATTGGCATCGTTTTACCGAAATATAGATACGTTTTTTTGCACTATTTCGGAACCATAGACAAAGCGTGGATCTACCAGGAGACCAAAGAGCAGTAAAAACATTGGGTGAATCGACACCAAAGAAGGCAAAGGTGGGTTTGTCCGCCAATAAAGTAATGGCGACCAGTTTTTTTTAATGCACGCGGTATAAACCGTATTGACTACCCTTTAAATATTAAAACAATTAATGGCGAATAATATGCCAACTTGGGTCAATTTAATGAGGATTGGAAAAAAACCGGCCGAATTTGGCCAAGAAAAGTTTTCTTTTGCACTAGAACACTGCAAGGGTGGGCACATGTGCAGTTTTCATGACAAAAATTCCTGAATTAGGCTACGAATTGCTCCTCTTTCAAACTATTTTCCAGATTTAGGCCTAGTGAAAAAAAAACAAGTAAGAGTGCTATATTCGGCTGTGCCGAATCTTATATACCCTTCACCACTGTGCGAGCAGAATACAGAGCAACTAGACAAAACCTAAATAATTTCTACATAAACATACATATATACAATACATAAAACTTCATTATAAATTAAATTTAAAAAGTTAAAACTGGTAAATATTTTTTTAAATCGTTTCAGAACATAAAAAAATTAAAAAAAAAATTTCTTTTTGAAAAAACAAGATTCGTACCAGGGACTCACAGTTTCTAACCTAAGCAAACCCCCTAGACAACTAGACCATGAAGGAACGTTTTATGAATATCATTAAAAGTAAATATGATCAGTTTACAGTTCACAACTCAACACAGTTGAGTTGTAATTATTTTTGTTCACCACAATAAAGCAAAAACGGACAACTGGATTTGAACTTCGCTTTTCATAGGGTATAGACCGACGTGTTAAAGAAGAAATTTGCCAGTTATTTTGGTTATAAAACTTGGACTCGGGAAGATCTATGGTTCCCGAAAATGGGTATTTTTCAAAAAAAAAATTAATATTTTGGTCATAAATTTTTCGTATCTGAACCGATTTTCCCGAGTTTTTCAGAAAATATTTTCTATTAAAAATTTCCGATCTTTTGATATATAAGGCGTAACCATAGGTCATATGACAGTCCAAAAAATCAGGTTTTTATACAATTTTTGATATTTTTTGTACGGGAGGTACCACGCCCACTTGTTCAATCCCGCCCACATTTTGTGGGATGCTGTGTATTGATAAAGTTAATGTGTGTACCTAATTTGGAAACTTTGGCTCTTGCCGTTCTCAAGATATACAGAAATAAAAAAATACAACAACAACAAGGGATTTTTGGGCAAAATCAGAGGCAGTCGTGGTTTTTTGGTCATATCTCAGCCATTTGTGGACCGATCTTGCTGAATTTCAAGCAAGAAATGGTAGACTATATAAGACATAAATGTAAAACAACCTAGTCGCTATCATGTCTGGAGTATCCGGAAAACACATATCAAACGAAAGACGGACAGACGGACGGACATCGTTAAATCAACATCTCTCCTCATAAGGACCCAGAATATTATTATATTATAGAAATTACACACGGAATGACAAACTTATATATACCCTTTTCCACCTGTGGTGAAGGGTATAAAAATGGCTCGGCCGAAAGCCAACTTAAAAAAACAAAAACATTTAGATGACCTCGACAAATATTACTTTCTGTAAGGGATACAAAATTAGACTAACTTTGGACAAAGGAGCTCAAAGAAGACTACGTTAAAAAATTATTTATTAATTTATTTATTAAAATATTATTGTTGTTTGTGTAAAAGTTCAATTTGCTAAATGTAATCTTGTACTTAAGTTTCATTTATTTCTGCGGTCACATTCATATGAATGTTGCACATAAATTTTAAGTATTTTTTTTTATTTACATATTTTTAATATGATATGGGAAAATATGTGTGAGGAAATACACACATGAAGTGAAATACATAATTCGAAATTGATATCGAGTGCGCACAAAAATAAAAAATTTAATACAAATGAGCACTTTCAAGCGCAAAATTTACCAAATAGAAAAATTATTATAATGTGATTTTTATTATTTTATTAAAAATTAAATATCGAATTTAATTATTTTTTTTATTTATTTAATTTTAAAACACAAAAAACACAGTTTTTTTATTTATGTGTTTTTAAAAAAAGTTTGTTTTAAAACTTTCAGTTTTCAATAAGATAAATATGACTTGAACGTAATTAAATTACAAAAGATATAAATTTAACTTTGGAATGCTAAAAAAGAAAGAAGAATATCTGAATTTTGAATTATCATAAAGGAAACATACTGGCAGGAACGAAAAAAAATTTTAAAATAAATAATCATTAACGGCCAATTTCACCAAATCCAGTTATAATTTGGGAAGCCAATCGGGACAGGTCTTTAAAAGATAATAAAATGGATGGTCGAATAATTTATAATAACTAGTGTTTGCCTAGCCTATGTAAGTATATAACGTCGCAAGAATTAAAGAACGCTGTAACTGACAAAAAATCGAAAATACGTTTTTTTCATCATTCTTATCAGAAAAAATACTGCGTTGATTGGTCCCGGTCCCATATTTGTATGATGAAAAAAAATTCACTTACGCAAAAAAAAAAACAAATTCGTTTGCTGTAAAACGCAGAATCACCGGGAATAATAGACTTGAGAGGAAATGTTTACAGCCAATATATAAAGCGAGAAAAAATAAAAATACGTTTTTAAAATCATGTTCCTAATTTGTATAGTTTTTGTGATTAGAATTTTTTTTTCTACTTTCTTTCATACAGGTTTTTTTTGGCTCTGGTGAACATTTTATGTTTTGTTAGTTACAGCGTTCTTTAATTCCTGCGACGATATGAATTTACATGTTCGAGAATTAGTTTTTTTTCGTCTTAGTCGACCGATTTGCCGAGGGACCAATCTCCGGTCCATTTGTAAGTTTTGTAAGTGCAATAATACAAAAAACATCAAAAAGTACCAATTGAAAATCAAAAGAGTACCAAAACGTGTCTCTTTAAAGTTTCTCAATCTCTCTGGACTCTGGAATCTGCATGTTGAATTTTATGTTTCTAGGTTCAGTATTATTAAAAATTTCAAAAGTACCAGTTAAAGAAGGCAAAAGTACCAAAACGATACCTCTTACAGATTTTCATTTACTCAGAACCTTGAATATTAAGTTTTATGTTTCTTGGTTCAATATTAACGAAAATCAAAAAAAGTACCAGCTTTAGAACAAAAAAGTACGAACAGTTTTCATCTTATAGGTTCTGATTCACTCTAGACCCTGCACCTATAATTTTATGTTTCTAAGTTCATTATTATATAAGATTCTAAAACTCCCACATGCAGTTCCACAGAAGTAAGAGAAAGAAATATAATTTCCCGTATTACCCCTTTTTGATACTTTTTTCTCCCCATTGAAGTATCAAAAATTTCAATATTGTAGTTGGAGCTCATGATATGTTATCGCTGCGGAAAAGAAATAATGCCAATATTCTGTAACGTGAAGACTGTTAGTGATAAGCACCATAGAATATAAGGGGTTCAATGTCGTTACGAAATATCTCATCCTTTAGCTCTTAAATTGTTCTTGGCTTATTAACGCTCACTTTTTCTTTTAAATATCCCCAAAGAAAGAAGTCCAACGGTGTTAAATCACATGATCGTGACGGCCAATTAACATCGCCACGACGTGAGATAACACGGCCATTGAATTTCTCGCGCAAAAAGCCATTGTTTCGTAGGCTGTGTATCAAGTGGCACCATCCTGTTTATACCATATATCGTCCAGGTACATACCATCACTTTCTGGCCACAAGAAGTCCTTTATCATCTCGCGATAGCGAAGTCCATTCATGGTGACTGCTTGGCCGACCTCATTTTCGAAGAAGTACAGCCCGATAACGCCGGCAGCTCATAAACCGCACCAAACATGCATGCACGGGTGTTTTCACATTTCCTACAGACCCGGTTTGCTGAAATGTATTTTGATTTGAGCGCCAATTTTCGAAAAAGGCTTCAACAATCTTAACGCGCTGCTCAATTGTGTACCTCTGCATGGTTGAATTTGTCAAATTTAGTTGGGGAAAAAACTTCACGTTAAGGTGTGACTCACAATTAACATCATGCATTATGGTTGGACCACCCTTAAGTAAATTAGAATTATTTTGTTATAAAATATCTACGTTACTGTCATTTTCCTAGAATATCCATCCGCCTTATGCAAAAAAAAATTTTAAGTTCACATTAGTTAACCAACACATAAGAACCCATTCACTTTTGCTTGGCTTAATGTGTTAGTTAACTAAAGTGAAATTAAACTTTTTTTGCATTTGCATTCTTAAAATTTTGCTAACCAGTATTTTGAAGTTTTAAGCATGGTAAAATAAGTACAAGATAGGTTCATAAGGATGAGTTGTCATTATTTACCCATGTAATGTCAAATTAATTTACTTGATTTGTGACGCTTGTTTTAATTTTTTTCCTCATTTTCTTGTGTTTGACGTTATATGGGTTTTAAAATTGAGAACAAACTTTCCTATGACCATAGTATAATAAGTACCAGGTATGTTCATTACAGAGAGTTTTTTTATTTACTTTTTTATTTATTTGATTTTTGACGCTTGTTTTAATTTGTTCCATATTTTCTTTTGTTTGACGCTATATGGGTTTTGAAATTGAGAATAAAATTTCTAATGACTATACCTTGTACTTATTCTACCATGCTTATGACTATACCTTGTATTTATTCAACCATGGTTTTAACTAAAAAAAATCTTAAGAAAACTAAGACTTACAATTCCGAATATTCTTTTGAATTTTTTAGAAAATCTTTGGAAAATGATAAAGTTTTTGATTAAAATTTCAGTGAAAATTGGCTTTTTTAAGTGAAAAGTGATTTTTCAATAAAAAAAATCGATTTTTTGGTAAAAAACGACCTTTTGATGGTAAAAAAGGAACTTTTGACAAATTAGTTTTGATTAAAAAAAGGCTGACAAATTGGTAATAAAAAGATTTTTGATAAACAAAAATATATGACAATTTAACCCTGTGTTTACTCATACTGAACATTTTGTACATGCATATATGATTAGATATTTGCTTTGTTATAATAATAATTGTAATTTGAGTCAAGAGCTCAACAAAAAAAAAATGATATTTTACATTTGGCAACAACAAATATAATATATTTTTATAAAAATAAGTAAAATACATCAAAAAAAACTTTAACGATAAAGTACGAATAGAAACAAAAATGTTGGTAGCATATAAAAAAAAAGATCACATGCAAGCCCCACACACTTCAACGTGTACGCCAATATTAAGCTACGGTCACACTTATTAAATATTTGATCAAATAAGCGTAACCCCTACTTTTGTTAATAGTTAGTGAGATTTAAAATGGTCTTAATATTATAAAATAAACTAATTATACTACTAGACATAGCAAAAAACAGTTTTTTGTAAGATGTGGTATTTTAATCAAAATAAATATTGATATTAAGCGAAATGATTTTTTAGTTTGGTTGTTGGTCCCGTTTTTTTCGTCAAATATTTGATAAGTCTGACCGTAGCTTTAGAAATCAGTGACACAGTAAATATTACATAAACACATACCAGAAGTTTAAAGATAACCCAGCGAACAAAATAAGTAATTTTTTTTTAAATTGTCTATTTATAAAAACCCTAGCTGTAAGATGTGAATTAATTAAGTGAATTAAGTACAAAATTAAAATCCTTTTTTTGTATAAAAATAAAATCGATTTAAGTTTTAGAATGTTTTTTAAAATGTTTGTGTTGTGAATGAAATTCTGAAATATTTAGATACTTTTAAATAAAATTTATTTCAACTTATTTAATATTAAACAAATTCGATTCTTTTTATATTTAAACATCCCAAGCTGAATATATTCCAATAAATTTTATTCAAATAAAAAAAGTTGATTTGCAGTTTTAGAATTTTTATTCAACAAAATTAGAAGAAAACAACATCATTCAAACAAAATACTGGGAGAAAAAAAGTACAGCTCCATTAAAAAAAAAAAAAAAAACCAACATTAAAGTTAGACGATTTAGTATTTGAATATTAAAAAAATTTTACTTAGTTACTAGACTAACACAAGGATCTTTGTCATAACATTAAACATAAATACGGCGGAAAACTGGCCAGAAATGTTATATTCCTTCAATAAAGGTAAAGTGCAATTAGTGAGGTTGTTTTAAGCTTGAGTCGTACGAAGCAACTGTTCACAGAAAGAAAAACACTCGGGATAAATTAAGTTTTTTATACTTACTTTAAGTACGAGTAGTACTCAAAAAATTCAAGTACGAATAATACTAAAACGTACTTAAAACAATCCTAAATGGGATTACTTTCGAAAATCAAACGCAAAATTTCTCAAAATAAGTACAAAATTCTTAAACAAAGTAAAAAAAAAGATTAAACTTTTCGTTGGTAGTGACAATCTGAGAGTAAAATTACAAATTGTGCGTTTTAATCTCATCTAACTTAGCAGAGTTTGTTGTAGACTATTACAACAACACTACACAAGTAGTTAAAAATCGATTTGCTTGTTGTGCGTAGAAGCAACAAAAACAACAGATGTTAAAAAAGTAAGATTGAGAACTCTTACTTATCATTTAGTTTATATTTTCAGTTATATATGAACATTAAGCTTTTAAGGTAAAAACCATATCGGCAATGGTGCTGGTGTTTTATAATTGAAATTCTGTAAGGTGTAAAACGGGTAAGTAAATCAGTCATAATAAAATTCTCCTTCTAATTTCACGTTTTGTTTATTTTAAGTACGAATTCGGAATTAAATCAACTTTATAAAACTTGAATCAAGCGCATTTTGAGATTTATTTAATCTTAGTTTTAGTTAAATCAATCTCATTTTCAATCTTTCAGTACTTGATTCAAGAAAATCCGTACTCACCGTACTATTAAAACCCCTTCGGATTGATTTGAGTACGGACCATGGTCTGAGCTCTGAACACATTGTAATAATATTTTGCAAATTTTGCAGCAAAAAGTCACTTTCTAACCGAATATTCACTTATTCAACACAAAAAAAAACAACATTTTTACCAAAAAGTCACTAATCACTAGGGAAACCGACAATATGCTCTAATAAAGTGTTTTATGCTCATAAAATATCCAATAAAATCTTTAAAATGTGACCTATAAATTGTAAAAATATGCAAAAACAAAAACGGCTTATTGTAATATTTGCATATAATAAACAAGTGAAAAAGTATAGTTGGTCAAGTCCGACCATATAATACCAGACACACCAGTATTTACGGACAAATATCCGAGTGTTTCCTATTTGGGACGCATGAGCAGTAACGACATTATCTAGACATAAAAATCTATTTGAGATTTCTCGTCTTAAAATGATTTTAGGAAGACGGTTTTTATTTGTGTCAATTTTGGACTTCCGATAGCAAAATTTTGCCATGACAAAGTAGCTATTACAAAAGTTATTGGATCCAAAAATATTGATTTCAAAATTTATGAGAAGGTTATGGCATTGGAAGCTATTTTTGGGAGTGGTATTTGTATTAGAATTAAAAAAATTTGGTAAGATGAATTTGAAATAAAATTTGTTTAGGCCCAATTAAATCTAAATATCAATATAATTGAAGGGTTATAAAATAATAGACCGACTGACTTCACCATTTTCAATAGGTTTTCGCCCTTATGACAATTTAAGTGTATGCAGCAAATTTCATTTAAAATTATCTCCAAAATTACTACCCAAAGTTTATATGGATATAAAATTAGCTGGGCGGACAGACATCGTGAGATTGATTCAGAAAGTGATTCTGAGGTATACTAAATCCATTTTTTTGGTTTCGCAATTAATTAAAAAAAAAAATAAGAAGTATCGAAATATTCTTCAAAAAGGGGAAATATGCATTTTAAACTTAAAAATATGCTGCAAAATTTAGTCCGCATTTGAAAGAATTGTAAACAAAATCAACAAATTTCGTAACATGATTTAAAAACGCTAAATATACACTATAAATTTATAAATATGCTGCAAAAATGCTCCCTTTACTAAAAAAAATGCTGTAAAGGGTAAAATATGCAAAAATATGCACTAAAAAATCGCTACCAAAATTCAAAAAAAAACTCTAAAACGGATAAATAGGTTAGGTTAAGAAGGGCACACTTCCATTTGGGGACCAATGCGGTCCATTGTGAATCCCTTCAATGAAAATGGTAGAGAAAGAGAAAAGTGAAGAAAAGAAATAAGATGTGGATAGAATTAAGAAAGTTAGTAGGTACCACATAGAACTCTCTACAGTCCCCTCAACAGAAACAGCCGCACTATTTCCCTGATAAACCCCAGTAGATCAGCTGGATTACATCCAACGATGCACCCCAGTTCGTCGTGAAATCTATCTCCTAGCCATTTCTGTCTGAGCCCCTGCATCCTAGGACAGTGGCACAGTACATGCTTGATCGTCTCTAGTTCCTTGTGCCTTAATTGGTCACCCAAGATCACTTTTTCGCTGAAAAGGCGCTAAAAGGTCCATAAAAAATCACTTTTTAACTAAAAAAAAAAGCCGCTTTTTAAAAAAAAAAAAAAAAAAAAAAAAATAACTTTTCCACCAAAAAGCCAGTAATTTTTTCAACAAAAAGTCATATGAGTAAAAGTCTAATTCACTTTTGCCTTTTGCTTTGCTCGTTTGCTGGGAAATCTATCCATTTAGTTGACTTGTTTCCCGTATGTTGAAACCACAATGAGTTTTTGTCGTTTTGGAATAAAAGTCAACCCATCTTCCATTACCAACACATGCGACGACGCACAGTGGGAAATTTTACGAGAAGGCGGTCAAAATTCCATAACTTTTGACTGGATCGGTATATTTTTATGCGATTTTTTTTGCTTCGACTGATAGGAGCAAAAGTTATGGGGAGTTCAAAATGCATTTTCGTTTTTTTGTTGAGTTTCGGTGTAAAAGTTAAATATTTCAAATATGATTTTTTTATAATTTATCATTATTTCTCATGTATTTTACAACTGATACTTATTTTTTATTGTCGAACTTAGATCCTGTCAGAAAATGCCAATATTTGGCCCCTGTAAATTTTTTAGTCCCAATATTCACAGGGGCCAAAGGTTGGCTTTTTTGGGACGAGACGAGTTGTTATAAGGATAAAACTGAAAAGGAATATTTTGAAAAATGCCCAAATTGCATTCTTGGCTATCGATAACATTTTAGGTAATTCAACTTTTATTTTTGGTTTGAGATGTATGTGTATTTTATTTTTATATATTAATACAAATATATACTTAATAGGGTGGGTCACGGATGTATGAGAAAAAATAAAACTTCTCGAGTCATATTCTAATAGCAATATTTTGTTGTCTTACGTTAAAACAAATAAAAATGCTTAAAAAAAGTTTAAAAAAATCACATCTTGAGCCCGCGCAGGAGCTCCTAAAAATTAAGTATTTTAAAAAAAGCCATTTTTTAAATTTTAATATTTTATTTACTATAAATTATTTATTATTAATTAAAACTGAACACATTTTTAATTACACATAAAAAAAAATAAAACTTGGGTTCCTATACAACATAAAACAATAAAAACACGAAATTGTATTATTTATTTTTTGGTCACAAAAGCTTGTATACTAGGGTGGGTCGCTTATGTATGGGAAAAAATAAAAGTTAATTAATAAAGTTCTAACATATTGCTGCCTTAGACCTAAAAAGATAATACTTGAAAAAAAAAAATATTCAATTAAGTGCTATCTCTAGCCCGAGCATGCGGCTGAAACTTTCTGCAATTTTCATAAAAAACACTTTTTTTTAAACTTCAATATTACAAATATTTTATTATTTTGTTATTAAAAATTAATAAATTTTTACAACATAATTACGCTTTAAAAGTAATTTAATTATTTTTTGGCCATAAAATCTCTTTTGCTTTCGAATCTGGGCATAATTTTTCTTGATTCAAGTTTCGCTTGTATTAGGCCCTCTCTCGATTTCTTATCACATAAGGACATGGCTGCTTCTGTCACTACTTTTACAGCGCGTTCCACAGCTTGCGTATGACATGGAAGTTTTAAAAAAGTCATGTTTTCTCCATCTAGAGTTTTAATAAATACGTTTATTTCTTCATTAGTGATATTTCGAAGAATTGGAGGATCAAAAAACGTTTGCTTCCAATTTATTAGGCCAGTATAGTCATTCGAATCAAAATCAATTTTCGGTACTTGAAATACACGAGGTGGTTTTCCAGCATATGACGAGTTTCGAGCTTTTATAATTCTCTTTGCTGCGAGCTCTCTCACCTTTTTATTTTCATCCGACAACATAGACAGGAGCAAATTTTCTGGATGGGCAAAATAGGCGTTGCGTTGAATTACGGGGTCTATTATTTGTTTATACTCTGCTGACAGATATCGTGAACATTTAACCAATTTCCAAAAATTTTTAGATCCATCTTTGCAAGTTGGATTTGTTTTTATTTGGAACCAGACTGGAGCGTAAACTTTAACGCAATATTCAGCTAATACTTTTAGATTATTTGATGGGTTTGGTGTGGAAATATAGAGCCTCAATATTCTGTTTGCTTTTGTTAACCATCGTGCGTGGGACATTTTACCTGGGGATCTATTAGCTAAATAATCGGGACAATGTCCACTAATAACGGACATTGTTATTTCATACAAGTATTTTTGATCTGAACTTAGGTCTTCAATCTTTACTTGGGAAAGTTCACTTTGTATTTTTTCATATTTAACGATTGGATTTTTGCAATTCCCTAATAAACTACCAATAGGGCCAGAATGAGAAAATGGGCCTGTGGTAGCACCATCCAGTTTATTAAAAAGATGTCTTAGAGGTAATTCGTTTAGGTGCAGCATGCAAATAACCCACTGCAAGGGGCGCTGAAGCCTTTTTTCGAAAAGTTTAATTACCCCACTAAATTTTCCTGTGTTGACAACAGTACCATCGCAACCAATAGCCATCAAATTATCAAGTTTTATGTCCTTTGAAAAAAGCAGGTCAAAAATCGATTTTTCAATACTTTTAGACGTGCCATTAAGCGGTACTGCGTAACCAAGATAAAGTGAATATGGCTCTTTAATAACAGATATATGTTCCTCAATCAATGAATGTCTGTATCTTTTGTTTCCTTTTTTAATAATATCCAGCGTCTTGTCTTTGCGACCATCAAAGTAAAGGGCTGGTAAGTAGAGCTGCGTATGGGGTTTAATTAATTCATTTCGTTCTCTTTTCCTTTCTCGACGGATTTTTGATTTATCAACTACTTCAACATCCGAAGATATATCTTGTAATACTGAAGAGACGATAGCAGCCGCAGCTCTGTCAGAAATACCGTAACGGTCGCAGGTTTTTGCCACCGTTGGCAAAGTTTTAAGTGATTTAGTTGGTTTTTTCTTGGCTTTTGAAGTTGAAGGTAAGTTCAATCTATCAGGAGAAGAAGTATTGCTCTCAGAGCTTTTCGAATATGTCGCCCAATTCAAGTTTTCAGAATTATTTTTATTCTGATTTTTGTGAGTGTTTGAAGAATTGGTTTGTGTCTTACGTATTCGTGCTTCTTTTTTTTGTAACGTAGCTGTTGCAATGCGATCAATTCCACCAATACACATCTTCCTTGCCCCTCTTTGGTCAAGCAAAAACTCCTGCTCTTCTTTCGGCACCTTGTTTTTTTTGGGACAAGTGCAAAATTTAATTTCTTTACATTTACATGAACAAATATCGAAAAGAACTCTGCTACGCTGTAGGAAATCATTCTTCTGCTCAGTAGATAATCGTTTAAAAGATTTAATTAGGTTTTTGCATTTCAAATGGTAAGCTTTCAACAGCTGAAGGACTCTTGTATGTGAAACGATTAGAAGGCTAGCTTTTCTCCAAACACTTTCTACCTTCTGAGACACTAGCTCAGCAATATCTAAAAATGATGGCTCTTTACAAGTATTGCTTTTTAATTTAAGCTTTACTCTATTCCACTCATAACATTTCATGACTTCCTCGTAGGTCGGCAATACGTTGCCCTTAATATCTTCCATATTACCGAATATTGGGCAAATATTATTTTGACTTCTAGTTTCCATGATACAAATAATACAAATTTATGTATATTCTGCAGTAAATATGTGCACAACCACGAAATTTTTATACTATTATCGCACTAAAAAGTTAAAAAAAATACACCTTCACGGTCTGATTTGCAGAACTAGACTCACTTTCTTTGAATCACTTGTATATATGTACGTGTGCTTTTACAAATACAAGTGCTTTGTGTTTAAGTTCCAGAGAACTTAAAAGTCGTTAGGATACAGTTACTATTTTGTTGTGTTTACATAAACTGCGACCAATACAAAGAGAGTAAAAGTCTTTACAGTACAAGTAATGAGTGGAGAAGAATAATGTTACCATTATTATGTGTTAAAGTTTGAGGTCAATGCGCGGGCTGTTACATTAAAAATAATTGTGCAATATTTTACAGGTTTGTTATTGACGAAGTAAGACAGGTTTTTTTTGCTATTAGAAGTTGATTTGAAGAAAAAAATTTTTTTGACCCACCCTAATACTTAAATCAAAAACAAATTATAATCTATTAACAATTTTAAACAATATTAGTAAAAATTTCTTCTAAATAGCTTTGGGTTTCATTTTCCAGAAGTTGTTTAGCTTCTTGTTAGCATCAGATGAGTTTTCTGAATTACATTGCTTGTATTGTTTCTGACCAGAGCTTCCATCACATCCCCATTTAGAAAATTAAGTGATGCTGCAATTTTTAAGTTTTTTTAAACAGTCAGCATCAAGTGTATTTAATAATCGTTCTGCAGTGTGTTCGAGAAGAGCCTGCAATTTTACTTCTGCTGAACTTAAAGTTACACTAATAGCCGTTTGTGAAGGTAAGCACTCTTTTTTAACAAAAACTAAATCTCGATATCCTGGAAAGATTCCACAATTTTTTTCATTGGTTCGCTTTCGCAGTTCTGTATACTGATTTTTTGTCAGTTTTAAATCCAAAAATAGTGCAAATGCTTCTTCTGGAGTAAATTTCATTTCTTCAGTTGGTGTAGGCATACTTTTGAAAATCCTCTTTGTGCGTTTAGGGCTCGCTTCCACTATTTTTTCAATTATTGCAATTTTTGTTTTCTTATTTTGCGTTGGTTGAATTTGATGCAGAAATGAATCCTTTATCATACTATGAGAAATTTCTTCATTGATATTTGCAAGCTTGCGTCTTCGTGATCTTTCACTGCAATTGTCAATTTGTTTTGCGGGCCGACCCACTTTTCCAGTTTCCTTAGCGGTTATTGACAGCTTCTTAAAAATCAGGTCATTTGTTAGCCATTTTTCGTTGCGTAAGTAAAACGTTTTCTTGTTTCCAGAACATTTAAGGTACCGTTTTCTTAATGTAAATGAAAAATTTTTAATTTTTATCTAATGAATTTTGATTTCTTGTTCGTTGCATAATTTAAAGAATGGATTATTCATTATGTGTAACACAAAATCTGTTTCATTTTTCTGTTGAAAATATATATCTGCAAGAACTTTATTACTGAACTTAGCCATTGTTTAAACAATAATGAAGTTAAAATTATGAATGCAGGCATTTTTATACTCTTGATAGAAGTTTTTTTAAATGATCTCTTGTTACTACTTCTTTAAAATATAAAAACCCTTTTTTAAATACAAATTTAATGTTTTATTAGCATTTCTTTGAAACATAAAAAAACCCCTGTTTTCACACTTTTTAAAAGGATAACATACCGGCAATAAATTAACAGGTAACATGTAGGTAATTTTCACGTAAAATATAACTGCGTGCTAGTTTTTTTACCATTTACCTGCTCTTCCATTTTTTTAAATTACGTTGCAATTTTCAGGTAATTAAACTATGTAGTTTATGTTGCGGCTATTTACTTATGTTTAACCTTTTAACTTACTCAGAAATCTAGCGTGTTAGTCTATTTATGTCGCCTATTCGTTTTGCAGCATCCGTTCACCCACAATAAGTCCATAACAATGGCAATACCTTTACCTTCTCCAAATTAATTGATAACCTAACGTGCTAGATCATTTATGTGGCCTGAACTACTTTATTTGTCGAAAATTCTTTAAGATTCACCTTCTTTAATTTCAGTAATGTTTCCTTGCAGGACTTATTTTTTGAACCGAATATCTTACCTTGGGTCACAGAAATTGCTGTAGTTCGCAAGGCCGTATCCAGATGTGTGTACAATGGGGTATAGAAATGTAGGTTAGATTCTGGACTACAAGAGAGTATAGATTTTTTTTTGACGCATTTTGACGCTCAGGAATTATGCTCTATAAAGTAGGAAATTTCCGGGAAATTTTGACATTAAAAAAAAAAAAAAAATTAAATAGTTCTAGAGGTCGCAGAGTTCAATGCTTTAAACCACGTATAGCTAATAAAATAAACTAATACACAAAACTTATTCTGTCAAAAAATCTTAAAAAAAAAAAAAGTTATGAGCATTTCAACTTCAAAAATTGACCCAGAAATTCAAAACTATAACCAAATATTGAGAAAGTCCATTTCGGACCACCCTGTTCTCAATGAAATAGTTGAAATAGGGTTGAAATTTTTGGCTCCCGAGGTTCACTAGTATTTACTTTCACATGAATAAAAAAGTTTTAAAATCGGAGAACAAAAAAAAAAATAATTTTGGCCGCCTTCTCAAAATATGAGCCAGTGTGCGCCGGACAAATATTTCAACGGTCCATGAACCATATCCTACGTGAATTCGATTTTGCCTAGCCCTATTAAGACGACATTTAGGTCGCTTCCAAGAACATAGAGGAGCATCGTGAAATGTTTTTCGGACAAGAGGTGCAGTTTTTAGGATTTTTTGTAAATAAAAACCGAGTTCGGACTCCACCTGATCGTATTAAGGCCTTGGTCGAGTACCAACTACCTGAAAGTGTTTGTAATCTATAAAGATTTCTCGGCATGATGATTTTTTCCGTCGATTTTTGCCTAAAGCAGCCACACACTAGGTCCTTTTGTGTCGATTTATTAAAGGCAATAAAAAAACGATCAGTCTGTAATTGATTGGACTGATGAGACAAGACGGGCATTTGAAAATTTTAACACTTCTCTTTGTGAGGCCACGTTACTAGTGTTTCCGAAACCCAATGAACCATTGGGCATTACAGTAGATACATCAGAAACCGCCATGGATGCCATTTTACATCAACTCGACAACAGCATATGGCAGCTCCTAAGTGTCAATTATGAACGGTTAAGCCCAGCACAACAAAAATATAGTACCTCCGATAGGAAACTGCTGGGGGTCTAAAAAGCTGTTAAGTATTTTCGTCACATGGTGGAAGGCAGAAACGTTTGTATTTACACCGATCATAAGCCCTTTAAATACGCTTTTCATCAGAAATTAGAAAAAGCAACACTACGACAAGCCCGCTATCTTGATTTTTTTGGTCAGTTCACAACCGACATCCGTTATATACCTGGCAGGGAAACATTAAAGCCGATACCCTCTGACAACATCAAATATTGACTACGCTGAACTTTCGAAAAGTCAAATGAACGACGAGGAGCTAAAACAATTTTAAGATGACAACACAAATTTTAAAATTAAAAAAACTTTTATTTTTAGAATCACGTCGGATTCATCATATATAGAGTATGCTGTTACATGTTACTTTATTAACAAAACAAAACTTGTGCATCTTAAGCGGCTCATGCACTTGCAATAAAATTGTTAAATTTTACGTATTGTACAATTATATCGCCAATGTGTATGTGATATTTGAAGGTGGCACAATATATTGGCAACAATCAAAAGACTTTTGATTTTTATTACACAACGAGATAAAAGTGAAATGTGTTGGCAACATTGTACAATGCTGTTTATGTTATTCCTATAGTTTATGTTCACCTTTTTATTGAATGAATGAAACCATTGTGCGACTTATTGCATAATATAAGGCAAAATGGAAATAAAATGGCGAATATCATATATAATAATATTGCAAGTGTATGGACCGCTTTACAACTCAGGGTTGCACTTTTATTTTATAAAATATCGTTGATTTTAAAATAGTAATAAAATTCTTATGTAAGTAAGCAAAATTAATTGGAAGTTGTATCATAAAGTAAGTGGGATGGTGATAAAACAGATTTATGATGACTTGCCACACCTTACTGAACAGAAACGTCAACGCTGTTGGCATTCTTAGCTATCAAACCATAGTTATCGAAATCAAAAGCTCTCATGCAGGTTGAAAAAAAAACACCTGATATTAAATTGTTTAAAATTTTATTTGGAATTTTTGCACCCAATATTTTTTTTCAACTAAGTAAATTGTTAATATGACGATTTACAAACATGTCAATTAAGAAAATTGGTTAAAATATTAGTAAAGTTTTTAAATATTTTTTAATAAATTAATAACTGTTGTAATTTTGTGTAAATTGCTACCTGAAATTTTATTCCGATCGGACTTATCGGTTACAAAATACAGAATTACTTCTAATTTTGTTTCTAAAATCTCCCATTGTGCGCCGCGGAGTTATGGCTTGCTGCATACAAGTTGTATGGGCATAAACATTTTCGGTATACATATAGAAAACGTTTACCGCTCTTGTTTAGGTCGGTCTGTTACGATGTTAATGATTACACATTTGACGAGTGGTGTGGGTTGTCATTCTTCACGTTTGCAGTGTAGCTTTCATTTAAGTTGCTTTGCAACCTTAAAAAAGGTGTTTTTGTTAATTAAATTTTAACATTTTTTTTGGAAAATTTGAAGATATTGATTGTAAACTTTACAAAAAATTATTGGCCTAAAAAGGTGTTCAGAGTCATAATATGTATGAATGTATCAAAAAATTAACTGTGCCAACAACTGTGTCAATAACTTTTCTAACTCAACTGTTTCAACAAGCGAAATATGTAGTTAAAAGTCTTTGTTTAAAATTTATTTAATTTGATATGTTTCTTTTCACTTTTAAGAAACAATATTTATTTTAATTTATGTTAGTTAAAATTATGTTTAGTTTAGAACACAATTTTTTTGTTTTGTTATACCTTTCACCACAGGTGAAAAGGGTATTCTCATGTATTTATTTAAAATTGTCATGGTTTTTGTAATGTTTACAGTATCTTAGCGGTGAAAAGAATGAGTAAAGAGGCCTTATTTAAAGCCTTATTTAGCTGAGACAAGCACTCCACACCGCGTTCAATAACAATTTTTTTTACACAGGCTATCATTGGAAGCAAGCACTTTCACACTCCCTTCTTTTTACAGGCATTCTTATAGGCTTTCATATGAAGGACTTTATAAAGGGGAATACGAAGAATAACATTGAGGAGTATTTGTTACCAAAAATGGAAATTAATTCCAAAAAACATTTTTAGAGCGCAGCAGCCGTATTCTGTAATTCGCTTAGCTAAAGCTAAATCTCGATCGCTTAAATGCCTTCGAATTTAATTTTAAATTAAATTTTTAAATTAAATATTTATGGCATTGCCAAATTTAGCAATGCACGTTTTGTTTTGATTTTTTTTGAGAGCTAGTTCAGGTAAACTAACGATAATTGTTATCAAAATTGGAGATGATAGTACATTTTTCCTGTTTTGGAGCATGTTTCAATATGAAACGACCTGTTTCGCTCTCATAATTTTGTACGGCAAAACATGTTGTTTCAATCATGTTTGGGGCGCGAGACAGGAATAGGAGAGCGAATCACGAATATTGCTGTCCGTGTGAACATGGTATTAATCGCGATAGAAATTTAGCTTAAGCGAATTACAGAATACAGCCGCAGTACAAATTTTTGTAACACATTAAAGTACAACAAAATTCTACATTACTAGCCAAAAAATCTATTTGAATCATTATCCTTTATGCTGCTAATATATCCAATGTAATAACTTTTTATGTTTTTAAAATACACATATATCTATTTTTAAAAGTAAGTGTGAAGTAACAAATAATATAAATAATGGAACCATCAACTTTAGAATATTGAGATTATTTTTTCGTTTTTATATTAAGTCTGTGTATGCATTTTTTATGTTATTTGCGAAATAGGCTAAAAATCGGCAAATTTGGAGAAATATCAGCAGTGAGTTAATAAAAATATAAACATTTCAATAACTACAGATGAAAAAAATCCTGCTCATATTTGCTCCTTTTGAAAATAAATTGATTTATGTTTATGTCCAAAGGTCATAATAAATAAGTACGTAAATAAAAATTCATGATTTGTTTAAGAAATATTATTAGGCGTGTTAGAGTTATTTGTAGGAGAGGATTTTATATTGTGCCTATCGTTTATTATGGAAATCGATGGTGTAAAATCATGAATTAAAGAAGCAAGATTGCGCAGGTCCGTTATTTTTGTGTGTGACGAAGAAATAGAATTTGTGTATGTGCATTTGTGTGTGTCTTACATTTTTTTACAACAAACACTCATTTTTAGTCTATGATGACGTAGGTGCGCAGTAGAAAATTTTTTTGTACCGAAACTTTTTTTTTATATTAAATTTTGCCTACAAAAGAAAAGCTAGTGTAATATTTCAGTCAAAAATCGCCAAAAACTTTTTTTAATAACATAAAATAGAGATCTATTTTCAGTTTGTGTGTGTTTTGATCTGCATACACACATTTAGAATTAAATAGTGACTGAATATAAATAAAATTCACTTAAAATGATAACAAAACAAAAATCATGTGAAAAAAAGTTGCCACATTTTTTTAATTAAGTTATGATAACAAAAAATGACAAACTGTTAAAAAATAGCTGAAATAATATAAATTTTAAAAAATGCCAAATAAATCGCCAGTTATATCAAAAATCGCCAAAAACGAGTCGCCAAATGGAAAATCCCACCGCCAAACACGTTTCAAAATCGCGACGTTTGGCGAAAAATGGCTATATCTGACAGCCCATAGGTAAGAAACGCGTTTTAAAATTGGAACATTACACCATAGATACCTACACACAGCTAGATATCTTTTTGTAGAAATTACGGGCATAAGTCGTATTTAAATAATTTCCCAGTGTAGGATTAATATGGGGCCTATCGTTTATTATGGACCGATTTTACCCAAATTTGGCGGAGTGAGTTCTTATCTTATAAAACTATGATAGACCAAATTTTTATGCAGCAGCACAATTCGTTGCGGTTTTAGGCGTATTAAAGTGTTTTTCGAAAGGGGGCCCTATATAGGGCCTATGGTCAGTTTTAAACCGATCTAGTCGAATTTTATCAGACAGCTTTCTTCCCTTATAAAACTATGGAAGAACAAATTTCCCTATAATAGTATTATTCGTTAGGGTTTAAGGCGAACTAATGTGATTTCCGAAAGTGGACTTAATTACATCTCTAACTAAAATAAAGTGAAAAACATTGAATTTGAATTTCGGGAAGGGCTCCCCGATTTAATTTCTACTTTAGGAATCAAATAACTCACTGTTAATAAACGCTTAGAACTGCTTTAGTTTGCCAAAATGTACGAAAAACTGAGATTTGAAGATGGACATGCTTAGAAAAGCAAAAATTTAAATTAGGGTGAGAAGGATAGCATGGGTGGATCATAAACGTGTTAGAGTAAAATACCGGAATAATTGCAAAATGTTAGAATTTGAATGGGCTCATTAATGGCTTCAGATTATTTTCGTGGGATCAGCCTAATTTTTTGCGAAACTTAGTATGAAAAAAGGCGCAACCTAATATGTGTATTCCACGGATAATTACCTCGCCAAAAATGCCTATATTTTGGTAATTATGCTGGGTAAGCATTTAAACGAATACGCTTAAATACCTCGTTGAGGTTATTATAAGACTACGTTTAACTACCTTATTGAGGTAATAAAGCGAATACGTTTTAATACCTAAGTGAGGTAATTAAACGTATTAATTAAAATATACCTTAACTTTGATCTATGAAAAAAGTTAAGACATAGGAATTTTAACATGTATCAGCTAAATCTAAAGAGATAGCAATAAAAAGCAATGGGATTTGCTGTCTTAAATTTTATCTGTAATGCTTTTTGAAATGTTTTGCCATATTCTACTAACAAAAGCATACTCATACATATTTACAAACTTTTGATCAGGGAAACCGTAAATACGCAATTGCATGGTTTTTCTTGTGCGACCAATAAGGACAGAAACACTATATTTATCCGTTTAGAGCTTGTTATGAATTTTGGTATCGATCTGTTTGTGAATAATTTGCATATTTTAGCTATTGCTGCATTTTTATTGCACACATGTATCACGTTTCTGAAGCATATTTTTATACCCTTCACCACAGGTGGAAATGGGTATATATAAGTTTGTCATTCCGTTTGTAATTTCTACAATATTGATCTTAGGCCCTGTAAAGAATATATATTTTGGGTCCTTATGAGGAGAGAAGTTGATTTAACGATATCCGTCCGTCTGTCCGTCCGTCTGTCTGTCCGTCTTACGTTTGATATGTGTTTTCCGGAGACTCCATAAATGTTTTACATTTATGTCACATATAGTCCACCATTTCTTGCTATTGAAATTCAGCCAGATTGGTCCAACAATGGCTGAGATATGACCAAAAAACCACGACTGCCTCTAATTTTTCCAAAAAATCCCTTGTGGTTGTTGTATTTTTATTACTTTTTTCTGTATATCTGGAGAACGGCAAGAGCTAAAGTTTTCAAATTTGGTACAAACATTAAGGTTATAAATACACACCATTCCACAAAATGTGGGCGGGATTGGAGAAGTGGGCGTGGTACCTTCCATACAAAAAGTTTTAAAAATTGTATAAAAACCTGAATTTTTTGGCTGTTATATGACCTATGGTTACGCCTTATATATCAAAAGATCGGAAATTGATTCAGATAAGAAAAAGTTATGACCAAAATATAATTTTTTTTTTTTTGGAAAATACCCATTTTCGGGAACCATAGATCTTCCCGAGCCCAAGTCTTACAACCAAAATAAATGGCAAATTTCTTCTTTAACACGTCGGTATATAAACTTATATATACCCTTTTCCACCTGTGGTGAAGGGTATAAAAAAAGCCGCTTTTCTGAAAAAAAAAAAAAAAAAAAAGTCACTTTTACACCAAAAAGCCAGTAATTTTTTCAACAAAAAGTCATATATATGGGTAAAAGTCTAATTCACTTTTGCCTTTTGCTTTGTTCGTTTGCTGGGAAATCTATCCATTTAGTTGACTTATTTCCCGTATGTTGAAACCACAATGAGTTTTTGTCGTTTTGGAATAAAAGTCAACCCATCTTCCATTACCAACACATGCGACGACGCACAGTGGCGCCATTTGAGTTTTTTCGTTGCAAAAATCATATCTTTTGAACCAAATAAGATAATTGAACAGTTTAAACAGCATATGATAGATAACTGTTCAGCCTATGAAATGAGCGTTTGGAAAGGGTGCTACGCTTTGTAGGGTCCTACCTATGGGTTATCAAAGTTAAAATTAGTAGAAAAATCAATTTTATGGTAACTAAAAAAAATTATTTTTACATTTTTAGATTGTTTTTATTTTTTTTTCTTTAGGGTTTTATGTTTTAAATTATTACCCAACAAATTAAAAAAAAAATAATTTTTTTTTTAATTTTCTGTAAAATATTCATCACAATTCGTAAGAGAAGGTATATCTAAAAGACTAACCATTTCTAAACTATAATTATTTTCTAACTCTATTCGTGACTTCACATGCCGCAGGGAAGAAATAAGTGGATCGGAAGATGCTGCCAACATGTTGAAGAGGTCCTCATTTTGCCTTACCCTTGATGCTTTGAATGTGTTCTGCAATCTATATTTTTTATAAAATTTGTTAAGAGACTCCTGTGCTTCTTCAGAAAGCTCTCCAATTGGCAAAGACTGGTACTCAATTATATCTTCGCCATGCGCCAATATTTTATGGACGGTCGGGGTCAACTTCTTCTGTGGATACATTTCTGCTAAAAGAGATGCAGTTTTCGACGCATATTCTCTATATTTTGTAGAATTGACATTTTCTTTGCAGTTTAAAACAAACAAGATCGTCCCCAATCTTTTCACGATTTGATTGTCAATTCCAGTGATTCTAGTTACTGCCTCATCATTTTCAAAAAATCTCCTAGAACTGTTTCCATCGTTTGAGTTACCGTATCCGTGCTTGGGACAGTCTACTTTTAGTCCAACTTGTTTAAAAAAAGCATCCTGTATTTGCTTCTTTCTGATCTTTTCCTTATCCTTTATTGATGTATTTTCATCGAAGTTTTCCTCCTCTTGTGGTAGGGTATACGCCAGTTTTAGCAAGAATTCCATACACCTTATCCTTGCGTGCAATGGTGACATTCCATATTCGTAATTCTCCTCATTTGTAGAATCGTTTAAATTACCAAAGTTCTTCTGACTCTTTTTGCATGACATTGTTGAGGTTGTTCCTGTCAGTTCGTTTACGACTTTTCCGTCAACCATGGTCAGGTGGAACTCGTAATTGCATGCAATATATTTTCCTTCTCCAATTTGCAGCTTTGTAGGCTGAATCTTGCTTATTTGTTCTTCAATGTCCTTCACCGTGGTCCTTATGAGTTCTGCCGATTCCCTTGCAAACTGAAACATTATTGGTCGGCAATAATGCACTGATGACGGACGTGGATTTTTCCAGTTTAGGGAAACATCAGATTTTAGCCGCAAAGGAACAACAGATGCCATAGACATATTTCCGTCCGATATTGTAGCGTCATCGGAAGATATCCTTTGCTTATAAGCGCTTTGTGCGGATGATCCATCGCAGCCCCATTTGCTGATCAATGTCAACTTCTCAGGAAGAATTTTCACCTCATTTTCAGGAAGACTCTCCAACAACCGTTTTGCTGTATGGCCCATGAGATCCTGCAGATTGGCTTTCGCAGAGACTTCCGTAAACTCCGTATGCAGTAGTCGTGAATTTATTTTGGCGTACGCAATATGCTTGTATCCGGGTAAAACGTCAGCGCCGTGTCGCGTTAAAGATGCCCGTAGTCTCTCATATTTCTCTTTGGAAAGTTCTAAGTCCATAAACAAGGCCAAGGCTTCTTCGGAACCATACTTTTTAATGTGTGCGTTTGTGGGCGCGGGAATGCTTTCCTTAATACTTTTTAGTCGCAGTGGGCTTGCATCAGCAACAGATTTGGTTATCTGCGACCTAACTCCTTCACTATCCTTTGTATATTTAATAGAAAATTAATTTCGCTTCTCTCAACATTTCCGTATAAGCTATCAAGTTCTTCTAAAGCCGCTTTCGTGAAAAACGTTGGTGTGGTTGACTTTCTAAACAGTTCAAATAATTTTAAATTGTTCAACGCCATGTTTTCAGTACATAAATTGTTTAATGGTTTCAGTAATTGTTGCGAAAACTTTCAGTCGTAGACTAATCCAGGCATTATGCTTATTTTGCAATATATAGGCTTATGCTACCATGCCTAAAAACTTACCTGTTCCCTGCATACATATGGATTTAGGCTGAATAATGCAATTTTGATATTATGCACGTGTCCAAATAAGATTTGTGCCTACCTGTAGGGACCATAAGTCAATATTGTTCTTGACCATTTGTACGCCAAAGTATTGTTTAAGTGAGGTACGTACCTGTTAATTTCAATGAGTAGTTTTTTTCAAACTATTAGATCAAACTACTGTCAGTCAAAACATATAAGGGATGGACGCCATACAATTTTTACAACCATGTCTTTTTAACCTTTTTTACCTCTAGAAGCCAAACGGGCACGTACGGGCAGATAAAATTTTTGAATTATGTAAAGAAATAATCAATGAACAGGTTTTGCAAATATGGCAAAAATAGAAAAATATAGATTTTTTTATTTTCCGTCAAAGTTGAAAAATAGTGAAAAAACGGATAGTTTTTAAATAGTGATTTACCAGGAGAAACATAAAGCAAACAGTTAATATTTTTTTTATCATTATACATTTAATAAATACATCAATCAATACAAACAAAAAATAAGGCGATTCGTTACCTATTTTTCGTGATATTACACCTAAAATCGCAACAAATTGACTAAAAATTGTGTGTTTTTTTGAAAACCGAAAGTCGGTCAACTATGAACGGTTATATCTTCTAAACTAAAAATGTGATATTATTAAGGGTGGCATATTTGAAATCGTTGAAAAGTTTCCTTTAACATGGGTTTATTCAAAACTTCGTCGGTGCTCATGAAAATTTTGATTTTTGCAACCTCGTTTGCTCTACGGGCGCCACTGTGCGACGTCCATCAACTTGTGTGGCATAAATTACAAAAATAATTTAAGAACATTACAAATAAATATTAACAAAATTGCAACTAAAGGGTTAAGTTTTATAATTTTTTTTAATGGAGTTGTAGAACAGAATATAATATCGAAAAAATTACTAACAAAATTGCAAAATTTTTCTGTATAACAATGAAATCAAGAAATTTGTCATTTGTTGCAAAAATTAGCAAAACCAATTAAAAAACGAAAGGTTTTTTAAAAATATGTTTTGATAAATAATACATCTAATTAATAAATTAACAACAATATTTAATTATAAGATTGATGTTTTTTTTTTTCTAAAAAAAATTAAATATGTACTACTAGATTTTAAACAATAGAAATTGTTAATTATTTTTTACAAAAAATTTTATTTATTTTCATGGCTGTTGAGCAACTGTTACTCATCAAAATTGTTTAGTGTAAAGAACATGCGGTTATTTGGAAAATCAACAGTGCAAGATAAAAGTATGATACAAAGACCACACGATGCATTTTATTAAAACTTTTAAAATTTTCTATAACTAAATGCTTTTTTTCTAGGTGCATAGTACATTCGATAGAAATAACTATGAAACTAGCTGTTGTACTAATGAACAAGCACAACTGTCGTTTTTGGAAAGAGCACAAACCACATGAGACTCTTGAGGCTCCATTACATTCCGTGTGGTTTACATGTGGGCATCGGCCCATTTGTCTTTAAATCCGAAACCGGTGCAAATATTGCCGTGAATGGCGAACGTTACAGGGAAATTATTCCTAGGGTTTTTTCCCGGGATTTCCCGTCCCGGGATTTTTCTTGCGGGATCTCGGTAAATAAAAAATTCCTCATAATTATACTTTGAAATCTAGTTTTCTATTCCCTAAAAATTAGCATTAGATCAATTACAAGAAGTGAGTACATGTATTTAAAGCAATGTCTCCTGATGCAATAAATCTACTAAAAGCAGAATGGGCAGTGCAACAGTTGATAATTATTACATTTAGTGAAGTGAAGAGTTAATAAAGTACATTGATTCAAAATAAGATGCAGGCAGTAAAGTTTCATTGTCCATGAACAAGTCTTAAAAATAGGAGATACCTAAACATATCGCTCCTTTATTGCAACATAGTCATATCTACAAAAACAAACGATCTTGACAAAATGCGATTAAAGTTTTCAAAATGTACCGATTAAAAGATATACTTTGCTATAACTTCTGTTCAGTTTGAGATATAATACGAGAAGGTATGAAGGCAAACTTTGCTAAAGTTACTTCAAATTTTGAGATATGACTATGATGCAATGAAGGAGCGATATGTTTATTAGGTGATAAACACAAATATTCAATTTCAATTTGTGTTGGTTTATATACCCGTGAAGTGCGGGGAAACCGAAATAAAATAACATTTTGGAAACTCGTGTAAGATACTACAACATACAACTTGAAAAAGACATTGTCCTAAAGATTACAAATGGACCTATTGAAATGAAAAGGTTTGTAAGAAGCAGTCCGGTTGATGTTATTTTTGCATCAACTTTGACATACATTTGACTGATATAGACGTTGTTTATAAAAAAGAAAAAATTGCTTCTGATTGTGAATCCGAAGCATGCTACAACGGTGCACTTTTAACTATTTGTCCAACCTCGGTAAAAAATGAACGAAATTTTTCGGAAACATGATAATTAGTAAATAAAATCAGGAATATACTTTTTGACGACTTACAAAGCGCTTTGAGTGTGTCAGAAAGTTATTTCCTAAGCCATTGAAAAATGTTATATATTTCTTTAAAGTATTTTATCTATTTTATTAATTAACTTTTTGATTTCATATCTTGAGTACCTCAATTTTTATTTTGTTTTTATTATTGTTTTATGAATTATCCAGAGCATAATAATACTGAATAAAAGCATAATAATAGGGAATAAAGGCGTGAGGTAATAATAATTCAATAATTCCTATTTCAATCTTCAATTAATTTTTTAGTATTGAACCATTTCATTTACTTTCTTTGTAAACAAGTTCCCTTACGTTTTTTTTATAAAAGTTTTTTATTAATTAATACCAATATTTACTTTGTATTATTTATATGGAGCGGGATCACTGTGATACATTAACAATAACAACCTGTGATAATAAATTACTTTTTTATTTTTCAATTATTTTAAGCAACTTCGTCTTTTATGTTGTAAAACTCGTGTGTTTTTTATTATAAAATGTAAATTTAACAAAGATTAAATATTTAATAAACTGAAAATCCCAGATGAAGTTGGAAAAGACCAACGAAACGTAGAATGAAAATATAAATAAATAATCTTTTATTTAAATACAAATGACCTTGAAAGCCTGTTTAGATAAAATCTAAGAAAATAATAATAGATCCCGGGAAATTTAAAAAAATTTCCCGCTTTCCCGGGAATCGAAAAAGTCCGGGAAAAAAAACTCTATTCGTGACTCTTTTATACCTCATGTCATTGAAACTCTTTTGGAGGAGAAATGGTTCCCACAAGAAGGCGCAAAATGCCATACAGCGTGTGAAATCATCACTTTGTTGAGGATATACTCGAAAAAGTGTTGCAAACTTGGACAGACACGATGGCATTGGCAGTCGCGGAGGGTTTACGCCATAAATTATTTTTAAAGATTAAATGCCATGAATGTTTTTTGTGAGCTAATAAAGTTTGGTCATTGCATTTCATTTAAAAAAAAAGTTTTATGCCTTTAAAAAACTTAGGGAATAAAAAAAAACGGTTATTACAGAACATTGGTTCCTGTAGCCGAACTTAGAAAAGATTCCCAAGCGCTACGATCTTCTGCGCTTCTTCTCCAATTTCTCTCCAACGGAGTTTTGGTCTTCCCCTTCTGCGTGAACCGTCGCCAGGTAGTTGGAGCATCGTAATTGCTGTAATGTAATACGCTTATCTACGTCAATGTCGGCGTAGCTCATGGTTCATACAACACCGATATTCTCCTTCAACGCCATAGATTTAACGAAGAATTTTTCTCTCGAATACTCCAAGTACTGCCTCGTCTGTTTTCGCAAGTACCCATGCTGCAGAACCATATAATAGCACGGGTAGTATCAGTGTCTTGTAGAAGGTTATTTTTGCGGTCGAGAGATGGCTTTGTTCTTAAACTGGAATCTTAAAACTGATGTAGTTTGTTTTGTTTATGGTGGTGTCGAGGTAGATAAAATCATTGACTATCCCAAAGTTGTGATTTTCAAATTTCACTGTTCGCCCGAGTCTGCTGTGTAGAAATCATCCACTTGGTTTTATCTCAGTTTACTGTCAGACCCACTTTTGCAGATTCCTCTCAAAGGTTGCAGTTACTGCTAGCAATGTTCGTCCTTTAATGTCGATATCGTCGGCATAAGCGAGTTGCACGTGTTGCACTGTGTAAACTCTGACAGTCCTATTTAAATCTGCGTCTCGTATAACCTTTTCCAGCATGATGTCGAAAAGGAAACCTCGCTTGGTACTGAATGGCTCGGAGAGGTTCTTTCCTTTTATAACTTAGGATCTTATATCAGTTAAGGTCATCTTGCAAATCCGTATTAGCTTCAAAACAAGTCAAGCAAGCTGATGCATACGCTTTATCAGTATGTCACAACAGGACTTATGGCCAATTTTCAGGATTGATATTAAAACACATTTATGTTTAAAATCGTTTTAAATACAAATTTCTCTTCTTTTACTTAAATCAAACTTAATTCACCGATGTGGTACACTTAATTTCAACTTAAGTTTCTATTGTAATATTTTAGCAAGGTGGCCTCAATATCACGACAATACAACAACAAGAGGCAAAGCAATAACAATCAGCTGTTTTTGAGACCACCTTGTAAATAATTATACTTTTTTATGATATTTTTTTGTATTTAGTAGTGCTACCATACTTTTGTCTTATTTAAATACGACTTTTAAAATAAAACTCAAAAAATCAATATGTATTTAACTACGATTTAAGTTTTTATGAAAATTTAATTTAACTTAATTTAGATTTTATTACTATCCTGAAAATTGTGCATTTAACAGTTCAGCTGGCAATTCATCGGCTCCTGCTGCCGTATTATCCTTCAGCCGTTGTTGACCTTATTCTGGATAGACGGTGTACACTCAATACCGTCGCCTGAGATTGGTTCTTGGGTAGCTTCGTTGCTGCTAGTATTGTATACAAACAGTTGATAGTTTAGTCCTAGCAAAATTCTAGTTTCGTTATGATTCAGTTTAAGTTTATAGTCCAGTTCTCGTTAAATTCGAGTGCAATTCTAGTTAAGCTTTAGTTTAATTAGAATAACATTAAATATATTTAGATCGATTTAGAAAGAAATTCTGGGTCGATTGCTATTATAAATCAAACGTCTTAGATTATTTTAGTGGTTAAGAAAATAACCATAATTACAAATCAGCAGTGCACAATGGGTACTGATTTATTATTATTTCTTTTTTATAATTTTTTTTTTATCTTATTACCTTCTAAGGGAAGTCTTAAGGGTGTAAAGATCTTGAAATTGCGCAAATAAACCCAAAAATTCAAATTTTAATTAAAAATAGTTTTTTTTTTCGAAAGATCACTACAAGGCATTAACACATGATAGATAATGATTTGGGGCATATGGGCTTTTCTGCACAAAGCGCATTCTGGATGTCCAAATTTAGGCTTTGCTGGTCGTACGTCATGAGTTTAACGAACAATATTGGCCTCCAAAGCGTCAATTGTTGCTTTGTTGGTTTATCAGCATAGCCATACAGAAAGTAATGGAGAGGTAACAAATCGCACGGACTTGGAAGCCAATTGTCAGGCCGTGCCATATGTTGAAACACTTTATCGTCAAATTTTTATAAGTCGATTGTTGTGGTCGTCATAGGGAACCTAGCGCAATCCGGTTAAAACCACATTTCACCGGCATCAATTTAAAGTCTGACAAAATTATTGTCATCTGGTAGTCTTACAATGGACTGCCAATGCTTTTTCTGATAACAGCCATAATTTGCCAGTTCACACGGTTGTACGACAATTTTAGCACATTTTACTGACAACATTGTTAGATCTGACAACTGTCTGTACGGAGCTTTAGCGTTGGTCTAGCATAAGTCTATTCTCAATGATTTGCCAATTTTATCGGAATATAAAAAATATCCTTTCCATAAAGAGTAATAAAAAATTATGTATATGCATTTTATTACATCCGTGTTATTTTGAACAAATTTATTCGAATTCATTGTTGCACTTACAAAATGTCTTAAGTGCAATTATTTCTAAAAATTTTATTGAAAAGACTGAAAGCTATATTGACTAGTAAGTTAGTCCTATTAAATTGTCTTAGTATACTCTTATTAGTTATAAAAGTAAATTAATAAATTATTTTATATGTTTTAACTACATTTATATACATATGGGGGATTTCATGTCAAGTGACCTAATTTTTAACTCGATGTCTTCCGATTTGGATGGTTTGCACCAAGGTCAGTCCTGTTGGATAGTAGTTTAGACACAAATTTTCAACAAGTTCGGTCAAAAAGTTTCTGTTCTTTCTTATCCATGTAACTTATTACCTATTGGTGTTAGCAAAATTTGTCCCAAGTAGCTTCGATAGCTATTTGATCAATTTTTTGAAAAAAAATTTTTTTTTTGTATTTGTAAAAAACTTTTTTAGTTTTTTTTATATCCGGAATGTTTTTTTTTTTTTTTTTTTTTTTTTTTTTTTTTTTTTTTTTTTTTTTTTTTTTTTTTTTTTTTGCTTAAAAGAAAGCTTTTCCTTTAAGGTAGTTTTGGTCGCTTAGGGTCATTATTACAACTTGGCGTTAGCTGCTATCCGTCAGATAACAGATGCTTTTTGACAGATAACACATTACTATCTGTCAACTTAATCCTAACTTTAGCTAACTTTAAGTTGTAATAATGGCCCTTAGTGGGATTCGCGTGCCTTATGTATAATTCTAGACGAGGGTTTTTCAATTTTTAGCATATGCAGTGTTATTTCTCATCCATTGAACTTATTACCAAATGGTGTTAGCAAAGATAGCTTAGATAGCTATTTAAACAATCTTTTGAAAAAAATTTTTTTTTGTTTTTTTAAAAAATTTTCTTTTTGTTTTTTTAAAAAATTTTTTTAATTTTAATTAAAAAGATTTTGTTATTCGTGCTTAATTCCCAGTTTTTATTCTTGATAAAAACACTTGAAATTTATTGTTGACGGGATAAGCTATTCCTATGCGCATTTCACAATAAATTTCAAGTGTTTTTATCAAGAATAAAGACTGGGAATTAAGCACGAATATTCCCAAAAATTACTTTTGATAATTGTTTTAATTTTTTTTTTTTAAATTAAAAACTTTTTTTAATTTTTTTTTATCCGGATTGTTTTTTTTTTTGCTCAAAAGAAAGTTTATGTCTTTCCCTAAGCGAGCAAAACTACCTTAGAGGAAAAGCTTTCTTTTAAGCAAAAAAAAAAAAAAAACATTCCGGATATAAAAAAAAACTAAAAAAAAGTTTTTTACAATTACAAAAAAAAATTTTTTTTTCAAAAAATTTATCAAATAGCTATCTAAGCTACTTGGGACAAATTTTGCTAACACCAATAGGTAATAAGTTACATGGATGAGAACAAATTTTACTATATTCGAAAGAAGATTTAAAAATTGTACGTATTCAGCCTTATTATGGTTCTCGTTGTTGGGATCCTGCGATTTTTTATCTACTAAAAAAAAACGACTTAGTCGTTTACGATAACCGTAATAAGGCTGATTGTCTTTGTACTTTAAACTTGTTCTATATATAGGTATTTCCAAAAAAAATTGTATGGGTAAATTGGAACGACATGATTAAATATGATAAATAAATTTTTATAAAATTTTATAAAGGGTGGTTAAATTTTAAGGGCCGATGTTGAATGTGAACCACACCTAAACGTCAAGTTTTTTTCTGCATTTCATTTCACATTTTTCAATTTCAAACTAATTCAGTTTGAGCCATGGAAAGATACACAATCGAGCAACGCGTTGAAGTTATTCAATTTAATCGTCCAAATGTGTGTACAATCGGAAAAATCGTGCAAAAATTTGAGCAAACCAGTTCATGCTCGCACCTCTTGACCATTCCAAACGTCGTCAATGGTCAGAATGGTGGCAAGAAATGGCAACAGTAGATGATCAAATTTTGAAGAAAATCATCTTCAGTGATGAGGCACATTTACACCTCAGTGGATTCGTCAATTAGCAGAATTGCCGCATTTGGGTGAATGCTAATCCAATATCGATTGTCAAAAAACCAATGCACCCACAAAGAGTGACTGTTTAGAGCGGTTCATCGGGCAGTTTTTTTTTCCAAAATGAGGCCGGTCAGGCAGTTACTGTGAATGGTGTTCGCTATCGTGAGATGATATAACGAACTTTTAATGGCCCGAATTGGAAGATATGGATGTGGACGATATGTGGTTTCAACAGGCTAACGAAACAATGGCTCTTTTGCGCGACAAATTCAATGGCCGTGATTTGACACCGTTGGACTAATTTCTTTGGGGTTATTTGAAAGAAAAGGTGTACGTCGATAAGCCAGCAACAATTAAAGAGCTAAAGGATGAGATAATTCGGCACATTAACGGCATAGAACCTCAATTATGCCTCAGCGTCTTCGAAAATTTGGATCATCGGATGGAGGTGTGCCGCCGATGTCGCGGTGGCCACTGTTCAATATTTTGTTCCATACATAATTAAACCATACCAATTTTATCATAATAAAAAGAAATGGCAATAATTTCCTAAATAATTTGTGTTTTATTCAAAATTAACATCGGCCCTTAAAATTTAACTTATAGTACTTATAGAAAGTAATAAATGGTTACATGGCTTTAAAATAAAATTTGGCTGCAACTTACGAAATTCCCTGTTTATTAGTAATTTCATATGCAAGTAGGAATTTAGTTCCGAACTGAAAGAAAAATGCTTCATATATTTAATGAATCGTTTTCATAAAAAAAAATTTCACTGGTTAAATGAAAATTTTCATTGTCCAAATGGAATTTCGTAGTTATAATGAAGTATTTTCGTTAAAATCGATTCATTGGATTTCGTAATTACGTTAAAAATTTTCATTGGATATATGAAAACTTAAGTTTGTCCAAGTTAAACAAAAATTTTTAATTGGGAACATAAAAAACAATAAACAAACATAATTACATATATTCATAAATTAATACAAAATTAAAGTGTCCTTAAAAATATTTTTAATTGTTTATTAAAAAAATGTAAGATTAAATTATTTCATACATCTAATGTAATATGCCATTAAATTTATGAAATCAAAAATTTTTTTATAAAAGCAATCCATAAAAACGTATGTTTTTAGTTTTCTTTAATATGTACATACCTAAATAAATACATATAGTATAGTATAGTAATGAACACATAAATGTTCTTCTTTAAAAAAAAACACACCCTTATTTTAAACTGTTGTCAACCAAATGATGTATACGAAAAAGCTTGTTCTCATTTTATGTGGTCTTTTTTTTTATTATGCGTTATCAAAAAAAAAAAATCAACGTTGTTATGTTATGACAATTTAATATCATATGTATTTACGCTCTTAATTGAGTAATGGCAAAAAACATAGTTTTTTATACAAAAACTACACTGCCCCAGTAGGCTTGCTGGTAGTGAGCTAGTCTATCAGCGCCGAGGTTGCGGGATCGATTCCCGCCAGCGACTTTGGTTAAAAAAAAAAGTTGAATAAGAACAACTTTGATTAAAAAAAAAAAAATTAAAAAATAAAATAAAAAAAAAATTTTTTTTTACTTTTTTGAAAGTAATCATCCAATAACATTCATAGATCCAATGTAATATTTCATTAAATACATTTTAATGAAACAGGTTTCATTGATCCAACGAAGCGCTGCATAGGTTCCTTTTTAATGAAATTTTTCATGGGATTAATGTCAAAATTCATTGCTATTCTGAAGAAAATTCTTTCAGTGCAAAAAATTCAAGCAGCATTTTTCGAAGGTATATCAGTTGTCGACTTTAAATTACACACACTCGTTAGACATACATAAAGCCCCTATCAGCTTATCCAGTACCCAGCAGTTCTAATAACAAATCGCCAAAAAAAAAACTTAAATGAAAAACGTACCAAGGGTTTTTTTATACACCCTTATTGTTCATTCAAATTACATATTTTTTTATAGTTTCAGATAATTATTTTTAAATAGTAAAGTTAGTCCATTTTCATATTTTAAGTGCTATGATGGCTTTTTACTAAAAAATTATAAAATTGTCTATTTTGCTCTTTTTGGCTTTTTCCCTAACGTAACTCCTTCATAAGGTACATTAATTGTGTCTTGAACTTACACCTCTATTTTTAAGTTTCACTAAAATGATTTTGAAATATATTTGTATTTTTACAAAAAGTACTTAGAGCACAAAACTTTACCCGTTTTGTTCCTCCCAGTCAAATTTTTACTCCTAATGATATTTTCTAGTAAAAGTGAACCAACTTTTCAAATGTCACGTCTCTAGATTGTTTGTCTAAAAAAATTTTGATTCCCGTTTTGGTACCACTTTCTTCCCTTTTTCTTATATAATTTACTATTTACCATTTCTTTAAAATCGAATTGTACCCTTCCTTTCTGTTAAATACATACATAGGAACATAAAGAAATATTAGAAAAAGGGTTTTACAAAATGTACGAATTTTTACCCTGTTTTGTCCCTCAAATGTACTTTATTTGTTTGCTGCATTAATACTAAAGGTTTCAAGTTTGAGCAAAATTATTTTTAAAGAAATTTAATTACAAAAAGTACCAAATGTAAGAATTTTTCCCTTCAAATGCACTTTTTATGTTTGATAACTTTGTGTTAGAGAACATAAAGTCCTAACTTTGTGTTAGAGAACATAAAGTCCAAGTTTGCGCAAATTTTTTAAAAAAAAAAAGGGTGTTTATAAAAAGTATCCGAAGTACTAATTTGTACCTTGTTTTGCCCCATTAATGTATTTTATTTGTTAGCTTTCTTTATCGTAAAGACAATTGCCTGTATTTATAAAAAATTTTTAAATTAAATAAAGGTTTACAAAACAAATTTTGTATGAAAATTCTCCTTAATAAACGTTTGTTAAATTTAATAATCGTTTATAAATACGGGGGAATATGTTTCAATTTTAAGCAACATAATTTAAAAAAAAAAAACCTGCTTACAAAATGTACCAAAAATTACGGATTTTTACCCTGTTTTTACCCTTTTTTACAAAACCTTCGCGTAAGAATTACAAACAAACACGCTTCCTTCTGTGTGTATCTAATTTGGTTTAAAGCTTTAAGCTTTTTATATAAAGGGTGGTCAAACCATAATGCACGATGTTAATTGTGAGGCAAGACTTAACGTCAAGAATTTGGCCCGACTACATTTGGCATTTCTTTGTTTCACTATTTGACAAATTTAACCATGGAGAGGTACACAAATTCAATGGTTGGTTGAACAGACAGAAGTGAATGTAGACTTTACAAAGAAAATCATCGTCAGCGACGAGGCACACTTTCACCTTAGTGGATTTGTTAACAAGCAAAATTGCCGCATTTGGGCAAATTAGAATCCACGAGTGGGTGTTGAAAAGCTGATGAATCCACAAAGAAAGACTGTTTGGTGAGGTTTATGGGCTGGCGGCGTCATCGGGCCGTATTTCTTCGAAAATGAGGTCAGCCAAGCAGTTACCGCGAGCTTGTTACGGACTTCTTGTGGCCAGAAATTGAAGATATGGACATGGACGATATGTGGCTCCAACAGGATGGTGCCACTTGCCAAACAGCAAACGAAACAATGGCACTTTTGCGCGAGAAATTCAATTGCCGTTTTATCTCACGTCGTGGTGATGTTAATAAGCGGTCACGATCATGTGATTTGACACCGTTGGACTTCTTTCTTTGGGGACATTTAAAAGAAAAAGTGTAAGTTAATAAGCCAAGAACAGTTCAAGAGTTAAAGGGTGAGATAATTCGGCACATTAACGACATTGAAGCTCAATTATGTCTCAGAGTCATTAAAAATATGACCCATCGGATAGAGGAATGTCATCGAAGTCGTGGCGAGCATTTGGCGTATATTTTGTTTCACACATAATTGTCATAGATCCTTCCAAAATAATAAAAAAAATATTAAGATAATTCTGTGAAAACATTTTGCTTTATTTACAATTAACATCGTGCTTTTTGGTAGGACCACTCTTTATGTAGAATATAAAAAGGAAAAAAGAAGACAAGATAAAAATACAAAAATTGCAATAGCAAAATTTTATAATCTGAACACTAATGCAAATTTAAGGCAGAATTTTAAAAAATTACAGCAACAATAATTGCAGATATGGACGATGACTATATTTGTTATGGTTTTAGGCGTATTCAAACAATTTCCCAGAGTGGGTTTAATATGAGGAAAATTATGGACCGATTTTTACGAAATTTAAATGTGTGATTTCTAATCTTTTGGATCTATGAAAGACCAAATTTTACTACAATAGCATTATTTGTTAAAACTTCAGTTAAACTAAAGTGATTTCCGAGATTGGGTTTTATATCTGAAATTATGGACCGATCATCTCGAAATTTTATTATTATGAGTTTTAGCAAACCAGTTTAATTTTTTTTGTTTTGTTTGTCTAGTTCAGAGATATTTTTGTGAACTAACGGGTTTTATATGTGTACAATGTACACTGTACATAAATAAAATATGTGTTAATTAAGCAACAACAACATTATGATTATTTTGATGAGTTTTTAGAGCTTAGGACTAAAAAAAAATATGGTTAATTACATCACACTGTTTTTTTTTATTGCAAAAACTGTTTTTAGAACTTCTAAGAAGAACAACAGCAGTTGTAGCAACAACAACTACACATACTTTATATAAAAGTATAAATTTACATTTTAAATATGTTTGCGTTGGTTTTGCACAGATTTGGTGTTAAAATCGGCCAAAGATAAAACTTTGCTTGATACAAAATGACAAGTGGCTGTTAAAAAGGAATTTAAAGTAGTCAAATCTTTATTTTTTTTAATCTCTTTTCACCCATGTGTTCCAAACAAGATATTTGTCCGAAAAAAAATTTTTTTTATTGACAGTGTTCTGCGGAACGATCTATCCATTTCGGAAAATTTGTCCGGAAAAACAAAGCTACCAAATGGTTTACATACGTAGGCAATTATACCAAATGGCAACACAGCTAGCAAAATACTCATTTTGTATGGTTTAACACCCTTTGTACACATGCATACATTTTGGAGGAACGCATGGCAGATGTTATAAATGTGAAACATGTGTTCACACACAAAACATCTAACATCTACTATCAATAAAAATGTCACCATTTAAGAAAAAAAACTTTAATTTTATTAAATACTTTTTTTCAAATAAAAGAATACGCCATAATGTATTTGGAATTCTTTTTGCTTAATAATATAAAGACAAATTAAGCAAAACAAGGCTTGCAATAAAGTAAAACCGCTGCTTAAAAAAAAATGCCATTTTGTCGGTGCTGCCACAATAATAATAAAATTTTTTGTCACTTTTCTGGGGATGACACTAAAAAATGGAAAGATGTAAAAGGGAATAAAATAAGATTGCATCATCTTGTAAAGATGTTGAAAAGTTTTGATTTTAAGCCCTTTGTAGTTCTTATGGGAAAAAATTCACATCTTCGAAAACTGATGGTAGATGTTATATGTTGAAAAGTGTGAAAAGGCTATTAGAAAAGTATGTTAAAGAAAATTGACAAACAAAGAAAAGTACTTTTATGATTTTTAATAGAATTGCATTTTTTTTTTTATTTAATTACACTGTACAACAATTTCGAACTTAATTCAAAATAAGAGGGTTAGTAAGTTTCACAAAACTATTTGCCGTTATATTTTCTTCAAAGCTGCTAAACATATCTTATACCTTAGGCGCAAAGAACACTTAAGGCCCAATCATAATATGCATAGTCTTGCTTATCCGACTGTCAAAAATTACCAAAAAGTCTCTGAAAAGTATTACAAAAAAAAAATTACAAAAACCTTTGATTCCGTACGGAATTTGCGATTTGTTTCGCACTTTGCTTTAGCAAATGATAGTTTCATAAAACTTAACAAAAAGTTTCCTTAATTTCAATATGGTTTGCCTCATATGATTTACATGTATTTGCACAATTGCTTAAGCCAACTGAAGCACATTATGGTTGGGCCTTAAGTTTAATACAGCGTTTAAAAAACTGTAGTCAAAGTAGAAAAACTGCCATTTCTTCCACTTCTTCATTTGTCATTGGCAAAAAAAAAAAAATGTTGCTTTTACTTCTGATTCATTAAATGTAAACAGACGCTGTCAAACCAACTCATTTTTTGTTCGACGGCTTTTGGTTTCGACTGCAGTTTTTTAAACCCTGGTTTTATGTACTGATATGCTGCACGAACAGACCAAAAGGGGGAAACTTAAACCACCCTTAAAATAGAATTCCGCTATGATCTTTCAAAACGCCTACACACATATATTCATTTTTTGTCTCCTCGACAAGAATAGATTTTCAGAAGCCCATAAGTTTTTTCTGTGTTGTATAGTGTTGTTCGCCAAAAATACAGTTGTTGTAATATATGATGTGGCAGCTCAATTCAATGTTTCTTCACAAATTGAAAAAAGTGGCATCTCGGTTCAAATTTTTAATCAAAATTAAACCAATTCAAGTAAAAAGTTATCGAACACAATAATTTCTCTCTCTCTCTCTCTCTCTCAAAAGTAAGACGTCAAACTCAATATAAAAAAAAAGAAATTCCGGACAAAAATATTGTTCGGGCCGAATGGGTGAATCGAGCTTAATAAATTAATGAAAAGATCTATAAATTAACTAATACTGAGCTAAAACTCAACTAGAACTGAATTAGTTGTGAATTAACACCAAACAAGAACTGAACTAAAGCGAAATTATTGGGTTCGCTATCGATAGAAATTTCAATACCATTAAAATACGAATTTCAATCAATATCGAATGTCGTATTTTAGACCATAAACTACAAAAAAAGTAAATTACTACCGAATTAGACCTTAACTAATACTGATCTAAAACTTAACTACACCTTTTCCAGTTAAAATTCAATAAGAATTGACTAATCTGAATTACAATTTACGATTTCTGAATTACAATTGACTAATCTGAATCACAATTGACGCTTTCTGAATTATAATTGAAGAATTACATTGAAAGCAAAAACAAAGTCATAAATATTTTGTAATTTTGTTGTTGCTTTCTACAGAAATTCACATTGCCTTTTAAGATTTCAAACGCCTCATAGTTGTGGCGTTAAAAATTTAAAACGGTACATGAATTTCTGTAAAAAGCAACAACAAAATTACAAAATATTTATGACTTTGTTTTTGCTTTCAATGTAATTCTTTGGCATTGCGTTGCGTTTTATATAATTAGGGCCTTAATAAATTAGATAGAACTGAACAAAAGTTAACAAAATGATCATTTTATTAATGAATGTACTAATTTAAAGTCCTGTGTAATTTAGAACTACTTACGCATTTGTGTAAATTTGTTTCGAAATTCTCTTTTTCTCTTCTGGCGAAAAAAAGCAAATAAATAATGAAAGTAAAAATCTTTTTTAACGTTTTTTTTTCTAAGACATTGTTTACATGACGTTGGTGGTGTATCTATTTAATTGTTTTAAGTTATCAAGATAAAATTTTGTAAATTTAACTGAACTAGTTTTTGTTGTAACATAGTTTGTTTTTTGTTTTTAAGAAATTTTATAAAAATAACACACTTTCTTAACAAGGTTATTTATTATCTTTTTATTAGGTTGACTTTTAAGCATCCTTAAGCTTTAAAAATAAAAAATATTTATTTTTAGCTAAGATAAATATACTTTGCTTCAAAATTGTCATAGCAGCTTATCCGCAAAAAAATACAATTATTTTTGAATAATTTGAAAAACAAAAGTTTTAAAAAGAGTTTTTTTCAAGCAACAACACTCGACATTTTTAAGTGTCTTGAAAAAATATCTAAAATTCACAAAGTTTGTAGCAAAAACAATTCAGGCTATTTAATATACATAAATAAAAAATGTTACAAAGGAATGAAAAAAAGTATGAAACAACAATAAATAAAAAAATTTATAAATTGACTCTTATTCGACCTTTACAAATTTGTTTTAATATTTTTTTTTTAAGTTAGCTTAAGGTCTCTTTTTTTTATTAAAAATATAAATGTTATTGAATCCAATATTTCAGCACTCCGTTAACATATTTAACATATTTAACAAATTTAACAAAATGTCATATAAAAAATTTTCAATAAAATACAAAAAGGGTTTTCAATTCAAACCTAATTACAGTACTTGCTGACCCGACAGACGTTCTGTTCTGTCTAAATTTAAATAAATTTGTTTGTGATTATTTTGTAAATTTGTAAAAAGCTATTGGAAATGTGTTAATTCAAGACTCGATTGATTAAAACTTCATTTGTTTACGATTTCAGATCATGGTGTTTTTAATATAAAAATCACAAATGGCAATATTTTCTTAGCAAAAATCCTAAAAAAATTATTTGGTTGCTGTTTTGAAAGGGATTATTAAAAACTTCCGTTTATTGGTAACAAATAATGAAAAATTGTAGTACACAGTACAAATTATTCGAGCTCGTAAATAATTGTACCAAGAAAAACATATTCGTTCGTAATTATTATTGTTTTAGAAAAAAGTAACCAAAACTAAAAAAATATTCACATCTCCACATTGAAAGAAAATATAATCAATTTTGGTTAGAAATAACCAAAAACGTCAGCTCTGGTTATAAAAGTTATCGTTGACAAATTGTATATTAATACCAACGTTTCTAAAGGCGCATATAGACGACATGTTTTTGTCATCTGACATGTCAAATTTTGAAGTCACATGTAATTGTGCATGTCTGTCAAAATCGCTGTTTTACATAAGCTTTATAATATTCGGTCACAAACGTACATGTAATTTGCTTCTGACATTGTCTCTGTTTTTTTCGCATTGTTATTGCAGAAACCAAAGTAGTGCTCGGTTTCAAAATAACTTGCTGCCGCCATGAAAAGTTTTATTTGCGCCGTAAAATAGTTCAGCCATCTTAACATTTTTTTCTTTTAATTCAAAGATACCAATTTAGCATTTTATAATAAAACGGTTTTTATATATATATTCACATAAATTCTATTCAATGGTAAGATGATCAAACATATCTCGGTATTGTAAAAAATTAACTTCAGCCGGCTAATGATTCCGTCAATAGTGGACGCCGCTGCCGGTTTCTTGCCGGCATAGCTTTCTGATGTCAGATGGTTTGTCAGAAGAAAATAGAGCACGCTCTAATTGAAATTTTGTCAGATGACTTTGCGTCTGACTTTTACAGAAGCAAAGTTAAAAAGGTAACACACGACATGTATGTGTTTTGCAGTGGAAAATTTGACATGTCAGATGACAAAAACATGTCGTGTACGGTCGCCTTAAGGAGGTTTAAGCATTTGTGGTATTTGTATGGGAGCTATGTCAAATATGGATGGATTCCAATAAGATTTAATAAAATTATTAAGGTTGCAATAAAATATTTTTGGGTCCAATTTAATGTAAATACCAATATAATATGATGGTTAATGGGCACAAACTTATATTTTTGTATGCGGGTTATGTGTAATTTTGGATTAATTCATACACTTTGTAATAAGCACCATTTTTGTTTAGCATAAACTCATAATATACTGTCTACCGTTGGCAGTGTGGGTAGAAAATCCAATTTTCTAAAAAGAAAATTAAAAATTATTGCAATCATTCTGTCTCAATACCCACACTACCATAGTAAGAGGGATTATTATGCGATTGTACTGAAGTATGTAACAGATAAAAACATTGGTTTTAGACCCCCCTTCGGAGTACCAATCAATTAAGTCCATTTGGCTGGCTGGTATACACTAAACAAAGACTGCTAGCCCATACTAGTATTCTACCAGACGATGTTGGTTTTTGATACCAATCAATTAATAAACTTTGTCCATATCTTATTATCAAAGTGTCTAAATAAGACAATTTAGATTCAAACTCCCTTTTCATTTTAAATTTTATATCTGCATGAAAGGAAGTAAATTTATCTAAAATTTTTGCTATTTCTGATTTCTTAATTACACAGAATAAATCATCCACATATTTTGTCATACTTTTAGGTTTCTAAACATCTATCTATTACTCACTACTAAATCGGTCCATAATTTATCATCGGAAAACGCTTTAGTACTCCTAAAATCGTAACGAATAATTCTGTTGCAATGAAAATTGGCCTGTCATAGTTTTATACGACTAGAAATCACGCTAAGGATTGGTTCACAGTTGACCATAGGCCAAGTGTACTTTAAAAAAAAAAGACTTAAATACTTTTAGGCGCAACGAATTAAAATATTGTGAGGTTAGTTTTTATGAATATCCTAAAAAATATATTAATCTGGGTGGAGGGTGTCAAAGATTCGGCGCAGCTGATTATAGCACTTTAACTTGTTTAGATTAGAAATAAATTTTTTATAAACCAGTATTCTCGATTTGGGCTTTATGATTTGATTTAAACAATATTGTGTATTTCGCGATTTTTAATTAACAGCGAATTGTTCTAGCTTTAATTTCAAAAAATCGTTTAAAAATATAAAAAACGCCCAAAACAGAATGCGAACTAAGTTTAAAACAAAATGCAATGTTCTCCCATGATCTTTAAGACTAAATAATAAAAATGAAAGTTTTACAAAAAAAAAAAGCTGAAAATTTAAGAAAATTGATTTTTTATTTTAATATTTTCTCTTATAATCTCAGACAAAAAAAAAAAATATATATATTTTTTAATATTTGGAACCGATCAAGGACTTTCTTAAATTTGGCGATTTGTTTAATTTAAAAATTAGGTTAAGGAATTTTTTGTTTAATTTGCGACAATTTTTTAATAAATTCTTTTTTGTCAAAAAACAATTTGATGAACTTTAGCCTAATTAAAAATATTAAAATTTTGATTGAAAAAAAAATAATTTAAAAACAATTCTATATTTTTACTCAAATACTTTTCTAAAAAAAACTCGTTAAATTCATGAAAATTTTTCGATATTTAAATAAGACAAGTAAGAGTGCTACATTCGGCTATGCCGAATCTTATATACCCTTCACCATGATGAGATAAGAACAAAAAGTTATATACATAAATAACGTTCTTTAGATAGGTATAAATAAATATTGATTGAGCCACGCCAACTTTTATATATGTTAATAAGCCCGTTTCCTCTTTTGCCAAAGTTGATGTTTGAAATTCGTTTTATAATCTTAAAATCGTTTTTTAAAACAACAACAAAAACCACATTACCAAGACTGTATTACCATAGCCACTGTATGACCGTAGAAACCAAAATTGAATTGGTTTGTATGGTATGTTTATGTCGTTTTGGTAAAACAGTGTTGGTATGGTAATGCCACGTCTAATTGGACCTTTAAAGGAAAAAATTTGCGGCAGTCGTGGTTTTTTACACATATCTCAGCCATTTGTGGACCGATCTTGCTGAATTTCAATAGCAAACAATTCCGGACCATATGTTACATAAATGTATAATAAAGGATAGAAATATATTTATGAAAAAGTCCCATTTCTGCCCAGGAGTTGCCCCTAAGGGGATAAAGTGTATGACCAACCTCCATTAGTTTTTCGTCCAAAACGTTTTCTCCAAACATACTTGCCCTTTATCACCACTCCTTAGGGGGGCTCCCATACAAATATGGCGTTTAAGAAATTCTTAAGTTTAATTAAAATTTTTCATCTTTTGTGAATAAAATCAAAAGACAGATTTTATTTACTTGGTTTGTTTAGAACTTTCTAAACGTGTAGAAAAAATTAGAAAGCATAACCAGGTGCCCCGCTTGACTCAAAAAAAGGTGTCACAATTAGCACAGTGTTATTAATTTAAAAAAAAGACACTCAGCCATGTTCTGACAAGCGGACGATTTGAAATCGCAAAACGTTTTGCTTGCGATCTGCCAGTTTCTTAAAAATACTGTAGTTCCCTTAAGAAAACTTTTGCGATCTGTAGCCGCCAAGCTTCTTGCGATTTACAGAATATTTTTTATACGATTTCAAGTCAGAATCGCAAATGTAAAGCGTTTTGCGATTAATTTCTTAAAATTTTTTTAAAAATTGTAATTGTAATTTTTTTTTATCAATTTATGTTGTACTTACTTAACAATTTACTACTTTAATTTTATTTAAAAGTGTAATAAAAGGCAAAATTACCTGAAAAAAGAAAACAAAAAAATATATTTATTAAAAAAAATTGTTAATAAAAAACAAGTAAAAGCCTTTATTCGGCCGTGCTGAATCTATATATCCTTCATCATAGTATTGAAAAGCTTATTACGCGCTATCGTGGCAAAATCATTATTCCGGGATGATAATTGTGAGTCCAACTTAATTTGACATTTCTTTGTTTCAGTATTTGACAAATTCAACAATGAAGAGGTACACAATTGAGTAGCGCGTTAAGATTGGGTCTGTCAAAATGGGTTTTCCGAAAACCCCAGAAATTATGTGAACTAGATTATTATATATATGAAACATATGCTCCGTTAAGTTTTGCTATTGAAATTCACCAAGATCGGTCCATAAATGTCAAAGATATGAGCGATTGCCTCTAACTTAAAATCATCTATTATTGTCATAATGGAATAAGTAAGTGAAATCGCTACGGCAACAAATACAACAAAAACGGAAAATAAGTCCCAGCTTACGTCAAAAAATATTTTAAACAAAAATCAAAGCGTGCCGCTGAACACGATAAAATAAATTAATTTTAAGGCAATTTTTTTCTAATTATATAAAATTACACAGCCCGACAAAATTAAAAAAATTAAATTCAATTGGAGTGCAACAAGAAAAAATAACGTTCTCAATAATATTGTACATATAAAATTCCCGTTAATCAGCTAGCAATTACACAAAACATTTTTTACGGAAAAAATGTTTTTTTTGGCAACTACCATAACTGTAAATAAGAAATTTTGATGAAAAAATTTTTTGAAAAAACTAACAGGGTATAAAAAAGCTATATCATGAAAACTAGAGCTGATAGAGACAAACTGATTACAGATTTGAATTCAGCGCACCAAAATTAACTAGAATCAGTTGATAAATTTAAAGAAGCAAATTGAGTGTTGGCCTGTGTTATCAAAAACTTTAACAAAATACACTAATCACAGCACAAAACGTGGACTTTTTATAAACATAAACAAAACGTTGACAATAGGTTGGACAAACAATGCAAGAGCAAAATATCATCATCTGGCGTAGGTGCTGTCACCTGTATTGTTTCACCATTATTGATTGTTGTTGTTTTTTTTTATTATTAATTTTTTATACCCTCCACCACAATAGTTGTGGAGAGGGTATACAAGTTTGCCATTCCGTGTGAAACTTTTTTATTGTTCATCTCAGGCCCCATAAAGTATATATATTCTGGCTCCTTGACTAATTCTAAGTCGATTTAGCCATGGCCGTCTTTCTGTACCTCTGTTAAAAACACGCTCACTTTCGAAAAACTCAAAAGAAATAAAAAAAACTGGGTGTCAAATTGCTTGTAGTTATCCTAAGCAGTTTGGGATTGAAATCCAGCAAAATTGGTTCAGTGGGATCAGAGCTATGAATCAAAACGTGGAACTACCACTTTAAAAAATTGATAATTTTGTTACAAAAACTAACATAAAAAGATTTATAAGCGATTCATAATGATTTATTTGAAAGTTTCACAATTAAGGGTTGTGAACAACCTCTCCACCGGAGATGCCTAACCGCCAAAACTAACATAAATGGTGGAACAATTCACGGAATTATATGAGATTTTGCAAATGTTCGTTTTATTCGACTGGAAATCACACTGTGAAATTTCATGAAGATCGGTTCATAATTTACCCTAGGCAGGCGCGGATCCAGCTTGAGCCTTAGGGGGGGGGGGAAATTGTTTATGATAAAAAAAGTAAAAAATCTGTTTTTAAAAGTTTATTAAAAACAATATGTGAATATTATATTTAAAAAAAAACTCAACAATATGGTTAAATAAAATATAAGATCAGTTCAATATAAATGAAAATACATTAATCTTTTAAAATAAGCAATTTATGATTTCCTTGTGAGCCAGTTTAGATAGTACAGACTATCTTCTGTCATTGTTGATCTGAGCCATGTCTTATTCGACGAAGGGTAGGAAATGACCTCCCGCTCGTAGAATTACTGACGAGCATTAAAACGAAAATTTGAAATATTTTTCTTAGATTTGGGTAGATATCTTCATCACAGTTTATTAGAGCATCTACAACGTTATCTAATAGATTTTCAGATATTTTCCATGTTTGTTGCCAATGCAACAGTTCAGGCTCAAGTTTAGATATTAGTAGGTGTTTATCTTTTTTATCAAACCTAATCAGCTCATCAGATAGTTGTGGTTTTAAAAGTTTTGTATCTTTATATGACTTGATTACACTTTGAGGTAGAAGTTTAGATATGTTAAATACATTTAGTATATCTATTGGGAAAGGAGTTTTGAGATCTTCTAAAATAAATTCAATAAGAGGAATGAATGTAACCTACAACTCGGGTGTAATCTTCAAAATTTTAGATGTGATTATTTCGTTCAAATCTTGTCTTTTCGATTGGAACACAAATAACTTTAACTTTTTCAAAATCGCTTTAAATTGTTCTTCGGCTTTATTTCTTTTCTCTTTCAGGCACATGATAAAAGTTTTGATAAGGCTTGATCCTTTTTGAAGATCTATAATGTGCTTTTGTAAAAAGATACTAAGCGGCTGTGTTACAATAAGTATCACACTTAATATGTATTAGGGTATTTATTTAATCGACCTTTTGCTTTAATCGGTTAATCGCTCGATTAATTAACCGAGGTTTTGGTTTAATCGGTCAATAATCGGTTAATTTTGTTTTTGATCGGTTAACCGATTATTAAAGTTTTTTTTTCATAAATTAAGTATTTTCAATATATAGAAATGCATTATTTATTTATTATTTGGAGTTTATTAGTAAAAAAAACAATAACATACCAAACATTAAAATTCTTGAACTAAAACGAGCAAAAAAAAAACAATTCATCAATATGTAATATGCATTTTTCAATTAATACATTATTGGGGGATTCACGGTAGCCCACAACAGTGATATCGTCGGCTTAATATGCAAACCTGCTAACTTCCTTCAAACTCATTTTACAGGAGAGACAAAAAACTTTTAATTTTTTCTATTTGCAGCTTTATAGAAAATTAAAAATACAATTAGTTTTACACAATTCAAAACTTAAATAGAAGTAGTCTTTCTTTCTCTACCCCACGGCATCATAATCTCAATTTACATAAAAAGTGGATTTAGCCGGTTTGCATATTAATCCTACGATATATATTTCTAATAATGTTGTTAAAAGACTGATATGAGAAGGTATGAGAAGAAACAAATAACTAAACACATACATATAAAAAGTACGTGAAACAAGAAAAAGGTGTTGGCAAGCAAACATTTAACCCATTTTTCGCCACATTCCTGTTGTTTGAACATTGAAATCGGTCGGCGGAAAATGGGTTGAAATGAAGATCACTGAACACCTTTGTTTGTAAGAAAAAATATTTTCTAAACACATACCTTTCGTATATGAGACGAAACAAATAATTAAAAACACAAAAAAATATGTTATAATACTACAAAAAATTAAAAATCTTATTACATCGGTTAATCGGTTAATCGACTGAAATTAACCGGTTTAATCGTTAATCGAAAAAAGGCAATTTGAAATTAACCGATCAGTTAATCGGGTAGTAATTAATCGGTTAACCGATTGACGGTTAACCGAATGAATACTCTAATATGTATATTCTATAATACAATATGATACAATAAGTATCACACTTAATATGTATATTCCGCAAATAAATTCAAAAGTACTAAGTGAGTTCCTAAATATAAGGCTCTTTATGAAGTACCTTTCAACTCAGATATTTTTTTCCAAAGCTTTTACTGTATGATGTAAACTAGTTGCAAATTGTAAAATTGAGTCGTGACGGTCCACCCATCTGGTTTCGCATAATGTAGAGAATTTGGCTCCCAAATACTTTGCTAAAACTGCGTTTCGCTAGGGATGATTATGTTTAAAAAATTTTGTCGTTTCTTTAACAAATTATACAACATTTTGTTTGTTTCGCATTTCCCCGGTTTCCAGAATTTTTTAATAGGTACATTTTCTGCTGACATCGGAGGACACCCACCTGTTCCAACTCCTACGCAATTTTTTAGGTCAAGACCAAAATTTGTCAAAGCTTTTAGAACTATTGATGATAGTGTCTTCGCATCAATTGACACATTAACGTCATTCAAATGCGCTTACAACAAAGCCAATAAATTCTTACTTAAAACAACTTTTTGTTGTATGTTGAAATATCTTAAAGATAAGGAAATCTGGCTTTTCCCCGACAAATCCGTGCTTTCGTCAAAAATTATCGAATAGAATATTGATTCATACATATTTCAAAATTTGAAATTCAAAGATGATTATGATGAAAATGTTATACGAAAAACGGTTGTATTCAAATGTATATAATAATTATCATAACACATATATACATAAATATTGCATATACTAAGGCTTGCTAATAATTCAACTGCACACATTTTCAAGTCAAACGGGATTGAATGAAGAATAATAAGTATTTGACTACAGTAAACTAGATGTTTTATTAAAAATATCTAATAAACAACTATTATGATTAAAATTTAAATACTTATTAAAAATTTCGTTAGAGATTCAATAAAAAAAAAACAAAAAAAAAAACTTGCTGGGATTTCCAAAAATGTTGTACATTTAAAAAAAAAAATTTATTATTGGAAATTATTGTACTGTCGAATTAAAAAAAACATATTTTAATAATTTAGGGGGAGGGGGGTAATATCCTTATTTCCCCCCACCCCCTGTATCCGCGCCTGACCCTAGGACGCATATAAACCCTACTCCCGGAAAACAGTTTAGTGCGCCTAAAACCGTAGTTAATAATTCTATCTTTACAAAATTTGGCACGTCACAGTTTTATAAGACTAGTAATGACACCGCAAAATTTCGTGAAGATTGGTCCATAATATACCCTAGCCCCGATATAAACCCTTCTCCCGAAAAACTGTTTATACTACATTTACATTAGGCCGAAATCTTGTAGATTTGATTTAAAATCTTCTTCGAAATCTAGTGCGTTTACATTGTACTTTTTTGACATTAGCGAGATTTTGTTTTTATAACACAACAGCTGACTTAAAGTTTTTTCGTTACACACACAAACACAAAAAGAAATATACATTAAAAATTTGCATTACCTTTTTTTTAATAATCAACGATATTTATTTTATCAATATTATTCGTGTTTTTAATTTTTTTACAATTTTTATAAAAATTTTTAATATTTTTTTTAACAATTTTTGTTTTGTTTTTTTTTTTAATGTCATTTTTTCTTGTGCAGGGAAATATTTTTTAGTGCTATATTGTAAAAACCATAGTTGCATCATTAAGTACTACTAGATTTTGAGTAGATTTCGTCGAAATCTTGTCACGAAGTAGATTTTGTTTTGTATGGGAAATCTAGTCAAAAACAACTAGATTTGGCTCGAAATCTCGTAAGTACTGGATTTTGCGTAGGTGTAAATGTAGTATTAGTACGCCTAAGACCGTTATTTACGATGGTATCAGAATAAAATTGAATACTTCACAGTTTTATAGGACTAAAAATAGCACTAAAACATTTCGTGATGATCGGTCCATAATTAACTATAGGCCCAATATCAAGCCCACTCTGGTAAATTAATTACATACGCCTAAAATCGCAGCAGATATATTTATTGTTGTAAAATTTCTTTCAACTTTGTTTCATATGGCCAGACAAAATATCATGCAATTTTGTGATATACGTTCCATAATTTAGGGTGGAGGGTATCAAAGATTCGGCACAGCCGAATATAGCACTCTAACTTGTTTTATTTTAATGTGTTTGCTTTTTCAACCAACACACAGACAGGGGACTTCGTTAAATCAACTTCCATGCTTATAAGGAAAATGCTTTTCTAAGATCAATGTTGAAGAAATCAAAAAAGGGAATGACAAACTTATATGTATATATATATATGTATATCCTTTCAATCATCTGTGTTGTAGGGTTTAATAAAATAAATAAAAATATTTTAACTTTTAAAAACATTGTATGATGCCCTTTAAAAATTTAAGTCCCAATTAAATTAAAAAATTAAATTTTTTCTTCCTATCAAATCGATTCTATAATTTAAATTCTTTAATGTTAAATTTCATGGTCAGTTCTAATTTCACCACACTCGTTTCAATCTGTTATAAATTAAGTTTAAATGACAAAAAATTAATTACAGTTACATAAGTAAATCTAAATTCCCTTTTGTAATGAACTAAAATACATTGTCGGGCAATCAATAAAAGTAGAAGAAAAATATTTATGGCAACTTAACGTTACAATCAAAGGATTTCAGAAACCTACATACGCATACACTCAGTATTGGAAAAACAAGAATTAAAGAAAAAAAAAAAAAAATAATGAATTAAAGAAAATAAAATGAAATTTCACATTTCTCTTAAAGAGATTTTTATTTCAGCTGTTTTATTGTTGTTATTTTGAACAAGGAAGTTCTGTCATGTAAAAGAGAAAGTTTTCTTTAGGGATTAACAAAACAAAACTGAAATAAATTCTCTTTTTGGTTACAAAAAAATCATAAAAGAAAACACTTACTTATTTTTTTAACACCCAAAATTAAAAAAACTAAAGAAGAGAAAAAATGTTCACATGTAAGAAAATGTAACATGAAAAAAAAAAATATATTTTTTATTGTTACTAAATGTTTTATTTTATTTTTTTTTTTTGTATTTTTTTTTTTTTTGTTACTCACTGTCAATTCTACGGTATTTTATACTTATTTTAACAGCTGTCATGTGCAATAATGCATGCACACGACAACAACAACAAAAACAACACAATTGTGCTTGTTGTTATTTTATAGTTAAGGTACTTTAAAAGTTCCCCTACAAAAGCCCACCCACTCAAAAACACACACACATGCACACATCTACAAACACTCGTAAACTCTAATCAGGGTTCCTAGATGCTTTTCAAACTTTTTCCCCAAATTGTAAATTTGTATTCCCAAAAATTTGTTTCATCCTTAAATATATCTCTAGACAACGTGTCGCAATAAATTGTATTATTTTTAAAATAAGTGTTTATTTAAGATTATTAATTACATCTTAATAATTGTTGTCTTTATTGCGCCCATTGCTGAAAAACCACTGTTCAATACAATCATTTCTGTTGGTAAACACACACATTTTTCTATATGGTCACATCATACAAAACTATTTTTAACGAAATTTTTTTGGCACATTATGGCAGCTTTCCACATTATTGTCGCCGGCAACTATTTTATGGTGAAATAAGGTACCCATTAAGAAACCACCAGCATATTATGGTTGACACCGAACATGAATTGGTTAACAGTAACAAAAATTTGTTTACCACTAACACTGTTCCAAGAGCCAAATGTTATGGTTGACTTACAACTACACAATTATTAGTGGAAACCAGTGTTGAAAAATTCAGTACTTTGGTACTTTTTTCAGTACTTTTTTATGCTTTGTGCTTTTTAACTCTTAACTTTATAACTGTGAATGTGATCATTTGGATAGCAGGCTTAGGTTATCATAATTAACGAGGTTAATATTGAAATGCAAAGCGTGGACGGCAGGATTCATATTTTGCTTTCCAGAATGGGATATTTGTTTTTACAACTTGCAAGAAAATTTAAAAAAGGGATGCATAGGATAATATGTTAGTGAAAAATTTAAATGAAAACCATATTTATAGCAACATGCAATGTTAAGGAAATGGTTTATAAAGTAAAAGAAACTGCGAAATCGTTTTATTTGACAATTTGCGAAACGTTTAGAACTAAATTTTGTTTTAAACATAAAACCTTAAAAGTAATAATCAGATCCAGTCACTCCAGAAAATATTGTTTCCGGAAAAACCATTAGCATAATACTGATGTTATAAATGTAATTTACAAACGAAAAAGAAAACTATAAGTAATCAATTCTCAATTCCGTGTTCTAGTGGATCTTTCAGAAATAAAGCATTTCAGAACTGAATATATTTAAATTTCTTGGAAAAATATAGCCAATATTAAGAACAAAACTAATGTTTGCTGACATTTCACATATTGCTTTTGGTATTTTATCGATACCACATTTCTGAGCATCAATTGAACGCATATTTTCAAATGCAAAATGATGTAAAAAGCAAAGGAAGAAATCGTTTACACGTAGAAACTGTTTCAAGTTTTATAAAAACTAAAGATCTGTTAAAATCAACTGGTAGTTGCTGTTTTATATATATTTCTTATGATCTCTTAAAGTAAATTTGCTTTATCTTATTACACTGAATTAAAATCTTTATTTTTCAATATTCATCTTTTAAACTTTTTTTTAGAACTTAGTTCTATGTATGTAATATATGTTAAATTCTGAATTATGTAACTTTGCAAAAGTTAAAATATAAATACCAGTAAAAATTTATGTTGACAAAAATAAAATTTTTAATTTATTTACTTATTCATAAATATATGAACTATTTCAAATACTGAAAAACGTACCTTAAGCGGCTTATACACTTGCAATATAACTGTTCAATTTTATCGCCAATGGGTTTGTGATATTCGAAGGTGACACAATATATTGGCAAGAATCGAAATCAGAAAATAAGTGCAATATACTGTGAAATGTGTTTGCAACAAGGTACTATGTTGCTTTGCTTTAAAGGTAATTTTTTTTATTATAAGAGTTGCGCCATATTTTAATTGAAATCATTGTGCCACTAATTGAAAAATATAGGGCCATATATAAATAATATAGCGAATAGCATATACAATTATATTGTAAATGGATAGGGCGCATGACGCTTATGTATAATAGAAATATTATTTACATGTGTACCTCAAATATAAATACTGTTTGCTATTAAATACTTAGATCAATGAATTCCAATAAAATATTTTTTGTTCCTTTTATTTTCATATATTATTGTTTTTTTAATAAAAAGTACCATTTGTTGGGAAAAATACTCTTTTAGTTGAAGTTCAGTACCATTTCAAAATTTCAATTTTGCAACACTGGTGAAAACATGCAATTGTTTTTATTAACCATAACATGTTCAAAGGCAACCGTAGTATGGTTGTGGATTTTTGATGGAGACCTTATTAAACTAATAAATATTGCCATTACAAAATGGTATGGACATAAAAACACAATTGAGGAACTGAATAGCAAAGGAGAACAAATGCTAAAAAAAATTGTGAGATGCAGCAATAAATACTTCAGACCTGTATAATGACTCTAATCTTTATATAAAGTATACATTTAAGCAGTGTTCGAAAATAAACAGAACATTATTTAGCGTTCGGCAAACACACCCAGGAACGATATCTATTTTTTTAGTTTTTTTTTTTTGTAGACGAATACAACCCTTAATACCGTTTGTAGCTGTATTCAAGAAAAAGCCGAACATTATACAGTTTTCTGTTCTTCGTTAAAAAACAGAACAATTGTAGTGATATTGATACTGTAGACAAACATTACATTTAAATGTTCTATGTTTCCTTTTTTACATTGATAAAGAAATGAACAAACAACAAATTTTAGCAACGACCGCAGCATGAACAGCTTTTGTGTGCATATGATTTGTTTGTGTAAAATTATTTTGCTGACTTTTTGTTTTTTTCGTATGTGTATTATGTTTTTGTAAAAAATGTTTGGTTTTTTTTTTACCAGCCAAAAGGGACGAACATTAATGAGCTGAACCGAACACAATGAAGTTTGTGGTTTTTTTTTTAAACCAACAGAATTAAATGTTCTCATCTTTTGTTGAGTTGGATAAGAAAAGTATTATTTTTCCCCATTTGTAAATAAACCCCCTAAACTGAAAAACTCTGACAAGAAAAATATTCATACGATTGTATAAAAGGTGTTGCCAGATAAGAGGATTTGTCTCCAAATTAAGGACATTTCAACAACAATTTGGCAATAGATTTTATGATGCAGGTTTTTGGGGATTTTTGCAAAATGTAGTTAAAAAAATTTTCAAAAAAAAAAAATGTTATTCCTGGAAATCTCAGAAACTTAACACAATGAAAACTGTAAAAAATTATTTAAAGGATTTAATTTGATAAGCATGTTCTTTAATGCCGGCCATACACTACACAAGTTCAGGGGTCAGGTCTGGCACTGTACAGTGCGTTTGTGTTGTGTTTGATGGTGTTTTTGCTATATACGCTGAGTGAGCTGAGTAAACATCAAAACGAATATGATATTGTATTGTATAACTGTACAGTGAACTTGTGCAGCGTAGGTTAAAAACTTTCAATGCTATAGCGGTTTCTTCTGAGAGTTGACAACAAAAAATGAGCGCGGAAAAATTATTCTGGAATTATTCAATTATTATTCAAAGAATCGCCTAAATTATGATGCATTGAAAGCAGTAATATTTAGTAATAGTAATAAAACTAATGTAAAGGTTAAAGAAAAACTAAAAAACGGAAAAATTATTTTCTTTTTATTTGCACATGTTTTCTTCTTCGCTTATAAATTTCAAATAAAACTAAATTGCACAGTTTACTTGTATAGAGTGTGTCAAAAGTTTCGTTTACGCAGTGCTTGACTAGAGTACTGCACTTGCGTTGTGTAAGACCGTCATAAAAGGATTCTGAACAATTGTACAATTAAATACGATTTTGGGTTGTTTATTGCTATAGCCGCTTTAGACGACGAATTTGAATTTGAATTTGATTTTTTTTTTTTTTCAATTAAAAAAAATGTATTCATAATTTGTATTCATAATTTGAAGTCCTTTGGAACTATTTCGTACGTTTCGGTTAATTGTTTAAGATTTGAACAACACTGAAATGATACTCGACTAGTAGAAATATTTTTGACAAACGAATTTAATCAGGGGTGTCACAAAAAACAAATTGCCACGAAAATGAAAATGAAAACGTTTTTACCTTCTATAGAAAACATACAACGCCACAATTTTTCGTTTTTAGTTCGTTTTAAAATAGCAGGCATGGTGTAATTAAAAACGGTACGAATTAAAAAATGCGTAAAATTTCACTTTCGTGCAAACTCTGTAATAGACCAGTATAATTTTTAAACTTCTTTAATGAAATATGAATTATAAGTCAAATATTTCCACTTGACACAATTTTCTAGCTAAAAACAATTGAGGTATAACAACTGTATATTGTCATAATATCCTAAAAGTTTACAATAGTTTAAACAAATTGTTGTTGTGTTTTAAACAAAAAAAGTCCTAAAATAATAAGACTTTGTATGCTGTTTTTATTGCTTTTTCATAACTACACAGTAGTATAAATATAAATTATGTTTACAGCAGTCATATTTTTTCGTGTTATTATTATTTTAAGACATATGACTTTATGACTACAACAATCTATGATCACTTATTTAGAATCGTTAATGTCGACAATTTGAAATGAAAACATTTAAATTTTAAAAATTGATAGAAGTTTTTTATATTTATTAATTATTTTTAGTGAAGAAAGGAATTTACAACATGAAATTAATTTAAAATTTTTCATAATTTTATTATTGACTGGACCCCAGTGTCTCGTGAACTCGCGTCGAATTTACTAGTTTCGAGAACAACCACATTCTTATCATCAGAATTCTTTGCCGTTCTACCGTTTGCATCACTTCGGCGCCTGCCAGTCTATAGTCTAACATCAATCGTTAAAACCCTATATGACACTACATTTTTTATTCATTAATTGATATAGAATTGATAGAAAGAAACAGTAAATGTTAGAAAGAGCAAACTATAAAAAATGTAAACAAAGTTTTTTAGTTTTTTTTTTCTCTTGTTATGGTTTTGTTTCAGGGATGGCGTTGAGAATTTTTAAAATTGTACCAACAACCTTTAAAAATTGTACTTTTTTACCCTAATTGTACTAAAAGATTTTTTTAGTTGAAATTTATTTTATTTATGTTCATAAAAAATACCACAAAAAGGTATTATACATCTTTGTTATATTTGTACTGTTCACCAAAACTTGAACAATGCATTAAAAATGTAGTGTCATATGGGCTTAACCAATGGTTATGGTGGATCGAAATTGATAATCGAATTGATAACTTTAATTAAAGTTTACAATTTTTGTACCCATTTTTTTATGAACTTAAAAATTTAGGAAAAAATTGGGGATTTTAGTTTTGAAATGAGACTTCAAAATTTAAATAGGGCACTGGAGTTAAACTTTTTTTGGCAACACTGTTGACAAGGATTCGTTTACATAAGGTCTGTTTTTTTTTTTAATTCTCTCTTTTTTTTTTTGTTCACTCCTTTTTGAAAGATTTTTTTTAAGGTTATGGTGTGTATGAAATGGTATGTTTACAACAAACACATACAATCAAAGTATGTAAGTCTTACATTGTAGGTCAAAATTTAGGTTTCATGTTTTTAATTCATTTCTCTTGTCTATATTTTGTTGTTGTACTTGTTTTTTTTATTTTTTTTTGTCATTTTTACTGTTTTTTTTTTTTTTTTTGCTAAATGCCTGTGTGTTTGTAAGTACTTTGTTAAATGAATGAGTGAAATAACTTGAAAATGCTATTAATTTAATTGGTGGAGTGAAAGTTTGTGTGTGTGCACGTTAGTTTTGGATTAAATAAAAAAAGTAAACAAATTATTGAAAAAGAACTTTACTAAACTAGAATTTAGCTAGAACTGAACTATAACTAAACTAGAACTATTAAAATTAAGCTAGAACTAAACTTGAACTAAACTAGAACTAAATTAGAACTGAACTGGAACTGAACTAGAACTGAAAAGTGGACTAGAACTGCACTAGAACAGAACTAGAACTGAACTAGAACTGAGCTTAAACTGAACTAGAATAAAATTAGAATTGAAATCAAACTAAACTAGAACTAAATAAGAACTGAACGAGTACTATAACTATATTTAAACTAAACTAAAACTAAATAACAACAAAACTAAGCTTGAAGTCAACACAAGAGTTTTTCTTTTCCCGGACTTTTTCATTTCCCGGGAAAGCGGGAATATATTTTTCAATTAGTGGCATCTTACGATCTTCATGGGCAAAATGTCAATTATTTTGTAGGATAAGTGTTTAGGAATAAAAACTTTAACCGCAGAGAACAGATGATTATATTTAATTCGGATATTTCCAAAAGTGCCTTACTTATCGGTTATGAATTGACATCTCTTTGGCGTTTGGCAAAACTGTCTTAAGTCAAAAACTGTAGTTTTTCGTTATGTTATATTGAAAAATATTTGCATGATGTACATCATTGACTTTTTTCCTAAGAGCAGATAATAACGATCAGAAGGAGTATTGATAGACTAAAGTGGTTTAAACCAAACAATAGAGAATTAAAAAGATTGAATTAAAGCCAATCAAAAACTCAAAATGAGTTTTTTTGACCTAAACGGTTAAAAGTTGCCATAATTATTTAAAAAAAGTTCCCGCTCAAAATTCCCGGGATTTATTTCCCGAAAAATGTGCGGGATCCCGTGATTTTCGTCCTTGGAATACCCGTATAAAAAAACACTACTCAACGCCGAAAAAACTAAAATAGAACTGAACTTTTATTTGAATTGAACTATAACTTAATTAGAACTGAACTTTAGCTGAACTAGATCTGTATTTGAAGTAGCTATAAATATACTAGAACTGAAATCTACCAAACCATCTACAAACCTTGAAATGGATCTAACTTGAACTTTAAATCAAATTTTTTCGTTAACAGTATGTTATTTGAAAAATACTGAAGGTTTTTAAAGATATCCTTACAAATTTAAATTTTTGTATCATTTAGGCCCGTTCTCACAACTTACTGATAGCTGAAGGTAGGATTTTATCGGCCGTAAAAAAGTGTTCCATTATTAAAACTTTACTTTAATCAAAGTCAGCGATAAAGTAAATTAAGGTTCATCCTATCTGGTAGGTTAAAGTAAATTTGTAATAGTGGAACACTTTTTATACGGCCGATAAAATGCTACCTTAAGCTACCGGTAAGTTGTGAAAACAGGCCGGGACTTAAACTTGTTCAGAAACAAAAAAAATTTTAATCTGTTTTTATATACTTCACCACAGGTGGAAAGGGTTTATGTATATAAGTTTGTCATTCTGATTGTAATTTCTACAATACATATATATTTGACCATATAAAGTATATATGTATGTATATTCTAGGTCATTATGAGTAGCAAAGTATTTTTACAGATGTCTAGCTGCACATGTATATGTTGGAATGGTTTTTTTTTGAGAGCTCCAGCTATGCTTGGGGCTAGATTTTATTTTATATATATGTCACATATACCCCCTTAAGTTTTTGTTTCAGCCAGATCGGTCTATAAATGACAGAGATATGAGGAAAAAAACCACGACTGGCTCTAATTTTATCCATAAATCCGTTGTTGTGGTTTTTTTTTTTTTTTTTTTTTTTCTTTTTATATCTGGAGAACGGCAAGAGCCAAAAATAATTGAAAAGATTAAAGAAGTAGGCGTGGCAGTTCCCATACAAAGATATTCAACCCTATTGTGAATAACAAGTGGAATTTTTGTTCTAATGAAATTTTCATTACCCTCGAAGGGAAAAAAGCAATCGTGAATCTCATGTGAAAAATTTTTCACGCTATCAGTTCCAGTGAATGTAAAAAAGAAGAAAGATTAAAAAAATTAAAAATCAATGAAATTTTTGTTCAAAATATACACGTATATATTTTAAAGAAAAGTTAAATAATAAAGCAAAATATTTAGTGTTGCAGGGATAGTTTGATTACAACGTTAGTTTTTTGCAATTTTTAAATTTTATGTACATAGTAAAATATTTTCCAAAATTCTGCCACCACGTCTTTCGAACGCTTCACAAATCCGCAGGCAATCGACTTGTTGTTTTGCATTTTGTTAACCAATATATCGATTTGTGCCTTATTAACGGATCTAGCCCTTAATATTCGGTTTATCAGAGGAATTACTTACATACATGTTCTGTTCCCTAGCAAAAATAAAGTGAGAAAATATAAGGGAAATGTGAACAAATTACGAGGGAAAAATCTTTTCACGATAAGGGGAATTATATCCCGTGAACATTTTTTCACGTTATTATTCCCATTTGAATTACCTTTTTTCATGGGAGTTTTTCATGATCGCAAATATGTGAAAAGGGGAATAATTACGAGGAAAAAGTTATTCACGATAGGGGTGATTAAAGATTTATTGATATCTGGAGATCGGCAAGAGCCAAAGTTTCCAAATTGGGTACAAGCATCTTGTTTATCAATACACAACATCCGACAAAATGTGGTAGGATAAAAATTGTCCAAATTTGGTACACTTAGCTGGGTTTTGTCAACACACAAAATCTGTCAAAAAGTGGGTGTGACGGGATAAGTGTGTGTGGCACCTATTATACAAATACAAAATAGATCAGTAGTAACAGTAAAAGTTACAAAATTTAGTACTAATAGCTTCAATTTCAATACAAGACATACGGAAAAAGTGAGCGGTATATATTCATATAACTTTTTGTTCTTATCGCACTATTGTGAAGGGTATATGAGATTCGGCAAAGCAGGATATAGCACTCTTGCTTGTTTTTTTTTTGTATTATAGAAGTACTGCTTAAACTTGAAAGAACCTAAAACTTAACAATAAAATCAACGTAGAATAGAAGAAGCCTGTATTAGCCATAAACCACAATCTATATGTGTAGTAAACATTTTTGTTTGCGCAACTTAAGGTGTTCGTTATATTAGAATAACAGCAACTATAATAGAAAATAATATTTAATACACCAAACACTTTTAAAAACCCTGCAGATCGTATGACACTAATGCGCCATTTTTAGGATTGATATTAAAACACGTTTATGTTTAAAATCGTTTTAAATACAAAATTCTTTTCTTCACTAAACATTTAAATGTTACTTAATTCACTGATGTGGTTGGTTTTAAATTCATTTTAAGTTTCCATTGGAAAAACTAAGCAAGGTGTTTTTTGAGGCCACCTTGTAAATAAATGCAATTTGTTATGATATTTCTTTGTATTTAGTAGTGCTACCATACTTTTATGAGGTTTATTTTCTAAAGTAATCAATTTAGTTTCTTAAAACAAGATTTAGATTTTCTAAAAATAACTTCTTGATTTTAACTTATTTTCTTCGTATTTAGTAAAATTTTCCTAAATAAAGAAACATTTTGCTTAAGCCAAGCAACACATATATTAAGAATAAGAAATTTTTGGCTTGGACGAGAATCATACGAAATTTTCTTGGTTCAAGCCATATTTAGTAAATAATTCTTTCCGTGTAAATTACAAATTATCCAATTAGCAACTTAATACTATCCACAGTAGTCAATTATAGAAATGAAAGATTCCTTTTTGGATTACAACGTAGACAATAAGTAATCAAATGATAAATTAGAGTCTTATAAATAAAAAGACATGCATTAAAATTTATACCCAAAAAATGAGTTTTTTGCGGCCTTCAGAGCCGTCGGGTACTTTATGATACGTATGTATTTGTGTTCTAGTTGTATTATCGTTTATTATGAAGAGATAAACTTTTGCCTATAGATTAGTATAGGTTGGAACTAAAGTTTGCGTTGTAGGGAAAACAACGGGTTGGCAAACTTATCTGTACAACGAGTCAGTTGAGTGAGAGATATGAACTAATTTTCAATGATTTACATTATACCGCAGTCATTGGTGCATTGTTTTAAAAATGCACTCAAAGAAAAATTTTAGGTAAAGCTGTGAAAAAATATACTCGAATATGAAAATAAAACTTTACTTTAAAAAAAATTACAAAACAAAAATCGCACAAGTTTCTGTCTAGATTGAAAAGCAAAATTACACCATTTAATGTTAATCTTAGTTACCTTTTACATTGTATTAGAATTTTAAACAGCCCAAAATGGTGATTATTTTTTATTAAAAAACTCAAGAGCAAAGTATGTATATACATATATACATACATATATGTATAAAAAAATAAATGAAATAAAAGAGAATTGGAAAGTTCCAAAGAGTGCTCTACACTCAGAGAAAAATTAAAAATTAAATAAAATCAAAATTTCAACAACTCAAAATTCAAATTTAAAATTAAAGAAAACCAAATTTAAACAAAGAATAATAAAAATCAAGGAAAATTAAAAATTAAAGAAAATAAGCAAAATAAAAGAAAATTAAAAAAATAAATACAAAATAAGACTGAAGTCGCTTCAACACTGAACTATGATTTTTGTTAAAATTTTTTTAAAATTTGATTTTCATTAAACTATTTTAATGAAGAAAGAAATTTTACAACATGAAATGAATTGAAATTTTGTTTGATAATTTTTATTCTTGACTGATCGGGGAATTGAACTCGGATCGAATTTATATGTTTCGAGAATACATTCCAATCATCAGAATTCATTGCAGTTCTACCGTTTGCGCCACTGTTAAAAAATTATATTGCATTATAAACCTCGAAATCTTTAAAATAGTTTTCTTAAAGATTTTTTATTTAAGTGTATAAACTTATTTGTATACCTAACGGAATGAAGCGGCTTATTTAGCAGTGCTGGCTGAAAAAAAAACTTCATCTAAAAGTGAACATTATTCTATTAAAATATATTGTTAAAAAAAACACTCTTATCAGTTAATAAACCTTAAATACCTAAAAGTAAAGGGTATTTTACTTATTTTGAATGAAAAAAAGTGGCTCTAGAGACATGGGAACAAATATTAACTAAACTTGATTCCTAACAACAGCCCGAACAAGAGTTAGAACCTTAAATAGTTGAATTAAAAATTGAACTAGAACTGAGCAAAAAGTTAACTAAAATTGAACTTAAACTTGACTTGAACTGAAATTAAGCTCTAAGAAAACTTAATCAAAACTGACCTATGAAGGACTAAATAAGTACTTACCTAGAACTGAAACTCGAACAGAACTAGAACTGAACTAGAAATAAGCTAAGACTCAACTAAAACTGAACTAGAACTAAATTAAAACTGACCTAGAACTGAACTAGACCTGATCTAGAACGGAACTTGTACTAAATACCTACACTGGTCGCCTTTAATTGGCCTATAGCCTTTTAAAACTTGCCAACGTCTAACATCTACGATCAATTTGCGAAGATGTGGAAAGTTTCCCACAAGAAATATATATGTACATAGAGCTAAAATCAACATCTTTACAAGATGTTCCTATCTTATTGTATTCCATTCTACATCTTCCGATTATTTTAGTGTCACACTAGAAAAGTAGCAATAAATTCGGTTATAATTGTGGCATCACTCAGGGCTGCCAGGTACTTTTTTCCTTGTCCCCAAAATATCCCCAATATCCCCAAAAATCCCCAAATTCCCAAATCCCTGAAAAACAAAACCTTAAAAAGTTAATATATTTTCTTTTTTAATATATAATATATAGTTAATATATTTTTCTTTTCTGACCAAATTTTAAATTTTTTTTAAAAAAATGTTAATTAGAAATCCCCAAAAATTTCTAAATAAAAATTTTTGGTCAAAAAAATCATTTTATTTTGTTTGTAGCGACTGGTTTCGGCATGTGTTTTTAAATCTTTTTTATGCGATTCCAGTAAGGAATAACAAGCAAAGCAATATGCTGTTATTGAAAACGAATGAGCCAATTTATAAGAATTTGGAGCTTGTTCAATCGGCTTAAGCCATCCTTATAATCATACAAACATCTGTTCAGTACTTCGATGTATCATAACTACTAACCAATAGCCTAGCATTTTCTCCCCAATCTTTATTATATTGTTTTTCATATTAACATATTTTTGGGGAAGACATACATATTTGCTTCAAAATTCTCTTTAAAAAATCAAACATTTTACATATGTGTTGTCAACGGTTTCAGATTCTTTTTTTAAATCCTTTTTTTTTAGCACTCACTCAAGAAAAATAACAAGTTTGTAAAGTACCTTGTACACACTTAACAAAAATGGTAATCTTAATTAGGACCCTTTACACTATATAAGAGTAATTTAAAAGTTGTGCTACTTTTTTCATATTTTATATGCGAAACAAAGAAAAATAAGCGTAAATAATAAAAAAGTGTGAAATCCCCAAATGACTTTCTTTGTCCTTTTTGCTCACATGAAATCCCCAACTTTGGGGATAAATCCCCAAGTCTGTCAGCCCTGGCATCACTGACAAAATCGCATTTGTTTTAAAAGCAGCGTTACCATTTGTCAAGGTTTTCCTTTTTCGTATTTTTTTTTTTTTTTTTTTAATATTTTTTATTTGTATTATTAAAAAAAATATACTCCAAATACATTTTGGTGTTTTCTTTTAAAATTTTGGCACTTTTGTAGAAATTAATGTATTTAAAAAAAGGTTTTTTTTCAGAAATGGTGACATTTTTGTTTGTAAGTAGATGTTTCAAGCAGTGTTCGAAAATAAACCGAACATTATTAGCGTTCGGCTTACACACCCAGGAACGATATCTATAATTTTTAGTGTTTGTGTAGACGAACACAACCCTTAATACCGTTCGTAACTATTTTCAAGAAAGAGCCTAATGTTCGGCTCTAGTGTTCTGTTCTTCGTTAAAAAACAGAACTATTGAAGTGATACTGTAGACAAACATTATATTTTAATGTTCTATAATGTTGCCTTTATTACATTGATAAAGAAATGAACAAACAAAAAATGTTAGCAACAACCGCAGCACGAACAGCTTGTGTGAGTATTTTGTTTTTGTAAAAAATGTTTGGTTTTTCTACCAGCCAAAAGGGCGCTAAACACAACTAAAATGAACGAACACTAATGATCTGAACCAGTGATGGAAAATTGAAAAATTTAGATGGTATTGACCACCAAGCGAAAAAGTACTTTTTTCAATATTTTGGTTTTTTTTTTTTTGAAATTAACTTAAAAATAAAAAACTAAAATACATACTTTTTTTTGCTGCTCATATCTCAGCTGTTTATGAATCGTGCTGGCGAAATTTCAACAACAAAATTTTAATGAGGATATCTGACATTAAAATAAACCAACATTCTACATATATGCTTTTGATAAGAATAAATTTTGTTTATTCAATATTGTTAACAGGGCTGTAGAGCTGGAGTATCGGAATCGGAGTCAAGAACCCACCAAAAATTTGCGACTCCGACTCCAAAAGTTTTCGACATACAAATTTAAAAAAATATTCTAATAGTTTCCAAAATAAAAAAATACTTTGAAATTGGCGATGCAATATTTAAAATATTGATTCGAAATTTTTACTAAATCCTTTTCTTGCTATATTTAACCATTTAAAAAATAAGAACTCGTTTCATATACATTAAGCGTTAAGGTTAGATTGGGAGTCGGAGTAAGAATTTCAGCGGTTGGAGTCTGAGTTAGTACTTTTTGTTGACTCTGGTTGTCAATGTTAAAAAAATATCAACGCTAAATTTCTACACAAAGAAGCATAACAAGAAAAGAGTACTAAAACGGACGTGGGGGTACCGTAGCATTTTTTAAAGAAAAAAGTACTGAAAATAGTAACATAGTACTGAATTTTCCATCACTGATCTGAACCAAACACAATAAATGGTTAAAAAAATAGAACGGAATTAAATGTTCTCATCCTTTTGTTGAGTTGGATAAGAACAGTATTATTTTTATGTTCGAAAGATGGCAAACAGGGAAACGTTATTTTTTAATGATTTTCTACACAAACACTATTAGCGTTTGTGTTTTGCACAAATATACCGAACCGAACACTAAGTAGCGATATTTAGGGTTTATTTTCGAACACTGGTTTTTAAGTGTGAATGTATGTTTCACATTTTTAAAAGCTTCCATGCTTTCCTCCGAAATGTATATAAGTGTACAATGCATAATTGATTCTATAACGTCTTATTTTTTAATATAAGTCTAACATTTTGCCCGAAATAAGGCGGTTATGCTAATACATTCCCTCATAAGTTGAAAACGATTTGTCCGATTTTCATCAAAACACAAATGATTATGAATAAAATTATATTTCAGTCATTCAAAAAACATTTGTATATATATTTTTAACTGTTTCGCTGTTATTCGGAAATTAGTGGGGATATTTTTTCATGCTTTCTAAAAAATCGTACTAGACAATTGAAACTTTGCCCATGGGAACATGGATAATACAAAGGTGTGTCATTAACTTAAGTTTAGCGTAAGTGAACTGAAGCACTTATTCCTTTTTACCACAGATATTTAAATATCTGTCATTTTCGCTACACCCTTTATCATAAAGAATTTAAATAACTTCCATCGAAAGTCAGAAGGAGAGTCTACGAAAAAAAAGGTGAAATATATAAAGACAAGACGTATATACAGACTGACAAGACAGATAGAGAAACGTTAAAGGTTTCTCAAATTTACAACAGCACAAACAACGTTGGAAAGATCACAGTGTTGCATTGGACAAAAAAAGGCTTTAGCAACCGAAGGAAAAGTTGGTTTTAATAGCAAAGAGGAAAAAATATGTATAATATCTGTATCAGTTTTTAAGGCACGAGTTAGTTTCTTTTAGTTTTATACATTTAACAGTTTTTTTATTTTTTGCAATTACTCTTTCTTTACAAATCCGTAATACAATTATTAATTGTATAAACCATATTGTTGGATCTGCCTGTCTATTGTCTGTTATTTGTGATGGTTGGTTGGTATTTTGGTTGCCAGATTGCCTTTGCCTGCTAAGATGAAAACTTTTGAGTAGTTTAAAGGCCTGGTATGAAAAAATTATGGAATAAATTCGGAGTAGAGGAGTGGAGAATTGTTTGTAAGAAAAAATATCTTAAGTGTGGCATACAAGAGTTCATCATGGCATATAATTGAAAACCATAACTTAATAAAGCTATTTTTTGTTCTGCCATTAGAAGGGGAAACGTAACAATAAAACAATGCACGTTCGTACTCATAGTCGAGGTAGACAATATAATTCAGTTTCGAATCGAACTAGAATTTTTAAGTATGTAGAGTTAAGTTGGTAGGTATGGTAGATAGATGAACAAAAACAAAAAAATTAATGTTTGCAAATCTAAATGTAATCATTTACAATTTACCTTGTAGAATCTACAATATTAAGCAAAAAAAAAAGAAAAGAAAATGATGGAAAATAAACTAAAAACACACAAAAAAAAAAGAATAAAATCAGTTGGCGTAACAAATTTTCGATTATAATCAGTTCAAACGGAAGTTTTATTGTAAAAAATAAAAATGGATAACGTTTTTTATTAGCTTCGATTTTTTTTTTATTTATATTTTTTTTTTTTTTTGTAAATAAAAGAAACGTTTTTTTTATCTTTCAAAAGTTTACGCTTAAATATTAAATGAGTTTTAAAGAAAAGCTTAAATGAGGCATAATAAATAAAAAAGTTTCAGGGTTTGTTTAAAAAAATTTGAGTTAAAAAGCTTCATCGACGAATGTTGACTCTTTCAAAATAAAAGAATTTAAAAAATATTTATTTAGAATATAAGAACTAAACTTTACATTGGAGCCATTGTTAATTATAGACGTCTTTTATGCAATTTGACAGCATAATCTTTTATTATATGAGATCAATTTTTTGTACATATTTATGCAATAATGAAACTTATTTATAACGAATTCTTTAACTGCACCGTTAACTGCCTTAAATCGAAGGCATATAGACGTTTTAAATACGTAAGTTTTAGAACTGGGATTTATATATTAGTTTAGGTAAATTATGGGCTAGCGACTCAAAAGTGATTTTTTTTTTTACGAAAGTTTTGGACCGATTATAAAAAAATTTGGTGGTCTGATATAGAAATAAATTGCGACAGGGGGGCTACCGCGTATTTCGATTCGAAAAGCAAAATTTTTCGAAAGCAATTTCCGATTCGAATGTTAAACCGTACTGCGTAACTCGTTCAAAACGATGACAGAGTTGTATTTATAAACAAATCGGAAATTTGATTAAAAGTTGGTAGCACTGCTATTAAAATACCAAAATGGACGAAAATATCACACAACAAAACAAATAATAAATACTATTCAATGTTGGAAAAATATTATAAATGTGTTTTTTAATAAAAATTTATTGTATTTCCCTGTGGTTTGAAGAGTCAACAGAAAAAACCAACCATTACTTTAGCAGCGTATTAAAGGAAAGTATTGGGCTTTGTTCAGAAGACATTCCGCTTGACACTTTTTGTGATCCCCTATAAATATCTAAAATGCGGAAATCATAGCAATTGACATACCTTTTACACATGGTTTGTGTCTTTGATAACTTTTATTCTCATTTAACCGTTCAACGAACACAAAATTTTTTTTCTTCGAAAATTTTGAATTTTACGAAAATATGCAGCTGATGCACATGAATTGCACACGAAGCTTATAGTAAATATTTTTCATCAATTTCAACGTGCGAGATAGGGTATGTGAAGTTCAGTAGTTTAATAAAATGAATGTGTTTGGTAGGAGCAGAATCGTGCTTCTATTATAAGCCACTTAAATCGGGCCAGACGATCACAGAGGACCTGTAACGATTACAATTGATTCGTTTGAAACGATTATTGGTCGAGTGGACTTGATATACATAATTGTTACCAATTACCCTCTTCTTGACCTAACCTAAAATAAATTATTAGCCAATGATCACAAAATATCCTACAGTGATTTTTTTATATAAAGCTTAAATGAACCAAATTTCATCCCAATTTCATGACCACATACAAGGTTAAGTTATAACTAGAAATCCGATTTGCATGCAAATGCATGTTTTTTGTTGATAGTATAAGAACGATGTCGACCAATTATCTTTCCAAATCATTAAGTTTGCGTTAAAATTGAATCGATTTTTTTTGCATACTTAAATGCATATTTTTGTATGTTTTGACATTTCTTGAATGATTTTTTTTAATTTCTTTATTATAAAAAAACTTTTAAATACACAAAAAATAAACCTTCCAAAAAAATTTAAAATTAATAAATAAATTGGCCCTTTGCTTTAATGCCCGTAATTTCTACAAACATATATCCAGTCGTGTTCGTACCTAACAGTTATCTTTACCTATTCGGTTCCACTATTTTGGTAATTTCAACGCTAATTTCGCCTACGTTAATAACCGATCGCAAATCGATGGTGTAAAATACATTACACCTTAACCTGTAGGTAACAAATACGTTCTTTAATTATGAGAATCATAGATATCTATACACAGCTAAATATCTATTTGTAGAAATTACGGCCCTAAATACACGATTTTAAAGATTTCGACAAAAGATCCTTCTATTTTAAGACGATGCAGCCAGCACCTTACATGGTTAATGCTTCAAATTGGCTTAAAATATTTTATCCAAAACAGTTACAAAATACCTGCTTGGCGCAGGATTTGAACCGCGTTGCAGAGGAAATTAGAAGCCAATTCGATAGTATTCCAATTTTTAATGCAATGTGTCTTTGGTTCCCCTTCCACCGCAGCCAGGGAGCCAAGATGTTAATCTGATGTGCCTCATAAGCCATCAGGTTTGCATCAAGTGCCTATGTTCCGCCTCCGCGCGGCGGCTCCCGGTAACAATTGGATATTTCCAGTTGGCGAAGGAACAGGGTTACAGGTCTGTTAACAAACTGCCCCTTGAGGGCAGTCAGGTATTTTGAGGAAATCTACCTCACTATATAGTGGTTATTGACCAAAATCAATAGTCTTCGGCTTTTAGAAAAACGGTGGGGTCTATACCTCATGCGTGGGCAAGCTGAGACATACATACTTCAAATTATCACACTATTCTTCTGAGAAGTTTAGTAAAAATACTTGGAGAGTTACACACCTCTTGTATAGTGATGATTTGATAGAATAAACGATCCAATTTAGCTTACCCGTCTAGTATATTGAATTAGAGGGGGAGTCGGTTGGATTAACATAATCGGGTTGCGGTCATCCCTGGGATCCGAAAGGTGACAATTGACTTCGAATGGTCTTGGATTTTCCTTGACCCAGGTGTACTGGCACCCCAAGAGGGTCTCATACACCTAGTAGAGCGTTGGCTGCTTGAGTGCGTCACTAAAACACTCAAAAGTTAGAGTGAGTTTGGTCCAATGATCAAATTCGCTCGAGGTTTGACCCAAGGACTTAAACAGTGGGCACTACGGGTGTCAGCTGCCCCCGGTGCAAGCCGGGCTGACAAGTGGTTGAGGTCTCTGTTTAGTGGGCTTTCGTGAGAAATGCTTCCTGTCTTTCAGGTTGATTGTCTTTGCGGAAGTCGATGCCCTTTGGAGGGACGCTAATACAGAGTACACGTAGTGGCTGTGGTTTATACCTAAAGTCGCAGGTAGGGGACCGCTCACGTCAAAGTCTGATTTTTCACCTTCGGGGAGAGTTCGGACTGTGAGGGGGCCCCTGGGTGCTGTTGCTATTCAACAGAAGCTGCTAGAATTCAAGTAAAGCAGTGGAGGTTAGATAGCTCCGGTTCTCAAACAAGGGACGAATGTGTAGGCTTCGACGGGTTTACACATTCAAAATTGCTACCTGTGTGTGCAAATGAATTCTCACTCACACAGGGGCATCTGGTAAGTGCTTAATATGAACTCACCTTGTGGATTTGGTTTTGTCCACTGTGCGGTCAGGTCTTCGGATAGTATACCACATAGTAGGGTATTCATTTAATCGGGCTTTTGCTTTAATCGGTTAATCGCTCGATTAATTAACCGAGGTTTTGATTTAATCGGTTAATAATCGGTTAATTTTGTTATTGATCGGTTAACCGATTAATAATGTTTTGTTATAAATTAAGTAATTTCAATTAATAAAAATGCAAAAATTATTTATTATTGGAGTCCATTAGTAAAAAAAAAAACTAACATAACGAACAAAACAATTCTTGAACTAAAACGAGCAAACAAAAAAGTAATTCATAAATATGAAAAATATATTTTATAACTTATACATATTTTTATGTATTTATTAAAAAATAAACTGTGAGATTGTTTATTAATTATTTCAATAGTTTAACATCTTATGAAATAATCTTTTGAAAAAAAATAATTTGGTTTAAAGGACTTTTAGGACTTAAGCTATTCTTTTCTTTAGTTTTGATAAAACTTGACTTGGAAAAAATTCTTTCATTTATGGAAGATGTTGGAGAAATCGGAAGCAACCCATAATTGAGATTCAAGAATGATAAAAACAATATTACGCATTGCACATGCTTACAAAATTCAACTGTTTAATATGACGTCACTTTAGCTAATTATACACATGTTTGTTTGCTTGCGCAGAAATATTTCATTTTTAAAACCTGAATGCGTTATCTTGGTTTCTTTTTATCATTATACATACAGATTATATAATTTCTCACTCCTTTTCCAGGATTTCTCTCAACATATAAAATTTTCCATTATGCCATTATTTCGGCTAATTTTGTAAAAGATTGTTCGTGTTACAATCATTAGTTTCTTCTATTGTCAGGTCATTATCTTACACATCCTGGCAAAGCTTAGCACCGAACATTCTGCAAAAAATGTATTTCCGAACCCCTAGTTTCTGTTTTTGTACTGTATTTTAAGAATGTATTGCTCGAAGGAAATATATTGTAGGAAAAAATATTGTCCAAGCAAAAACCTTTTTTATATGAGACCAAACAAATAATTAAAAACACAAAAAAAAAGTTATAATACTACGAAAAACTAAAAAATTTTTTTTACATCGGTTAATCGGTTAATCGACTAAAATTAACCGGTTTAATCGTTAATCGAAAATTGCCAATTTTGAATTAACCGGTCAGTTAATCGGGTAGTAATTAATCGGTAAACCGATTAACGGTTAACCGAATGAATACCCTACCACATAGTCAATATCAAATTCTTCTTCCACCGCAGCCAGTAGTTACAAGATGAGACCTGCTTCAGAATTCTATTCAAAAAACTTTGAGTAATTTAAGAATGTTTGAAGAGCATTATTGATACCAATGATTATGCAATTAAAAAAGTAAAAGATATGTTTAATTTAAATAACATCAAAAGTCAATTAGCATTTGTATTTTTCAATTGCGGATATATTGGTGATTAGGAGGGATTTAGTTCAATACTCGAGTCAAATTAATTGATATTGCAGAAAGTAAAATTTACAATAAGGAAGAAGGAATAGCCCGACAAACGGAAAAAAATCGAAAACGTTTTGCAAAAAAAAGGGTTTTAAAAAAATAAAATGAATTTCAAATATTTTTGATCTGATCTGGGATCTGAAACTAAATTTTTTCAAAACGCATTGGCCTTCTTCCAGTAAAAGACAAAGTTTTACTTTTAATAAAACAGAACTTATTTATTTAAACAATAACAATAGACTTAATTTTTTATATGTTTGTTTTAAGTAAAATTAAAAAACTATTTTTTATGCAAATTTTTAAGCTTTTAGTGCATATATTTTTTTTAGTGCATATTTTGGATGTTTTAGGGCATATTTTAAGCGCATATTTCTGATTTTTTAGTGCATGAAAATCATCCCTAATTATAACCTATTAAAAATTATGGACCAAAAATTATAATCTTTTTGGGGGATTAATTTTTCCTTTTTTCGTCATAAAATAAAACTCTTTTAAAGATTATTATTTTTATGACGGCTAAATAAAACTCTATTTTTAGGATTTTAATTCGACCTTTTCTTACGATGAAATTACATATATGGATTTCTTTTAATTCACAAAATAACTGTTATAAAAGAAATTTTTCTGATATAACTTATGGCCCCTATTACGACTTACAACTCAACTCAGTTGAGTTGTAATTTCTTAATTTTTGTATTATGGTTTACAACTTTGCTATATTGCGGTTAACAAAAACATAACAAAAATTACAACTGCTCACAACTAGTTGTCTTAATTACAACTCAACTGAGTTGAGTTGTAAACCGGAATAGGGGCCTATAACTGAAACGGTCCCTGCTTTTAACTGATATTTTCGAATAAGTTGTAATTTCTATTTCATTATTTTTTTCTTTTTGCTATTTCTGTAAAATAAACCTTTAAAAATCTTTGTGGACTGCAGTTAGCAAAAAAAAAAAAAAAAAAAATTAAAGTTTTTTAATAAAGCTTTTTGATAATTAGCATTAAGACAAAATGCAAAAACTTTTAAAATAAGATGCCTTTTTAATAAAGCTTTAAAAACTGGTTGTTTAAACATACAACAAGCTGTGTGATAAGAACTCGTCCAAGCTTTTCAAAAAGTAAATTTTTATTGAAAGCTTTTTTCAAAGCCTCGGTAGGCTAGCTGGTAGTGAGCCTCGGTAAGCTAGCTGGTAGTGAGCTAGTCTATCAGCGCCGAGGTTGCAGGTTCCATTCCCGCCAGAGAATCTGGTTTCTTTCCTGCAGACAAGCGTAGAGCTTCGCGGGATTAGCTAAGGGAATTAAAAAAAAAAAAAAATGTGAATACAAACTAACACTGTGACAAAAACTTTTACAAGCTTTTTAAAAAGTAAGTTAAAATTTACTTTATATTCAAAACTTTTCTTTAAGCCTTGAAAACAAATTTTTAATAATCACAGCACACTTTAGGACAAAAACTTTTGCAATCTTTTAAAAAAGTAAACTTTCTTTTTCGGAGATTTTAACAAGCTTTTCAAAAAATAAGTTTATATTAAAAGCTTTTCTTCAAGCTTTGAAAACAAATTGTCAATACTCACAGCCAGGGTTGCCGTTGAAATTTTCGAAAAAGTGTCATAAAAAGGGTATTTAAGAAAAACAAGTTAGAGTGCTATATTTAATACCCTTTAATACCTTTAATACCCTCCACCGATATATGTCTATATGACCTAACTATAGGACCTATATGATATCTATTTATTATTAATTTATCTCTATAAAAACAGACATCTACAATAAAATTGGATGCGGTTTAGACATATGTATATTAAATTATTGACCGACAATCAGAAAGTTTTATGCTTGTTTTTTAGCAATTTTAACTAGTTTTGTAACAGTTTAAACCGATCTTAAACGATTTTCAGGAGGGAAATTTAAATCGGAACCATGGTGAACAAATCATCCTAAAATTCTGCAGAGTGATTTCCCGTATTAAAAACATAAATTTCAATAAATTTCAAAACAGTGGTGAAATTAGTTTTAGCGTTTACAGTGAATTTTAGAAAACTGCTAAATATGGGATCTGAGGTAAATTATGGACCGTGTATCACAAAATTCATAAAATTTTTTCTGGCCATATGAAACTAAGTTGGAAGAAATTTTACCACAATAACAGCCTGTTCGTCGATTTCGAACGTTAACGTTCGCATAGAAAATTACATTTAAAACAAAAACAAATTTTCGAATATTGTTTTTGTATTAAATATACTTTTCTAGGCGAACGTTAACGTTCGAAATCGACGAACAGACTGTAAATATATCTGCTACGGTTTATTTAACTAATTTACCAGAGTGGGCTTTATATGGGGCCTATAGTAAATTATGGACCGATCATCACGAAATTAGTGCTATCTCTAGTCCTATTAAACTGTGAAGTATTCAATTTTATTCTTATAGCATTATTTATTACGGTTTTAGGCGTTCTAAACTATTTTCCGGGAGTAGGGTTTATATGGGGCCTAGGGTAAATTATGGACGGATCTTCATGAAATTTAACAATGTCATTTCTAGTCCTAAAAAACTGTGACGTATCAAATTTTGTTATGATAGGGTTATTTATTTCAGTTTTAGGCGTACTTAACTGTTTTTTGGAGGTACGGTTAATATGGGGCCTAGGGTAAATTATGGACCGATCTTAACCAAATTTCCAGTCGATTAAAACGAAAATTTGCAAAATGTCATATCCTTCCGTGAATTTTTCCACCATTTATGTTAGTTTTTGCAACAAAATTATCATTTTTTTAAGGTGGTGGTTCTACATTTTGATTCATATCTCTGATCCTACTGAACAGGTTTTGCTGGATTTCAATCCTAAACTGCTTAGGATAACTAACAATAACAATTTGACACCAAGTTTGCTCATTTTTTTTTTTGAGTTTTTCGAAAGTGAGCGTGTTTTCAACAGACGGACATGGCTAAATCGACTTAGAATTACTCAAGCAGCCAGAATATATATACTTTATGGGGTCTGAGATGAATAATAAAAAAGTTCCACACGGAATGACAAACTTAGTATACCCTCTTCACAACTAATTGTGGTGGAGGGTATAAAAAGGGTAAAAAAGGGTATTTTAAAGTAAAATAGGATCAAGTTTATTAGTATGTATTAATTAAACACATTAGACCAAAAAAAAAAAAATTGTTATAAATCAATGTTAAAACTAAGAAACAATTCACAGATACGTACACTCCAATATTAGTCATATTATCAAAAAAAAGAAGTTACTTACAATTTTTCAAAACTTTGTGAAAATGATACAAAGGGATAAATTAATAAAAGGGTAACAAAATGTGTCATTGGCATGAAAAAGGGTCAAAAGTGATTGGGCAATGCTGCACACAGCAGACTTTGTGACAAACACTTTTGTAAGCTCTTTAAAAAGTAAGTTAAAATTTAGAGATTTTTTATTACCTTTATTATTTAAGATTACGCTTTATAACTGTTTAAATATTATTTTGAAATAAAAGAAAATACATGTTTGTAATTTTTTTTTTCTTTTCTTAAGCTACGGTCAGACTTATCAAATATTTGCCGAAAAAAACGGGACCAACAACCAAACAAAAAAATCATTTCGCATAATATCAATAATTATTTTGATTAAAATACCACATCTTACAAAAAACGGTTTTTTGCTACGTATTATTTTGTAATATTAAGACCATTTTAAATCACACTAACTATTAACAAAAGTAGGGGTTACGCTTATTTGATCAAATATTTAATAAGTGTGACCGTAGCTTTCGTCTACAGTACAATAACCTGCTTATTATAGTTATTCAGTGTTTAACGAATCGTTAAAAGTTGTTTCAATTAAATCATCTGATTTCTGCATGCAACAAATAGTGTTGAGCTTTAACTTAGTGTAGAGGAAATTAGATTAAAGCCTTAAACTTTTGCTTTAAATTTATTAAAAATTTAACTGGAACAGTGCTAAAATTGAGTATAAGTTTCAAGGTTTTAGAAACTAAATCTAAAAAAATGCATTCAAAGCTTTTCTGATAGCCAAAACTTCTTCTTAAAAATTATATTATGAGTTGCAGTCGATAAATGATTTTCGGTGGCTATCAAACATCGACCATCGAATGTTAATTTTGTATCATGAGTTGACAGTACTGCCGAAAATTTCGTTGTACGTCGAATTTTTTAGAGAAAAAGAAATTTTTTACGAAAAACGATGCAATTAAATTTAAAAAACTTGTTGACAAAAAAAGCGCATTTTTAATTATTTTGGTTAATTTTATGCAAATCTAAGATCGTGAACAGCTATTGGAATGTCTCGTTTTCCTAACGGAACAAAATTCTTTTAAGGCAAGAAGGATTTGCATTTGAGTTCAGTCTGTAAAAAAGTAGGATGAAACCGCACAGAACCTTAATTGATTGGAACCAACCATAATTCCGTGAACATGTTTAACTTTAAATTTATTTTTAAAATTTGTCAACAAAGTTTTTTATTTAAAGTGCCAGCTGCTAGATATGTAGTACTACTGTGAATAGACTTAGTCACAATAGTTCTTTTTTATCGAGTGTGCTCCATAATACCAAATGAAAATTCGTTCAAACAGCTAATTCGACTGCTGTCGAAAATCGAATTTAGTTCTTTATAAGCTTAGAGCTTAAAAAGATCCCTTTAACTTAAAGTTAAATAGTTTTACCCCCATATTCATAAAAAACATTTCAGGTTTATGAAACGAATTTTCTATGAAAATTTGTTCAATAAACCTTTTATAAATCAAAATTTTTTTTTTTTTTGAATATGTGGGTAAGATTGAAGCTTATTATTTTTAATTGCTCTAAAATTAAGTTTTGAGCTTTTTAGGAATTAAGTCTGAAAATCTTTTGCTTACAGGGCTGCCAGACTTGGGGCTTTATCCCCAAAGTTGCGGATTTAATGCAAGCAAAAAGGACAAAGAAAGTCATTTGGGGATTGGGGATTTTTTTTTTGGGGATTTAATAAAAGTAATCGGGGATTTTTTTGGGGTTTTTCACATTTTTTATATATTTTCTCTTCTTTTTTTATTTACGCTTATTTTTCTTTGTTTCGTTAATAAAATATGAAAAAAAGTAGCAAAACTTTTATTTTACTCTTATCAACAACTTATACGGTGTAAAGGGTACTAATTAAGATTAATATTTTTGTTAATTGTGTAAAAGGTACTTAATAAACTTATGTTATTATTCTTGAATGAGTGTTTTAAAAAAGTAAAATTTAAAAAAAAAAAATCTAAAACCGTTGAAAACACATAAATAAAATGTTTGATTTTTTAAAGACAATTTTCAAGCAAATATGTCTTCCCCAAAAATAAGTAAATATGATAAATAAAAAACATGCCGAAACCAGTCGCCACAAACGAAATAAAATAAGGTTTTTTACTAAAATTTTTTGTGTGGGGATTTTTGGGTATTTCTTATTTAAATTGTTCTTACTATTTTGATTTTTAGTTGAACTGTTAATTTTTAAATTTTGATATTCTTTAATTAGACTCGAGTTCATCAAATTTAATTTTCATTAAATTATTTTCACTGAGGGAAGGAATTTTACAATTTGGAATTTTTATTAAAATTTATTGATAATTTTTCTTGGCTGAGCTGGGATTTGAACCCGGGTTGATCTTTACATGTTTCAAGAAACACCACTTTCTATCGTCAGAAGATCTTTGTGTTCTACCCACTGCGGTGCCCGTTAGCCAACAGTCAAACATCAATCTTTAACCAGTAGTACTGGTGGTTCGAAATTTGCTGTTATTATCACTTTAATTTCAAATTACATGTTGCCTCCTTTTTCCTCTGTTTTTTTCGTATTCTTTCTGTCAAGACTTGAAAACCTGAATACATTTGTTTATTATGTTTTTTTTGTCCACTTTCGTCGACATTTTTATTTGTACAAATTAAAGTACAAATGTAAACATTAGAGCTTGTGCCATAGCTTTTTCTAAGAACAATTTTGATTTTTAGTTGAACTGTTAATTTTTAATTTTTGATATTCTTTAATTAGGCTCGAGTTCATCAAATTTAATTTTCATTAAATTATTTTCACTGAGGGAAGGAATCTTACTATTAAAAAAAAAAAAAAATAAATTTGGTCAGAAAAAAAATCAATAAAAAACTATTAACTTTTTAAGGTTTTTTTTTGTAATTTGGGGATTTTTTTTTTTAATTTTTTTTCAAAAATCCATGCTAAAACTGTTTATTCTGATTTATATCAAACTTCTTATAAATAATTCAGGCTTTGAAACTTTTTTTTTTTAATAAAAGTTAAATGTGTTTAGATTTAAGCTTTTAATTAATATAAAACTTTCATATCAATATAGCTTAACGATATTTATAGCATATACGAATGCTTTTATACATATTTAAAAAAAAAGCTTTTAGATTTCATATGATAAAAATTCCCATTTAATATTCTTACAATAATTATGCCAACTCGCTCCAAAAATGTTTAAAAAAGTTAAATATTTTATTACCTATAATTTACCTTGAACTTATAATCATTTAAGAAATAAACTATACTAAAGTTCTTTTGTATTCTTTTTGCTGGCTGTCAATTTTTGCCTGAACTCTAGAAGTATTTGGGCAGGAGGAGGTGTCAAATGTTTACCAAGCCACATAAAAGGGATAAAAAAGAAAACAATAAATTGCCAACAAAGCTTATAAAACGGATTTAGCAACACAATAATACCACATCCTCATGCAATTGAAATTAACCCAGTTAAATATTTAAGACCTGCAGCGAAAAACAAAGTGAAGAATATCTAGAACATAAAACTTACAATACACTGAATTACTAAGAGATCCTTAAACAAAAATTATACAACGTGTATAAATTATGCAAGAAAATAAGAACACGTACTAATGATGAAAGAGAAACTACGTAAAAGAGAAAATGGTCTAATAATTAAGTCTCTAGTGATTTTGAGACGGAAAAAAGGACACTAATTCTGCACATTAATATTAAATTAAACTTAAAAAATTTTATTAAAACGACATCAAAAGGTTTAGAAATAAAAGTTTTTGTAGAAAAGAATAGTCGGTAAAGGGATAAAAAGCTTTCACAATAAGTAATTAATGGCCTGTTCATCGATTTCGAACAAATATTTCGTTCCCTTAGCTTACCTGTGAAACAAAAACAATTTAATGGAACGATGTTTTCAATCGGAAATAGAAAAACAGGCAGTTAAACTTCACAAAAGTTTAGTTCCAAACTCAAAAGAAAAATCAATCCATCCGTACTCAAATCTATTCGAAGCGGTATTAATAGTATCTTGAATCAAGTATAGAAAGATTGATTCTAGTACGGATTTTCAATCGCAAAATACTTAAATTATCCATATTCAATCCCGATTTCGTACTTAAAATAATCCGAAAATGAGATTGATTTAAGTAAAACTAGAACTGAATCAATCTCAAAATGCGGTTGATTCAAGAATTATAAAATTATTTTAATCCGAATTTGTACTTAAAATAGTCCGAAAAAGAGATTGAGTTAAGAAAAACTAAGATTGGATCGATCTGAAAATGCGCTTGATTCAAGTATTATGAAGTTGATTTCATCCCGAATTCGTGTTTGAAAAAATCCAAAAAAGAAATTAGAAAGAAAAAGTTATTATGATTGATTTACTTACCCATATTACACCTTACAGAATCATAAAACACCAACATCAACATCATTTTTACCCCTTTGCGGTGCACATCAATCTGGCCAGACCTTTTTTCAATGTGTATAGATAATCAAAACATGCGTAAGCCGGAGGGTTAAACACAACGAAAAGTTTAATCTTTTGTTTTACTTGATTTAAGAATTTTATACTCCTTTCAAGAAATTCCGGAATTGATTTTCGAAAGTAATCCCATTTTGGATTGTTTTGAGTACGTTTTAGGGTTATTCGTACTTGAATTTTTGAGTACGACTCGTACTTAAAGTAATAATAAAAAAACTTGATTTATCCCGAGTGTTTTTTTTTTTTTTTGTGTATCTCCTACACTTTTTCTTAACGACCCCCTGGGTCTGAATTCCAATCCTATCTATTCTTTCGCAGTTGACAGCAGCATTTGTCAATCATATTCCTTTGATCATAGACCAAGCTATGAGGCAGAATATGAACGACACACTCAATCATGACCTTACGACGATCTTCGAGTGGGGTCTTGCGAATAGGGTCGATTTTAAAGCTCGCAAGACCCAATGCTGTATCTTAACGTACAGACGTCTTGTGAAGTCAGCGTTATCTGTATCCATGGGAGATACATAGCTATTGAGGAATCAGAAACTCTTGATGTTCTGGGCATGAAAATCCAGTGTGATGTTCGTTGGATTTAAATCAGCAGTGCTCTATCACTAAATAAAACTGCAAATAAATTAGTTTGCTCTCTTTTTTACCAGCTTTAGTGATGATTGTTATTTTTTTAACCACCACTAAAAAAATTTTGTGATATTGCAAATTTGTTTACTATCACTAAACGCAGATTGAATGCGCTCAATGCAAATAGTGCAAAATTTGAACTTGCAATCAACAAAGCTGTAACTTTGTATGTGCATGGTTTTTGATTTTTTTTTTCAGAAATGCATAAGCCAAGAACATTAAACAAAATGAAAGTTTGTCAATAACGGTATAATTATTGGCTTTTATCATGAAAAAACAAGTCTTTGATTTTAAATTAAGTGCAACATTTTTAGTTGCACTCAAATGAGTGAAGAAAAAAAAAAGCAATAAACTGATGATGATTGCTTTTTTTTAAATCAAACTACTTTTTTTTCGAGTGCAAAATTTTTTAACATCACTATCACTCATGTTTTGCAAGGCTGCAAATTTTCAATTTATCACTCAACATCAACAAAATTATTGCAATATTTCTGCACTCTCGCTAACTGCAAAAGGAGTGCAATACCCCCATCTATGGTTGGAACCAACATGTTTTTCAGGTGTCGAAAGGAGCATTCAAGTATCTTGTTTCTTAAAACAGTGCAAGAACTACTTCACTCCGTCTGATCTCCCCACTATTTATACCGCCTATATCTGACCGAAAATGAAATGCAACTCCCATATTTGGGGACGTGCTTCAAGGACTACCTTGAAGCTTCTGGATCAGGTTTAAAGAAGTGCGTTGAAGCTCATCAATGACATTAGGGTATCCAGCGGTATATCGGTTGTGCGTCATTGTTCTATCGATATTACCATGGTAAGTGTTCAGCTGAAATGGGAAAATTCATCGCTGAGACGCGGGTGCATGCCCGTAGTACCCTTCTTTCCAGCAGATCACATCCGTTTGTTGTCGACTGTCCAGTGTATCGCACAACGCATTATAGAGAAAATTAATTTATCGAACGAACTAGCCGTATGTGGAATAGACTCCTGGCTACAATTTGAAAAGGTTCAAATCAAATGTCCACAGGCACTACTTCCTCTTTCCTTCTCCTCTTTACCTATTTTCCTAATACGAAAAGATTGAATTGCATTAGAAGGGGGCATCCCCTGTGTATTGGCTCAAAGTAAAAAAAATAGGATTGCTTCAAGAAAAACATTACAAAAACTGGCCCTTTTTTACAAACAAATTGCCTTTTTAATTACAAAAAGCTGAAGTTTTTACAAACAATAGTACTTTTTCACAACAAATTACAATTATTTATAAAAAGTCTTTAATAAAAAATTGCATTTTTGTAACAATTAATATTGCTTGTTTTTACAAAAAGTAGTACTGTATACATTGTCCCAAAAAACTGCACTTTTGTACAAAAAATGTTACACCTTTTTCACAAAAATGTTACACCGTTTTCACCAGAAATTTACAACTTTTGCATAAAAATTATACTCTAAAAATTAAAGTACAGTTTAGTTTAAAGTTTATGTCAAAAAGTGCAATGTTAACGCTCTAGATTTTGAGGAATATTTAAAATAAAAATCCACTGGTTGTAATGTAAGAGAATTATTTTTGGATTTTTTATTTCATTTTTTTTTTATTTTAATCGTATAAAAATACGATTAATCGGTATTAGAATCAAAAAGTGTGTACTTTTGAAGGTTTTGTAGAGCATGACGACGACGCACAGTGCGTTGTCCCATACCCAAAAAAAACCAAAAATTACTCATCACGGATTTTGATAAAATATATATAATTTTTGAATTTGGATAAAATTTGGTAGACGGATGGATAGAATATGGCCCGGGTTCAAATAAAAGGTACTTTTTAAGATATTGATATTATGATAAAGTTGGTATGTAAAAGGTAATTTTTAAGGGATAAAACGGGATAAAATTGGTACTTTTGGTATACATACCGATTGTAGCATTCATTAACACACAGTGTACTGTATGGGGGCCTAAAATGAAAAAAACTGGTACTTTTGGCACTCTTTTAAAGCTGGTACTTTTGGTATTATTTGCCTATGGTGCTTTTTCTTTGATAAATTTGGTATAGAGGTAGCATATGGCGCAGATTAAAATAAAGCGTGTTTTTTTAGAGTGCCACAACTTTGAGTTGGCATCACTGCTTTATTTGAGCAGCCATTTGACAGATGACAGTTGCTTTGTTAAGTTTGCTTTGAAATTTCATTATAAATCGACTTACACCAGAGCAACGCGTGCAAATTGTTAAAATTTTTAATCAAAATAAATTGTTCTATTCGTCAAACTCATCGTGCACTTCTTCCATTTCACGGCGTACATAATCGTCCTTCAGAGCGGCTAATTCGAAAAACAACAGATCGTTTTCGGACCACATTTACTGTTACTAATAATGTGCATCCCGTGCGATGCCGAACAGTGCGCACTGAAGAAGCTGTAGAAGCTGTATTCGTCGCCGTTCTCAGCAACTGGGGTTTACGAAAGGATCTTGGCTAAAAAGCTTTCAATATTCAACTTGTGCAGGAATTAAAGCCAAACGACCATCGTATGCGCCGCCAATACGGAGAATGGACTGAAGCACAAATTGATATTGATTTTGGTTTTCCATTCAAAATTTTATTTTCCGATGAAGCCCATTTCCGTTTGAATGGGTACGTAAATAACCGCATTGTCGCATTTGGTGTAAGGAGAATCCCATATGTCTTCAAAACGATAATGGTCCGAATGTAACTGTCAATGGAGAACGGTATAGGATAATGATTCAAAATTTTTTCGTAACTTAATTACGTGGCATTAATCTTGCTGTTATGTGGTTCCAACAGGACGGAGCCACATGCCACACAGCGGGCGCTACAATTGATTTACTCAAAGAAGAAATAATTTCACGTAATGGCCCAATTAATTGGCCACTAAGATCGTGTAATTTAACCCCATTGAATTATTTTCTTTGGGGTTATGTTAAGTCACTTGTCTTCGTCGATAAACCACAAACAATTGAACATCTGGAAATTTGGAAATCAACATTCGAAGAGTTATCAGCGAAATACGGCCGCAAATGCTGCGAAAAGTTGTTAAAAATTGGTGTTCCAGATTGCGCCTTCTACGCGCCAGCCGTGGCGGCCACATGTCAGAAATCATGTTTAAACATTAATTTCATGCAATTTTCTTTCCAATAAAAGCCGTTTCATTGATATTAAAAATATACTTCCTGGTTTTATTATGATTTAAGCTTGTGTAACTCTATAAAAAACACCCTTTATGAGCTACTGTTTAAGAGGTAAAAACGAGAAAGACAAATAAGTATTTTTGGTACATTTTTTCTTTTTAAAAAAATTGGTATAGAGATTGCATATGGTCGAATATACATATATAATACGAAATATGCGAAATTGGCTCATTATTTCACCTGGCCCCTAAACAAATGTAATTCCGAATTTAATATTTTGGTACGATTTTAAATACTTAGGTATTTTTGGTACTTTTACTTGTTTATCTTCAACTAGCAGTATCAAGATTAAAAAAAATTTAGATTTTGGAGATATTTCCAAGCAAATGCAAATATTAAAACAAGAAAAAGTGCTATATTCGGCTCTGCTAAATCTTATATTCCCTTCACCACAATATTGAAAACCCAATTGTTCCCTATATTAAAAAGTCCTGTTTGGCAAATAGTCAATACTTAATATTTTTTATATATAATAAAAAAAAAATCTGAGTTAAAGCTGGTCGTCTTATCTTTGGTTAAAAATTAGAGGGAGTTGTGCCCTTTTGCTCATATCTAAGCTATCTGTCGACCGATCTGTATGAATTTCATTAGCAAATTATGCTGGACTATACGCGATATAAATATATAATAACCTAGTCCACATCTTATTTGTGGTCTTTGGATAACACATTGCAACATACACACGGACAGGCAAGCCGACGTTCGGACGGTTGGACATCGTTTAATCCACTTTGCTGCTCATAAGAATCCAAAAAAAAAGGGTGTTAGATCAACATTGTGAAAATTACGATCTGATTGACAAATTTATTAAAACGAACTTATACACGCAGAGAAAAAACATGATTAAAGAGTGATCACTACGGCCATTATTGTTCATATTCGCCTAATATGTTTGCCCTACTAAGTTTATTATAGTTCTAATATAAATTGAAAAAATATTTTTTGTCCTTAACATTCTTAAAATGACAAAATAATATTACATGGTTTTACACTTAAAAAGTTACTCTGATCTATCTAAACATATTAAATTATGTGAAATGTTTGCTACTATAATATATATATTCTCAACAATACAATCAAAATTATAATATAGGTTGTTCACAAAAGGTATGGTTAATACCATAATTTTTGTTTGCTTTAACAAGCAGTCTGTGCTTATTAGGAATATAAAATTTTCTACCGCGAGCATCAGTTAATCGAGAAACATGAATAATTCCAAAATTATTAAGAAATTTTTCGGGGAGAAAGTCATGCTGCCTTGCAAAACTTACGAAATAAAAATTGCTATATGTTTATGGAAACAGGTATGTATATACAGTACTTTTCGCTTATAGTCCACTACTATAGTTGCACAACTTTTGTGGACTATAAGCGAATTTGGACTATAACCGATTTTTTTTTTATAAGCCATTTTATGGATAATAAGTGAAACCTAGTATAATCCACATTTTGGACTATATAAATATTATTTTCTTCAATAAATCCACTCTTTTTGAACCAAAGAAAAGTTTATTTAAAACATAACCAAATATTGATTTATTTTAAATAAATAGTTTAAACAAAAATCTTTTTAATTAATTAATTCAAATGCTTTAAAAGATTTCAATAAAAACAAATGCGTATGAGATTCATTTTAATTCTTTGGATGACGAAATCAAACACAATATAAATATCAATTTCATAGGATATTTACATGGGGTCTCCACCTGACAGTTTTTTGTTATACCAAACGTCAAAGTCTATATAAAAAACTCTTTTATTTTTATTAGCGTTTTTTTATGAAGTTGGACGTTTATTTAACAAAAAATTGTCAGACGAAGACACCATGTCATGAAATATAAATTGCGAAATTTGGCATTTATAATACAGTAGACGCTCAGAATTAACCTGATGTTGTTAGAGTTTAAAACTCAGTTTTTTTGGTGTTTGTATTACACATACTAAATAAAGTCAAATGAACTAAATTGCTATTTTTATATTTCGTTAAGTTTTTTATAGTTTTTATGTTAAATAAACTAAAATTAAAAAAAAGTATAGTTTTGTATATCTTTATGGTCAAATTTATCTAAGTTTTTGTAAAAAAAAACCGTCCAGAAATTCGAATAATTCGGAAACTCGAATCACCCTAAAAACAAAGTGGATCGAATTTCCGAGCGTGTGCTGTAATTGCCAGAAAGGTAAATTAAAACATGTTGCCAGTTGATTAAAAATATATAAAAAACAGAGTGGACTATAAGCGAACATTTTTGCATGAAGAATTATATACGCATGCTAAGAAAATGTGGCTTTTAAACGAAAATGGACTACAAGCGAAATGAACCTTAGAACAAATAATTTGTATGAAATTCGAAAAAATCTGCATGTGAATATGACAGTTTTGGCTTATATCCGTTTTTGGCCTTTAAGCGGAATGGACTATAAGCGAAAAGTACTGTAATTATAATCCAATATAAAAAAAACCTGCAACATTGAAACCGGCATAGATATTCTTTCAATTGCTGTTCAAGAGTATATTAAAAAAGTGGATTTTACATTAGAAATAATAGTAAGTTTGTGTTTAACTTTGTTTTAACAAGTGTTAAATGTATGTCAATTTTATTTTTTAATATATGCTATATTTTATTTATTAATATGTATTCATATGTTGTACTGTGTATGTACTTTCATTATATATGTACATATGTATCATAGCTGCGTATTACGAATATTTTTATAACAAACATTTGTTAAAACTAAATAAATATAAATTTTATCAGAATATGAAGAATAAAAATTAACAAAAATCATCTGATATCGTTAATCACATAACTGAAATCCGATTTTGTTAATTTGAAATTAAATATTTCAAATTTTGTTTTATTTGCTTGTTGGCCAAGTTTAATCATATTTCAATTCCATGAATTTAAATAAATTTACGATAAATTTAATTTATTTTTATATTATTCGACTAAGATTAAGATATATGAAATTTTGTTATTTAATATACAAATTAACAAAATTTTTTGTAAAAAAGTCTACTTAAGAATATTTTAAATATTTTTCTCTGATTTTATTCAAATAAAAATATTCGATTTTTTCAATATTCATTAAAAAATTTACAAATAATTTTATTCAACACAAAAAACTTCCAAATAGTTTTATTTAAAAAAAAAAATTGTAAATACCATAATTCAACAAAAAAACTTCCAAATAATATTATTTGAAAAAAAAAAAATATAAATACTTTGATTTATCATAAAGAAAAAGAAAGTTGTAATTTTTTTTTTTTCAATATTTTAAATAAAAAGTTTTACAAATTTTTTAAAAAAATACATAATACATATTATTGTATAATAGATAATTAAACTTTTTGTGTAAATTAAAATGAGTTCGTGTGAAGAAGATTTCTCAAGCGACGACATTGAAAAAGATCCTTCTTATATACCGGAAAAACGAAATCGAAGAAGAAAAATAATAAATAAATATTTTGATATAAAAGATGTAAGTAACGAAACTGTAAAATTAAGCTACTATGTATGAGCATTAAAGGTGTTCTTATTACTTTTATCATATCTCTGCGATATTGATGTATCTTTAAAAAACTTAAAGAAATATCCGAGAATCTATGAAATTTTTTTAAAATATAACACACCAATTACATCTTCAGTACCAGTCGAGAGACTTTTTTCACCAGCAGGATTATTGAATAGCCCAAGGAGAAATTCTTTAACTGATGATCATTTTGAGCAACTATTAATTTTAAAAACAGTTCTTAAAACCAACTCCTTGTATTGTTCTTCAAGACTAGAATGTTTTGTAATTTTAACGAATTTGGTTTAAAAATAGTAAAATAAAATAATTTGTTAAAAATTTTTTGGAATAAAAAATTTAATATTTTTATTTTTCAATATCAATAATTGAAAGTAATTATAAATAAAGGTCAAATAAGAAAAAAGAACATATAATTTAAATATTTTTAAATTGTTTATAGTTTGTTTGAATAAAATCATTTAGTTTGTATTAGATTTCTTTACATTTTAATAAAATAAATATGAATATTATTCAAGTTTTTTATATTCAAATATACATATAAAATTTTATTATGTTTCAACGAATATTAATAAATTGTATATTTAACGTAAAAAGATAATTCAATTACAATTATTGTTTTTCATTTTAAATACATTACTATCGAATTTCAATTGATTCAAGAAAAATAAATTATAAAAAATTTATATCAATAAAATTTGAACATAGATTGATTTTATTTTCAGCTAAAAATATTAGCTAAAAATCCAATTTAAAAAATTTAATTTTCTATTTAATTCACATCTTACAGCTATGGTAGATATGTATGTATTTTTAATAAAAAATATATTTGATATAAAATTTTTTATTGGTTTTACTGTGAGAACACCATATAACATGTTGAAATAGACATTTTGCATGGTGTTGGGTTGGGAAATGCAAATAGAAACATGGTTTAAAAGATCGTTTGCGTTTTTCTTCGGAACATAATAATATGTTTGTGACAAAAATTAACTATAACGGTATGTCTGAACATAATTGTTACTTAAGACGTGTTTGACACAATCATAACCACAACCATTAATGATAGTTTGCGTTTGTGATTACATCAACCATGTTTTTTCTTTGCGTGTAACAAATATAGGTTTATACAATTTTATTTTAAATAACATAACAAATATAAAATGTTTACTTTTTGAAACAAGAACCGATTTTTTTTCAAAACTGGAATTTTTCTTAACTAAGGTTAATGTAACTAACTATTGCACGAAATTACAGAAGTCCGCATAAACTCCTTCTATTTTTGTCACATCGTTATATGTGAACAACGCACTGTGCGGCGTTTGTATGTATGTTGTCTTCATCTGATTTCCGTTACAAACTGACGCAGCTCTTAACACAGAAAAATAAGAACTCAGAAAATACTGTCATTTATATCGAATTGACAGTTGTTGGCAGTTGTTTTGAATACAAAATTTTCTTTATTTAATAAAAAAAAAAATTGTTTACCAAATGTTTTTGACAGTTATATAAAGGGAAACAAACATTAATAGAACATTTTATTCTGATTTCGATAAAGAATTTTATTATGACAACTGAAAGACAAGTGTATATTTAACATGTTAAAAAATAAATCTTTTTAAAATTGATTAGGGAAAACAACAAATTTCATACAGCTGACAATATTATACATACATAAGTAAATATATCCGATATGTACATAAGTATAATATAGGATATTTCAATTTAAAATTTATTCAAAAAGAAAGCAGAACCCCTTAAAAAATCATAGAAAACTGATATTTTTCATATACAATACAAAAATGTCCACTTAAACAAAATTAATAATGTCTGATTTTCGCGAAATTTTTAATGATTTCTAAGATATTAAGCATTAATGCTTGATTGTCGTAAGAAAAAAAGGAGTTAAAAGCGAGAGAAAAATCAAATGACTACACACAGAAAAAAATAAAAATACCAATGTAAAATTAACATGGAAAAATGTTGATTGAGAATTATAGTAAATTTCTGCAAAAATATGCCCTTTATTTAAATTTATCATTCTTTCATATTAATTTTAAATAAAATAACCTTAAATCACGTTTATTTAATATTATTCACTGTTAAAATGAAAAAAAAAAATATATTAAAATATAAATACATATGGATTTAATATTGAATCCATAAAAACCTCTTTTATATTAAAATCAAAAGTTTATCTTATTAAATTAACATGCATACATACTTAAGTATGTACATGTTTTTTTTTTTTCATTTTTAAAATATGTTATAAAAAGAAGACAATTCCCGTATTCTTTTAATTAAAATTATTTAGTTAAATAGTACATCAAGTTTTCAAAGTAGAATGATGACGAAAACCATATCGGGCCATTCTGCTGATGCTTCTGTTAACAAAGGAGACAAAATAGGTGAAACATGTGTTACAGGGGTAAGTGTTTTGAATTATTCTTAAATAAACGTAAATGTTGTCTCTGAAGCTTCTTCACACTGTTACATAACACTCAAACCAATTTGATTCTACATGAAATTTACGTTGTTTCAACTTGAGATAACTTTTATTCAACGTGATTCGGATTGTTATTTCAATATAAATTACATTTTGCTCTAACTTTACTGCAATGTTAAATTCACATGAATTACAGCTATTTTAAAAGAAAAAATGTTGTTCGCAAGTTATTGTAAAATCAGGTTGAATTAACATGAAAAACGTTGGAAGCAAAATCTCCACCGAAAAATTTTAAATCAGCCTTGTTTTCTACGTTTTTAACTTGATTTTTTTCTGTGTGTATAAGAAAATAAATCTCACTCTTGCTTTGTTTCGTTGCCGTAATAACAACAGCTCAATACATTAGTGCTGGGAAACTATCGATAGTACTATCGATATTATCGATAGTCTTAAAATATCGAAAATATCGATAGGAAAAATATCAATATCAATATTTTATTTTTATTATTTATTATTTATTAATAGATTAAATATGTTGTATATACAAATTTACAAAAAATTCATTTAATATATTTATCTATATTGGGCTGAACGTTTTCGTTGTAAGCCCGATTGGCATTGTAATATTGTATTTATATAATTCATTGGTATTTACAAGCTTATATTTATATTTAAAAATCAAAAATCAAATTCATTTGTTAGCAGTTTTCTATATTTTAAACATACTTGAATGTATTTGTATAAAGCAACATAATTGTGACCATTCAAAATATTAAGTACTTCGCTTATATTAAGTTGTATTTTTCCAAAGAGATTTCTCCTATATACATTAAAAATTGGACAAACTCCAACAAAATGAAAAGTATTCTCAGGTTCATCAAGGTTGCATATTGTACATGTGGTAACAGTGTTATTTCGGAAACTTCTGGCATTTAAATTGAGCAATCCACCTCTTGCTTTAATTATCAAACTAATAATATAGGGCGATAAATTTGTCGTGAGTGCTGGCACGACATCAAAACTTAGTTGCGAGTATAGATCGTGATGCTGGGAGTTGACTGCACTTCTTAAGTTATCTTCACGTTCTTTAGTTTGCAGTAATTTTAAAATGGGTTTCCAATACGTACATAAAGGTCTGTTAGAATTAGCTGGGGTAAATTGTAGATTTTGACATAGATTTAACCATTCTCTTGCCCAACACACATTTCGAGATATAATACACTCTGCTAAAATACGTGGAAGTCGTCGTTGACTTAAATTTAAAACTTTATTTATATAATTAAAGTGCAGTTTCAAAGTCGAAATATAAAGTGAGTCAAGGTTAGTTTCCAAATGTAGCATGTAATTGGGTGTTGTGGGGGGCAGGTACAACATTTTTTTAATAAAAAAATCGAAACAGCTTCTCAACAACATCGTGCTTTTCATATCCCCATATTTGAGCCGCGTATAACAAAATAGATCTACAGGCTGCGTTAAATATTTTTAGCTTATTTTTGTTCGATATTTGTGGGTTTGTTATATATTTTGACCAAGTGGAATTTATTGCCAGCTTTGATGTCGTTAATTTGTTACTTAAATGTGTTTTAAAGGACAGGTTATATGTGATGGTTATCCCAAGATATTTGTAGCTGTTCACTATTTCTATATTTTCTGTACCATATTGCCAATTCAAGTTCGCAGACATACGTGATCCTGAGCGAAATACTAATATTTTAGACTTTTCTAAATTAACTTTTAAACACCACTTAGTACAATATGAATGCAAGGCATTAATCATGTTTTGCAATTCAGTAGGTGATTCCGACAAAATAACTATATCATCCGCATAAAGCAAAAGTTTAATATTATTGTCTGCAACGTTAACACCGCCTGGCAACACATCAATAAGGTCATTAATATATAATGAAAACAATAGTGGGCTTAAAATGCAACCTTGTTTTACACCAAGTTCCACAGTAAATGAATTCGAGAGGGAATTGCCGTCCCATATTTGACTTTTAGTGTTCTCATACGATTTCTGCAATATTCTTATTATCTTAGATGACATACCAAGACATGATAATTTGTAAAACAGGCTATTTCTGGGTATCGCATCGAAAGCACACGAGAAATCGACAAAAAAAAGCATACGTTCTTTTACCATTCAATTTATTCAAGTTTACTATGCTTATCAAATTAAAAATATTATCAACGGTTGAATAATGTTTTCTAAACCCGGCTTGATACTCGCTCAATACATTGTTGCTTTCTGACCATTCTGTTATTCTATTTAGCAAAATTGTATTAAAAATTTTGCACAAAGTGTTGATCAAGGATAAACCACGATAATTCGTTGGCAAGTTTGGATCGCCTTTTTTAAAGAGTGGAACTATAATTGAATTTCTGAAGCTAGATGGTATTGTTTCTTGTAAAAATATTTTGTTGAATATTGTTAATAACTCAGTTAAGAAGCATGCGGGGGCATATGTGTAGAACTCATAGCTAACACCATCTTGTCCTGGAGCTTTGTTTTGTTTGTCAATATCAATATTATTTTTTTAAATACAGCTATGAAGACATGTAACAGCAGCTATACACACACAGTTTTTTGCTGCAAGTTTTTACTTGCCATTATGAATGCGCGCTGAATTACAGCAATGAATACAAGCAATAAGAATGGCAGGTGGTATGGATTGCTTAGTTGTGATTTTTTACTGCTAATTAAATGCCTTAATATTGAAATTTGTATATGTTTACATAGGGACTGGAATGTAAAATATTTTTGTTATGTAAAAAAAAGCAAATGCAATTGCGAGCATGGGACCAAGCAATGAACGACCATTAGAGGATAAGTCCGCTAGATTGATTACCTTTTGGGTTGAGAATCAAAACGAATTTAGAAAACTATCTTAAGTTGCAAAAAAATATCTTATAGTCCCTGCTACTTCGGTTCCTTCAGGAAGGTGCTTATCAGCAGCACAATTTTTCAAAAACTGTCATCTAAAATAACGTGTGTACATACTAGGGTATTCATTTAACCGGGCTTTTGCTTTAATCGGTTAATCCCTCGATTAATTAACCGAGGTTTTGGTTTAATCGGTTTATAATCGGTTAATTTTGTTATTGATCGGTTAACCGATTAATAAAGTTTTGTTATAAATTAAGTAATTTCAATAAATAAAAATGAAAAAATTATTTATTATTTGGAATTAATTAGTAAAATAAACCATAACAAAACAAACAAAACAATTCTTGAACTTAAATGAGCAAAAAAGGAATTCATAAATATGTAATACAGGAGGAGGTCCATAACAAAACGCAATAATTACATTTTTTAAGTTTTTTGATTGAATCCTATTCTACACATTGAAATCTATATTACCTTTATTATAAAGTATTCCAAAACTCAATAACTACACTGCAATTCAATATCAAATATAATGGTTCTGAGCAAAATGCAATAATTACTCATCTTTGTAATAAATCGCTACAAGAAATTTAAAAAAAGTCAACTTTATAAATAAATTATGCTGGGGTGGTAGCTCTTAGATAATTGTAAAACGTAAGGAATTTTTGTTTAGTTAATACATACCTTTCGCTTTTGTTATGTTAATTGAGGAGGTCCATAACAAAACGCAATAATTACATTAATAAATATTATGATTCGGACCAAAACGCAATAATTCCAAATTTGCTATCTAAATAACTTTAAAACAAACTGTCAGATAAAATAATAAATTTGTGATTAATATTATTTTTTGTAGACAATAATACAAATAATACAAAATTAGTTTTTTAAAAAAAATATGTGCTACTTACTTAAATTACATTTTGTCGTTTATCCAAATGGACCTCCTCATATTTTATAATTTATATTTATTATGTATTTAATAAGAAATAAACTGTGAGATCATTTTATTAATAAATTTTTCAAAAGTTTAAGGAGATCTTATAAATTATCTTTTATAAAAATAATTTGGCTTTAATGTTTAGGATTTAAGCGATTCTTTTCTTTAGTTTCGATAAAACTCGACTTGGAAAAAATTCTTTCACTTATCGCAGATGTTGGAAATCTCGAAAGCAATCCATAATACAGATTATCTAATTTCTCAGTTCTTTTTCTGTATTTCCTGATTTTGTACTGTATTTAAAGAATGTATAGCTAGAAGAAAAAAATATTTTTCTAAACACATACCTTTTGTATATGAGACAAAACAAATAATTAAAAACACAAAAAATATGTGATAATACTACAAAAAATTTAAAATTTTGTTACTTCGGTTAATCGACTGAAATTAACCGGTTTAATCGTTAATCGAAAAAAGCCAATTTTAAATTAACCGATCAGTTAATCGGGCAGTAATTAATCGGTTAACCGATTAACGGTTAACCGAATGAATACCCTAGTACATACATACGTCTCATACGTTCAATAAAGTTATAAAAAAAACGAACTGAAGCCTGATAAAAAACTAATTAAAGATTTCCTGCACGAGTACTAACATTCAGTCGATAGTAATATCGATAGTGAAATCTCAACTATTGATAAATATCGATAGTATCCCAACACTACAATGCATAAAGGTAAGAACGCTTTCACAATCGGCAGGTCTCTTGCGCAACTCTTGGTTTGTAGACGTCAGCGGTAAGGTCGTGGTAAGGAAAAAGAAGTTTTGTACAGACTTTGTTGTACTCGGGAAGTTACTTGCGCAACTAACTTGCCGAGTCTGAAAGGAGTCTAAGTATATGTTTGCAGCGCAAAAAACTAATTTTTAAAAATAAATTTAGAAATGTATGCGGTACAAAACAATAATTTTCACTTCCAATAAAATACTATTTACTTCTTAGTTCTTTCGTGAACGTTCACAAAAATTTACATTTTTCTTCAAAACCTAAGCCGGAAGCAGTGGTGAAAATACCAAAAGAATTCTATCGGGTATATTTTCAGAAATCTTCATGTTAACCTTCATATGTATGCTTGTCATTCCGTTTGTAATTTCTACCATATTGAGCTTAGACCCTATAAACTGTATCTATTCTGAGTCCCTATAAATAGCGAAGCTGGTTTAACGATGTCCGTCTGTGCTCCTGTCCGTGTATATGTTGTAACTGGTTTTCCGAAGGCCTTAAAAACGATAGGGACAAGGTTGTTATATATTTATGCCACATGTACTCCGTTAAAGTTTGGTATTGAAATTCAGTAAGATCGGTCTACAAACGGCTGAGATATAAGCAAAAAACTTAGGTACAAAAATCTTGGTTATCAATAGACAACAACAGACAAAATATTGAGCCCTGACCGCGAAAATAACGTAAGCGACATCATTTTAAATTTTCGTTTTTTTTTTTTTAATAAATGACTTTATTGGCAACTCTTGCATCATCTCCTAAAATGGCATGGTCACATAAGGTACCGTTACGATTTTAAAGTAAGAATAATTTTATCGTTAGCGACAAATTTCATTCAAAATTTATATAAAATAAAATAAAAAACTCTGCAGTAAAATTTGATGTTTGGCGCTAACGTTATTTTCGCGGTTAGGGCTCGATATGTTCAGGATTGTAGAAGGGGGCGTGGTACAAAATAGATTTATTTATATCTAACAAACGGTAAGAGAAAAATTATCCAAATTTGGTACGCATAGCTATCAATACACAACCCCTCTTAAAATATGGGCAGGATTAGAGAAGTGGGCGTATTACCTCCCATACAAAGGTGTTAAAGGTATCTGTATATCTGGAAAACAGCAAGAACCAAACTTTCCAAATTAGGTACAAACATCACACAATATCCGAAAACATGTGTTATAGTTCAGTTCTACTTAAGATTTTCTTTAAGTGCTAGTTTAGTTATAGTTCAATTCTGAACATGAACTTCTACTTCAGTTGAGCTACTGTTATAGTTCAGTTCTAGTTCAGTTCTCACTCAGGTTTAGTTCAGTTCTCGTTGAAAAAGTTTAGACAGCTTAACTTAAAATTAATTTGACAAATAGAATCTGGGAATTTATTTCTCATGGAGAGTAACATTATTTATATAAATTTTCATATTATTCGAATGTGTATTCTTGGTCAAATTACAATCCTCAAAAGCTTTTATACTTTAATAGGCTTATTCCTTGAATATTTTCCAGGAAAATTTTCTATGCACTATCAGAATTTTTCGTTTGTATATTTCTGTTACGAGGCTTACTTAAGCTATCCTTTGGCTAGCAAAGAAGTAAAAAAACAAAAAATTTATGTACAACCTTTCGCTTTTAGAGTTGGTTTGACAGCGACAGATTACATTTAAAGAATACAAATTAAAAGAAACGTTTTTTTTTTTTTTTTTTGCTACAACAAATACAGAAGTGGAAGAAATGGCAGTTTTTCACTTTAACTGCAGTTTCTTAAACGCTGGTTTAGGACATTTCTTTATCTAATAATTAGTTAAACTTACTATAAAAGGAAAGTTATCACACAATAAATAAAATGTGCAAAAAAATGTCCGCAACAAAAAATGGACTTCAACTTTGTGTGAAAATGAAAGCACAACAATTACTACAACAATAAACAACAATGGCAACAGCACCCAGCAATTAAAACACAGGGAATGTCAACTGTCAAGCGAAGGTTAAAAATACAACAAAAACAATAAAAAAAAATATACACAAACGAACTGTAACAACAAAAACACGAAAAGACAAGACAGGGTAAATAAACAAGCCACTGCAACAAGAATACGTAGTTGTCGAAAAAAAATTTTTTTTAATTTTGTATTTTTGTTTTTCATTCAAATTTGGGTCATTTGTAGCAAACAACAATAACAACAACAAAAAAAAAATAGAAATTATTAAAACACAAACTTAACAACTTCAAATTTGAGTCAAGAAAAAGAAAAGAAAACAAAAGATACTAAATTTAAGTACGAACAGTTAATTACCATAAAATTGACTTGTTTTCTTTTTGTTGTTTTAAATAACCAAACAAAATTAAAGACTTAGAAAGAAATCAAAACAAAAAAAATCTTTGAATGAATTCTTGGTAGAAATATAATATATATTAAATATATTAAATATTAAATGTGGAGATAGTAATACGTCTCTTACAAATATATTTGTAACTCATTCCTTGATAATGATATCCGAAGGATATCGAAATATTGGAACAAATAATTTAATAAATAATATACATATATTTTTTACAAATAATTGGCCTCGAGCTCGAAAAAACTTTGTATCACAAATAATATTCTAACTTATATTCTAACTTAATCGAGCAACAGTGCCTTAAGCTGAAGGTCCACACCATGCGTTTATGCGTCTGTCCTTTTTATGCATTTGACAAAAAAGTTGAATCAGTGTAATTGCATATGACAAGTTACACACCAAAATGCATAGAATGCATAGACGTATGAACGCATCAAAGTAGGTTTACTTTCTACTTTTGTATCCGTCGCATGTGTGGTGAATAAAAGTCAGCTGTTATTGATGGCCATGGATGACAAATAATATTTTATTTTCAATGTTATCGATAAATATGTTTGTGTGGTGGATTACTTTTTACTATTTTTTTGCATTAAAAAAGGTTTTTAATAAAAGAAAATGTTTTCGTAATAAAGATTGCATAAACTTAAAAGAAGAAAAAACATTAAAATGAATTTTTAGCACAATTTTACCACGAACAAAATTTGCCATTCTAGTTATCGATTACTTTTATGTTCTGAGTGTCATCTTTGTTGTGTTAATTTTTTTTTTAACAAATGCCATAAACTGGAAAGTTATTGATACCGTGGAAAATCACGAATATTTGTATAATAAAAGCTTTCTCCTCTTTGAATTCTTTTAAAGAAATTCTATTTAAATATCAATAACACTCTCCATTTTTGCCAAAATGGTTTTTATTTAATAAAAATGTTCTCACAACAGCTGATAAAAAAAAAACAATATGGTGCATAAAACGCATTGCATGTAACTTGCATTTAGAAACGCATCAAATGCACAAAAAGTATCATACGCATCTACGCATGAACGCATGGTGTGGACCTTCAGCTTTAGTCATTCAGCCCGTTGAAGTGCGTCCGCAACCCTCCGACTGACAGACTTGCTCACTACCAACTAGCCCATCAGGGCAGCCGAAGAATTATTTTTTTTTTTTATATTTTAACTTAAAAAAAATCCTAGTATGTAAAAAAAAAAATGCTGCATACATAAAAAGTACACGAACTAATGGACCATTTCTTAAAATAAAATAAAACACTTCAAACGTAGGAATCGTTGACATTAACTTTTCCAAACCAATTTAATTCGAATTTTGTCCGCGAATAAGTTGTAGGTGGTACATTCGGAAGGTCTAACTATTGATTTCTCTTTCCAGCATTGCTACCGGTATCTAGCGAATTACGCGAGTATTGGTATTAGTGATATCATACGATCTAGGCGGCCAGTTAATAGTCCAAACCCGAAATTACCTGCTCATAAAAATTAATAACCAATAAAACCATCTTGTCAGAATCAAATGCTGTCGGCATCATGGGTTCTCATTTAAGGCAACAAAATATGCGTGTTCATTGTTCTGTATTGCTCGCCTGTCTGTCTATCTCCGTTACAGCTGCATTATTCTCCTCAGTACGAACTGGATGTGGACTTTTCGGTCGCGTGTCATCCAGTAACGTACACTGAGACTCAAATTTGTGGATTTTAGTGGCAAGAGTGTTCATATCTGTATATATCTGTGCCAATTTGACAAAATAGCTTAAGTTGAGAAAGTTTTAAAATAATTTGTCAAATAATAAAATAAACCAAAATTAAAGAAAAATTTTGTTTATAATACAAAATTTTAAAAACGTAAACAAAAATTAATTAAAATTTTAATAAAAATTCATATGTTTAACCATGGTAGAATAAGTACAAGGTATAGTCATTAGAAATTTTGTTCTCAATTTCAAAACACACATAAGGTCAAACAAAAGAAAAAAATATGGAAAAAAATTAAAACAAGCGTCAAAAATCCAATCAACTATTTTGACATTACATGGGTAAATAATGAAAACTCTCCCTAATGAACATACCTGGTACTTATTATATTATGTGTTTTGTCAAAATGCCACAGATATGTATGTATTTTGATCGTAGTTAGGGTTGCCAGACGGCCTGGAATGGCCTAGATTGTCCAGTTTTTTGCGTCTTGTCCAGGTTCCAGCTAAATGCAATTTGTCCAGTAAAAAAATCTTTTTTAATTTTGAAAAATTACTTTTTTTATTATTTATATTTATTATTGCTTGGAAGAAAATCATATATGTATTAAGAAAAAATTGTAAGGAAAGTTAATTAATGAGATAGCAGTTTTTCAAAAATGCGATATAAATAACGTACAAAACTTATATATAAATTGATCTCGTTTGTTAGTCATGCCAACTAGCAATACTTTTTGTGCACGGACTGAAGGTATTTCTGATAATCTTTATGCAGAAGAATCCATTCATATGACCGAATAAGGGTTACAATTTTAATAAGACTAAATTTTGATGAAAGTTGCAAAATGTTTCAAACATTTTTGTTTACAACTAAATTAATAGAGATATTTAATTCTTCAAATAACAATACAAAAAAATATATATGTGGCTCAACAAAAAGTTATCAGCCATGTTCGGGAAATCGAATTCGAGTGAAATCAAAATCGAACAACCTTTAAAAACGATCCAGTGTTTAAAGTTCATTAAATAATTTTGTTTTATATACTTCATACTATGAATACAGCTTATATTCATTAGAACTTATCTTAAAATAATAAACGACGGTAATTTAAACAAAAATTTAACTGGAAATCTCCATTGATTTTAATTTCACTCGATCCATAACATGGCTGTTTATGTACTTTTTTATTTGATTCAATTTAATATCTGTGGCCTTTTGACAAGACATCTTAAGTCAAATTTAAAAAGTTGAATAAAATGCTGTTATTTATACGAATTTTCCTTCAAAAAAACATTTTTGTTTACGATTTTAAAAGTTTGTATTATAAACGAAATTTTTCTTTAATTTCGGTTTATTTTATTATTTGATAAAAATGATTTTTTCACCGGGGCTTGTTATGGCGACATTAATTTTTTTTATTTATTTAAGTTTTTTTAAGTCAACTTTAAAAATTACTTTCTGAATAAAAATTATTTTTCGATATTTAATATTTATTGATTAAACAATAAAAGTTATTTTCTGAATAATAATAATTTGTATTACTTTTAGCTTAACCCTTGAATTACTCGCTGGGTCTGGCCAGGCCAATTTTTTTTTTCTTTCAATATTTTTTGAAAAGAAGAAAAATTAAAAAAAAAACGTGAATTCCATAAATTATATGGGCTAAATCGGATGAAACTAATTTGGAATCGATTAAAGCCAATTCGAGAGGTCAGATTAAATTTTTATGAAATTACACTCTTGGTCTAGCCAAATTTGTCTTTTGCTTGCATAACTTTTCATATAGAACAAAATATTTAAAAAAAAACAGGTACATATGTGAATTCTATAAATGATATGTTCTGAATCGAATGAATCTAGTTTGGCATCGAATCAAATAATTACTGTCCATTATGCCCTAAGTGCAATTTATCTACAAAATGTATCTACAATCGCTCCAGTCAGCAACGACCCGAACGACGGCGAAGCGTCAACTCTGGTACATCTGTTAATCGGCGAAAACCTTCTAACCAGGGATGATAAATGAGAAAACCAATATAGTACCAACGAACTTTTAAATATTTTTTATATTTTTTTTTTTATTTTTTTTTTAACAAAAATTTAATACGACAAAAACAAAAGGTACTTAAAATTCTTTCCCTGCTAGCATTTAGTATCTTAATCTAATCATTTATTTTTCATTCATAAATGGTACTCTCGTTGTGAGAAAATAGTACCCTACCGATTAATCACCTGAAAGAATCATTTGTGATACAGTTTTTGATTCCTTTTTGATTATTTTAATGTTAGTTTTTATAATCATTATTGAATCGTTTTCGTCTCATTTTTCAATTGTAAATTATATAGTTTTTGATTATATTTCCTAGCTTTTATTAATTGTCATGTTTTTTAATTGTTCTCCTATAAAATCAGCACCATTATGGCTTTATTTTACACCAAACAAAAGTTGTCGGTTTTTCGCAAAAAAAAAGAGAAGAAACAATTTGCACTTACATTTATGCTCAAAAATTGTCAATAATTTTTGGGCTTCTTTTTTAGCCAAGCTTCTTATTTGTTTGGCTGACACGAAAGTTTCTATTTTTATTTTTTTTTATTTCAAAAATTCAAAATATTTAAAAATCATTTTTTTAACATATCAATGAACCATATATGAATCCTTTTTCAATCGCTCAAGTGATAAATCAGTTTTTAATTATCAAAACTGATCTAAAAAGACTCATTTAGGTAATTTTTACAAAAAAATAATCACCCAAATGCTAGCTAGGTTTGTACGTGTAAAGTATAGATAGCAAAAAATACATAATCATTAATTATACATAATAATGGGGTGGGTAAAATTTTTTCGCGTCAAAAGCACATCGCGATTCTTGTTATATAAGTCATTCTAAGAAACTTTGCCAAAGAAACCATTGGTCAAAAATGAATTTCGAGCCCCGGATTTTTCAAAATGGTTAGTTTTCCAAAATATTCAAGAATAGAGGCAAACCAATTGTATTTGGTCTAGCCAGACCTGTATCATGCGGCTTACCTGCGCTGTCAAGCAAACGTTTTGGCAGTCTTGGGAGAAAGACTACGTCCGCAGTCTACAAGCCAAAACCAAGTGGGCAGCAGAAGAGCCAGATCTCGCCGTTGGCAAGCTCGTCGTCGTTCACGAGGACAACATGCCGCCCATGCAGTGGCTGACCGGCCGAGTTCAGGAGGTAACGCCAGGCGCAGACGGCAGAGTGAGAGTAGCGCTAGAGAGGACTAAGAACTTTTGAAGAGGGCGATTCACAAATTGGCGCTGCATCCGTTTGATTGAAGATTGCCGGTCCTTCAATGGGGCCGGTGTTTCGCCAGATCAACATTTTAAATTTTGTTTTTATTTTATTTTTTTTTTTTTTTTTTTTTTATTGAAAATTTTATTTTTTTATGAATTAATTCTTTTATATAACTGCTATCTTAAATCTAACATCAAACAGCTTAGGAAATTATTTTCCAACTGTTATATTGTAAATTGTAAAGAACCATTTTTTAAAATTAACTTGAATTCTGAATTGTTATTGAAAGCCACCGGTAGTGTAAATAATTATTTTCGAGTGCGATTTTTTATTTTCAAAAGAAGTTAAAAACAAACCCATAAACAATTAGTAAATTTTTATTAAATATCCTTAAAAAATATTAACATTTTGGCGCTGCTTCCGAAGGAGAAATAGAGAGTAGAAAAGGAAAAAACAGTAAAGTCTTTAATTTTTGATGAAACAAAGTCTTGTCGATACATTTCAATTAGTTGAAAAGGCAAGTTTATTACTAAATTATTGATAAACAGAACATTGAAAAAAAAGCTAAACTAAAGGTTAATAAAAGTAAACGATAAAAAATACTAAAGAAAAATAGATAAAGCCATTAAAAGAATAAAAACTAAGACTTAGGTAGAACGGAACTAGAGGACACATAAATTTCAATTCAATGAAACTCTTTTTTTTCATTAAAAGGCTATTACGTACGAAATACAATGTCATTGACATGAACGCATGTAGATTGATTCGATTGGTCGATCCTGTTCAAATAGTTTTCGACCACTTTTTCACACTTACTTGACGAATGTAAGTTTTCAAATGCTCCAACTTTAGACACGATCTTTAACGTAGTCTAACGGCGTCAAATCGAATGATGTTGGTGGCCAATTGACTTCGCCAAAACGCGAAACTTCCCACGCAACAAAGACAAAAACGGTCGTGTTTTTAATTGCATTTTCGCTCAATCAGATTATTCGCATCACTTTCGATAGCAGAAGCGATATTTTCGGCAGTGCGTACATTGCGATGATACACAGGCCTGACCACATCTGCAACGCTTTAAGTTTCTTTAAATTTCTTTATAATCTTGCCAATTCCTTGCACAGTAGGCCGATTATGATGACCACAATTACCCCGTAAGGCCCAAAAAGTGGACTACCACTTTTGTAGTAAGTTTTAACTATTTTTACGCGTTCTTCGGTTGTGAAACTTACCAGAGTCGTAAATAGCAAGCCTTTCACTAAATTAATGTCACATCAGGTGACTGATATTAAACAGCTGAATTAGAGCTGAATTAGAAATGAAGTGAAACTATACTAAAACCGAACTAGAATTGAGCGAGCCGAACTAGAGTTGATTTAGAACTGAACTAGACATGAAGTAGAACTTAACTAAAACTGAACTAGAAATCAACTAAAGGTGAACTTCAATTAGAACCAGAACTAAACTAGAACTAAACTAGAACGGATTACGAGCTAAACAATTATTAAATAGCTGAGGGCTAATTCTAGCAGTCGTGTCGAATACGAGAACAATTTTATTTCTAATTCTTTCAATCGATACTGAACGAATCGAAATATTTGTTTCAGTGTTGTGAAAACTTTAAAAAATGCTTTACAACACTGAAAAAATAATTTCAAGAAAGTATTCGATCAAGACTGCCAGAATTAGCCCCCTGTACTAAAAGAGTACCAAAACTCAAATAGACTTTAGACTACCTACGATATAAACTAGAACTGAGTCCAAAATAAATTTGCACTGAAATAAAACTGTATTAGAACTGAACTGAAACTAAACTAGTACCTAACTGTGTAGAACTGGACAATAAGTTTATTAGTAGAGCAAATTTAAAACTGAAGTATGGGTGAGTTCCGACATCGAAATACATTGCAGTTATGCAGTTTTGAAACTGTTTAGATACAAAGTAAGAAACTGTGTTTTTAAACGAAAAAAATTTATGCGCAGTTTGCTTATTGTCTGCGCATCGAAGACTTTTATTATACATTTAAGCAGCGTATAAAAAACCGCAGTCAACGTAAAAAACGCTATTTCTTCCACTTCTTCATTTGGCATTGGCCAAAAAAAAAACTGTTTCTTTTACTTCTGATTCATTGAATGTAAACAGTCGCTGTCAAACCAACTTAAAAAGCGAAAAGTTATACACAAATTTTCGTTTTTTGTTCGACAGTTTTTGGTTTCGACTCAATTGACATTGTCAATGTTTAAATGATGCGGTGAGAAATGCATGACTTGCATGGCAAATGACGTTTTGGAATTCAGCCTATGTAACTAATTTAACTAAAACTTCAGTCAATCTAAGCTAAAACTGAAAAATTTCTGTCTTTTTAAAAGAATTTTCGGTTTTTTTATGTTGTGTTTTAATGAATTTAAGCAAATTGTATTTATAATGACATAAATAACAGAACAAAATAGTCCTTTGGAAACACGTTATTGCATTTTGTGTTTTAAAAAAAGGTTTAAACTTAATTTACTCTACTTTTTATTGCAAAAACACAAAAGAACGAAAACTTTTTAGAAAAATAAATTTTTATTTAAATTTGGGTCAAAAAAAAAAAATATTTTCGAATACAATAGGTAAACACTTTATTAGATTTGTGTATATTCATTATAAGCACACAAATTCACGCACACACTCATGCATACAAAAACATAAAATCCTGCATACAAAAGCTCATATACTAGTCAAATCAAAGCAGTGAATGGTGTGTGTGTGTGTGTTGTTTAAACTCAAAGAAAAAAGGATACAAACAGAAAAAAGTGCAGAGATTAAAAAGGAAAAAACAAATAAATAATTTCCCCAAAAACAAACAAAAAGAAAAAGTGCAGTAGACATTTTGTCTAATAACAAGTACTTTTCTATTTTCTATTTAGTAGCGCAGAAAAAAAGGTGGGGGACAAAAATTTTTGGGTCAATTTGGGTTAAAGATTGGTGTATATTGTCCTTAGAAAAAAAAAAAACTTATTTCTAAACAAAGCCCATTATTATGTAGCTGATAACAGTCTGTTTGGATGAAATCAAGGACATGTGTTTAAATAATCGCAGTGAATAGGAAAAAGGAAATCTGTACAAATAAAATGCCACTTTATATAAAATACAATAGTAAAATACTTTAGAAAAAAAGTATTTAAAACGATAAAAAAAAAAAATAATCGTTTAAAATTATTGTTAGTAAACTTAAACTGTCATTAACACACATTAATGCCTAATAAATCACTGATGGTTTAAACGCTGGTTTAGTTGAACTAAACTTGAATTTATATGTAGTTTAAACTCATCAACAATAAATCAATGTCCCATGTATTACATGTTGTTAAAAAAATAACATGTGGCAGCACTACGACAAATGTTGGCAAATTCATATGATTTGTACTGGTAGTTTAAACGCCCAATTTCATGCGTTTAAAGATGGTTTATATGTTTAATGATTTATAGATTTGTTGGTTTTAACACATTTTAAACCAAAAAGAGAGTTTAACTTGCTCTGATTTTTTAGCCCTAAAAGAACTTTGTAACTTTTGACCTTTAATTTTTGTAATGGGCAGAAAATATTTGATGTATTGAATCGATTACCATAAAAATTTTATTAACATCAAGTTTATAAAGAAAATATTAAGGAATTGTATTAGATAATTTAATAATTTTCGTTTGTTCTACAATAAAAAATGTTATAGCAACAGGAACAACCATAAAAAGCTTTTAAAAAGTGAGGAGCGTTGCTAAAATTTTTTTCGTTTGCCCATTCCTTATGAGTGAGGAAATGCAAATTGCCAATTCATTTATGACTCTGAAGAAGAGTTACATATGTTTTTAAACTAATGTTAAAAAACTAATATCGAGATATGCAAACTTTCCGGCACTCCTTCAGTCAAAGTAGGCTGTATACTGTGATCGGATTTGGTAATACCATGTTTTGAAGTCAAAGATACAATATTGCGTCAATATGTTTTTCTTTTAAATCCAAAAAAAAAAATATTTGGTGGCCGAAATATACCTCCGTACTATGGTACACAATGTATTGGAAATGGTTAGTTGTTAATCAACATATGAGCATTGGTTGGTTGGTTAACGTAGTAGCACGCCCAAAACTAGGCGTACTGCAAGTAGAGTCGAAATTGACTTCGTTTTGACACCACACAACTCGTCAAGAGTAGTAACCCCGAATCGAGCGTGACCCAGAGCAATACTTAGATGGCTAGAGCCATCTAAGTATTGCTCTGCATCTAGAGCCTGTTACGTTGAGATATTTCACCAAATTGCCGAGTTTTACTCTCTCAGATGTCCTTGTAGAAGGTTGTTCCCAAATAATCCATGTCGTATTGAATTAAACACTGGACAATCACAAAGGAGATGAAGGGAGACCGAGTCTCATAGCGTGCTTACCGATCGTCCAGTAACCAGTAAGTACGTATACCAGTCTCGAAATGTCCCTGCGACTAAAGTAGAGAAGTCGCTCAGAGCGACCTATGTCGTATGTGGGCCACCTTAAAAATCGCCGATAAATCGGTGTTGGGTATTAGACTTTTTTTAATGACTGATACACAAACACTCTTAGCGTTTGTGTTTTCCACAAATCTACCGAGCCGAACACTAAGGAGCGATATTTAGTGTTTATTTTCGAACAGAAATTCATAAGTTCTCAAATGAGTTTTGTCACATCTCAGATATTAATTTCTATTGTAGGCAGGGCTGCCAGATTTAACGATTTATCGTCATTTTGACGATTTATTGTTCCGGAATTAGAAAAGTGCCGATTTGCTGATTTTTTTTCTTAAAAGTGACGATTTTTTCAGTCTCCAACGTCTGAATAAAACATTAAATTTTTGACAAGCTGTTTTTAAATCTTGGAATGTTTAACAGCCGTACCTGAACAAGAGCGGAAGGTGGAACGTTCTCTTTCGCTTAGCTTTTACGTTGATATGCCATACCTACGAGCGTCAACGTTGTGTCACGAACAGAAGTGATAGCTTTCTTGTTTAATAAAACCCACAAATTATAAATAAAAATAAAGATAAAAACGCTAGATTGATCAAAAAATAGCTAGATTGCCCTTATTAATTAACAATAGCGGCAAAATTTACTATCGGGTTTTCCAATTGCGAAGCGTTGAGACCGCTCTTTTTAAAAACTCGAAAACGCGTGCCGCTTTTGTTTAGGTACAGCTGTAATATGCAGTCTTAAGAAAATCTTTAAATGATTATGATATAAAACAAAAACAAATTTTAGAATTTTGTTTTTGTTTTTGTTTTAAATATAATTTTCTAAGCGAATGTTTACGTTCGTAATCGTTAAATAGGCAGTTAGTTTATCTTTCCTCAAACTATCATCGAATTAATCTTTTAAATTTTTAAGTTAATGATTGAATAACTTCGCATTATCCCTTTTAAGTAAGCAGATTGTAAGTGAATAATTAAAATCATTATTTTAAAGAAAAAATTCACGAACAATATTTTATGTGCTTCTGTTATTCCCTTACATCGAAGCAGGTTGTATTGCAATGATTTTATAATGCGTTTACGATCATTCCTGAAATATTACCGAACATAAAAATTAAATTTTTTTATAAGTTATCAAATTGTTTTTTTTAGCAGAGAGGAAAAAAGTAGTGCTTCCAAGTGCACTGAAAGAATTTTCTTCAGAATACTAATGAATTTTGACATTAATCCCATGAAAAATTGCATTAAAAAGGAACCTATGCAGCGCTTCGTTGGATCAATGAAACCTGTTTCATTAAAATGTATTTAATGAAACATTACATTAGATCTATGAATGTTATTCATTGGATGAATACTTTCAAAAAAGTAAAAAAAACTGTATAAACTCTTTTGGAATTTAGAGTTTAAGCAGTAAAAATCTGATATTGCTAATAAATGAGTTACATATTTCGCTTCTATTTCAATAGTATGTATTTTCTTAACAAAACGTTTTATTGTTAATCCACTCCTTTTAAGCGTTTATAAATCTGACTTTTTATTAATGACTTAAGCTTCGTACAGACGATGGTCAGATCTTACAATATTGTAAGCAGGCGTTGCCAACAGCAATATTTTTCTGACAGATGCATTAATTTTGCAATTCTGCAAATACAAATAAGCTTAAAATGTTCACACAGTTGTAAGACATTTTAGCCAATTTTAATGCAATTTAAGCAACGCTGCTTACCAATATTGTAAGATCTGACCATCGTCTGTACGAAGCTTTATAAAACAAAAAGTGATCGATAACTATTGTAAGCATTAAAGCTGAAACAAGAAATTTTTATGAATTAGACCGTAATAATTTATTTCCTACGCTGTTATTTTTGTAAAAAAAATTTTATTTTTTTTAATTTTATCATGATTTTAAATTTCATTCTTTGTTTTTTAAATCTTATTAATATCAATTTTAAATATCTATAATCTCTTTCACTGTAATTTGGTAAAATTAACATTTAACTCTACTTGCGTGTTCTTAATTTAAACTTGAACTCAAATTCAAAATGCGTATCGGAACCGGTGTCGATATCGGCGATATTTTATTTTGAGTTTCGTAACGGCAAAAAGGCAAAAATCGTTAAATCCCTAATTTTAATTCTATTCAATCAAAACATTTTCTAAACCTTTTTTTTACATTCATTACCTTCCCCCCAACAGTAATTTTTACAAATCAAGAACTTAGCATAAAAAAAACATCTAAATTACAAATATTGTATTTTTCAAATTGTTAAACGTTTTTAGTAAATCAAGTTTTTTTGTTCAATTTTATGCCCTTCGTAATTCTAATTCTACTCGAGAAAAATGACGTTTCATGATGTTGATGATGGCTGTAACGACTCCGATAAGAAAAAAAGTGTGAGTTGCATAAATAAACAAATTATCTGACAAAATGCAGTCACAACTACATCTGAAAGACAATAAATGTTTTAGAAAAAAACCCAACTGTAAAACTAAATAGAAAGAAATTTATTCAGTTTATTTCGGTAGGTATTTTGCATGACTTAGCAGTTTTTCTTAACTTGTCATTTATAATAAAACAACAGTCGGAATGAATGACAGACAAAATGAATTGTCCTCAAATACACACACACCCAAAACGAAACGCTGTGCTTTCTGAAACTTGGTAGCATTTTTTTTGCTGCCAGCACCCGACGAGCTGGCTAAATAAATGATGAATTACATGGCATAAATTTGTAATTGTTGACAAAATGTTGCAGGTAAAACAAATTTGTTTGATGCTGTTGTTTTTTTTTTATCGTCTTAACTGTTAATTACAACAGTTTGAGATATTTTCGTTGTCATTGACTCGAAATGATTCGTAAATATTTGTTAAATTTAACTTGAAGTGAGGATTTAGAAAAGGATTAGTTTAAAATGTAAATTCATTTATTAAATACATAAATGATTTGTTTCGTATTGTAAAATTTTGCTATTTATATGAAAATTTTCTATATTAGTAGCGGAGTTCAATATTAGGCTTGCAAAAGAGAAAATTCAGAATATCGTAGCACTTAAATGAAATCTAAAGGAAACTCTGTGTATTTTGTTGTTGGATTTAAAAAAAAGAACTACGATATTTTGCTAGACTAAAACTGGCCACCGCTTTTGTTAAAATGTTTCCAAATACATTTTTTTAAAAGTTTGGTTTTTTTTAGAAAGCTGTGCTGAACATTTACTATTTTTAGAAAATTTGAATACAAGTTTACAAGCTTTTTTTTATGTAATTGTGATAAAAGTGTGATTTTTATAAGACATTTAATAAAAATTTTTTATTTATAAAAAATTTTTATAGTCTGGGTGCACACTATGAACGTTTTCTTTTAGAAAGTTTGTGTTAATGGGTGAGAGGGGAGTGAGGAATAGCTTGTTCTTTTCCCCTCTCACCTATAAAGTCAGACTTTCTGAAAGAAAACTTTTATAGCGCAAACCCAGACATACAAAACTTGTAATTTAACAAAAAAAATTGTTAAAAATTTAATATTTATAGGAACTGTTTATAAACCTTAGCTATTAATAGGAACTTTTGATTAACTCTTGCTATTTATAGCAAGATTTAATAAAATTGTGTGACAAATATAGCTGAACATATACTATTTATAGGAAACTTAGATAAAAATAAGCTATTTATAGGATATTTTTTTGCTATTAAAATGCATTTATGCTTAAAATTAGCGATTTTTCTTGAAAATTATGCTTTATTATTTTAAAAATTTGATATTTATATTTTCTCAGAGTTTTACTATTTTAAGGAAACGTATGTATCTAAGATACTGTTCTGAAAATATGCTTCTTAAACAAAATTTTTCTATGATTTTAACATATTTTATGCTTAATATTGGTTTGGCGCATATGCCAAAAAGTCGTAGTTAAGTAAAAGGTGGCATGTCATAACGTCCAGTGTCATAGTGTCCATGGACACTACGACACTCCAAAAAGTGTCACAATATCCATGGACTTTTTGACACTTTTAAAAGTGTCACAATGTCCATGGACTTTATGGCACTTTCAAAAGTGTCATAATGTCCATCAGAGCAGTGTCATAATGTCCACAACTTTACTTATAACCAAAAATATAAAAATGTTTATCAAAACTTAAGAAAAAAAATTACTATTTGTTGATAGAAATTATTTACAATTCAAAGCTTTGGCTTTTCATACAGACTGTGAACAGCTTTAAGGCAGGTTTTAGAAAATGTGTTTCCTAATGCGTCATTAAAAGGTTGCTGGTTCCATTACTACCAAGCTATGAGACGCAGAGGTCAAAAGATAAGCAGGTTTGGAAATTTAATAAAAATAAATAAGGACTGTGGTAATTGGCCGGGCGTAATTTTTCCTCTGACGGCAATGAAGCAAAGCAAAAGTGAAATTTATTTTGTACCTTTTTGTATGAGGGATTTGCTGCGATCGCCAAATAGTGGTGTGAAGAGCAATTAAAAGTTTGTACCTGATAAACTTTAAAATAGTTGAAATGCAGCAAAGTTAATGTTTAATATTTTAGAAACCATTAAAAATTTCATGAAACTGGTTTTAGATTCAGAACCTAACACAATTTTTTTTTAATGGTCGGTAGTTCAAACCAATAATGTGCGGACGATATGCAGAAAATTTCCTACAAATTTGCTATTAAACTAAATTTTGATAAAAATTTGCTATTTACCGAAGAGTTTTGCGGAAAATTTGCTATCTGTATGAAATTTTCATACAAAATTTGCTATTTTTAGAAAAGCCCTGCTGTATAATGGAAATTTGGCTAAAAATAATTGCTATAAAACTAACAACTTGAAAAAATATTGCTTAAAATTCGCTGTCTGTAAAAAATTTAAATTGACAAAAGAAAATTATTATAAAATATACGTTTTATTGGTTTCAAAAGTTTCATATTTATTAGTTTTATCCCTCAAAATTTTACTTTTCCCCATACAATTTTTAGGAAAAAGAGATTTTTCACGATTAGAGATTTTTATTAAATTTTGCTTTAAGCTTGATATTTCTGAAAAAATTATCTTTTAAAAATTGACTACTTTAAAAAAACAAGTAAGAAAGTATAGTCGGTCAAGCCCGATTATATGATAGTATACCCTACAGTATTTTAAAACACATTTACGAGAGTGCACCCTATACGGGACCCAAAGGGAATCATGCTTATGTGTCCATATAAATATGGATCTATCTATGTTTTAAATTTCATTAAAATCGGTTTGAATGTTTCTGAGAGGCAGAAATGGCCGCTAAGAACCTATAAGCCAAATTTTATCAAATTATCTCAAGGTTACATGGAAAGCCAGCCAGCCCGCCAGCTAGCCGGACGGACATCATTAGATCGACTCAGAAAGTGATTCTGAATTGATCGGTGTACTTTAAGGTAGACCCCTATTTTAAGGTGTTACGCACATCAGCACAAATGCATAATACCCTCTTCACTATTGTGGTGTGGGTATAACAATATTTTTTATTACAAATTCAGCTTTACAATTTTTGTTTTAATAATATTACGTAATTACTTTTTTCCTTATCCGATATTCCAATTAGTTGGTTGAACCATAAACGTATACACGTTATTTACAAAAAATATTATTGCTACAATATTTTGAGTTTTATATAACGCAAAATACTGAAACTACAAAGAAAATCAATAAAAACAAAACATGACATTGACATAAATCTTAAAACCTGACGAAAAAAAGTCAAACACAATAAAAAAGTATTTCACAAGATAAACAACAAAAAGAAAGTCATATTAAGTCTTGACTTTAAAAGGAATCTATATCCTTTGGCAGTGCTATAATTTAAAAACTAAACTTCTTTTAAAGACAATTGTGGGTGGGTTGACTTAGTTTTGTTTCTTTACTCACTATTTAACAAAATTTTATTTATTTCATTTAGGTCTTTTTAAATGTAGAACAAAAATGTGGAATTTGTACTTATTTTTTGCTTCTCTGGGACTGACTTTTCTGCCGCAGTCTTCCAAATACACTAAAGTTCCACTACCAGTCATTGAAATGAAATGAAAAAGATATTTTTAAGCATTGCATGCTTTAAGATTTCATGAAATAAAAAACAGCATAACACATTTGGATTTTAGCCAAAAAAAAATATATGATATACGAATTTTTTTTTTGAGCGAAAAATGTCATCATGGAACAGAGAAATACCACATGGAAAAGGGGACACATGTTAAATTAAATTTTTACAAGCAATAAAAAAGGAAAGAGACAACGAATTTTGGGGACAGTATTTTAAAAGAGTTTAAACTTACCGAGTAAATGATATTGTCAAAAGCGAAAAATTTACCTGAAATAAAAAAAATATGAATTAGAAAAATAGGAATTAGCTGGGAAAACAATGGCAATAATTAAGACAACATGTTTTTCTTTACGCATCCAAATCGGTACTTTTTTGTAAATTTTTTTCCTTAAAAAAATTTAAATTCCCATAATAATTTTAAAAATTTCCTGTCCCGAGAATTCTTTCTATTAAAAAAGTACAAATTTCTTTAAATCATCTAGCATAGTGTCTCTCTTTTTAATTTAAAAAACAGTTTTGTGAATTCCCAAAAAAAAATTTTACATTCCTAAAAAAATTTCAAAATCCTTCCTCGGGATATTAAGCTAACTAAAAAATTAAAAACAAGAAATTTTAATTTAAACAACAGTTTTGTGAATTCCCAAAAAAAAAAAAAATTTACATTCCTTAAAAAAGATGTAAAAATCCTTCCTCGGGATATTAAGCTAAATTATTAACTTTAAAAATTTTAGTAAATTTTAAATAACATAAATTTTCCCTAGAATAAAGATTAAATTGACGTGTTCAAGATTTCGGGAAATTGTTTTTAACCTTAAAAATTTAAGACACTTTTTCATTTATTGTTTTCTCATGAAGTATACAAAAAGCTATATTTTTATGAACTTTCTTACAGGCAGGTTTAGTCTGGGTTAACACTTTGAAAGTTTTCTTTCAGAAAGTCTAACTTTTTAGTTAAGAGAGGAAGAGAACAGAATATTCTTATCTCCCCTCTCACCAATAAACACAGACTTTCTGAAAGAAAACTTTTAAAATGTGAACCCAGACTTACGAAATTTGTTCAGCTTTGAATCCACTTCATTTCGATTTATAACTTGAAAATGCAGTATATTTAGTAAACACAATAGTTATGATTTTTTAAAGAATTGACCACTTCAAAAAAAGTTAAATAATATTTTGCACTTCTAAAGAAAAATTCCAATAATATAATATAAACTTATGTACGAGAAAAAGATTTCTAAGCATCGAATTAAAATAAAACTAAATTTTTTGTTTTGTCTTATTTTAACAAAAAAAATTTAATTTTCACAAACATTTCCAAAAAGTTCTTGTCGGGGAAACTTTCAATTTCTGATATTTTTTTTTATATCCCAAAAAATTATTTGAAAAATGCATTATCAATTACACTGTGCACGAAATTGACACATTTTTTTAAACAAGCTCGGCACTTGGCGTAATTCGGGTACGCTGAATCCAGTGGTGCTGACCGTTATTTTAGATTGGCTCTGGTCTTCGAGATATACCGTTATTTCGAAAATGGAGGAGGTTGCACAACATATGTTCGCGTAACTCAAAAACGCTTTAGCTTATTGAAAGAACTAAAAAATAAAATTTCCTTTAAGAAAAATACAACTTCAAATATGGCCGTCTATCTGTCTGTTTTTTTTTTTTTTTTGTTTTTAACTAGCACAGTGTTATTAAAAATGTGGCAATTCCTTTAACAATAAATTATTAGTTCCTAAGTCTTATTTCGAAAATCTCCAGTACGGGGAAATACTTCAAAGGCACTTAATTTACTTGAATTTAAAATTTTTTTATAATAAAACAAATTTAATAATTTTTTTACACTGAAACAAAAGTTTTAAGCTCCCTCTTGTACAAGGAATTGAAAAGGGGTTTTTCACAACTTTTTCCAATGCGGGAAAGTGTTTTGAAGTCACTAAATTCAAACTTTAAATTATATTTTTTTCAGTATGGGGAAGTGCTTAAAGCCACTCAATTCATTTGAATTTAAAATTTGTTTATATATAAATAAATAAAATTCTTTTTTTATTTTAAAAGATTTTGTTATTCGTGCTTAATTCCCAGTTTTTATTCTTGATAAAAACACTTGAAATTTATTGTTGATGGGATAAGCTATTTCTATGCGCATTTCACTGGTTGCTTAGGGCAGATCATCAGGAAACTTCATCCATAAATATTTTAGAAAAACTAAAGATATTAAACCAAAAAAAAATATATTAAAGCAAAAGTATTAGAATCCAAAATCCTTTTTAAAAACCTCTTGTTCGGGGAAGTGTTTTGAAAAAAGAAAAGGGTTTTTTCACAACTTTTTCCAGTACGGGGAAGTGTTTTGAAGACACTAAATTAACTTTTAATTATATTTTTTTAAATAAAACAAATTTAATAATTCTTTATTTTATATATGTATAAACAAAACTTTTAAAATCTGAAAATCATTTTTAAAATTCTCTTGTTGGCGGAAGTGTTTTTATTTTAAATCTAAGCTTTTTGGTCCTACGAACTACGTATGAAACTTCTATCAATTGTACTTAATTTAAGCATTTAAAAAAAGGTTTTAATTATAAAAAATTATTTTTTTTTCTTTATTTCTCGCCCTCGACCAATTTATTTTTGTAAATAAATCAGAATGTCATAAATAATTATATGTTAATGTTTTGATAAATAAAAAAAAAAATAAAAATCTAGAGTAGCATTTACATACATATATTAATAATTGGTTGATAAAGAGAGGAAACACAAATTTTATACATACATATGTACAATGTACATACAAATTTATAAAGAAAATTATGTGAATATATATTTTTATAATTGCCCGGTAAATCTGTGAAAAGATTCAAATTCTTATTAAACTAATCAACGTAAACTTTATTGAGTCCATGTTAAATAAGAAAGGGATGTATTGTATTAACACTTTACTAGGCCTTTCTGGTCATAAGCGATTACATTTGTATTGCCCACATGAAATTAGTTTCAGAAGGCTCAATTGGCACTTTATTATTAAATCTATTCAAAACAAGTAAGAGTGGTATATTTTGCTATGCCGAATCTTATATACCCTTTACCATGGTGCGATAAGAACAGAAAATTTTAAAAATACCGTTCTTAAGATATAAATTAATCTAGTTTAATCTAGTTTGTGCAACGCCCGGGGCGCGCCCGCTTCTCCAATCCCGACCACATTTTTTCGGATGTTGAGTATTAAAAACCGAGATGTTTATACCTAATTTAAAAACTTAAGCTCTTTTCGTTCTCCAGATATACAGAAATCCATAATGTCTTTGTTCGGAAGGGACCACGACCACTTCTCAAATCCCGCCCATAATTTTAGAGAAGTTGTGTATTAAGAGTGGACAAAATTTGTACAGTTTTTCCCATACCGTTCTTAGGATATAGATCAAAAAGATATTTTGTGCCACGCGCACATTTTGTAGGATGCTGACAACCGAGATGTCTGTACCTTATTTGGAAACTTTAGCTCTTTTCGTTCTCCAGATATACAGAAATGTATAATGTCTTTGTATGGGTAGTGCCTCACCCACTACTCAATTCCCGCCCACTTTAGATAGATTTTGTATTGATAACCAAGATGCTTGTTCCTAGTTTGAAAGCTTTGTCTCTTACCGTTCACCAGATGTACAGAAAAAACAAATAAAAAAACAACAACAATGGATTTATAGGTAAAATTAGAGGCAGTCGTGTTTTTTTTTGGTCATATCTCAGTCATTACTGGACTGATCAGGCTGAATTTCAATAGCAAACTTTAACGGATTATATGTGACAAAAATATTCGGTTTTCGGAAGCCCCATTACCAGGGACCGTAACAGTTATTCCTTTTTTCATAAAAGTCAGATGAAAACAGTTATTTTTATTTTTTTTAACAAAAAAATCAGTTATTTTTTGATTTTTATTTTTTCGGGCAAAAATAACAGTTATTGTTTGATTTTTAATTTTTTGAACAAAAATAACAGTTATTTTTTGATTTTTTTTTTTAGTAAAAATAAAAGTTATTCTTTAAAGAAATGTGAGTGTAATAATAATTTAGTTGACTCTTGCCGGTTTTTTATAGTCCTTAAGTACTACTAGATTTTAAGTAGATTTTTTCATATAGTGCCAAAGTAGATTTTGTTTTGCAGTTAAAAACAACTAGATTTTGTTCTAAATGTCGTAAGAACTACTTTCGTTTTGAAGTGTAATAAATTAAGTTTTTTATACTTAATTTAAGTACGAGTCGTACTTAAAAATTCAAGTCCTAATAACACTAAAACGTACTTGAACCAATTCTAAATGGGATTACTTTCGAAATTCAATCAATCGATTTCTTAAAATAAGTATAAAATTATTAAGCCAAGTAAAAAATGATTGAACTTTTCGTTGGTAGTGCCACTCTGTGAGTTAAATTACAAAGTCAGCGTTTTAATCTCAGTTGACTTATCAAATTTTGTTGTAGACACTACAACAACAACACACAAGTAGTTAAAAAACGAGTTGCTTGTTGTTTGTGGAAACAAAAAATACAACAGAACAAGCCGAAAACACATAATTTTCTTGTTTAAAAAGTAAAATTGAGAAGTTTTGGTTCTCATTTAGTTTATATTTTCACTTAAACTATATGAACATTAAGTTTTTAAAGTAAAAATTATATCGGCAATGGTGCTGGTGTTTATAATTGAAATTCTGTAAGGTGTAAAACGGGTAAGTAAATCAGTCATAATAAAATTATCCTTGTAATTTCACTTTTGGTCTATTTCAAGTACGAATTCGGGATTGATTCAACGTTATAATACTTGAGTCAAGCGCATTTTTAGGATTTATTCAATCTTAGTTTTACTTAAATCAATCTCATTTTCGGATTATTTCAAGTACGAATTCGGGATTGAATATGGATAAGTTAAGTAATTTGCGATTGAAAATCCTTCTGTATTTGATTCAAGAAAATCCATACTCACCGTACTATTAATACCGCTTCGGACTGATTTGAGTACGGATGGATTGATTTTTTTTTTTTTTGAGTTTTAGACAGTTTAACATTTTACTAATCCTTTTTGGTCATAAGAGTAAACATTGGAATTAACTATGACTAAATTGAATTCCTTTCCCCGACCTTGTAACCAAAAGGTAATAGTTTTTCCTATTACATGTATACCTTACTGCTCTTGAGCAAGGGCAAAGGGGCTTATTATCGACTTCATTACTTAACCTCTATGCCACTCGAATTATTGAAGCAGAAACTACCAATTTTACAAACTCGAGCGAAAATGAAGAAGTGTTATCGTTTTTAATTTTGCAAAAATTCGAGGAGTCATTCATAAAGCCTTCTCCATTTCATTAAAGTTTGATGTGGAAAAAAATTTATAAATGAATGCTAAAATTGGACTTTTCGCTACTAAGAACAACTACAGAACAACTGAAGTTTTTGCTAGCGTGTTATTAAAAATTTAACCAGTAACTTCATAACCAGATAAGTAACAAGCTTAAGGCTAGTTTACACTATCTCACAAGTTTAACGTATTCCATAATACTTTGTGAAATAGAAATCTCATGAGTTTTGTTGCGACTGTCAAAAAATCTTATTAAACATAACAGTTTGTGTTCACACCATCACACAAAGTGTAAACACTCACACGTGAAATGAAATGCAACCCTGATCCAATGAAAAGTATTATTAATGATAAATTTTGTATTCCCGTAAATAACTTTGATAAAAGTATTATTGTTTATACATTTTTCAAAAAACGATAAAGTCGTATGGGTAGTCAAACTTTTTTTCATAATACTTGTCATTTTCATCACACATGCACACACTATCAGACTTTTACATATTACTTGATTTTTTGACATATTTAACTACAAAGTATAATAGTTTAAACTAGCCTTAAGTAACTAAAATGTTAAAGAGCATTTCAAACTAACGACCTAATTCGTACCTTTTTACGAGTCAAAAAAACTATTTTACCATATATACTTACGTCCCAAAAACTACAGGGCACACATTTTTATATATGTTAAAACAAATGTTGCGTTATTAAAACAAACATAATAAAATATTCCATTTAGTAAACAATTGTACGAGGGTAAGCATTAGAAAATGAGGAAAAATTTTACAGAGAAATAAATTTTGTAAGGTCGTAAAAATATAAACTAAATGAAACTAAATTTTAAAATATAGAAATGAATTAAATAGCAAAAAATATAAAAGTGATTAATCAGTGATTTGTGGTTCACTTTATTGAGGTGGTTAAATCGAACACCCAGTAGTTTAAATAATATTACAACAGGGTAACTAATAAATATTTCTCAAAAACATAGATTCTCTTTTGTTATCAGCTAACCTTATTCCGGTTGTCGTTGTCGTAATCAATCAAGTTTTTTTTAGTAAGAGATTAAAGTAACACACAACCACTGTTCTTTAATCTCTTACAAAAAACGACTTGATCGATTACGACAACGATAACCGGAATAAGGCTGATTATAAAAATATATACAGCATATAAAAGCAATACATTATGTTACTTAAAAGAGATTTCAGATTATTTTTTCAACAAATTTTTAATAAGAACTCTGTAGTTTTACAATTGTTTAAGCAGGGAAAGCTTAAGTTTTTATCTGTAATCAATGCATAAATTTTTGTATCAATACAATTCTTTATATTATTCAAGAAATTTTATATACATATCAACCCAAGTCAGAGCGTAAAGCCTAACCTTTTGTAGCGGGTAGCTTTAACGCTGAACTTAAATAAGAACGTCAACGTTGTACATAGATTTTGTATGAGCATGAGAATTTTTGACAAATTTAGGTTGGTCTGTAATTTAGTTGAACTGTGCCCATGTTCTGTAACTCTCGCGTCGGTAAACTTTTCGATTGAAATGTGTGAAATGAAACAAAAATGCCATATCGCTCATTTGCTGCAAGACCGGCATAACTCAAAAAAATCTATTTCGAGATAAACGCATTTAAAGTTTTTGATTTGCTCTAACTACTTAGAAAAAAGAAGACACATTCTCTTCCAACTGGGAAAGTATAAAAGATATAAAGATGAATTTAATGCACAATATAAAGAAAAACAATGCGAACAATTCTGCATATCTAACTAAAAATTTCATTTTTTGAGTTATGCCGGTCTTGCAGCAAATGAGCGATATATTCAAACAACCAACTGATTATCCCTCTAAACTGTGTCTGTAACTTTTTTTTTGGTGAGTTGTCACATAATTACTCGCCAATTTAAAGAAAAAGTGTGTCTGTTATATTTTTGTGAAAAAGTTCCCGCTTTGAACTGTCAAATAAACTCAATAATAAAAATGGGGCGAAAAAGAATTTTAACACTAAAAAAAATTAAAAATGCAAAATACAAAATACAAAAAAAAAAAAATATTAATAATAATATTTTGTTCTTGGCAAATTTTTTTATGGTTTAATTGTTTTGCTTTTAACATTTTTATAAAATATACGAATGTTGTTAAAGCTCGTTTGCAAACTACAAACATTAAAGTAGCACTTTACATTATTTGGTATAGCCGACGGTTGTATTTTCGCCGCCGTCGTTGAAAAATGTTCAATTTTAGTAAATTTTGGTCGCCAACAACGATATTTGTTACTAGCGTTCTCAACGTCTGCAATGTCACATCGGCTTTAAGTGCAATGTTATGACAATTATAACGTAACGACGTTATCTCTTTTAATAGTTTTCGACATGAGTTACAGACACATTTTTTTCTCACTTTTCGAGAAACGATGGAATATTCTGTTTCACATCTTTTCGATGAGAAAAGTTCTCGCTATAGTTACAGAACATGGGTACTGATAGCTGAAAGTATTCCTTAACTTTCATTGCCAACCTCTTATATGATGCATGCGCGCGTAGTCTTTGTTTATTTAATGGTAGTTTTAATATTTATAAATGTTCTACATATAAAACTTTTGTTTTAGTATTTCTAAGCTCAAGTGCTTAACTAATAATCATTAGAGCTTATTTTTAACTTCACTCTGTCATACTTGCAACTTTAAGACGACTGAGTTAGTGGAGTGGCGGCCTTTGACAGTGATGGTTGGCTGTAATCAATATAAAACAGCAATTAGGTTAGCCATAGAGTGTTTAAAAGATGGGAGGATGACAAAGAGAATACTAAGTCGTAGTAAGGAAATGGTTCAATTTTTTTAACAAGAGAAAAGTTTTTAAAGTATTCACAACTTTTAAAACTGTTTTTTATCATATTTTTCCTTAAGTTAACGTTATTTTAATTTATTTTTATTAAACAAATACTGGATATTTTTCAATCCTTAATTCATATATATTGTCCATCACACTTACAGAAAATAAAATAAAGCTTTTTTAAAAGATAAATAAAGGTTTTAACTAAAAAATAAATGAGGTGGTTTTTTTATAATAAATTGCTCCAACAGAGTGTTACAAAACGAGATTTTATAACAGTTTAAAGATGTGTTCAAACAACAATTATATCCATCCATAATAAAATACAATAAAATATTTAAACATATGCAGTTTTTTTTTTTACAAATTTAACTTTTCTAAACCGTTTACAATGCAAATTCAACATTTTGCAAATCAAATTGAACCTTAAATTGTATAAACTAGGTGCCCGTTTACCTTGGTCAATTTTTATCACTGCGATTCTTACTTTATATATATATAAATGAAACTTGTGCCTTATCCTAGATATTGTTCATAATTCTGTGGAAAGTGTTACTCCAACAAACTGCAATAATTATTATTAAAACATGTTAATGGAATTACCATCATCCGCTGCAGGAGATCGATTATAAACATTAATTAATTATAAGTTGTGCATAATTAATATTTTATATGATCATTGGAGTACATTTAATTTAATCGAAGCTTTGGAAAGATTCAAATTGATTTGCAAAAAGTTATTTTTGCTTTGTAAAGCGTTCAATTTGATTTGCAAAAAGTTCAATTACGACTGCAAAACCTCTAAAAATAAAATTTATTTATGAAAACAATCCATGTTTATAAATTCCGAATTAGGGAAAAATGCAACTTTCCAAACAGGGGAATTTCCTAGAAGTTATAAGTCGATATTTTGGCCTTAAAAAAGCCCGCTTTTTTAAATACATTCAACAATGCAACCGTGTAGACCGTTTTACAATGTTATCTGCATTTAAGTGCAATTAAAATACCAATTTTTAAAACCGGCTGGTTTTCGACTTAAGCTTCGTACAGACGATGGTCAGATCTTAAAATATTGGTAAGCAGCGTTAAATTGCATTAAAATTGGCTAAAATGTCTTTGTAAGCTCATTTGTATTTGCAAAAGTGCAAAATTAATGCATCTGACAATCGCACCATTGTCAGAAAAATATTGCTGTTGGCAACGCCTGCTTACAATATTGTAAGATCTGACCATCGTCTGTGCAAAGCTTTAGAAACAACTCTCATAATAAGGCCGATTAAATTATTTCACTTCTACGTTTTTGAAAATTGTAGACAGCAATTATTTAAGCACCCTGTTTTCTTTTCATTAATGCCAATAATTTCGCCAGCAAGTCAAAAATAACTATAAATCATAGAATTTTCTTCTTTTTCTTTTTTGTTTTTTCTTTTTAAATGATGTCCATAATGAGCAGCTGTCTGTTGGTGGTCTTAAGATAAATTTACTCTACTTTTTTTATTTAAGGCGTTAATGAGTGAAAAAAAATTATTTAAAAGAAATGTGTGCTAAAGAAAGTCTTTCAATTATAAAACAACTTAATTTGAAAACCAAATTGGCAAATTTTAGTTCATGGTTTTTTAAATTAAGAAACAGTAAAATAGGAATTGAAAAGTCATAGAAAATTTTTGGAATTTAATAACCAGTATTCAATACTAAAATTTAAGAAATAAAAAAAGGGAAATTGGCAGGGAAGTTGTTTAAAATTTTTTAAAATATCGAGCCCCTTACCCCAAAATTAGCTTAAGCGACATCATTTTTAATTTTCGTTTTTTTATAAAGGAATTTATTGGCAACACAACATCATCTCCTAACATGTCACATAAGGTACCGTAACGATTTTATAGCATATGTACACTGTGGTATACACTATCACTTAAGCCATTGGTGCATAGAGTAAAAATACCAACCATTTTGCTAGTCACTAATGGCAATGGTTCTTTATTATACCACTGGGATATTATTCAATGTTGAAAGATTTAATTAATTTTATTATTATTTATTTTTTGTACTTATTTTTTGTCAATATATGTATATTCGAATAAAATTTATTTTTTATAACTAATATTTTTTCTTCTGTTTTAATGACAATATGCGTAGGGATTTTTGTAGGGGAAATTTTTTCAACGTGTAGGGAAAAATCGGATTTTTTTTAGCATGTGTAGGTATTTTTTCGAAAAATCCACTGGGAACACTTAGATTCACAATCGGGCTATTTTAAAATCAACTTTTGGATAACTTTAATTAATATACTTTTATCATACTTTTAAGTTTTTGTTTGGGGTCCTAGTACTGCAAGGTATACATTTGCTACTTAAAACATCTACGACAAATGTACTTAACCCTAGAAAGATAAGGTACGTCTGCGAGACGTACGCTTTTTCAATTTTGTGCTCTTTCTTTCACAGTTGTTAACATACAACTTTCTCACGTTCAATTATCTCAGTTCTAAGCAGCACCTAGTTGGTGGTGGCAATTTTTATGTTGTAAGTTATGTATTTTTTGAAAAATAAACACAGATAAACACAACTTATGTCTGAGAGACGTATCGTTATCTTTAGTGTTATTTTTGTAGCGAAGATAACTTTGTGTTGTAAGCGCGGCTTGGACGACGCAGAAATTGGCGCTATTTTGCAAAGCGTGTTGGAGGACTCGGTTTCACCGGAAAATGTGAGCGAATCGGAAGATGAATAATTGGAGGATAGTCTTCAAAGTGATGCAGAAGATGAGCTTTTGACATCCTTGAGCCTGACGAGAATATACCACCGATTCAGGAAAATCCTCAAGAACCTGAATATTTTACTTATTCATCCGATAGCTGCGTTATTACGATATCTCGACCTACTTTAAGAAGTAAAAGTAAGTGGGCTACATCTAAAGGTTAAAGTGATGGCCGAGTTTCTTCAATGAATATAGTTCGTAAGGCAAGAGGACCAACTCGAAATAATTTCGGAAATTGTTCAATGGACCAGTGCCGAAATTTCCATAAATTGTTTAATTTTAAGGATAGAAATTCCTATTTTATCGAAAACTTTGACCGACAACATTGAACAAATTTTACCAGATGCAGTAACCTATTATTGAGGTTGCAGTGGAAAACAGCGTGAATCAAAAAAGATATAATACGGTGGCGTCTGTCCATCAGAAATTAAGCTTATGTCCAAAATGATATGTGTCAAATGCGGTTTACCTGTATGTGGCGACCACAAAATTTAAATTTGTAAATCTTACACATAATGTTATTCAAATTATTTATTTTTTTTTTTTTTGTTTATATAAGTTGATACAGATAACATTATCTACACAAAGTACAAAGAAAATATTTATTTAAGTTTTTAGAACCGAACTGAAGTTCTTTATAAAAACTCTTTTTTGATAATGCTAATTGAATTTTATTTTTATTATAATTTTCTATTTAAAAATCTTATTTTTTTAAAAGAAATAGAATAAATAAATGTTTTCAACAATAAAAAATAACGTTATCTTTCTAGGGTTAATATGCTTTTACACGATCTGTATTTAGCAGTGAACTTGTCAGATTTCCCACTGCAAAATGCATACATGTCGTGTAAGCGCCAATAAAAAATTTGCTTTTGTAAATATCAGATGGAATTAGCACTGTAAAATTTTTCAATTAGAACGTGTTCTGTTTTGATCTGACAAACCATCTGACATCAGCTGTTTTGCAGGTCATTTGTTTGTGACGGCATATATAATTTTTTACTTATTTTTTTACACATGTTCTTTTAAAAACAACATTTTTAATTAACTGAAATAAAATTAAAAGTGAATAAAAATATAAATATGTTTAGCAATATGCCAAAAAAAATCAACTTTTTCATTTTCAAGCTATGAATGCCGAATGATTTTTAATACTTCGGGGGTAGAGTCAAGTACCCTACTTGCTTATTTGAGTGCCCCTCACTTGTCCTAAAAGGGATATTTAGGGTGGCCCTTAAAACTTGGATTTTATGACTTTTTATGAATTTAACGCATTATTTATGTTAATAGCTACAAAATCAATGTTTTTATGCGTTGAATAGTTAGTTTGGGTAGTAATCTTCCATTTTTGGTTTTTGTTGGAATAATACACTGAAAAAAACAAAGTGGCAACAACAAAACTTGGAAGTAAGAAAATACTACATCTAACATTTAGCGCGGCACAAATTGGGCTGAATATTATGGCTTGCCATGCAACACAGTTGTTAATGACATCAAAATCTAAAATTCTGCGATGGTGCGTGGTGATCGCATTTTTCGTTTACAAGAAAATTAGAAAAAATTTTAAAAAGGCGAAAAAAAAGAAAAAAATGGGGTTTTTTGACCTTTATTCACTTATAACTTTTGAAGTAGGAGTGTTATCTTCTAGCACCACCTCAGAATTTCAGATATTTTAGTCATCAACAACTATGTTGTCTCCCAAGGCATAATATTAAGCCTAATTTGTGCCGTATTACAAACCGTACAGCCTATTTTCGACAAATTTTATTAATTGATTAAAAAAACAGGATTAATTTTCAAAAAAAACGTAAATTTATGCTACTACAATTAGTTATACATTAGTTATTAAGAACATAGACACTGTTTTCACTTTGGGAAACAAAATTCCTTTCCATGTGATAAGTAAATGTACTTATATTTCATTTACTATTGTGATAAAGCGGCAGTAGATATTTTAGCCGTCACCTTTGCGTGCGTATTAATTACACAGCCTCACAAAAATATAAAAAGGTTCTGACCCAGAAACCAGACCCACCAATCCTTATGTATTATGACCTCCTGAATGCGATGCCGCCATAAGAATTGAATTCTATGGTTGGGTTTTCATGTAATTTACAAGGAAAGTCCGCAAAGTGAACTTACCTAATTTGTAAATTTGACCATGTTAAAAAGTGTTTGTTTAAATGCATGTTACTTTTAAAATTTTTGACAGATTTTATTAAAACACCTCTTATTTTTTTCGTAATAAACCAGACTTGATCTTACATAAAGAAATAAAATTTTAAAAAATTTTAACTAACAATAAGTCAAATTTACAAAGAAACCGGGTAGGTTCACTTTGTGGACTGTCCTTGTAAATTACAGAAAAACCCGACAATTGAATTCATTTCTAATGACGGAATCGAATTCAGAAGGTCAAAATACATAAGGATTACTTTCTGGGTCATAATTTTTTTTTATTTTTTGTGGGGCTGTGTTATCATATCAATCTGTTATTATCTGTTCTCAAATGATTTACTAAATAAAAAACGTCAACAGTCGTTTACTTCACTTTCAATAATTCAATAAAATTGATAATATTCAAAAGTTGTCATTACCTTGTTATTTCATTGTAAAAATGTAAACTTTAATGATCAATTTAATAAAAGTTACATACTTTAATATAAATTTGATTCTATTTCATTATCTTATAGATCTTTTCTTTCTCATTCAGTTATTTTTCATCCGATTTTTTTGTTGGAAAGGTATTCAAATTACCTTTCTAATTGTTGAATATTGTTAGTACAAATTATTGCCGCTAGATGGCGTAAAATTCATTTTTTTTTATGCATCAAAACACCCTGTATTTGAAAATATTTTCAGTTCATATGTTCTGCAAAAGTACTCGCCATATGATTTTGTACAAAGGTGCCAAACAACATTTGGTCGAATTCTGGAAATTTAACGGTCAAAATTTTGATTTTCTTCAAGAACCTAAAAATAACGGTAATTTTGTAAATAACGGAATTATAAAAAAGTCGCGGAACAAAAGGTGCTTCTGATACCCTAAAGAACCATTTTCAACAATAAAAAAGTTCTTTTTCGATTTTGGCATATTGCAAAATATGTTAATAACACAGTACAACAGCCAATCTGGGGGGTGAGAAATTCCAAGTCAGGGTGATGGTACTAGGTCAGTATAGTAAAACCCTCAAAGGGTTTGGCGTTCGTATGTGTCAGTTTTTTTTTTTGACCTTTTAAATTTCTTCCTTATCTTGATGTTTTTTCGCTTAGTTGTAACATTTTGGCAAAAACGTAGTTTAACATAACTCGAGAACCACTTGTCCGATTTTGATGAAACAAATTTAGAAAAATTAAGAATTACAATTTCTCTAATCTGTTTCTATACCGTTTTCCTATATGTGCAACACTTTAGAAGTTAAAAATGAATGTATGAAGGGAAAAAAGTATTTTTTGCCTAAAAATTTAAATATTTTTTTTTTTAAATTCATAAAAATTCCAAAATGGAAAAAAGTGCCAAAACTAATTACTTTCGCGTAAAGTCACATTACTCATGAGAAAAAAAGGCATAGATCATGAAAATCGATGCACGCGTTTCTCATTTATTCACAATTAGGTAAATGTATGAATTTCAAAAATTTGCTCCAGATATGCACAACATTATTTGGAGAAAACATTGACACTCACAAGCCGAACTCTCTCATATTTTTCTACTGTACTAAAAGAGAAATATTGATGTGGCAACACTGGTTCTGTAATGTTCACATAAAACATGCATTGTCATTATACTTCTTCTCTTTCTCACACTGGTTCTGTGATTTTTGTCATTCAACAAGTGCCGACGAACGCGAACAGTAAAAGTGATTTTTCTCCATCCGGGGAATTTTCTACATCCGGGCAATATGCAGAAGTTTTTTCATCATTCACAAGGAATAAACTTTGGAGTGTTGCCTGACGACTTCGATTTGATTTCAAAATGGAAGCCAGCTCTTCCGCGTTCGTCGGCACTTGTTGAATGACAAAAATCACAGAACCAGTGTGAGAAAGAGAAGAAGTATAATGACAATGCATGTTTTATGTGAACATTACAGAATCAGTGTTGCCACATCAATATTTCTCTTTTAGTACAGTAGAAAAATATGAGAGAGTTCGGCTTGTGAGTGTCAATGTTTTCTCCAAATAATGTTGTGCATATCTGGAGCAAATTTTTGAAATTCATACATTTACCTAATTGTGAATAAATGAGAAACGCGTGCATCGATTTTCATGATCTATGCCTTTTTTTGCTCATGAGTTATGTGACTTTACGCGAAAGTAATTAGTTTTGGCACTTTTTTCCATTTTGGATTTTTTATGAATTTTAAAAAAAAAAATATTTAAATTTTTAGGCAAAAAATACTTTTTTCCCTTCATAGATGCATTTTTAACTTCTAAAGTGTTGCACATATAGGAAAACGGTATAGAAACAGATTAGAGAAATTGTAATTCTTAATTTTTCTAAATTCGTTTCATCAAAATCGGACAAGTGGTTCTCGAGTTATGTTAAACTACGTTTTTGCCAAAATGTTACAACTAAGCGAAAAAACATCAAGATAAGGAAGAAATTTAAAAGGTCAAAAAAAAAAACTGACACATACGAACGCCAAACCCTTTGAGGGTTTTACTATACTGACCTAGTACCATCACCCTGACTTGGAATTTCTCACCCCCCAGACAATAATCCCAAAAATGTTCCATAGTGTAATTTGCCGTTATGAACGATTTTAGGTTATGTCAGATGAAACCAAAACCGAACGTGTGAAAGCAAAAATTATAAACCTTCTGTATTTGTCAATTTTGACAGACATGTGCAATTACAGAAGGGTCTTACGTCTGACAAAGCCACTGCAAAATACAGATCGTGTAAAAGCACCTTTAGTAAGCCACTATTGAAAATCTTATAAATCCTCCATTTTAAAATCCTGAATTAGAATATTTTTAGATTCATTATCGTAATACAATAAAATTCTCGATGAGACAACAGTTGGAGAAGTTAAAGATACACGATCAAAGTACTTTATGACACACAATTATTGACCTAAATGAAAGAGCTACGATTGGAGTACTTTTAAATTCGAAATCGTTGCGCTTGTATTCCTTATTATGTTGAATCTTAATTAAAATTGTAGTATTTTAGGATTTAAAAACATCTTTCTCATTATCGCTCAAAGCTTCCCTTATTTTTCCTTATTTTTCCTTATTTTATATAAAATATCTAAATATAAAAAAAAAATCTTATGTTTTTCAATCGATTAACTAGAATATTAAGAAATTTAAAACTTTTTTAATATTCTTTAAAACATCTTTCTTATTATTCCTAAAAGTTTCGGTAATTTTGCCTTATATAATATAAAATATCTAAATATAAAAAAAAATCTAATGTTTTTCAATCGATTAACTAGAATATTAAGTAATTAAAAACTTTTTTAATTTTCTTTTCAATTTTTGTTCCTACAAACTTTTCCTTTAACTTCTTCAGCGTTTTTTTTTCTTTTCTTCTTTTTTGGGTCAATATAAGAAACGTAATACGTACGTACTTTTTCCTTCACTTACTATTGTTTCTACCAAATCTTCTTTCATTCCTCTTAACTTGGCTACAAAAAAAATTAAAATAATGAAATGTATACATACATTAAAGTGTCTATGACTTGTGCATAAAAACACCTTTCTATTTTTAAATGCATCATAAAATTGTGAACCAAAATAACAAAAACAAAGATTTTCTAGCAACTGCAAACGAAAAAAAAAATACTAATACTTTCTTTTTAAATACTCAGTAGGAAAGTAAAGAAGAAATAATCAGTAACTACTATAACTAAACAGTGAAGAAGGAAAATGTAGGGCCAAATGTTTAAAGGAAAGATTCTTTAATAAAGTGAGAGAAACTTAAATGTTTCTTAATATTAATAGGAGACAATTTCTACAACATATTGGAGGTTTACAACTGAAACATTCCAAATGCCTTAGTTATACGATTAAAACTATTTAAAGTAATCGGTGCCTTGTTTGGTGTTTTTTATAATTTACGATTACAGAACCTAATTTTTGCGTAAACTAAATTACTTTTAATAACTCTACGATAAGGGATATTTACTTTACTTAATTTATTGTTGGTCCCGTCTTGATTAAAAAATGATCTTCAAGCACTTCGTTCTTGCACGTGCTTCCTTCAGTTTGTTATACTAAGGATTTTCGCATCTTCTTCCACTTGGTCCTGCCACCGGAGTTTCGGTCTTTCGTGTTAGTTGGCACCTAACGCCTTTCTAGCTGAAGCATTGGTTTCCACTCGACCGACATGTCCTAGCCAAGGCGATCGCTGTATTTAGATGCGCTCAACTTCATGCATGTCGGGATACTGCTCGTACAGCTCATGGTTCGTTCGGCGTTTATACTCTCCGTTCACGCAGACGGGCCCGTACATTTTACGAAGGATCTTTCTTTCGAATACACCAAACACTGCTTAATCTGCAAGTACCCTTGTCTCGGCGCCATGTAGATGCACAGGCAGTATTAATGTAGTGTCTTCAAATGTGTAACTTTCGCATTTCGAGAGAGAAGGGCTCTGTTTTTAAGCTGTTTACCGAGCCCAAAATAGCACCTAATTGCCAGCACGATCCTTTTTTCGTTTCGGTGCAGACAGCGTTCCTTTAGTTTATGGCCGAGATATATAAAATCGTCTTCTACCTGGACGCTGCATATGCCTTTCGGAACTAACTGCCTTTAATTCGTCCCTACACCCCTTTAGCAGCTGCCAAAATCATCTTCGTCTTGCCCTTATTTACCACCAGACCCATTCTATTCGCCTCTATCTCAATTTTTGATAAGGGATCTAGCGTTGTCTAAATTGAATAACTTGAACATCCACATTTTAAGTACCTAAGAGTTTTAAAATGCCTAACCGAAAAATTGTATGGATTAAAGTACTTTAAAATCCACTATTGGAGTATTAACGTACTTTAACATTCGCGTTAAAAATACTTTAAGAAGCCCAGCCAAAGAATGTTAGGTTCCACTTTCGAAGGACATTAGCACTTAAATACTTACGTTAAATTCACATTTCGAGTTTATTTAAAATACGAATTAAGTTATGTTATATCCACGGCTAAGAAACACGTATTAGGTACTTTAAGATCCATAACCAAAGAATTATAAGATGTATGACTAAAGACCTTTAAGATTAAAGTACTTTAAAATCCACCATTAAAGTACTTATTTTGCAATATTTTAAGATCCGCGATTTAAGTACGTAACTAAGTTAAATAACGTTTAATAAGATTGATAATTGATTGATTGTTAAGATTCAGGATTAATGTACTTTACATTCCAATATCAAAGTACGGTAAGATTCTCAATCGAAGTGCTTAAACATCTTCATTTAAAGTAGTTTACGGTGCCTGATGTTAAGATTCACGATCAAAGAACTTAAAAATCCGCAATTGATATAAAATTAAAAGACGTTGAGTTCCACAAACGAAGTACTTCAAGATCCACAATTGATGTCACGTTAAAATACTTTACGCCTCACGTTAGAAGTACAGGGTGGTCCATAATGAACCTTATGATATAATAAGTGAATAGATATTTTATCTGCCGTGTTTTATTTGGAAGTTAGTATTCGTCTATTCAGACACAAAGATCCGAAACAAAGTTGGATGAACTTCAGAATAGATCATTTGAACATATTTTTTCGTAGACGACGAACAAGTTGCGGTTAATGTGAGTGGCATTCAATACCGGGCAATGATTTAAAAGTTTTTAAGGCCCGAGGTAGAGAACAATTTAGAGTCACAGCTCACACAGCTCGTCCAACTTGCGATTTGGATTTAAAATCGCGTAAAAGGTGATCTGTAAATCGCAATTACAAGAAGTTTGGCGACTTCAAATTGCAAAACTATGCTCAAGGGAACTCGAATATTTTTTAAGAAACTACGGCAGATCGAAAGTAACACGCATTAGTTTTACAACACCATAAAATGAAACTGGCATTTTGCCATTTCAAATTGAGCGATTGTCAGAATGGGCGAATGGTTCTTTTATAAGCGATCATAACCCCGCTCTAAATATGAAGATCCACGGCAAAAATACTTTTAAATTCCACAATTAAAGCGCTGGATTTATAATTGAAGTATGTAATTAAAGAACACAACAGAACTACTTTTTGATCTACGATTAAAGTACTTTAAGAACACGACTTAATTACTTTAAGACCTACGATGGGAATCCTTAAAAATCCACTGTTATAGTACTTTAAGATCTACGATTAAAGTACTTTTGTTTACACGTTGAAAGCTTAAGTTGTCGATCGACATCGTGCGCCAGGCAGTCTGTTAATTTAATTTAATTTTATTTTAAACTTTAGTAATATAAAATTTCTCTTCAAATTCAAGGGTAAAATTTCTATTTAGGGTTTTCAAATTGTTTGTTTTTAACTTTTCTAAAAACTTTTTTTATACAGTAGAATCCCGATAATTCGTAATCGCAAGGGACTGGCCATTTCTTACGAATTATAGGGGTTTTCGATTTAGCGGGGTTTCGATTTAACGGGGTTAAAATAAAATAAATACGAATTAACGGGGTTTTTAAATTCTTTTACTAGAGCGATAAAAAAAACATAAAAAACAATTGTTAAAAATAAAATATATAAAAATTTTTCATGTAACAAGCTGATCTTAAGAAATAAACACACACACACAAGCAAAAACCTACGCAAAAAATAGCGGCAAACGAAAAATCATTCTTTCCATGTTTCTGTTGTTTTTATTACGAATTATAAGTGGTAAATTGCAAACAATTTCGATTTATAAAAGGTAAAGAAGATCTTATTTGAAAAAAAATTACGAATTAGCGAGGGGACCAAAATGTATGGAAATTTTACGAATTAACGAGATTTTTTCAAGGGACCGACAGTTTATTACGAATTTTCGGGAATTACGATTTATCGGGGTACGAATTATCGGGATTTGACTGTATTATATTTTACAACTACATACGTGTAAGAACTGGGAAATGAGTTCGACCATGTTTACATTACTGAAGAAAAAAACAAATTGTTCTTCTCTGATTTCATGTTCAAGAAACTAAAATAATTTTCTTTGTAAAAAAAAACTTTTGCTTAATGCAACCTAGGATCAAAGCAAAAATTGCAAAAAATAAAAAAAAGCTCTAACAAATTTAAAATTTTATTTAGTTTTAAAAACATTTTTTTTTTTTTTTTTTTTTTTGTTCAATCAATAAATGAATTTCAAAACTCTTCGATTTTGTGGGGCCAAAGCATAAAAGTTAAATGTTCGATTTTACTGATTTGGAAAGGCAGAACTTCAAAGTTAAATGTGACTGGCATAGTAAGACAAGTTAAACAAAAAATAAATTTAAATGAGTAAAAAACTTAATTAGTATTATTATTTAATTAAGCTTCCGGTCTCTTTTTTTATAAAAAAATATAAGTTTTATTTAATCCAATATTTCGGCACTCCGTTGTGTGCCTTCTTTAGGGTTTTTTTCTTGAATTTTTGAATAATTTTTAACAAATTAAATAAATTTAACAAAATGTCATATAACAATTTTCTATTAAATACAAAAAAGTTTTTTCAATTCAAACCTAATCTATTACAGTATAAATAAATTTGTAACTTCCGTTTCTAATTTTATAAATTAAATGCCTATAATTTTGTGCTAAACTTTAAGATCAACGATGGGAATGCTTAAAGATCCACTGTTAAAGTACTTTAAGATCCACGATTGAAGTACTTTTGTTAACACGTTGAAAGCACATTTAGATCTACAGTTAAAGTATTGAAGGATTCACGATTAGTATGTGGTATGATTGGTGATTAAATTGGTTTGTTTTTTTTTAAGTCAAGATTGTGGGGAGTAAGGAGAAGTGATGCGCAACCCTTTACCGGTACTCCCTGTAATCAACAAGAGAGGCTTGCTTGGAACATATCACAAAGCAAGTCTAGATGTTAAGCCCTTATCCCTGGCAATAGAATCGGACGAAGTATACCATTTACCCCCGCTCGCCCAAAATTCATACGATTACCGAAACCGATACGGCCATATGTTTCTTCTAGGAACAACGCTAAAATGTAAACAATATCCACGATTGCAGTCTATTTGGTTAGTTCCCTTTAATGTATAGTTACCACATTTTGCTCTCTACTGTATAATTTTTTAAAAAGTGTCTTGTTAGATATTTGTGTTTTGATTTTTCTTTTTTTCTACTTCTGCTGCCTTTTTTCCATTTCATCTTAATTTTTCTTTATAGCCCACTCACTCACTATCATTTGTTTGTATAAAAGTATTTTGCAGTGTAGTCTCGGTAGTATGTTGTAGACGTTATAATATGTTTACACTCTATTAACATTCTTGATGATTGTATTTCCAAGTAATATTTTTAAATGGTTTCAAATTCCGGAAAAATTTCATATGTTCAATAGATTGTAGAAAAAAAAATATTTTTCTTTTTTTCTTTATAAAATTTTTGCTGTTATTAATGTTCTGTCATGTAAAATAACATTTCCCTAGTCTCGAGTCTTTTCTGAAATGACCTGTGCTGCAAAGTTGTATTTAAAACAATAACAAGTTAGAAAAATATGGTCTAAAAAGTTTTCAGTTTACTTAAAGAAAAATTTTCTACAAAATGTTGTGGTAGAATTTGGTTTTGGTTTGGCTTTTTATTTTGTTACTTTAATTTTTTTGTTTTTAAAGCTTACTTTAGTTGAGGTTTTTATTGTTGTTTTTGATGTTTAGAAGAGTTTATTGTTCATATTTATATTTTTTTTTTTTTTTTTGTTCGGTTATTACCCAACTGTCTTAAAATCGGGTCAATGAGCATTTTGTTTGAAGCGTTAATGCTTACATAGCGTTGTTATTACTAGTTACGATTTTTTTTCTTTTTTAATATCTAATAATAGACATTCGAGTAAAAAGAGATTAACAAAATTCTTTAAAAATTTAACAATTTGTAAAAAGTTTTACTAATGTTTATGACAGTAAAGAAGAACAAAAGGTGTTTGGGTTTCGACAGCATTAAAAGAAGAAATTAGAAACAAATTAGAAATAAAAATGGAATTAAGAGTGAGCCAGGAAAAACTTATACGTACTTGTATTAAGTTAATTAAAACTTAAGCCGTTCAATATAAAAATTCTCAAAAATACGTTAATTTATTCAAATATTGTACAAATTCATTAAACACTAAAATATTGGCATATTACTCGGTATTTAAAAATGTTTCCACTTTCTCCGGAAATGCTCCCATCAAAGATATCAGTTGCTTTCGCTACCTTTCTGGACAAATTGATCCACTTACGCTTAAAATCGAACCTGTCCTGGGATACCTTTCCTGTATTCTTTAATTGTTTTTTTACAACAGCCCAATACTTTTCCACAGGCCGAAGTTCTGGACAGTTGGGTGGATTTGACTCTCATGGTACAAAATGTATATTATCGTTTGAATACCACTAAAGGCCTTTTTCCACAGTGGCATAATGCCAAATCGGGCTAGAATTTTTTTGTATCCCCTAAGCTAATCCCGCTTATCTACAGGAGACCAGAGTCTCTGGCGGGAATCGAACCAGCATCCCCCACACTGATAGACTAGCTCACTACTAGGTAGCCTACCAGGGCACCCTAAATATATATATATATATATATATATATATATATATAGATATATACAAAAGGCCATAAGCACCACGACCCAGCAGATCTTTTGTGCAGGCCGTGCATCTCACCACATCAGGTTCACGCTACGTACAAAGCCTGGTGGAAAAGCAAAGATCTCAGTTGGGCCTATCATATGCCCCCCGAAAAATTTCCGCCTAAAAGTCCCCAAGGCGGGACAGCAGCAGGGCAGATGTTCCGACGACTCGTCATCGACCCCACAAAATCTGCATGTTTTGGTATCGACATTACCCATTTTGAACTGATGGTATCTAAGACCACAGAGCCCCGTAAATAGTCCAACAAGCAGCCTAAGTTCCCCCTTCCCAAGCAAAAGAAGCCTACTCGCCCCACCACGGGATAGGGTCACAAGTCTCCTGGAATCCGACGTCCGTGTACAAAGGAATTCACGTTCGGACCATGTCCGAATTGTCTCTCAAATGTGACCAGCAGGGACGCCGAAGAAAGGTTCAGGGCCAATAAAAGGACGACGAGCGCCCTTGTTTGCCATCCAATCAGCACTTTCGTTGCCCACATGGCCCTCGTGGCCGGGTACCCAGCACAACTTCATGTCGTTGTTTCCCCAGATCGTTCAGAGTAACACAACAGTCCATGACTAACCTGGACCTCACCTCCAAAGAAGATAGTGCTCTAAGAGCGGCTTGGCTATCCGACATTATAAATAGTCCCAGTCCTCTTACCCTCCTCCTCAGACAATCCCCACCGCATATGAAATATAGAAGCTATTTGCCCATTGACAAACGCCTTTTAATATTCAAGTCTTCCTTAAATGTCTTTTGAAACAGCGTTACGGTGAACCTTCAGATTTTTTCAGATACGGACGTTATGACATTGTCATTATGTCCACGAACGCTCTATGACACTTTCAAAAGTATCGCAATGTCAATGAACGACGTGCCATAAGGACATTATGACACTTTTTAGTGAGTTATAATCAATTAGTAGTTGTTTCCATTATTGTCAAGCTCTGGGACGAAAGATTTAAAAAAATCCCAAATTTTTTTAAATTTCGAATTTAAAATTCTGAATCTTGAGATTCCGAAATTTGTAATCTCGAATTTTAAAATTCTTAATTTAAAAATCCCGAATTTAGAAGCTTTTGTTAACGAAGCCGGTATTTGTTATACTTTAGGGTAGAAAATGTAAGGAAATTCTTTGTAAACCAAACACCGGCTTCGCTAACTAAAGTTTCTCCGCAAGTCGGACTTCGGCCGGGCGCAAGGATATAGTTATTTGACAGTAACGTAATTAATTTACCAAAGTTTTTCTTGGGATTCAAAAATTTTTTAATTAAAAAGGTTTCGTTTAAATGAGCTACATTCCCATTTCATTCTATTGATAAACGTTTACGTTGAAAACGTAAAACCTTTCAACCGACAAGTTGATAGTTAGTGGTGCGCTGATAAGAACGACATCGTGCGCCAGGCAGTCTGTTAATTTAATTTTATTTTAAACTTTAGTAATATAAAATTTCTCTTCAAATTCAAGGGTAAAATTTTTATTTAGAGTTGTTAAATTGTTTGTTTTTAACTTTTCTAAAAACTTTTTTTATATTATATTTTACAACTACATACGTGTAAGAACTGGGAAATGAGTTCGACCATGTTTACATTAGTCAAGGTTTTATTTTCGAAATTTAACGTTACTGAAGAAAACAACAAATTGTTCTTCTCTGATTTCATGTTCAGGAAACTAAAATAATTTTCTTTGTAAAAAAAAACTTTTGCTTAATGCAACCTAGGATCAAAGCAAATATTGCAAAAAATAAAAAAAAAGCTCTAACAAATTTAAAATTTTATTTAGTTTTAAGAACATTTTTTTTTTTTTTTTGTTCAATCAATAAATGAATTTCAAAACTCTTCGATTTTGTGGGGCCAAAGCATAAAATGTTAAATGTTCGATTTTACTGATTTGGAAAGGCAGAACTTCAAAGTTAAATGTGACTGGCATAGTAAGACAAGTTAAACAAAAAATAAATTTAAATGAGTAAAAAACAATTTATAAATTTTTTATACTGCTGTTGCTAGCAAAAAGTTTTGAGTTCTTTTTGAATGAAAAGTTTTTCAAAGTTCATTTTTCCTTTTTTGTCAGAGCAAAGAAGATAATTTTTAAACGTTTTCTTCCAAGCAGACTTTTGAATACAACACTTTTTTTATTTTTTTAAGAAATACTATAAACGATGGTTTATTACTAAAAGCTATTTTAATTATGACTTTTTATTAAAAAAAAAAAAAGTGAAAAAAATATTAAATATTTTATGAATGTATTCTGACCGCGAGTTTAATAAAATGATAACAAGTAAAAAGGGTTAAATATTAATTTATGAAATATTATAAATTATGTAGAAAAAACAATTAAAATAGAAAATTGAAGTAAATTGAAATTTAAGGCATTAAGTAAAAAAAGTCTTGAATGTTGGACAAAAAATTACTTATCCTGGCTGGGCATTTGGCCTTATAAAGGGTGTTTTTTTAAGCTAGATAGAACTTTAAATTGTAAAAAGTAACACAAAAAATTTAATTTTGATGAAATATTTTTTTTATCGTTTCAGTATACTCTGACAAATCATCATGAATAGACTCACGCTTGAACAACGCTACGAAATTATCCAAATTTACTTTGAAAATCAGTCGTCGATTCGCGCGTTGTTTTATCGCAAAATTGTGTTCAGCGATGAGGCGCATTTTTGGCTTAACGGGTTTGTTAATAAGCAAAATTGCCGCATATGGAGCGAGACCAATCCACAAGAGACCCTACAGACTCCATTACATCCAGAAAAATGTACCGTTTGGTGCGGTTTTCACGCTGGTGGCATCATCGGACCTTATTTCTTCAAAAATAAGGCCGGAGCTCGCGTTACGGTCAATGGAGATCGTTACCGCACCATGATCAATGATTTTTTGTTTGAAAATATGGATGACATTGATCCGGAGGAGATGTGGTTTCAACAGGATGGCGCTACGTGCCATACGGCGAACGCAACCATCGACTTATTGAAATCAAAATTTGGCGATAAGTTGATTTCGAGAAATGGACCTGTCAATTGGCCTCCAAGTTCGTGCGATTTGACACCTCTCGATTATTTCTTGTGGGGCTACGTGAAGTCACTGGTTTATGCTGATAAACCAGCAACAATTGACGCCTTGGAGGCCAGCATTGTTCGTGTTATTCGTGACATACGGCCAGCAGTGCTCGAAAAAGTGGCCCAAAATTGGACGTCCAGAATGCGCTTCGTCAAGAACAGCCGCGGTGCCCATATGCCCGAAATTTTTGTTACAATTTAATTTTTTGTGTTATTTTTTACAATTTCAAGTTCTATCGGGCTTAAAAAAACACCCTTTATTAACGATTATGGACCGATCTTCAAAATATTTCGCCGCGTGAGTTCCAGTCTTAAATACTGTAACATACTAAAATTATTACAAAAGAATTACTAAAGTGTTTTCTTAGATTGGACCGTATATGAGGGCTATCCCTTGGATTGTGCGGGTGGCTTTCGGTCTCAATATTTTCGCTTCTATTTGACCAGCATCAAATACAACGGCGTGCATCCATTGCGGTGATTGTTCTTTATGTTTGTTTCTCACATTATTTCGTTGTTCGCTTTAGCTTTCTTGAATTATGGCATAATTCTTGCGTCTCATTTCAGTTTTATCGAAATGAGCCGCAGAAATAAGTTGTGTTTTCAAATACAAAGATACTAATCGTTGACAAAGAGTGAAATTGGCATATTTTAACTAAAAAAAAAATTATAAATTTTATTGTGTCAAACCAAGTCATTTGGTTCAATAAAAATGCGTTTTATTTAAACATTTTTACGAGATGCATAATTTTTACGTATCCTGAATATCCTTGAAGCATAAAACATTTTAAAACCTAACCATTCAGGCCTGTCACAGAAATCAATTCCTATCGAAAGTGGAAGTGATTTCGTTTCTTGCTTCACATAAAACTAAATCGCTTTCGATCGGATATGATTTCTGTGACACACATGATTTTTTATATTTTCATTCGCTAAAGATACCATATATTCTAAAAATTTTGAAAATATCGCAGTAGTTTAGTGTCAGGTCTTAAAGGGCTTTGGTATATTATGGACCGATCTTCACGAAATTTTGTGGTATGATTTCTAATCATATAGAACAAATTTGAGCAAAATCTCATATCAATATGTGCATATTTATATTAGTTTTTGTAACAAAATTATTAACTTTTTAGGATGGTTGTTCTACATTTAACGTCATGACACTTTTCCCGCTGAACCAGTTTTGCTAGATTTCAAACCCAAACTGTTAAGTTCTCGTCCATATTATTAAACATTTGCTACGAAACATTTGAGTTTGTTGATTGAAAGGGAAAGACGAATGGAAAAAAGTAAGTATCGCTCATTTGCTGTAACAACGTGATAAATCAAAATTCGGAAATTTTGACATAATATCACTAATTTATTCAAATGAAGTTACTGTAAATACATGTTTCTCATAAAGATATTGTAAACTCAACTCTTGAGAGACGAAAAAAATTTTCTTTTTCCATTTACAAACAACATGTAAATTTTAAACTTTAAAGTCGTTTTATGTAAAATTAATCGGCCATGTTCTGACAATCGTACGATTTGAAATCGCAAAACGTCAGATTTGCCTTAAAGTGTTCTGAAACTCGTGCGTTTTGCTTGCGATCTGCTATAGCTTTTTACAAATATTCTAGTTCCCTTGAGTATACTTTTGCAATTCAAAGTCGACAAACTTCTTACCATTGCGATTTACAGAACACCTATTATGCGATTTTAAATCAGAATCGCCAATGTTAAGTGTTTTCCGATTGTCAGAACATGCCCGTATATTTTTGAGCTATAATGATGTTACAGCAAATGAGCGATATGTAGATTTAAACAATTGTATGTCTTAATGCAAAATGTCCCCTTATTATTGGTTCAAATTTCGGCTCTAATGGAAACATGTCCTAGATAAAGAACTTCAAACATATTGGGATATAAAAATTTTGAGTCCAGCTTTACGATTGGAAAAAATTCGGAAAAAAAATTCAAATTTATAAAAAAAAAATGGAAAAGCTTTTTTCCACATGTAAAGATAACAAACCCCCACATAAAATCCAATCAAAATACCTATTTATGTATACTATTGATCGTCCGTTAGTAGATAACTATATCAAAACCCTTTCAATCTTTTGTTATTATTTCCAAAATTTTAAGTTTCATTTAAATAAACATGCCGAGTCCGAGATTTAAAAAAAACAGCATTGCCTTAAATTGTCATAATTAATGACCATAAAAACTGTCAACTGTTACTCATGACGCATGAAATATTCTACATTCATTCAAACAACATGTTGTCTAATCCTCTTCTACCACTGTCAACGTCAATAGATAATTCTTAAATGTGTCCAACCAATCCAACTGCTCTTACCATCACCATCTCTATTTAAGGCCAAGGCTTAAGTAAGCGGTTCGTTCAAGTAGCTAAATGAGTTTTAAAGAAACTTCAGATGATAAACAATTCACAAAAAAAAAAAATAAAATTGCCATTGCTTTTCATCAAAATTACGTGAAAAAAATCTTAGAAAAATCAAATTCAAACAAAACGAAACAAGTTTTTGTAGAAGAAAAAAATACATTTTTAGCGCATTTAATTAATTATAAATATTTAGTAATAATTATAATTTAAAGAATACAAACATGAACATAGACTTTAAGTAATGTTCATAAATTTTTTTTTACCAAAAAGCTGCTTATTAAACAAAAACACAAGACTCAATACAGTACAAAGTAATAACTAGTTATTACCAATGAAGGGGTTTCGTTAGGTCCGGTATGGAACTCACAATTAATTTTAAGGGCATGCCCCATTATTATCAGGAGCACGAATTAGACAAGGAATTTGCTAATATCTAAACTAAAATTATATTCAATTTATATAAACACTCAAAGTTTAAAGTACGCGTTCACTAAAAAAGTAAGAAAGTAAAGTCGGTCAAGCCCGACCATATGATACCCTACACCACAGTGTTTAAAAACACATCATGCCTATGTGTCCATATTAATATGGATTTATCTATGTTTATAAACTTCATTAAAATCGGTTTGAAAGTTTGTGAGAGGCAGAAATTGCCCCTACCTCCCCTTGTGGTACAATTTTTGAAAAACTACATGGCTTATGTGTCCATATAAATATGTTTCTATCTATAATTTAAATTACATTAAAATCGGTTTGATAGTTTCTAAGAGGCAAAAATTTCCCCCTATCTTCCCTCGTGGTCCTACGATTCGCCCCATTTTCAATAGGTCCTTGGTCCTTGTGCCAGTAAGAACCTATGTCCCAAATTTTATAAAATTATCTCTAAAATAGTGACCTGTACTTTGCGCACAAGGTTACATGGACAGCCACCCAGCCTGCCAGCCGGACGGACATCGTTAGAAAGTGATTCTTAGTCGATCGGTATACTTTAAGGTGGGTTTGGACCAATATTTTAAGGCGTTACAAACATCAGCACAAATACATAATAATCTCTCCATTATTGTGGTGTGGGTATAAAGAATAGAAAAGTTAGAGTTTATGAGTACAAAGGTGTAAACAACTATTTAAGTATAAAATAATAAAAGCATATACAAAAGTATAAAAATATAAACTTATAACAGTTTTAACGCATAACAGTATTATATTATAACAATATTAAGGTATAACAGTATAAAATCAAAAAAAAAGTTAAAAAAAATATAAATGTACTGATGTACTAATGATAATCGTATAAGAGAATAGAAGTGTTAAAGTGTAAGATTAATTATATACATAAGCATAAATACATATATAAAAGTATAAAACTATTTAATTTAAAACTATTTGATATTAATGTATAAATGTTAAATGGCCGATTTTTAAATAGAATTGGTGAAATTGGCCATTAGTATAAAGAAAATTGTTAAATTACAAAAATATTAATTTCTAAATGTATGAATGTTTAAGTATGAATGTATTGAAGTATAAAAGCATAAAAGTATAAAAGTATAAAAGTATGAAAGTATAAAAGTATTAAAGTATAAGAGTATAAGAGTATAAAAGTATGAAAGTATAAAAGTATAAAACTTTAAAAGTCTAAGAGTATAAAAGTGTAAAGTATAAAAGCATAAAAGCATAAAAGTATAAAAGTATTAAGGTATAAAAAAATAAAAATATAAACGTATAAAAGTATAAATGTGTAAAAGTATTAAAGTATTAAAGTATAACAGTAGAAAAGTATAACAGTATAAAAGTATAACAGTAGAAAAGTATAACAGTATAAAAGTATAACAGTAGAAAGGTAGAAAAGTATAACAGCATAAAATTATAAAAGTATAACCCCCTTATGCAAAAAAGGTTAAAGTAAACATAAGTTAACCAACACATAAAAACCCATTCACTTTTGCTGGGCTTAATGTGTTGGTTAACTAATATGAACTTCAACTTTTTTAGCATAAAGGGTCAAAGTATACAATTCTTAATGCATAAAAGTGTAAAGGTATAAAAGCCAAGTTACACAGAATCCGTTATACTTTATACGTCGCTTTTCTTCAACTGACACTAACGTAACAACGGAGGCCGGGCACACAATGAATTCTTTGATTATTGATATTTAATCAAGACCGCGACAATTTTATTTATCAAAAAACAAACTGATAATTTTCAATAACTAAAGGTACGTTAAAAGTTGCCCAACTTTAGTACTTTGCTCTAACAGAGACATACGATATGGGACATAAGAAAACCTGTATATCACCATAGTTGAACAAGGCGACGTATAAAGTACGAAGCATTCTATGTGACTTGACCTTTTAGATATTAAACTTTAAAAGTATGAAGGTATAAATGTATAAATGTATAGTAGTACAAAATAATTAGTATTGTGGTTACTTTGTTGAACTATTCATGGTCTTTAATCCAAATTCTTAATTCATGGTATTTAATCCAAATTCTTAATATTTTTGATAAGGCTTAATTAAGTTCATCAAATTTAATTTTCATTAAATTATTTTTATGAAGAAAGGAATTTTACAACATGAAAATTAATTGAAATTGTTATTGATAATCTTTCATTCTTGACAGTGGACGGGGCTCGAACCTCGGCCGGCAGGTTACCATGACATGTTTCGATCGCAACCACTCGATCTCCTCAGATGCATTTGCCGTCTTACACTCGCAACCATCGAAGACTGCTGACGTCAATAGTCAAACATCAATCCTTAAACCAAATTGTATTTTAACCTTTGGTAGATCGAAATTAGCTTTTTTGAATGATTATCCATTTTAATTGATTTTACATGTTTTTCCTTACTTCTGTTTTTTTCATATAAATTTTTCATATTATTTGAATGCTGACGAAGGCCGTAGCGGGCCAGAAAATGCATTACATTCTGTTTTTTTCGTAATTTTGTCAAGAATTCTTCTTGAAGTCCAAAGTACATTTTTTTGTTTTTTCATTTTTGTCTTTCTTTTTCCTGTTGACCTTTTTCAGCACAACTTGAAGGACAAACGAACACATAGAGCTTGTGCCCTAGCCTTTAACAATAATTAGTATTGTGGTTACTTTGTTGAACTATTCATAGTCTTTAATCCAAATTCTTAATATTTTAATTAGGCTTAAGTTCATCAAATTTAATTTTGATTAAATTACACTATGGAACATTTTTGGGATTATTGTCTGGGGGGTGAGAAATTCCAAGTCAGGGTGATGGTACTAGGTCAGTATAGTAAAACCCTCAAAGGATTTGGCGTTCTTATGTGTCAGTTTTTTTTTATGACATTTTAAATTATTTCCTTATCTTGATGTTTTTTTGTTTAACATAACTCGAGAACCACTTGTCCGATTTTGCTAAAACAAACTCAAAAAAATTTAGAATTACAATTTCTTTAATCCGTTCATATAACGTTTTTCTTTATAATCAACAGTTTTGCCGGTAAAAATAAATTTGTGGAGAAAAAAAATATTTGTTTGCCTAAAAATAGGCAATATTTATTAAAATAAATTTTAATTTTTAGGCAAAAAAATATTTTTTTTTTCTCCACAAATTTATTTTTACCGGCAAAACTGTTGATTATAAAGAAAAACGTTATATGAACGGATTAAAGAAATTGTAATTCTAAATTTTTTTGAGTTTGTTTTAGCAAAATCGGACAAGTGGTTCTCGAGTTATGTTAAACAAAAAAACATCAAGATAAGGAAAAAATTTAAAATGTCATAAAAAAAAACTGACACATAAGAACGCCAAATCCTTTGAGGGTTTTACTATACTGACCTAGTACCATCACCCTGACTTGGAATTTCTCACCCCCCAGATTGGCTGTTGTACTGTGTTATTTTTATGAAGAAAGGAATTTTACAACATGAAAATTAATTAAAATTGTAATTGATAATCATTAGTATTGTGGTTATTTTGTTGAACTATTTATGGTTTCAAATCCAAATTTTTAATAATTTTAATTAGGCTTAAGTTCATTAAATTTAATTTTCATTAAATTATTTTTATGAAGAAAGGAATTTTACAACATGAAAATTAATTACAATTGTTATTGATAATCTTTCATTATTGACCGTGGCCGGGGCTCGAACCCGGATTTGGATTTGAAACCATAAATAGTTCAACAAAATAACCACAATACTAATTATTGTTAAAGCTAAGGCACGAGCTCTACGTATTAATTTGTCCTTCAAGTTGTACTGAAAAAGGTCAACAAGAAAAAGAAAGACAAAAAAAAATGAAAAAAACAAAAAATATACTTTGGACTTCAAGAAAAATTCTTGACAAAAGTACGAAAAAACAGAAGTAAGGAAGAACATGTAAAATCAATTAAAATGGATAATCATTCAAAAAAAAAAAAAGCAAACTTCAATCTACCAAAGGTTAAAATACAATTTGGTTCAAGGATTGATGTTTGACTATTGACGTCAGCAGTCGTCGATGGCTGCGAGTGTAAAACGGCAAATCCATCTGAGGAGATCGAGTGGTTGCGATCGAAACATGTCATGGGAACCTGCCAGCCCGGGTTCGAGCCCCGGCCACGGTCAATAATGAAAGATTATCAATAACAATTTTAATTAATTTTCATGTTGTAAAATTCCTTTCTTCATAAAAATAATTTAATGAAAATTAAATTTAATGAACTTAAGCCTAATTAAAATTATTAAAAAGTTATTGATAATCTTTCATTCTTGACCGTGGCCGGCAGGAGAATAGAAGTGTACAAATATATATAAGTATAAAAGTATAACACTATTAATTTATAAAAGTATTAAAGCTTAAAAGTTTTGGAGTATAAAATTATAAAATAAAATACTTTTAGGCCCGTTTTCACGACTTAAAGATAGCTAAATGTAGGAAGTTATCGAACAGATAATGAGTTTTTTATTATCACAAGTTCTCTTTAACCTAAAAGTGAGGATAAGCTAAAGAGAGGATCGTTCTACCTTTAACTTTTGTCGTAAGGTTTAGATTTGAGATTGCCATATTATATTCACATATTTTTTATATATGGCAACTCCAATTATACGTACATTTTGTAAATGTAAAAAAAAGTACGTAGTTGCCAGTTCGTATTTTTATTTTGGCAAAAATAATCGGTATTTTCTTTAGTATTGCCACTTTTTTAAAAATGTTAAGCTTATTTTATACAGAAGTTGTGAAAACGAAAAATAGTTGAAGGTAACTTTATTCCTCACTAGTGCTAAAGGTACCGTTAACTATATCGAACTTTAAAGGTAAGTCGTGAAAACGGGCCTTAAAGTTTAAAAGTATATAAATATAAAAGTCTGTCTGCTAGTGAACCATAGATTTTAAGAGCGAGATATGCATATAAAAGCAGTATTGATAATAAAATCTTAATTCATGTTTTTAATATAAATTAGCTAAAAGCATTTTAAGCTTAAAACAGGCTTTGGTAAAAATTCGTTTGTTTTAATAAGAATTTTAACTAATAAACGTTTTTTTTTTTAGTTTGATGATGGCAATACTATCTCTTTTATTTGTCACTTGTATCGTAATGATGGAAAACAGTGATTATAATTTCTAATAAAGTGCTCTTGGGGTTTGAATTTCTTTAATAAAGTTGCTATTTTTTTATCGGTCTAAAAATTTGCGTCAGCACGTTGGTTCATAAAACGGACCACAATTAAAAACTCCATTTTGAATTTTTGTATAGTTACGTCCGTTCGAATTTAAGGTGACGATATGTTGTCTCATTTTCGTTGAAATCTAGGGCGGGCATTTTAAGTGAAAAGAGTGCTAAGAAATAGTATCTCCCTTAAATGCAAACCCTAATAATTTAAAAGAGGTCCATTTTAGTGAAACATAAGTAAATAACAACTCGTACGTAATTGGCTTTTTGAGCAAGACTGCCAAGTAACGAAACGTTTAAGTAAAAAAGTCACTGAACTTAATATGAACATGTACTAAAATAAAATCATAAATACAAAAAACAATCTACAAAAATAGTAAAAATAAAGAGTAGCGACAACTTTGGCAAAACAAAAAAAAAAAAATCATAAATAAATAATAAAAGTACCACCAGAGCGAGCGCACACACACACACCAGGTACTCAAGGGGTTTTTGTTTTTACTTCTTGTGGTAACCAGCTCAGGGGGTGTCGTCCAGCCAGTTAGTGGCTTGAACAACAACAACAAAAATTAAATAAATAACACATTTGCTTGGTTAACCGGCTTTTTAGACTTATTTTTTTTTTTTTGCCAGCATATTGGCAGCTTGTTTTGAAAAAGTCTTAAGTTAAGACAAAAAAATAAATGCAAAGAAAAATAAAAAAGTGCTTTTACAGTAAATGGTGATTAAATTATTCACGTTTTTGCTTTAAATTTACACACATTTACTCTCACTTCTGCTCTTTAGATTAAAAGTGCTAAAAATAGTGAAAGTGATTGATTTTTTTCACTTTTCACTGTTTGATTAAAGTAGCTAATAAAAAATGTTAAATTGAATTTGATAAACTTTTTTTTTTAAAGACCAATAAATAACCAAAAAGAGAAAAATATATGCTAATTCGATTAGACGACATAAATTTTAAAATACTTAAATTTGTAACAAAAAAACTTGTAAAACAGACAATATAAAATTGTTTGGGCTAACATAAAATATTTTGTGCTAATAAAAAATTAGGCATAACGAAAAAAAAATTTATGTGTATTTAAATATTAAAAAAAAGATTAAGGTTTGAATATATAAAGAGCCCATGGAAGTTTAAGAAGATAGTTCATTACGTTAAAAGATGTACTTTTATATTTTTTATGCTTTTACTTTAATATTTTTATATAATTTTACTTTATAATTTTAATGCTTTTATTTATTTTATGTTTTAGTTTTATTTAATTTTTTAATTTTCTTATTTTTAACTTATAGATTACCATTATATAAAAGTATTAAAGTAAAAGTATAAGAAATTCCTAAAGCTTGGGTCCACACCACGCGTTACACACCTTTTCGCTGACAACGCATCGGTCAAAAAAAAAAATAGATTCCGTGTAGTTATACGTAACAAGTTTCATGCACAAAAGCGTAGGATGCATTAAGGGGTTGAAGGCGAAAAGTAGGTTTACTTAAGTTCGAAATACTTAACTTATCCATATTTTATCCCCAAATGGTACTTAAAATAATCCGAAAACAAGATTGAATAAATTAAAAGTGAGATAAAATTAATCTCAACCTGTGCTTGATTCAAGAATTTCTAAAACGGTTAAATTTCGATTCGTACTTGAAATTATCCGATAGTGAGGTTAGATTGATTCTAACCTAAAAACTACACTTACCCCACAGAATCAGAGAGAATATTATTATTTTACTTACTCGTTACACATACTTGTTTCACTTTTGTTGTATTCCGCCTTTTGTTTACAGAACAATTCTCAATTACACAGAAAAAAATATCTCAAGAAAATTTTTAACAATACTGTTTGTAAAAAAAAAAAAATAGAAAACAAACTTTTTATTTGATTTAATGAAAAAATGTATTAAAATTAAACTTTGCCAAATAGCGCTCAATAAAACATATTTAATAATAAAATAATTCAATATTTCTTCATATTCTATCACCGCTATCGTGAATAACAATTGGAATTTTTGTTCCCCTGAAATTTTCATTCCCCTCGAAAGGAAAAAAGCAATCGTAAATCTCAAAAATGAATGAAATTTTTGGTTAAAAATATACACGTTAAAGAAATGTTAAAAACAAAAAGCAAAATATGTATTTAGTATTGGATGCATAGTTTAATTACAACTTTAGTTTTTTTGCACTTTTTAAATTTTATGTAGTAAAATATGTTCAAAAATTCTGCCACCACGTCTTTTGAAAGCTTCACAAATCCGCAGACAATCGACTTTTGTTGTTGTTGTTTTGCATTTTGTTGACCAATATATCGGTTTGTGTCTTATTAACGGATCTAGCCCATAATATTTGACTTATAGGAAGAACTACTTACGTATGTACATTAGACTGCCATTAGCGCATATGGGATTTTTTGTTTTTGTGAATTTGTCTTTCAGCACTCCACAGATCGGTTCCTTTTCCCAAAAAAGTAATTGTTGCAAAATTTTATTCAATTCGGTTGGGGGGGAAATGGCGCCTCAAAGCCCCCAAATTTTACTAAAATCACCATTTTTGCATAAAAGTTGACTTTGGGCTTGAATAACTCAGCTATTACCCATTACTCATAAAAATGACATATTACTGAAATGAAGGAAATTTAACGCTGAATAATTTTGCCAAAGAAAGTTTTTGATTATCTCCAACCGTTTTCGATTTATACCCCCCCAAACAAGATTTGCGCCTTCAATAAGTTAATTTGCAAAACTTTAAATTTTGTGTTATTTATTTTATTACGTAGGTATGTAGGTAGGCTAATAAGCAGATATCCCCTTAGAATCTGTAAACACAAAGAATTTACAAAAGTGTTTTGATGTTTGAACTTACCTACGCTGCCGATTACGGTACTTTGTTTTTGCAAAAGTGCTGTTGTGCTTTACTTGATAACGGAACTTTATTTTTGCGACAATAAATGAATTTGAGTACGTTTATATTCAAGAAGCCGTAACTGCAAAGGAAATATTCGAAAAATTTAAGCGTTTGTTTCAAGATTCTGGTCTAGACAGGCGCATTGGGCTTTTACGTAAGTTGTGCTCAATACAGTTGGTGGAATGTAATTCTGTTGAACACTATGTTTCGGAAGTTGTTTCAACGGCTCAAAAACTTAATGGTATTGGTTTCAACGTATCTGATGAATGGCTAGCTTCAATTTTATTAAAAGGTTTACCGCCAGAATATAAGAATGGAATAATAATAGAATAAAAATAGAATAATAATAGAAGAAGCATGCCAAACAAGTTGATTTTTTACCGGTTGGAACAGATGAGATGATAGCGGACTGTCTTACGAAAGTAACAACGGCACCAAAACACAAATATATATATATATTTCTTATTAAAATTTATGCTAATGCATGGTTCACATCTCCTTTACCAATAAAAGCACCTTTTTGTGATTTTAATTTTTTAATTAAGCTTCACGAATATGCAAAATATGATATGGTATTTAGGTTCAGAAGCTGTCGCCTTTGCCTTTTTTGATTCAAGCGTAAGTTCGGAGACTAAGGCGGAAATGGTGGAAAGATTAAATAGAGAATCATCGTCTAAACAAAATGATAAAAAGGCAAATGTAACAATTTCTGAAATCCTGGAAGAGGGCATCGAACAGTTTGTTTCGAAAACAACATCAAATTTTTTACCAGATTTAATATAAATATAAACTTTTTAAAAAGCCACCCGCTGAGTGGGAAGTAGATGAAAATTATAAAGAGGCAATAAAAAAAATTAAAACGATAAAAGTTGTGAATTATGCGGCAGAAAGGGGGGTTAAATTGATACAAGACTATAATTCCATACTATCAACAAATGAAGAACAAAAACAATATATACTACAAGTAGTTCAAGATTATCGCCGCAGGTTTCCTGACTGCAACAAATACACGTTACTCAATACAAACTATTAATACATTGTTATAAATACCTACATACGTAATAAAATAAATAACACAAAATTTAACGTTTTGCAAATTAAGTTATTGAAGGCGCAAATCTTGTTTAGGGGGGTATAAACCGAAAACGGTTGGCAAAATTATTTAGCGTTAAATTTCCTTCATTTTTTTTTAAGTGGCAGTCTAATGTACATGTTCTGTTCCCTAGCAAAAATAAAATGAGAAAACCTAAGGGAAACGTGAACAAATTACGAGGGAAAAAACTTTTCACGATAAGGGGAATTTTTTCCCGTGGAATTTTTTCACGTTATTATTCTCCTTTGAATTACCTTTTTTTCATGGGAGTTTTTCATGATCGCAAATATGTGAAGAGGGGAAAATTACAAGGGAAATATTATTCACAATAGGGTTGAATAAGAAAAATATTTATATCAAAGTAAAGACAGTATTTTTACAACTCTTGTCCATGTTTGTATAGCTCATAATTCTCATTCGCTTTACAGTTTTATTTGTATAATATTTTTAGTTTTTAAAAAGTCTTTAGAAAAGGTTTCCTGAAAAGCTGGCCTCCGCAACCAGAGAAATGCGCATAGGAACTAGAATTCCCCCCTCAATAAATTTTAGTGTACTAATCAGAAAACAAAAATTCGGAATTTAGCACATCATAATTAATAAATAAAGATTTGATAAACATTTTGTTTGATTTACTCAACATTTTCAACAATTTATTTTAACAAATCACGTAAACATTTTGTTGAAAAAAAATAATTTTGGGCAACAACTTTTTTTATTGACTCAATAAACTTGTGGTTGTTGACTAAAAATTCAAGAGCTATACCTACAAACAGAAAATTCAAACATTTTTTTAATCAAATATGTGATTTTCGTATTCAAATATAAAAATAATTTTTTTTTTTTTGTGTATAAGACACCAGCAGCAAACCCAATACGGTTTCCGTAATCATTCTACTTTAAAAATTTGATGTATTTAACTTAATAACTTAAAAAAATTATATGGGAATTAATTCTTCTTATTTTACTCTTAAAACATCAAAATTATCTATATTTTTCTTCTTGTAGTGTTGTTGTTGTATACACAACAAACTTTTATAAACACACGCGTATCCACGCATTTTTGTTTTCGAAAGTAATCCAATTTTGGATTGTTGTAAGTAATTTTAAGTACTATCCGTACTTAAATTTTTGAGTATGACTCGTACTAAAGTAAGAAGAAAAAACTTAAATTTAGTATGAGTTTTTTCTTTCTGTTTAGCGTTCGAACAAATCAGCTGATTTTGACAAATAAAATTTTATTTTTAATTGGTGCGATGCAGCATAAAAAGCATTGCATGTAACTTGAAACGTATAACGCAAGTAAGGTGAAAAAATCATGCAAAGCGTGGAGGCGAAAATGCGTGGTGTGGACCTCCAGCTTAACAGTTAGGTTTTTGTATGGTATGCATTATATATTTTTGTACTGCGGCGCTATGAAACACTATACTTTGTTCGAATACAAAGCAATTGACGTTTTAAAAGTAACCCGCCATCTGTAAACCAGAATTTTTAAAAATTTTCTTTATTCGCTGCGAAAGCACTTCTAGGCATCTAAAAAAATATTTAACATGTATCAAAATATTGTAAAAAAAAGGTGATATATGCGCTGAAAACTTAAAAATTCTGCAAAGATACTATTTTAGCTAAATTATGCAAAAAAAAGCTGCAAAGGGTAAAATATGCAGAAACAGGCTCTAACAAACCGATGTCAAAATTCATAAAAAGCTCTAAAACGGATAATACACACACGAGCTGTTCGTTTCTTTATTTTCTTTTGTCTACAGTATCTCTACAATTGTTCTGTTTTTTAACGAGGAACAGAACACTATATAATGTTCTGCTCTTTCTTGAAAATTGTTTCAAACTGCATAAATAGCTATCGCTAGATTTTAGCGCTTTCTCTGTTGCAAAGTGTTTTTACAGCTGAAGGTGTTAAACTAAGGTTCTGTCTATGCCTATGTTTTATTACGTCCAATTTCAGTCCCAAACTAATGCAATTTCTTTTCTTTGCATTAGAATTACTAACCTAACAAAATAAAATGGGTATTCCCCTTTTAACACGCAAATAAAAAAAAAATTCTTCTCATGTGATTATGACTTTGGTGAAAAAAAAATCCATTCGTATGTAACGACGCAAATCGGAATCAAAACGACGCAAATCTGCTTGACCAAATTTTAAAAATCGATGCAAATCTAAACCGCAATTAGAATTGACATAAAATGGGGCTCTAGAGTAATTTAAAAGCTTAAATATTAAGCCATTCGGTCATAAAACAGGCAATAAATAACAAACACCAAGTTTATTTTCATGATATATTCAAAAATTTTAATAAAAACCAAAACCAACAACAAAAATAAATAAATAAATATAAAGTAGTAAATGATGACATTTAACATCTAAACAATTTGCTTTTTAAGGGGCCGTCCATAAGGTGAGCTTATAATCAAAATAATATCTAGCGCTAAAAGACGTCATAAGCCATGAATTACAAAAAACCCAATAAAGTGTCCTGGTCTTCAAGTGTTTCGAAGAATAGAGTGGCATATTAATGAATATGTATTTCCCCCATCTTCTTTCCTCTCATTCTCCTAGACTTTTTGAAAGGCATATAACTTTTTGCTTTCATGATTACAAAAAAAAATAAACATGGCAAGAGTATTCAGTATACATTTCGGTTTATTAGTTATTGCAAAAAAGACCATTAGATGATGGTAGCAGCTGGTTTTTCTGTTTGGTAAACCTTAAAAATTAAAGAAAATTACAAATGCAAACGCCTCTTAAATTTCCAAAAACAAAATAGAATCTGCAACAAATCTTGCCACAGAAACAGTTCTTTGCTATTTAATTTGTATGCCAAACTTATAAAAACATTAATGGAATATGAAACTTCCTTAAAGGACAAGACAATAAAAGTATACTAGGATAAAATTATTAAAGTATAAAAGCTTTAAAGTATTAAGGCCTTTTTTAATGAACAATTAGTGTCTGACCGAAGGCACTTTTTCACACCGAAAATCGTCCTTTTAGTAGGCAAAAAATGGTATTTTAGCTACATACATTTTCATCAACTTCATTTAAACTGCAAAGTTTATAATTTTTTTTTTAGCTTAAACTACCACTAGGAATATCGGTTTGAAAAATTTTAACTTAAAGGGCCAAAACGGGTAAAAAATCGTACGTTTGTTACTTGTTAAAAACACGTTTTTTTCAGACAGTTTTGCAATTCTAAATTAAAAATTTTAATTTGTAAGAATTTCTATAGCTTCAGTGGCATGTCGCAAAAAAAACTACATTTTGAAAATCGGCATTTTAGACTGAAATCATTTAGACTGCAAATTTAAAGTTAAATTATTTTTATGCTTAAGCTATTACCAGGTACATGCATTTGTATAAAAATATTAACTTGCCCCTTAAAAAATTTTACTTTTAAAATTTAAAGGGAGAGATTTATTTATTCCACGTATTCCAATGATTCCACAAGATTTACAATTTGCTTGAAAAAGACTCCAATTTCCGATACGTTTTGCGTTTGCTATGACAATAAATAAAGCGCAAGGGAAATCGGTGGCATTTTGTGGAACTGATTGGAAATATCCATGCTTCTCACACGGTCAATTGTATGTATCGTGTTCACATGTAGGCAAGCCATCAGTTCTCTTTATTAACACTATATATAGGTATACCTACGTATGGCAAAATAAAAAATGTCGTATACGAAAGAGCTCTGCGATAGTTTAAGTTAAAACATAAGCTTTTTATTGTAAGCAAATAAAATAAAAAATTAACTTTGTTAAAAGCCAGTGTGTTTCATTTCTTATGTCCTGCTCATCGATTTCGAACGAAGAATTGTATTAAAGAAGTGGGCGTGACATCTCTCATACAAAGAAAATATTAATTTCTATATATCTGAAGAACGGGTTCAGTAAAAAACTGTTTAAACTGTTATAAAAGTTTTAAATTTGTTCCAAATAGTTTGGATATTAATACAAAACATCTGTCAACAAGAGGGCTGGAGTGGTATCTTCTTCAAAACATGTGTGTGAAGTTAGCTCTGTCAGTTAGCTTCGTTTTGTTGCCTATCCAGTTTCCTGCACACAAGCAACTTGTGTTAACATAGTTCGTACTCAAAGACTGTAAAGATAACAGAATTGATGTTTTTTGCCAAAAATAAATAACTTGAGACAAAAATAAATTTAGAAATGGTAACTCAGAATAATTAATAAATCATATACATATTTCTTATTTAAGCAATTTGGCCCGGAAATGAACTACAATTAAAAAAAAAGTCCTACTTGAAGAACCCGAAAATGGGTCAAAATCGAAATTGTGCTCTAATATGGACTAATAGGGTTGCTAGTTTAGGTATTCTAGATTTCAGAACCATTTCGATTTTGACCCATTTTCGGGTTCTGAAAGTAGGACATTTTTTATTAGAAATCTCATAAATTCACTTTCAGCTATGCTCTATTACAAAAAATCTATACAAATTCTGAATATAAACTATATAGTTCTGAAATCTAGAATACCTAAACTATCAACCCTATTAGTCCATATTAGAGCACCATTTCGATTTTGACCCATTTTCGGGTTCTGCAAGTAGGACCTTTTTTTAATTGTAATTCATTTCCGGGCCAAATTGCTTAAAAAAAATATATTATTTATTAATTATTCTGAATTAACATTTTTTAAATTAATTTTTGTCTGAAATTATTTATTTTTGGCAAAAAACATCAATTCCGTTATCTTAACAGTATTTGAGTACGAACTATGTTAACACAACAAAACGAAGCTACCCAGCGGGAAAAAGAAGGAGTAGGAAGGCCTTCTAGAAGGCCTCTGGTCCCCTTCTTTTGGATGTACAAGGCCTTCTTGCTCCATTCCATACTCATATCTTTTTTACACACGTTGTCATTGCGGAGAAGGCCTTCCGCTCTCGCTTCTTCAGCAGGTACATAAGAAGGGTAACGGGACCAAAAAAAAAATTGATTTTGCTTTTGCTTGTGCAAAAAAACAATACAAAAAATGTTACTCCCTTCTCATAGAAGTGAGTGTGGAAGGTGTATCTTATCTTTTATACGAAAGAGCCGAGGCCTTCTTTAGCAGTTAGATAAGAATAGTAATTGAATCAAAAAATCTTTTAAGCAGGCCTTTAAAAAGGCCTGAAGTAAGAAGGTCTTCTGAGTTTTCCCGCTGGGTCAGTTATAACTGACGGAGCTAACTTCACGCACATTATCAAAACACATCTGTTAAAGACGTGGCATCTCTCATACAGCGATAAAATAAATTTCTGTATACATATTTGGGAAACATCAACAGTAAATTTTAAAATTTTGCACAAATAAATTGTTAACTAATATGGAATGTAGTCTAAAAATTTTGTGGATAAATACGCACCTTCAATAAAAAGGCAATATAGAATTCTATATATCTGAAGAACAGTAACAGTTAAAGCATCCAAATTTGATACAAAAAGCTTCGTCGGGATCTGTACTAAAAACATTTTACTTATATTATTTCAATAGGGGTAGCGAAGCGCATAAGTTAAAGTATAATTGTCGTATTCATAAAAATATTTTGAATTTAAAAAAAGTTTACAAAACAAATGTTCTATTACTTAATAAACTTTTGTTAAATTTAATAATCATTTATGAATACGAAGATAAAAGTGTGAAATTACAAAAGTGTACAAGTATAAACGTATAAGAGTAAAAGAAGTATATAAATGTAAAAGTTTAAAAAAAAACTCGTCTTTCGGAATTCTCGTGTTATACACCAAATTCAGTATTCGAATATTGCTTGTTTCAAGTTTGTCTTTTAAAATTTAAGGAGGTCTGTCTTGGACAACTTTTGTCAAACCGTTTGAAAGTTTATGAAGATTTTGGTAGGATGGCCTAACGCAACAGATGAAGCTGTATTGCGATTTTGTCCCTTCATTTATCTGATTATAGACTACATATAAATCGTGTTTTCTTTAGAGTGTCACAAGTTTGAGTTGGCATCACTGCTTTAGTTTAGCACCCATTTTACAGCTGACAGTTGCTTTTGTTAAGTTTGCTTTGGAATTCATTATAAATCGACTATACCAGAGCAACGCGTGCAAATTGTTGAAATTTTTAATCAAAATAATTGTGCTATTTGTCTAACTCATCGAGCACTTCTTCCATTTCCGATTTAGCCCATTTCTGGTTAAATGGGTACGTAAATAAGCAGAATTGTAGCTTTTGGAGTGAAGAGAAAACACAAGCTTTTGTCGAAACACCATTACATGCACAGAAAATTACTGTTTGGTGCGCTTTATGGGCTGAATCCGCCAGCCCATATGTCTTCAAAAACGATGATGGTCAGAATGTTACTGTCAATGGCGCACGGTATAGGAACATGATTCGAAATTTTTCCGTACCTCAATTACGTGGCAGTAATCTTGCTGACACGTGGTTCCAACAGGACGGAGCCACATGCCACACAGCGGGCGCTACAATTACTTTACTGAAATAAACTTTTGATAAAAAAAATAATTTCACGCAATGGCCCAATTAGTTGGCCACTAAGATCGTGTGATTTAACCGCATTGGATTATTTTCTTTGGGGTTATATTAAGTAACTTGTCTATGACGATAAACCACAAACAATTGAACACCTGGAAATCAACATTCGAAAAGTTATCGGCGAAATACGGCCGAAAATTGTTTTATTATGATTTGAACTTGTGTCACTCTATAAAAAAACACCCTGTATAATAATAGTCAAACTATTTAAAAGCCGATTACAAGCAAGTAAGAGTGCTAATTCGGCTGGGCCGAATCTTCTACATATACCCTATACCTTTGTATTAAAAACCCTTAAATTCGGAAGTACAGAAATACGGGCCAGGCAATATATAATATTCCTTATATATAAAAAATATCTGAGCCAAATTTGGTTCTCCTAGCTTATATATGAAACGGGCGCTATTGTGTTAAAACCAATATATCGGGTAAGGTAGAGGTAATTATTTGTCTGTAACTCTCTAATTAATGAACCGAATTTGTTCTTTTTCACTAGCAGAATTTCAGGTGAAACTGAAAAAATACAGTCCATATTTTATAAAAACCTAAAAATTTTAAGGTTTGTGGTAAAAAATTAAGGGCAGTCGTGGTTTTTTGTTTGTATCTCATGGACCGATGTGGAAAAATTTCAATACTAAACTATTCCGTACTATATGTGATATAAATATAAAATAATCTAGTGCCCATCATATCTGAAGTTTTCGAAAAACCCATTTCAACAGACAAACTGACGGGCATCGTTGAATCCACTCAGCTACTCACAAGAATCCAGAATATGTACATATACATAGGGTCTAATATCCATATTGTAGAAATTCCAAATGGAATGACAAAATTATATAAGAATGAACCTTTCCACCTGTGCTGAAGGGTATAAAAAAATCACACACTCAATTCCCTAAATACAAAATTGTCAAACTTTTCTATCTTATAACTATTAAAGTTTACTAATAATTTTAATTTTTAAAGATTTAGCTTATTTATAATCTTAAGCTTTGTTAAAAATAAAAAATAAAACTTGTCTGCTTTGGTCATCACTTTTTTTACGTTTTTCCTATTAAATTCTTTACATTAGTGTTCTCAAAAAATTTAGAGCATCAGGTAAGCGTTTCTAGAAACTTTCATTCGTCTTAGTTTTTTTTTTTCTTAATGGTACCCTAAAATTACGACATCAAATTAATTACCCTTTCAAACGAAACCAGGAGAAAGACCTACTTATATTTGAAAATGTTCAAAACAGTAATTATAGAAATAATTATGGCTATTTTTTATGTTATACCATTTTTGAGAGAAATGAAAATAAATGTATTTAAATACTTAGAGAAATACAGCTCGGTAAATTATTATCACCTCTTTGCTTAATAATTTCTACACAATTTCCTTATTTTTGTTCTGTAACTGCGTTTACGTTTTAAGTCATGTTTAATTTTTTAATGTTTTTTTTTCATTTTGTTGTTGCAACATCTATTTGCTGTTGTAGCAGTTGCTGTTTTTAGCTGGTGGCTAAAAATGGTTTAATTTTTCTCTGAAAATGTAACAAAACTAGAAAAAAAACATGTAGACATTTAAAAAACAAGTTTTTTATCCAAATGTGTTTTTCAATTTCTTTTAAAATAATGAAAAATGAAACTGAATTTTAAACATGATTGTTGTCAGCGACTGGTAATAAAATAATAAATTATAAGGAAAATAAAATATAATTAAATAGCAACATATTATGATAAAAAAAGCAACTATAATCCCTTAGATAAGGTTTAAAAATATGTTTTTTAATAAAAAAAAATTTGGCAAAATTTTTGAAAGTTCAAAAATATGAAACATAAAAAAAGTTTTGTAATAATAGTACAAATTGTAGTTGGGACTGTAGAAAAGATAAACTAACTCACTGTTTGTTGTTGTTGGTTTTTGTTTAAGCTTTTATATTTACAAGTAAAACTAGCGTTTAAAATTCATATTCGTTTGACAGTTTTATTTGTATAATAAATTAAGTTTTTCTAAAATCTATGGATGAAGTTTCCTGATGATCGGGCCTAACCATTGAAATGTACATAGGAATAGCTTATCTAATCAACAATAAATTTCAGTTTATCAATAGTATCAATTGGGAATTTAGCACATTTAAACGAAACCTTGTTTGTATAAATTATTAATTATTTATCATTTAAGCATGTTTTGAGTTTTAAATATATATTTCTTGCCAAAAAATTCAAGTTCGAAAGTTTCGAACATTAATTTCGAAAATTCGAACATAGCTAATCGTAGAGAAAAAAGTCAATTATTCAGTTATTTTAGGCAAAAATAATTATTTGCCTAAAATTTATTCAAAAATTTTTAATTAACAAGATTTTGTTGGTAGTGCTTAATTCCCAATTTTTATTCTTGATAAAAACACTGAAATTTCTTGTTGATGGGATAAGTTAGCTATTCCTATGCGCATTTCACTGTTTGTTTAGGCCAGATCATTAGGAAATTTCATCCAAAATTGGGAATTAAGCACTATAAACAAGATATTTTTAGTTAAACATTTTGTATTCCCAAAAATTACTTTGATTGATTCAAAACATTTTTTTTATAGTATTTTTTGCAAACAAACAAAAGTTTTTAAAAATCCTTACACAGAAAAAAACTTACGAAAATACTCGTACATTATTCTATTTATCTATTAATGAATACTGGCTATTTTCTTCATTGATTAATAGGAAAATAAAACAAGGTTGTAACTTAAAGCTTGAGGATTCGTACATAAGAAATAATTTGATAGAACAGTCAAAATTCTCTATATTGATCTTTTTTATTTATTTTTTTTACAATGAATCTCTCTTAATTAAAAATTCATTTCAAAAACTCATTTTTTCAATTTTAGTGCATTTTGATCAACGCATTTTTGTCTACATACAATAATTTTTTTAAAAAGATTTCTCTTACGCATACTAACAACTTAAAGTACAAAAAGTACAAAAAGTAAAATATAATTAGAGGATTCCATCATTTGAATAGTTCCATCATTATGAATATCGTCCTCCATATTCAGTAAACGAAAATTTCGAAGTAGAATTTCTTTTGAAAACAATGTGATTAGTTCAAGAAAAAAATTTATTTCCCAGCACTATGTCAAGGCAGTAATTCTAAAAATATAGAAGACAAGCAATTAAGCAATAAACGCAAAAGGCTTTGAACCTGTCCCCTAAAGGACATTACTGAATCAATGCTTAAATGGAATACTGCCGCACGTGGGCGAATGTAATTCAAACTAAAATAATGATTTTGCTTTTCAAAAGTGGAAAAATATAAATGTTTTGCATAATAAAGATTTTATATAATAAAGTGATTTTCTGGTCCCGCGGAGATTGATTATATGAAAGTTCGACTGTATAAAAATATTTATGGTTGATTCAAGACTTTTTTGAGAAAAACTTGTGTTCTATGTTGAAAAAAAAATTTTAAACATTGCAAAAATTCTGGTCTTGATTTTCTTCATTAATTGTACAAAAATACAAGTTCGAAAATTCGAATTTTAATTAATATATGAAAAATAAAATATTTTACTTGTGTTAAAGGTAAAATTTATTTTATAAACATATTATTTTGACCATTTAACAAAAAAAAAAAATTAGTTAAAATTTTTCGAACATAGCTTTTAAACATTCAAACATGGCAAAGCTTAAATAACACAGATAGATTGAAAAAATTCGAACAAAAATTGCTTAATATTAATTAACAATGAATTGTTGTTGCTTATTTCTAAAAAATTTTATGTTCAAAACAATTCGAAATTAAGTTAAAAGCAACGTTTCCTTAAAAATAAAGGATTTTTTTATATTTTATTGAAAATATTAATATTTTATTTCAACTTTAACAAGATTTCTGTGGTCAAAATCGATTTTCGAAACATTCGAACTTATGTTCGAAATTTTAAAACATTTGAAAAAGACTTTTAAATTTTTAATTAATATAATAAGAGATATTTATTTAAAGTGTTTTGTTTAAGCAAATATATATATTTTCTCCAAAAAAAACGTTAATAAAATGCTTTCACAATAAATTGTTGTTGCTTATTTCTAAAAAATTTAATGTTCAAAACAATTCGTAATTAAGTTAAAAGCAAAGTTTCCTTAAAAATAAAGGATTTTTTATATTTTATTGAAAATATTAATATTTTATTTCAACTTTAACAAGATTTCTGTGGTTAAAATCGATTTTCGAAAAATTCGAACTTATGTTCGAAATTTTACAAATGTTTAAAAACACTTTTAAATTTTTATTTAATATAACCTAAATAAAAGATATTTATTTAAAGTGTTTTGTTTAACCAAATCTAAATATTTTCTCCAAAAAAAAACGTGAATAAAATGCTTTTCGAATGTTCACCAATTAGCTACATATCTAGTTAATTTTGTTTGGAATACAAATTATTATAAAGATAAAAATGTCTCTAGGATTCAGAAATACCAAAGAGTAACTAGAAATTTTTAACATTTTATGGCAATAACTTTCGATAAAATATCTTACACAAAAAAAGAATACGATAAGAATTAACTTAATTTTTTTATGTATACTATACATACTATTTTCAATTACTTTAGGCAAAAGCTTACCATCCAAAATTTATCTTTAAATTAATAAAAATTAAATGTCATGTTTCTAAATAAATATTTTGACAATTTATTTGAATACGATTATGTATGAAAAGTTTCGATTTTAAAGATTAGCTTCCTATTTGTTTTTAAGTGCTATTAAAATTTTTTGAAAACAAACAAAAAATATACATATTTTTTAAATCTACCAAAATGCTATTTACTTCATTTTTCTTACTCAAGGTCAAAATCACCATAACTAATTGATAAGTGGCTATTTTGTTAAACAAAATAGTTGCAAAATGTAAGCGATAGAATTGAATATGAAATAAATTATACATTTCAAATGCATAGTTTTCAATAATAATGAAATGATTCTTAAAACAATTTACCAAAAATTTAAGTCTCAACAAAAAATAATAAAAACAACTTATATATTTAATTGCAGCAACCAAACTATTGAACAAACAAAAAAAATTCGCTTATTAAGGATTTTGTACAACAACTTTTATTAAGACTACCCTTCCTTAAAAATTTGAATTATTTCAATAAAAAATACCTCATTCACGTATTTTATTTGAGAATAAATTATTGTTGGCAGCGCTATAAATATCTTAAATCCAACAATAGATAACAAAAACAATAATTAATGTCTCGTGCTGTTAGTATGTTATACATACATACGTAGGTATGTATGTAACATATTTCTATTGTATTCTGGTTTGTTTTTTGTATAAACTTTCTTTGGAAAATGCTTTTATTTTTCTAATTTGCCCCCAACAATTGTTAAGTATTGAAATAAATTGTATGTGTTAAAAAAAAATGTCGCGTCGTGTGTTTACACGCGGTTTAATTTTGAATGAATGCTGGTGGTTATGAAGTGGTTTTTTGTGTAAATTGTATTTCTTTTTTTCAAACACAGCATTGTTGATTTAATTTAACAACAACAAGTTCAGGAAAAAATTAAAATTTCTTAACATTTTTATGTTTTGATTTCGAACGATTCATGTACAATGTACATTGTACATTAGACCGACCTTTATAAATAAATACATTAGAGCGACTCAAAAAAAAGTGATTTTGTTGCCCCTCTGAAAATAAAGCTAGATATGTTTTTTGATGATTCCCAAAATATTTTGGTTCTAGCGTTGACCATCCGTGAGCTGGACCATTTTCAAAAAAAGGCCTTTTTTAGTTTTTCGATTTTTATTTTGTACTTTACCCCAGGACGACATAAAAAAAATTTGGTATCATCGAAAAGAGTTTTTAAAGCAGCATCCAATAAATCTTAACCACTTGCGACCTACTAATTGAGATATTTAACTAAATTCTTATTTTCCTTTCGGGTTTTCATACAAATTCTACGTATGTGAAAATATTGTTCTGCTTTTTAAATTGAATCTGTTTTAAAATAATGTTAATTTATTTTTCTTCTTGTTGTTATTATTCACAAAAAACGCGAAAATCGCGATATATTTTATCTTTTTTCATATATAGGCTAGACCGGCCGGCTCACTCTTTTCGATGATACCAAATTTTATTTATGTCGTCTTGGAGTAAAGTACAAAATAAAAATCGAAAAACTAAAAAAGGCCTTTTTTTGAAAATGGTCCAGCTCACGGATGGTAAACGCTAGAACCAAAATATTTTGGGAATCATCATAAAACATATCAAGCTTTATTTTCAGAGGGGTTACAAAATCACTTTTTTTTTGAGTCGCTCTAATGTACATATTTATTTATAAAGGGTTTTTCATTAAAAGTTACGCATTATTTTTATTTTTAATTAAGACTTGTAGGTATGTAAGTTATGGATTTTATTTCACATGACAGTACAATCGATGCCAATCTTAAATACGACATCGTTGAAATGTCCATCGCGGAACCGACTCGAGCGCACAAATTGTCAGAAATAACAGTAATTTCGCTTTTAATGTTCTGCAGCTAGATCAGCGATTTAATTTATAAAAAAATAAAATCACGCAATAAACATTTACAATTAAATATAAAACTATTTAAAACTGATTTTAAATACAATAATCTACAACTGTTTTTTTTCTTCTAATAAAACTGTATAAATTTTATTTCAACTTATTTCTCAAAGTAATTTTAACCACTAAAAAAACCATATCGTTACCTTCAGTTCTAAAGGAGCTAAGTCCACATTTTTCAAAATTCAGTTTTTAATGCAGTGCAATAAAGTAAATAAATAAAATCTAGTTTGCAGAAAAAAATACAATTTAAAGGTTTCATTTGTTGTTTTGCGATACAGACGTAAAAGTGCTCAGTCCAATAATGTTAAAGAAAAAGTGGGAAGTCTCCTTTAAATATTAAATTTTACAAGAAAATAACACTCGTGGGTTGTAAACTTTAAAACGAGTAAAATAAGATTAATCAAAATAAAACAAAACTGCACTTAAAGATTTAAAACATATTGAGAACTAAATATTTTAGAATGTTTTTTCTCCCTTCTTTAAAATTTATTTAATTGGACTTAGCTCTTTTACGACTAAAGTAACAATATGTGTTCTTTAGAATATTTTTTATCTAAAACAATTTTTTCATAAAACAAACAATATACATACATACTGAGTACATTATATGCATATTATTAATATAGTTAATTATGTATGTATGTTATAGATTAACGCACACGAAAAAAGATAAGAAATTCAGAATAAATTGTTTTTTATTATTAAGGCTATTAACGTCACAAGTTGCACCCTTGCAAAAAAGCAAAAGTGCTGTTGCTTGTGTGATTTCTTCGCCGCCATTTATCTATATACATACATACATACATACATACATAAAAAGTACGAATTGCGTCAAAATGCCTGCCGCCAAAGTGCAATACAAATGTGGTGATTGTCATGATGTTATTACAAAGGCTCAATCTAGCGTTCAATGTAAGGCCTGTGCTAATTGGTTTCATGTGTCATGCGCTGGTTTAAATGATAAAGCCCTCTCCTCGCTCAAATATTGCAAGTCTTTGTCGTTTTCTTGCAAATCTTGTAATTCTTGCAAATTCTTGCAAATTCTAAATTCTAAACTTGACACTTTTATTGGTAAAGCAGACACTGAGCAAGCTGCTATTGACAAAACCTTAGCGGACACGGTCAACAGCTTTAAAGCGGCAATTGCGAATTGCCTTAAAGATATGAAGTCTGAAATTTTGGATTGAAACATGCTCATTCATCATATGGATTCTTCTACTAATAAAAAAATTCCGAGTTAGAGGTGGAAAACAACTTGTTGCACAAAAGAATTAACAGAGGTGATATTGTTGTGAGTGGCTTACCTGACGGCTTGGACAATCTTATTTCACCTATAGTAAAAATTGGTTCTATTTTTAATATTGAGATTTCTCCCTTAAACATTAATCATGCTTGTTATTTTAATAATCGAAAGGCTGTTTTATATAAATTTAATAATGTATTTTTGCGTGACAGCATCATGAAAGCCTATTTTAAGACTAAATCTATAAAAATTTGTGATGTAATTGGTGGTGAGATTGATATGCGTCTGTATTTAAATGACCATTTTTCCCCGGCGTCCGGTTAATTGAATTATATTTGTAAGAGGCTATTGCATAAAAAAGTCATCACGAAGTACAGAATATTAAATACAGATATTGTTAAAGCTAAGCTTATATTGGTTAATGGTAAGGAAGTTGTTTATTACTTTTCAGAATGTACTACTCTTCTTGATGAATAATCATGATTTATCTATACAAATTTCAATTAGCACTTGAATTTGATTAAACATTTTATTTTTCATAAATTTGGAAGAATAATGTTATTATTATAGAGCAATTCCATATGAAAGCGATCACCTTTTGGACGACCCCTCTCCGATTTTAAAATAAATAGTCTCAATCGATTGCCCAGCAAAAAATAATGTACCTACATTTTTTTTTTATAGTGACTGGTTTAGTGGTGGTGTACACCACTGTCATGTGACAAAATTGAAGAATTCTTCATAAGGGACCTCATTGAAAGTTGTTTTAAAAAAAACTACTAAAGCGATCGCAACGAGTGATAGCTCGTTGGAAAGGTATTGAATCAGGCTTTAATTGAAAAATAAAATTTTCCTAATTTTTCTTAGAAATTTACCTTTAAATTTTCCCATGAAAATTAAATTTTCCAATTTTCCACAGAAGCTCCTAAATTTTCCGGCAAATTTTTTTTTTTTTTTTGGATTCCTCATAATTTTTGCTTTAAGAATCAGCAATAAAAAAAAGGCCCCGACTCCTTGTTTGGACAGGAGAAGAGCATTTAAGAGACCACCTTGTTAAAAATACATTTTAAAAATTATTTTACAGTTAAAAATACATTTATGAAGAAAAAATCTTTCTTATTTTGCTGCTTATACTTAATTACAATATTTATTAAAAATTTCAATTGTGTTGGCATCATTATAAAATTAAAGTAACTTTAAATTTAGCACGTCGGCAGACGAAGAGTACCGCTTTACATTAATTGACATATCAGAAATATTTGGTATGAAGCAATGAAACTTTTGCGTTCCAGTTATAGTTTTGACATTATTATATCTGTTTTGAATTCGTCGCTCCATGGCATCGTGTTCTTTTTGAGTGCATAAAACTGTGTTAATGGCAATTTCCTTGCTTTGAATCCACGAAAACAAATGTTGTACATTTAAGATCTGGTCAGTATATGGCCTTTGCAAACTTGCCTTAGTCGCCATGCGTTTTAGGGTTCCCCCTAACGCATCGCATGGGCCCTTACCGTGGGACGTCGCGAAAAAGTGCCACTCGACCTTGCAGTTTTGTTCTTCTTCAATTATGCAAAGATTGTAAAAATTTTTTTATTCTTGTACTGAGAAGCCGCGCCGTCTGAGAAAAACGTTACTTTGTCGATTGCATCGAATTTTGATCTTAAGAATTCAAACAGTTTCATTTGAAATAAATAAACGGACACATAATTATGAGCTAAACTCTCCGCGACAACAACAAGGCTTACGGTCTGTAGTTCGTTATCTTCGTTTTTGAAATAAATGCAAAAAGGATGCACCGTGCACTGATCGTTTGCCCAGTGATAAGCCTGAATTTCATCCTGAACGAGAAAAGTGTAATTCTCGGCAAAGTCGCTTATCACAATGAATTCATTTTGGGCTAATTTCTCCTTACTTTCCTTTAGAAATTTCGATTGCATCTCGGATATGAAATGGTGCGCCTTCAGTTCATTCAAGTTGAATCCGAATTCCTCGATGAATTCCGGAATCTGCTTTACCACGGTCTCAAGGGAACATCTGCCGCTGCTAATTATCCACTGTTTGAAATGCACCTCCTGAATTAACAGCTGTTCAAACTTTTCCGCCAAATATTGCTCTAGCTCGTCAATCTTCGGACAATTGTCGCATTTGGACAGATGACAATTTTCCGTGGGGTATGCGCACAACGATTTCGACAGGAGGTCCCTATATGTTTCAATTTCACCGTGAAATACTTTCAATTTCTTGCATGGAAAGAAAATTAATTTGATGTTTTGATGAAACATGCAAACGCAGACTGAATGCGTTCCGTGCCTGTCTAATGCCAGCACGCATTCTTTTGGTCGTAGGATGGCAAACTTAGAAAATCCCACTTTTTCTGCTGGGTATTTCTCATTGAACTGATGGTATGCTTCGGATAGATTACATAATAATAATCTGCGCTGCTTGTGTACTTTTTCTCCATCTTCACGTGTGATAACATAGTCACGTGTACCTGGGCAGGCGCGGCTGTTGTCATCATTGCAGTAAAAATCTTGAATCAATTTCACCGTTGCTTCGCTGAGGGTCCTTGAGCCAAATTTCTTGGTGGGAGTCGCCAATATGCCCTTCTATCGAACTAATTCTTTGCTTCTTCTCGCGATGTAAAAAGATGTTTGAAACTGTTCAGAAATCTTGCGTATAGACCATGATTGAGGCAGCACAGATAAAATGAGATATTTCTCCGGAAAAGTGGTCGCTAAATTGAATTTTCTTTTCAACTGCTCAATCATTTGTTTGCCGTCATCAACGTCATCTGCTTGACTGCATTCGTTATCAGAGCCTTCATCAAATATTGTCGCGATTGCACTCATAACCTTGCCTTTTTTCTCTTTCCTGTATGTTTCACTTCGCAACTTTCTTTTTCTAATAGGCGTTTCACCTAAAGTGGTAATAGCCTCATTCAAAGGACTCAAAGACATATTGACCATCGGAATGTCTGCCTCACTATCAGATGAAACATTTTGTTCACTTGTCATTTCACTCTCGGATTGTGGCTGCATTTGTTTCAATGCATTTGCTTGTTGAGACAAATCGATTTTACACTTGGGGCAAATCAATTCTGCTTCTTCACCGTATTGTATATTTAATTCATTCATGTATCGCTTCGAAACACCAGTTAATTTTAATACTTTTATCTTTTTCGAACGATGTCCACTCTTGTTAAACGGATTGCAGCAAAATTTATTAATTTTACTTTAAATTGTCTTTACAGCTTCACTCTTTACATTACAAAAAAAAACACTTTAACACTTTCACGTTTAGTATTCAACTGAAATTTGACTCAGAGTGTGTGAAGTATTTATATTTATTTTTTGGTAAAAAATAGGTAAAAAAAATAAGCGGTATTTGCTTTTCTTTAATAGGAAAATTTGCGTGAACTACTGGTCATAAAATGTTTTTTAAAGAGGGACTTAATTGGTTACTGCCAATAAGCCGACCACAGGTCATAAAATGTTTTGTAAATTTTTTAAATTACCAGGTAATAAATATTTCGCCATATTTATGGAAAATCCGTGTTTTATGACTTGTTTCTGCACGTGTCATTTTAGGCGAAATATTTATTACCTGGTAATTTAAAAAATTTACAAAACATTTTATGACCTGTAGCCTCAGTCGGGTTTGGTGTGCCATTACATGCCACTGCTGCTATTATCCATGGATTTATGGCCGATCTTGTGAAGGCAGGCAGACCATATTCACTACACACTCAACTTGGGGCTCTTAAAAAAAAATTGATTTTTTCTTCATAAATGTATTTTTAACTGCAAAATAATTTTTAAAATGTATTTTTAACAAGGTGGTCTCTTAAATGCTCTTCTCCTGTCCAAACAAAGAGTCGGGGCCCATTTTTTTATTGCTGATTCTTAAAGCAAAAATTATGAGGAATCCAAAAAAAAAATTAGCCGGAAAATTTAGGAGCTTCTGTGGAAAATCGGAAAATTTAATTTTCATGGGAAAATTTAAAGGTAAATTTCTAAGAAAAATTAGGAAAATTTTATTTTTCAATTAAAGCCTGATTCAATACCTTTCCAACGAGCTATCACTCGTTGCGATCGCTTTAGTAGTTTTTTTTTTTTAAACAACTTTCAATGAGGTCCCTTATGAAGAATTCTTCAATTTTGTCACATGACAGTGGTGTACACCACCACTAAACCAGTCACTATAAAAAAAAAAAAATGTAGGTACATTATTTTTTGCTGGGCAATCGATTGAGACTATTTAGTTTAAAATCGGAGAGGGGTCGTCCAAAAATTTGCCAATTTTGATCGTTTTCATATGGAATTGCTCTATATATATATTATTCTCTGATGTTTTACCAAAATTTACCCGCTTGTTTAAATATTGCTTTTTATCTCAATTTTGATAAAAATAAGTCATTAAATGTACTGAGTTTCAAATAAAATTTCATGGTAATAAGTCTAAATTAAAAATCATATAAATTTTGGCATTATTCTTAGCATTTTTAAAAATAATTTTTTGCATTTTTTTTTGTCGCCTTATTTACTGACAGATCTGTAAAATTTTTAAGATCTGGTCCCACCGATTGTTTTTTCCTTATTCTTGTAATTAAAAATGTTTTAATTTGTTTTTTCCTTTTTTTTATTGATCTCAATTGTATTATATGATTAGTTGTTACAGTAATGAAATCTGAAATGAATTAATGTATAGTTTTATATTTATATATAGTTATCCTTTATCTTTATGGTTCCCCACTGCATCATTTTGTTTTTACTTTGATGTCTTCTAATCATAATATTGGTCCGGTACTCAGTAGCAAATCTGATATAGATGCAGCGTTGCGATTTTATGAACATAAAGTCAACGTAGCTCATCTTGACTGCCAAAGCATGAGACCTTCTGCAGGTTTTTCGAAAGTTGATGAGCTTAGATCCTTTTTAGTTGGTTCATCTCTTAGTATTTTTGCTTTTACGGAGACTTGGTTAAAACCTTATGTATCTAATCGAGCTGTTGAGATTTCTGGCTATAAATTTTTTCGCAACGATCGCTTAAACTCAAGAGGAGGTGGTTTTGGTATGTATATATCTGTTGGTCTTAAGTATAAAATAGTCTTTAAATCTTCTGAGCCTGGGATTTGTGAGTCTCTTTTTATTGAAATTGTTGCTAATGAATACAAAATATTGTTCGGAGTTGGCTATTTACCCTATGGTGATCTTGTTTCATTCTAGAATTTTCATAGTGATTTGTTTCTTGCTTATTCAAATATTGTTGTGGTTGGTGATTTTAACTGTAATATGTTTGACCCAGTTAAATCTATCAATATGAGGACTATGTGCTTAAGAAACAATTTGTCTGTTGTCCATAATTCTATGCCCACCCATTTTGATGTGGCTCATGGATCTACATCTTTAATTGATCTTTGGTTGGTAAGCAGTGGTTGTCAGACTAAGTTTGCTTATCAATTCCAATGTCCTTTAATTTCTCACCACGCATTAATAGTAGCCTCTTTTGATGTGACGGTTGACAAAATGGTTGAATTTATTGAATATCGTGATTTTGACGCTATAAATTGGGTCGAAGTATCTACCTTTTTGTCTAACTATGATTTTTCGGACTTACCTTTAGGAAATGTTAACGAAATGTGCGAATAATTAACTTCTGTATTTAATACTATTCTTACATTTGTTCCCTTAGTCAAAAGGAAAGTTTGTAGAAACAAGTCTAATTGGATTAACTCTAAACAAATTGTGTTTGCTAAATCTATGAGTTATTTGGCTTACCGTTCCTATATGGCTAATCGCTCCGAAATGAATTGGAGAATTTATTGTAGATACCGTAATAGGGTAAAGACTGTTATTAGGAAGGTTAAAAGAAATTATTTCTCTAAAATGTTTCGTAATATGGATGCTCGTGATGTATGGAGAACCCTAAAAAGCCACGGCTGCTTATACTCTGATTCTGAAAACTTTTTTGGAAATGTCAATTTATTGAATGATTTCTTTGTTGGTAGTGGTAGTTATATGTTGGAAAATTTTGCATTTGAAGACTTCATTGAATCTCCAAATTGTTTTTCATTTCGTTGCGTTTCGGAATTAGAAGTTATTGATGCACTTGATAAAGTTCGGTCTCAATCGTTAGGAATTGACAATGTTCCAGCTCGCATGATTAAAATGGTATTTCCCTTTTTGTCTAGATATATACTGCTTCTATTTAATACTATTTTAACTACTTCTACTTTTCCGCAAGCTTGGAAGATTGCCCGTGTTACTCCAATTCCAAAAACACGAGTGGTAAATGAACCCGGAGACCTATTTCTATCCTTCCGGCTTTGTCTAAAGTTCTTGAGCATATAATGAGACAGCAAATGTTAGATTCTACTTTTTTGAATATTAGTAACAACCAATATGCATTTCGCAATGGCTATAGTTGTACGCTGATGATTCTTGATCTTACTGAGCATATTCGTAAAAATATTAATGAGAATAATCTTAGTTTTCTTATTTCTCTTGATCTTGCTAATGCTTTTGGTTCTATTTGTCATTTTATGATGATGAGGAAACTCAGGCATGAATATAATTTCTCCAAGTCTGCTTGCAAACTAATTTTTTCATATTTGGCTGGTAGATCTCAATATGTAGAACATAATGGTGCTACTTCTGCTTTGCGTATCTTAACTACGGGTATACCTCAGGGTTCCGTTTTAGGGCCACTACTTTTTACGTTATATATTTATAGCTTATCTGATTTTGTTGCTACATCGTTATGCGAACCATTCATTTTCGCTGATGATATCTTCTTACTCTTCAAAAGTGAAGTTGACTTTAGTGATGTTTTACAGAATAATATAAATTTTTGCTTAGATCGGGTACGTGAATGGACTTCTTTCAATTTGTTATCTATTAATCCTAGTAAGTCTAAAGCAATGATGTTTGGACCAACCAGTCGCTTTTATCCTGACATTAATATAGTTTTAAGCAATACTCATATTTCTTTGGTTGACCATATTAAGTGTCTAGGTGTGTATTTGGATAGTAAGCTTTCTTTTGATCCCCATATCAATATGGTTTATGGTAAAATTTATGCTATATTGCGTAAATTCTACTAATTTATACTTGACTCTTCGAATTAAGTATAACTTGGCACATGCTTTGATGTTTTCTAATATCTTATATGGCCTCGAGGTTTACTCAGGTACTGGTTCTATGCGTTTGAGGATGATCAGGCGTATTTTCAATCTAATAGTTCGTTTTGTTTATAATGGTAGACGCTATGAACATATTTCTAATATTGCTTTTAGCTTTCTTGGATGTACTTTTAATAACTTTATTAAATATCGGAATATGATTTTGTTTTATAAAATTATCAAAAATGGTAATCCACTTGAATTATTGAACTCCTTTGAGTTTATGCGTTCTTCTAGGAATCCCTCAATTCGTAACCGAGAATCTCAACATCCTGTTTCGAAAAATCTTTTATTGTTCGTATTGCTAGGCTTTGGAACTCTTTACCATTTTCATTACGAATTTTTTCCTATTCAAATAATGTTTTCCGAGTAAAAATTCTAGACTTCCTAAATAATCTTGATTAGCTACTGATGGATGATAACTATGATACCTATATTTTTAATGTGGCTGGGGAGCCTTAATCTAAAGTTATAGTATGTATATTATTTTTAGTTTTCATTTTGTTATTTTAACTATGAATTATAATTATTGATTAATGAATATTATATATACATATATACATATGTAGCTTAAGCACTTATTACTTGTAATATTGTTTTTTGGCCTAAATGGCTTAATATTACGTAAAAAATGAATAAATAAAAAAAGTTCGGCCTTCGGAAAAATTCAGCCAAATTAATGTCGAACACCGATTATTAGTCATTTTTGGTCGATACCGAAGCCGATAAATCGGTCGAACACAACTAGCAACTAATCTAGAAGTCGAAATACTAGACCTAAAACTTAACTAGAGCTGAGCTTATACTAGATTAGAACTGGGGCTAATTTCTTGAAACTACAAGTTTAAAATGTTTTTGTAATCAAAGTTATTTTTAGAGAATTCCAAATTTATTATTAATAAGAAATCTGTATGACGTGCAAAATTCCCAATTTTTCATATTTGATAAATACACTGAAATTTATTGTTGAGGGAAATCAAGCTTCTTTTTCCAAAGATTTTAGATAAGCTAAAAATAAAACCATAAAGCGAATAAGAATTATAAACACTCACAGCCGTATTTATAACAAAAAGTTAGCCACAGTTTGTACACTACGTACAACGAGCTGCTAACTAGAATGCAGATTAAGCCTAGCAGCTTGTAAGCACAGAGTTTATTTATAACAAACTTTTGTCCATCTGTAGCCCGTTTCTATATTTCTCGCATCGTAAAATTTTTCGAATGAAACCAGTGAATCGGGACAGAAACAGTGAAAAATGAAACAAAAAATGGTTTTTCTCACACAAGTGTTTCTGTATCTTTTTTTTGCGAGAATTATCTGTCATTTAAAAAATTTTCCAGCAATTATTGGAAGGATGCGAGAAAAAGTGTTTCTATAACATAGCGTCTTTACCTGACAATTTTTTGTCATACCAAACGTCAAACTTCATATTAAAAAAACGCTGACAAAAATTTTCGAGTTTTTTTTATATAGACTTTGACGTTTGGTATGACAAAAAATTGTCAGTTGAAGACGCTATGTAACAATATTTTGCGAAAAGTTTCTTTCAAGAACTGTCAAAATAAGTCACATTTGAAATTGGTGGCGAGAAAAACAAAATGAAGATATTTTGAATTTAAAATATGTTTATATACTATTTTTTTTAAATAAATAAAAAAATAGAAGGAATATAAATGATAAATGCATAATTTTTATGATGAAAATAAACAAAAAACAATTGTTATATTTTGTTAGTTTAAATTTTTGTTAGCCTTTTCTTGTTTTGGTTTTAATCAGTGCTGCCAGATAAATTTGTGTCAAAATCGTCAATTTCCTGAGAAAAAAATAAAAAAGATCGTCTTTTTTGTTTTAAAAATCGTGCAATTTAAAATCAATTTTAAACAAATTTTTTTCGACTTTTATTAAAAAATCAAACAAAAACATAATTAAAGTTCATGGGTATTTAATAATTATTATTTAATAATTGAGATATAAATCTTTAATTTACCTATTCCTATAATCTTTTTCTTTTTTACCTGAAATAGACTTAGAGCCACTTTTTGGGTTAGAGATTAGCGATTAAATTAACTTTAATCTCCGTATTTACTTTTTGAGTTGTTTTTTTTAAACTTTTTTTGCTAGCTTAAGCGGCCAACGGTGGTGGTTTAAACCTAAACTTAAACTGTCAACATACACTTGTTTCACATAAAGAACTTTTGCAAAAATATAAAAAAAAATACATTTTAAAACATGATATATTGCTTAGCACTTTTATATAATTTTTCCATGCTATATTTTTTCTTTAATATATTTTTTCTTTAAACACAAAAAATTTCAACCTTGTAAACCACAGAATACTAACAGAACTGAAAAAAGTGACGTGTGAAAAAGGCCCAAATCAGTTGCGAGGGCAGCTTTCGAAGAAAGAGACAAAAAGCTTTTTTTGGTGGTGAAGTGGCAATGTGTAAAAACAGGCAGCAACAATCAACACAAATGGCATGATCAAAACAAAAATAACAAAACACAGACCACGTTAAAAAAATGCATTAGTTCAACAAACGTTGTGTTTTGTGCAAAAAAAAAAATGTATTTAATAATATTTTTTGTTTTATAATGTTATTTATTTACTTAAATATTATTTACTTGTGTTGTGGTAAACTTAAAAGTTAATTTTTACAAAAGCTTTGCAAATAAATCTCAACTAAATAAATTTGTGTTCATTGTATTGCGGCATAAAAGATGATGCAAAGAGAAATGAAAAAGGGCAGCTTTCTTAGAAAGAGACAAAAAAAAACGCAAAATCTTCCGTCTCGTGACAGTTCTGTTAGTATTCTGTGTTGTAAACAATATTAAATTCGCGCATTTTCTTCTTCTTCTTTGAAAACATCCATTTTGCCTTGATAAAAAGTTGACATTTGCAAAAAAATGCTGCCATTTATTGGTGCTCAGTATGGTAGCGCTACATGGTTTAAGCCACCACCCAAAAATATCAAATTCAATTGATACTAGATTAACGTAATTCTCAGATAAGCTAATTATAGAATTTAATTAACTTTAATCTCAAACCCAAAAAGTGGCTCTTAGGGCTAAAAAATCAGAGCAAGTTAAACTCTCTTTTTGGTTTAAAATGTGTTTAAACCAACAAATCTATTTAAACTGCCAGTACAAATCATATGAATTTGCCAACATTTGTCGTAGTGCTGCCACATGTTATTTTTTTAACAACATGTAATACATGGGACACTGATTTATGGTTGATGAGTTTAAACTACATATAAATTCAAGTTTAGTTCAACTAAACCAGCGTTTAAACCATCAGTGATTTATTAGGCATTAGTAGAATACCTTGTAGTTAAGATTAGAAAAATCGGTTCATAAATAAACGGGTTAAAGACCCAGTAAAATCTTCGCCTACAAAATAATATGTAAAGTAATCAGAAACACATAAAAGCACTACATACAATTCTACTGAAAAACTAATGAATTTTACAAGGGTTGTGCCAAAAAGAACAAATTCAAAAGTAAGTTATTTTTTATCTTTATACATCCAGAAAAAAGTAGTTATCGAAGTTCTTATGGAAGAAAGCTACTTAAGGCCAGTTTACACGGTAATAAAATGTATTACGACTTTGTAGAATCAAAATATTATGAAATTCTCTCCGTGTTTAAAAGAAAAAAAATAAAAATCTTTTGTAAGTATAATTCATGTTTACACGGATGGTATAAGTAAAATCAAAAATAATAACAAAAAAACAGATGGTTGCAGTTTTAAATTTTTACAAAAACAACATGAACATTTCCTGAGTTGATTTTAGTTGTTTTTGTAATTGTATAAAAATACTACCACCTTCAATATACTCCGTTAAAATACACCTCTGGTGTGATGAGAATACATAAATTTCTAAAATGGTTTAGAAAAAAGCATTTACCGACCGCTTGTCAGATTTTGTATTCGTATTCTCTCTTACTCAATACATTTTGCTTTTACATGATAAGATTTTTCTCATTCTACATAATTTTTTGCAATGTCGTAATACATTGTATTACCGTGTAAACTGGCCTTTAATAACGAGTGAAAGAAGCTATCCATTTTGAAAAAGTTTTTACTGGGAGACAAACAAATTTCTTTCTTGCCGGAATAATGGTTTTGGCACAAAAGTGAACATATAAGATAAGAATATCAAACATCAATCATATTTTGTATATGTATATAAGAAGTATTAAATGTTCAATAAGAGGCAAAGTCGGTCCATTACTTTCCCTCGAAATTTTGCTTTTGCCTATACATTTTTTAGGGAAGAAACAAACAATTTCGAGGACAATTTTCACAATTGGGATTAATATAAAAATTTAAGCAGCCTTGTTTCTAAAGATATTTTTTTTTCTAATATACAAACATATAAAAATATTTACAATTATCTTATTTCGAAGACTAAGGGGCTTATAGTGTAAAACGCAACGCCAACAATTTCATTAAAAGCAAAAATAATATCAAAAATATTTTATAAATTTGTTGTTGCTTTCTACAGACATTCATATTATTTTTTTTTTCAATTTTCAACCCCACAAAATAGAAGTGTTTGAAATTTAAAAATTCAAGATGAATTTCTATAGAAAGTAACAACAAAATTATAAAATATTTTGGATTTTGTTTTTGCTTTCGTCACTTTTTTATAAAAAATCATCAAAACGTCACTTTGTTAATATCGGAACAAAAAATCGTCAAGATGACGATAACTCGTCAAATCTGGCAGCCCTGTTTTTATTATATTTATTTCTTTTGTTGACGTTTCGCTTTTATTTGACACTTAATTACTGGAAATATTCCAGTATAAACAGAATTTGTTGTGTCTGTTTTCGCATTCAAATACAGAAACACTTTTATCTCATAAATCAAGAAACGATGGAATTTTTTGTTTCACACTTCATGTAAGAAATTTTACGATGCGAGAAATACAGAAACGAGCTACTGCTAACTAAAAAAAAATCAACTCTGAATTTTAATGATGCCACATTATATTACTGAAAAATGCAACACGTTTCGCTGGTTTTGTCATTTTTTTGTAAATTTTTTTTGTTTTTTCCTCCACATATAACAAATTTAAAAAGTTTTTTAAATTAATATAAAATAAAAAAAGAAAGAAACATAAAATAAAACAGTAACTAAAATAAAACCAACTAAATTGTTTAACATTAAACAGCTGTTTCTTACAAGTTGGCAAACGTTTGGCAACTGGTTAAAAAGAGTTTAGCAAATCGTTAGCCAGAGTTTGGTAAGTGTATTATAAATAAACTTTGTGCTAACTTCATGCCAAATTTCCATTATAAATACGGCTGTCAAAGTCTTACTTGTAACTAACTATATCAAAGCTTAAACAAAGCACAAACAATAAACAGTGAGTTTATCTTTTCTTGGTTTATTAGTTTACTGGTAGATTTGTTACTAGAATCGAACTAGAACTGAACTAGAAATGCACTAACACTGAACGAGAACTTAACTTGAACTGTACTCGAGCTGAACTGGAAATAAACTAGAACTGAATTAGATCTGAACAAGAACTGAACTAGAGCTACACAAGAACCGAACTAGAACTAGAATTGAACTAGAAACCGAATTGGAATCTAAACTAGAGCGCGAACAGAAGTCCGAACGGGAACGAACAGTAGGCCCGCACTTGACTTATTCAAGAACTGAAGTGGAATCAAATAATAAACTAACACCAACAACTTAGAAACTGAACTAGAAACGGAATTAGAATCTGAAATAGAATCCGTACACGTAACACGTAAACTAAAACTGTAGAAGAATCAAATACGAAACTAACAGCAAAAACTTAACTTGAGATAAACTGCAATCATACCTTTAAAATTTTGCAAAAGCTCAAATTTTCATTTTTCCATTTACATGTTTTGTCTATTTATATCTTTAATCATAGTATTAATTTCGATAACTATTTTTAATCTATGTAAAAGATCAATAAAGATGTACTTGAAATATTTTCTTTTATTTTTTGCCTCCTGATAGTTATAATTTCTTTTATCATGATGACAGTAAGAATGAAAACTGTTGTTACCGTTTTAATAACGGCCTTTGTTTTGTTTTTTTGCTAGTACTGGTACAACAATGTACCTGATTTCTAATTAACCATTAAAGTCTATTGTTTGTTAACTTGGCAGTATTCAGTTGACTTATAAAAGTCACTTGTTAATGGATTGTGTTTGTTTTTCTTTTAGAAAAAATGTTTGATAAAGATCAACAACTTGTGCACACTTTCTAACAAAGTATTGTTATTATTTAAAAAAGTACTTCTTATGTGAAAATAAATCTTTTTAAATCTTTTTTTATCATTGGTAACAAAGCTTTTTATAACTTCATACTTGAAAAATTGATAAATCAAAAAAATATTTAAACAATTTATAAATAAAGTTAGGTACGTGATATTTACACTCATTTTTCTATAAACAGAAAATATATTAGGACAGGTCATGGTTTGCTGCATGAAATATTGACTTGAATGCAGTGTTACCACCAGCAAAATTCAAAATTACACTTGAGATGAAGCAAAATTACCCGATTTAAATGAAATTATACCTGATATAAGATTGAAGTTTTATTTAATAAAAAGACATTTACAAAGAAGCAAAAACACACAACAAACTCATTGAAAGAAGATTAATATTAGTCAAACTGTTAAGATTAATATCGTTACTTAAAATAAATTAACAAAAATAAAATTAAAGATTAAAAAACTATTATGTGTCAGTTTTTTGAGTGCTTTTCATATAAATTTTACTACACAATCAATTACTTGTCTACATTTGGTTGCATTTATCTAGAGAAGGTTCAAAATGCTCAATGCCATACCTTTATAATGGGCGTGTTTTAAGCCCGATAGAGCTTTCGAAAGGTTAGCTGTCAAACTACTACATACTGCTCTCACATCATCATGAATAGATTCATGCTTGAACAACGCCACCAAATTATCCAAATATAATTTGAAAATCAGCCATCGATTTTCGCAACTTATTGGCGACTTCAAGATTTAAATGACGCAACTTATTTTTTTAAAAATGAAGACGATGTGTTTATTAAGAGAAAATAAAATCTTAAAGTCATTGGTTTATGCTAATAAACCAGCAACAATTGACGTCTTGGAGTTAAACATTGCTCGAAAAAGAGGAACAAAACGGGACGTCTGCAATGCATTTCGTCAAGGACAGGCGCGGTGCCTATGTGTTTGAAATCAGTTTCAATTTGTAATGCCGTGTATTAATCTGCGATTAAAATTAATTTTTTTGTGTTGTCTACCATTTTAGGTTTCATGGTCTTAAACTTATTTAGTAAACAAAATGCCTGCTTTCCCTTTCGTAATTCAGCTTTACAACTGTTAAGGGCGTTAAATTTTCTTCAAACTAAACCATTTAAAAGTTGCTAGATAAAAATAAAATAAATTATACGTTGGCATATTGGAAACAATTTTTCCTCCAGGCTAGTTCTTAGTTAGACCTTAATAGACATCAGGTCTTAAATCACTATGATAGTCATCTTTATCAAAATCTAAGAGTCCATCTTGCGATATTCATTATCGAACTTTTGAAAATATATATTAAATGACTGAAGACTTTTCTTCTATAAAATCTCGGCATGTTATTCATATTTGTTTTTCTATTTCAAAAGTTATGGTATCTCTTTTCGTTTCCAAAAATTTTTCGAAATCGTAATTGAGAGAAAAAATCAGCTTAACATGGATTTAATGGATCAAACTGATCAATTTTTAAAACAATTTGATATGAAAGATCTTTTAAAAGATTGTACAGTTTCTATAGCAAAAGAGTAGGGATTTGTATGCGCATTCAACAAAAAAGTGTGGTAGATTTTAAAAAAAAGATTACTTGAATATTCTTAAATTTAATAATGCTAAAAAATGCTAAATATGTAGTTGAAAAATGCTAAAAAAAATGCTAACTGCTAAATGAAAAATGTGCAGCTAAATAGGACTAAAAAAATGCTAAATCTAGCTGCAAAAATGGCCACGCCGCTGGTGATCATAATCACCGGTCGGCGAAAAATGGGTTAAGAGAGTTTCGATTACAGCCAATCTTCAATTGTTTGCGGTGTTCCTCTATCTCTCTGTTATTCTTATCAAAATTGTTATCATTTTTTTTTTTAATTACTGTAATTATCGTCATAATTAAGGTAGCAGTTGATTATTTACAATCTAAAGGGTTTTCATTTTATTTACATGCTTTTTATTATTTGTTAAGTTAATAAGTGTGGGAAAAATGTCTTAGCGGTTACTATTTTATTAGGTGCGTTCAAGGCATGAACCAAAGAAACAAGATTGTGCATTGCGCAGGTCCAGGTTCCAGCAATGCAAATGCAATTTGTCCAGTTAAACAACTTTATTTAATTTTGAAAAATTACTTTTTTTTATTAATTAATATTTATTATTGTTTAGAACAAACTCATATACTAAGAAAAAATTGTAAGGAAAAAAATTCTAATTTGCCGACAGACATTCCAGTTAATGAGATAGAGAGAGAGGTCCAGTTTTTCAAAAATGCGATAAAAATAACGTACAAAACTGATATAAATTGATCTTGTTTGTTAGTCATGCCAACTAGCAATACTTTTTGTGCGCGGACTGAAGGTATTTCTGATGATCTTTATTCACAAGAATCCATTCGTTTGACCGAATAAAGGCTACAATTTGAATAAGACTAAATTTTGATAAAAGTTGCAAAATGTCTCAAACATTTTTGCTTACAACTAAAGTAATAGAGTTATTAAATTCTTTAAATAACAATACAAAAAAATATATACATAAGTATGTTGCTAAACAAAAAGTTATCAGCCAATTGATCAGGAAATGGAATTGGAGTGAAATTAAAATCGAACAAACTTTTGTTTTATATTCTTCATACTATGAGTAAAGCTTATCTTCATTAGAACTTATCTTAAAAAAAAAGACGGTAATTTAAACAAAAATTTAACTGGAAATCTTTATTGATTTCAATATCAATCGATCCATAACATGGCTGTTTATGTGCTTTTTTATTTGATTTAATTTAATATATACCAAGTTGAATATATATAAACGTTGGCAGCAATACTACAACAAAACAAAAGCTAAGAAACAGCAGATGTTTACGGCTCGAAATGTCAACTATTTATAAATAAAATATTATGAAACCAAAACAAATTGGTTCGAACTGTCAAAGTCAGCAGGCTTTTCGCTGCCACTTGCCTTTTAAAATTTTTTTTAATGCAAAATAAAATCTGAAGTAATATTTTATTTTTTCTTATAGTTAAGTGCCTTTTCAAATTGTCCAGTTATTTTTTCCAAACCTAACAGTTATTTTGACAATTGACAATTTTACATATTATGGAAACTTAGGTCTTTTAAAGTTTATCATAAAATTGCTTAATAAATAAATATGTATTCACTTTTTGTTTCTGTTTGAATTTTATTTAAACTTTTTTTTTAAATAATTTTTTTAAAATTTGTATGTTTTTTATTAATATGACGTATGACGTGCCAAATTCCCAATTTTTCATATTTGATAAATATAGTAATATTATTGTTGAGGGAAAGCTAGCCTCTATGCGCATTTCACTGGTTGCTTAGGCCAGATCGTCAGGAAACCTTTTCCAAAGATTTTAGAAAAGATTAAAATATTAAACAAATAAAGCCTTAAAGCGAATAAGAATTATAAACACTCAAAGTCTTGCTTGTAACTATATCAAAGCTTAAACAAAACACCAACAATAAAAAGTGAGTTTATCTTTCCTTACATTCCCCTACAATTGGTTGGCTTTTTTCCGACTCGAATTGTAGTTGTAAGTTTATTGTTTTCGTAAGAAATAACAAAAAAAAACCAAATTTGCCAGTCCAGTTTTTTGCACGGGCACATGCAAGTATGTACCTATATTATCAAAGTTATTTTTTTTTTTTTTGAATACAAAATTTATTATTAATAAAATTTCTGTATGACGTGCCAAATTCCCAATTTTTCATATTTGATAAATACACTGAAATTTATGTTTTTTGTTTGTTTACTTTTGCTTGTTTGTCTTTTGAATCATATACATAGTTTTTTTGTTTTACTATATTTTACTGCAAAAATTTCTGCAGCACAAATTTGTAAATATGTATGTTATTAGTCAAGAACTATCACTTTACACTCTTTGTTACAGTTTTCACTTAGAAAAATGCAGTAAAGTTCAGGGGCCTGATTCCGGCAGTCGTGATCGAGTACTTTCTCGATTCAAAGCAATTTAATATCTAATTATTTCAGTCAATACTGAACGAATCGAAATTATTTTTTCAGAGTTGTTGTAAAGCATTAATTTGAGTTTCACAATACTGAGAAAAAAGTTATATTCGTTTCGTTCAGTATCGACTGAAAAAATTAGAAATAAAATTGCTTTCGAATCGAGAAAGTATTCGATCACGACTGCCAGAATTAGCTCCCAGTTAAAAGTAGTAAAAACTTTTGGGTTCACGAACGCACCTATTAAAAATTTTCATTCCCGAAAATATCCGGTAATTTCTTTGTGAAGACAATAAAACAATTGAAGACAAAAATACAATTGACAATCAATTCTAACATTTAAGCCATAAAATGTGCTTTAATAAGGACTCGCTGACTCGTTTGTACTGTTTCAAATATGTTTCAGAAATTAGAGTTCAGAAGAAATGGCTCGCTCAGCTTGCCTTGCGTTCCAAAATGCCTGGCATTGCTACAAAAATTTTCAGAAAATATATCGTAATAACAATTACGGGAATTTATTTAGAGAAATCTTTAAGCTGATATTTTTGGCATTTTCTTAACATCAAACGATTTAACATTTCTGATTTATTATATAAAGATTTTGCCGGCAATAAGTCGAAAATGGTGTCCGCGCCCCAATTTTGTTTAAATAATCTTATCAGGTATGAAAAACGGCTTTTCTGATTTTTACCAACTTTTGAAACAAAATTAACTTTTTTGACCACGACGGAAAAATTTTTTTTTTTTTATTTTTTAAGACTTGAAATATTTTAAGATTTAGAAAGGGTATAGTTTGCACGTTCGCTATGCCAGGTTAAGCATAGCCCCCTTTTTGATCTTTCAAAATAGGTATATATTTTTTAGTTTTCTCGATGATATTTCTTAAAAAAAAATTAGGTAACAAAGAAACATTAGTTCACATTTTCAATAAAAACTATTTTCTTTGAAAAAAAATATACCTATGTACATACATATGTAGTTTTCAACTCACCTTTTATCTTCCAACAAAGCCTCGGCCGACTTTAAACGTAAACGCACCGTTTTCATGCTCTGCAATGGAAACAGCTTACAAAATTGTGTCAAAAATTTGGGATGCCAACAAAAATGTGGAAACTCTTTACACACAGCCCACAAGCGCTCATTATGCTCAAATAAGTACGTATTACTTTTTCCATAATTTAAGTAGTCATCCATGTCGTTTTGATAATCACAATAGAGTAAATTTTTTATATTCTTAATGGCCTGCTCTTCATCGTCCGGATCACGTATCTGTTTAATGCCAAAGTTTAACAAAGGCTCGTAGTGATAGAAGTTACCAGGCATGGCGTTAAGTATATCACCCAAAAATGTAGAGCCTGACCTCCAGGTTGTCACCACAATACTACGTACTGGTGTGCCCTCAGTTTCGGGTGTCAATTCAGAAAGCTTTTCAGCATCGACCCCAAACCGTCCAGGATATTCAAAGTTTTCCATTTCATTGGCCACCTTTGCCCGTTGTTGGGCGATAACATCGTTTATGCTCGCTGTCGTGTTGTACATTACTGCTGTCTGCTGAGGCACGGCATGACCAAAATGTTCTCCCGCAAATGCGGAGACTGAACCAAGACCATTGCCTGCAGAGGAATAGCCACCGGAAGCGGTGATGAGATTACCACTACCGCCACCTAAGGCACCACCCACCACACTGCCTGACGAAGAGGCTAATGAAGCGGGTCTATGTTGAGTGGTGGCTATAAGCAACAGAATGCACAAACCACTAACGCCACAAATTCCTATAAGATTTGCTCTACGCGACATCTTACGACGTTTTGTTACTAAGCCACTGCGTTGCTGAGCTCTTGGTCTTGCTACCACTGATACTGTCTTACTGCTCCTGGCCGAACCGGAGTTAAAGAAGCTACCTCTATTACCTTCCACCACCTGGACTCCTGTTAAAAGCGAAGTATTCGCTAAATCTGATTCCTCATATGCACTCATAAATTTTTGCGTAGTTCTTTAGTTTAGTATTTAAGTTAATCTAATAAACTATTGGAATTTTTCTTTTTTTTTTGCGTGTTTCGTTTTGCCTTTTTGCGTAAAATATTAAAAAGAAAATCACGTAAGATTTTATTATACACTTGTAGTTTTATTTATTTAATACAAAAAGCCTTTTTTTACATTTTGTTACCAAATTATTTCATTGTATTTTTATCGTTATAAATCCTTTAAGAACTATTTCTTATTGGAATTAGAAGATTCATTCATTCATAAATTTCCGTTCACTACTACTCTGAATTCTGCCCATATCCCCTTGTAAACACAACCGACCACTTTGCGTGTAAATGTCAAACTAAAAAAATGAGTGATTGAAAGGAAAGAAGAAAAGGCAAAATACAAAAAATAATAAAAAAAAAAAAGTCGTTTGTACACAACTAATAATGTTTACAATAACGTCTGAAGTGGCCAGACTTATGTATATGATTATAAAAGTAACAAGCAGAGCTGCCGTTTCTAGTTATTTCTAACCAAAATTGGTTATATTTTTTTTCAATGTGGAGATGTGAATATTTTTTCATTTTGGTTACTTTTTTCTAAAACAATAATAATTACGAGCGAATATGTTTTGGAACAAATCTAGTTTAGGCACGCACACCCAAATAAAAAAAAAGTACCTAGGGTGATAGAAAATTGAAAAATAAGAAAAAAAAATAAATAAAAATATTGGCGCAAACGCTTAGTTTTCGAGTTATGAACGTTTTAAGTTTTCATATATATGTGCGATTTTCCATTACATTTCTAAAGCTGTATGGGTAATATTGGTCTCATTTTTAAGGTTTTGACTAGATCTTTCTGGATATATAGAATTTAATAAAAAAAAAATTACTTTTAAGCTCACATTACAGTTTTTGTGTACTAAGTGTATAATTTATTTAAAAAAAAGTGTAATACAAAATTTATAAAATAACAAACACCAAAGTCGCAAACAAGAACTTCATGCTAACTAAAGCTTCTATGCATAACCGGCCTTCGGCCGGGCGCAAGGATTTTCTCTTCTATGGTATAACAAACACCGGCTTCGCTAACTAAAGCTTCTCTGCATAGCCGGCCTTCGGCCGGCGCAAGGATTTTCTCTTCTATGGTATAACAAACACCAGCTTCGCTAACTAAAGCTTCTCTGCATAGCCGGCCTTCGGCCGGGCGCAAGGATTTTCTCCTCTTTAGTATAACAAACACCGGCTTCGCTAACTAAAGCTTCTCTGCATAGCCGGCCTTCGGCCGGGCGCAAGGATTTTCTCCTCTTTGGTATAACAAACACCGGCTTCGCTAACTAAAACTTTTCTGAATAGCAAGAAATACTTTAATAAACCAACAAATATTTAAATAAAATAAAAAACATACAGTCAAAAACAACCATGAATAAAAAATTACCGTTATAAATGTAAGTAAAAATATTTGAATAATTTCTGTATATCCAAAAAAATCTAGTCAAAACCTTAAAAATTACACCACTATTGGCCGTATAACTTAAGATCTAGTCAAAACCTTTAAAATTACACCACTATTGGCCATATAACTTTAGAAATATAGTGTGAAATCGAACATATATTTGAAAATTTAAAACGACCATAACTCGAAAACTAAGCGTTTGCGCCAATATTTTTATTTATTTTTTCTTCTTATTTTTCAATTTTCTATCAGCCTAGGTACTTTTTTTTATTTGGGTGTGCGTGCCTAAACTAGATTTAAGCCTATGTTTTTCTTGGTACAATTATTTACGAGCTCGAATAATTTGTACTGTGTACTACGATTTTTTCATTATTTGCGTAGTTTTTCTTGATTTTAACAGAAGTAAAGATAATAAGTACTTAAAGTAGGAAGTGCATGAAATCATCCGGAATCGATTTTAGAAAATTATTGAAAAATTACACAAAAGTCGTTTCAGTGTTTCTAAAAACTTCAAAATAAGTTTAAGGTTTTAAATTTAGGTTATTTCCAGAAGTATATTTATATACATATTTGAAAATACACGTAGGCATTTTAAAGATTTTTTAAAATTACATTAATTTATCAATATAATTTTAAAATTTATGGAATTTTCTTTAAGAAATGGTTGTTTTGAAATTTTACTGTTTATAACTTGTCGGTATGTATATTTATTTAATGTTTTTTAAGATAATTATTTGGTAAAAAAAAAACTTTTGCCTGTCAGTCATATACTTTTTCCCCATTGAATGTACGTAACGAAAGGCGAAAGGCGAAAGGCAGCAATATTTCACAATGATTTACAAAATATTTGATATATTCAGGTATGTGATGGAAAACGATTTTGAAAAAAATACGATTTGAAAACGATAATGTCGTTTTCAGTATCTTTAAAATTTGATTTCCAATAAATTTCCTCTGTTTTCTTGTATATATTCTTTTAAAGTTTTTATTATATACGTTAATTGATCTGTATTTTGAACAAAAAATTAAGACTTTACTTCAGAAATGGATTGAAAACTCGGTCGAAATTCATCACACCTGCTTAAAACGATAATTTTGAAAACGATCGTTTTTCATCACATACCTGATTAGAACAATTTTGAAACATTTTTTTTATAATAAGAATTATATATTTGAAATAAAATTTACACAAAAGAGAAAAAAGTTTTAATAATATTTTTGATATATGTAAATTAGAAAATATTTACATAAAATGCATTTCGCATATCGCCAATCGTTTTAAATTTCGCCAAAATAACCGCCATATCACCAAACGTAAATTTCCCTCGACAAAAGGATTAAGAAATCGCCACATTTGACAGTCCTGCCAACAACATCTAAAAAGCGGAAAACCAGTATCCATTTTTGTTATTTACAACTGGCATATTAAAAGTTTTTCAATTTTTTTTTTTATATATTCTTCTAACTCCCCCTGGAGCGTAGGGCGCCAAAAAAAAAAATTACGAAAAAAGTCTCAAATAAATAAAAACTTTTAATTAAGTTTAACGTAATTTTTTTAAAATGTAAAAGAATTACATTTCTTGTTTTGTTTTCTTGATTTATAATTATTGTTTTACTATAAAGTGCAAATAACCTTTGTGTTACAATGTATTAAAATGATTTTAATGATTTTCTCAATTAATAAAAAGCATTTTAAATTTGGTTATATTTAATTACATTTGGTAACTTTTTCAAAAATGTTGGTTGTAAAAATTGTATTCGTTGTGGCAGCACTGGTAACAAGTAAGTGTGCTACATTCGGCTGTGCCGAGTCTTATATACCCTTCACCATTAGGTTGTCAGATGTGGCGATTTCTCGCCAAACGTGGAGATTTTTAAACTTAATTTTTGATTTGACGACATGGCGACTTAAAAAATTAGTTGGCGATTTTGTTGGCTTTTTTTGATGAGCTATGGATTTGTTTTAAAATTCGTTATGTTCCATAAGAAGGAAAAATAATAATATTATTCTAGTATTTTTATAAATGAAATTTGAGGCATTCATATGTATGGTCAGTATTTGAAAGATTGTATGTTCAAATGGCTGATGAAGATAATAAAAATCTTTGAGAAAATTGTTTTCGTTTTTAAAAGTGCTCTTGAAAGAATCAACAAATATAATTCCTCAAAACATGAATATATTTAAAGTCTATGAACTTTGTTCCATTATATGTATGTGGCAGTTTATTATCATAGTTAAAAAACGTTGTTGTTAAAGATTTTTATGAATCCTAACGTTTTGATGTTTATGAAAAACACTGGAAAAACTTAGCGTTTGTTAATTGTAAAGAGGGTTTTAATGATGATATTTCATCTATTTTATAAAGGTTTAGCCCAACATTGTATAGCTACATGGATACGGCAGGTACGTACCATTTAAAGGAACTTGCTTTGGCTGTACTTTATATGCTGGTTATTGCAACAAGTATTGCCTGTGTTAAAATTATGAACTCCACAAAATCTCGCCTTAGAATGCATTACGAACTTCTAGACGCGTTATTACGAGGTTTAAATTATATGAATGTGAATAGTACATGTTGCACATCTTTTGTACCTTCATTTAATAAATGTTATTCTCTTACAATGTATTCCAAAAATGAAGACAAATAGATAAATGTAACTTATATACAAATGTATATCCAATATTTGTTTAATACTAACTGCAAAAATTCTTTTTTTTTTTTGTTGCTCTTAGTAGACTACAATGTATAAATTCTATAGTAAACATTGTACTTTTTTGTGTTTACTAGCTATTTTTACTGTGTTCTAAATATATATTAAACAAAATATATATTATGGAAACTTTTTTTAAATTTTTGGCGTATTTAAGCGATACTGAACAAATTTATTTTTGAGAATTTATAAAAAAATATTTTTAATAATTCTATAAATATGTATTTTATTGTCAAAAACTGAAAAACAAAGGCTTTGGCGATTTTTGACATTTAATTTGGCGAAAAAGGTTAAAACCAATCTGATACCCTTTTTTATATTTTTTTTAAATAAAAAAAATAAAAATATTTAAAAAAAAATTTCTTTTTAAAAAACCAAGATTCGAACCAGGGAACTCACAGTTTCTAACTTAACACACCCCCTAGACAACTGAACCATGAAGGAACGCTGTTTAAATATCATTAAAACGAAATATGGACCGTTTACTGTTCACAACTCAACACATGTTTTTGTTCACCGGAATAGCAAAGCAAAAGTTGTAAACTATAATACAAAAATTACAAACCAACTTATTTGAGTTGTGAAACGTAATAGGGGCCTATATATAAACGCCTGGGTTCGAGCCCAGCTTCAGTCAATAATGAAAAATTATCAATAAATTTTAATTGATTTCATGTTGTAAAATGTCTTTCTTATTAAATACATATTTGAAAAAAGAATTTGCAAAAAAGATCTAAAATAAAGTATCTAATCTATTTTTATCTATTCTATTTCTAATCTAATTTTATAAATAAATTAAACTTTTGAGTAATTTTTCGCTGTCATCGGAAATTAATGGAGGAGACATTAGACAAATCAATCCATATCAACATATCTTCAGCTCAGAATTGGTTTGGCGCATATCATGGTAATTTAACCATGATATGCGCCAAACCAAATCTGAACTGACGATATGTATGTATATATATACATACATAAATCTCAAAAAAATACCCAAGGTAAAGACTCTAATAGCCAGTCCTATTCATCAATATTTTTTGTAAACTCATTTTAAATTAATCTAGCCGTGCCCGTGGCGCTGTCCGACCAGAGTTAATTTTTGACTAACTGTAAAAGTAAAATTAAAATCGAAGAGGCAGAAATTGCTTTTCTGTCACCTATTGGTTCAAGGTTTGAAAAAATACACAACCGGTGTGTTTTATTGTATGTAGATCGATCTACAAACATATGTTTTGAATTCAAATTTATATCGTCAATTTTGTTGTTTATTTAACTTTCTCAAAGCGTATTTATCAAGTTGAAAACGTATGTATCAAGTTGAATTCGCTTTGGTATGTATTATTGAAGAAATTTTTAGCAAGTTACTTCTCTTAAAATGTTCTCTAATTTGATATATTTTGGAATGTTGAAAACAATGTTGTTGTATTTTTATTTTTTAATATACCGTTAGTTTACATTTCATAATTATAGTGTCATTCATCAATAAATATATAACAACGATTAGTTAGTGAACGCTTATCAGTTATATAAAAAAAAAATATTGAATTATTTTCATATGAAACTTGGAAACAAACTCACCGACCTTAAAATTTAAAAGGTAAAATTTTGACGTTTAGGGACCAAAATATAAGTTTACGCGAAATTTCTCAAAAATTGGGTAGAAACTTGCGCGCAGTTCAATTTTTTTGGGACGGTCGAGCGGACAGATAGACTGGAGGCGAAATTGAGGTGAACAGCGTACTCACTTTAAAATGGCTTTGTTTTTCTTTTGAGTACGGAAACTATTGCTTAATAGATATCAAGGTATATTTACACAACGTAGACTCATTTGGGAGTGTAGACATGCTGCTCTATAAAAGGAACCGAGTTGTCAAAATTGTCTTCATATAAAACAAAAACAATTTAACGCACACATGTACAAATTTTGGCTCATATACACGAAATTTGACGTTTGGGTTCCAACTAAGGGTAAACAGCTGACAAACATATGGGCCAACGAATTTAACTTGTGTAACTATACCTTGATAGATATCTACTAAAATGATAATTAATATTCACTAAGTATAGGAGCTAAAGCGCCCCTGGACCCTATCCTAAGTACTTTAGCGGAACCTTATATAGCCTATGTCCGTTAGGGGTTCCATTCTTCATTTTCGGCTGACAGATTACTATATACTTTTAAAGGATAAATCATTTTTTTTAAAAAATATTTACTTTATACGAATTTTTGGCATTCAAATTTCCAAAATTACAATGTAATGCTGCCGTACAAATAAATTGTTTTAGGGCCATTGTTACAACTTTAAGTTAGCTAAAATTAAGATTAAGTTGACCGATATTAATGTGTTATCTGTTAAAATGCTTCTGTTATCTGCCGAATAACAGCTAACGCCAAGTAATAATGGCCTTTAGAGTAGCACATATCGCTCCTTTATTGCAACGTAGTCATATATAAAAAAAAATCAAACTTGGCAAAATGTAAAGAAGGTTTAAATGAACACTTACTTAATAACTTAAAATTTTTGATTTTATGAAATATGAATATGTTGCAATAAAGTAGCGGTATTGTCAAACGTGCAATCGCCAGTAGGCAGCACTAATTAAAATGTAAACCAAGTATTAGGCCGATACTACACGATCTTGACAATTAAACAGTGCTACCAAACTTTTTAAAATACCACGCAATAATTTTTTTCATTTTCATAATATACATAAATTAAGATTAATTTAACAAGAAAATTAATAAACTGTTGTTTAGGTTAACCAACGGTAACAAATATTCAAGACATGTTTTTTACATCTGAATTGTCAGCTTTTTAGTGTAAACGCTAGATAACATTATATCACAAGTCTTACGTATTCCATAATACTTTGTGAGATAGAAATCTAATGAGTTTTGTTGCGACTGTCAAAAAATCTAATTTAACATAACAGTTTGTGTTCACACCATCATACAAAGTATAAACACGCACACATGAAATAAAATGCAACCCTGATCCAATGAAAAGTATTATTGTTTAGAAATTGTTCAAAAAACAATGAAGTCGTATGGGATGTCAAACTTTTTTTCATAATACTTGTCATTTCCATCACACATGCATTCACACTATCAGACAAGGTATATTTACACAAGGTAAACTCGTTGGCCCATATGTTTGTCAGCTGTTTACCCATAGTTGGAACCACAACGTCAAATTGCGTGTATATGAGCCAAAATTTGTACATGTGTGCGTTAAATTGTTTTTGTTTTATATGAAGACAATTTTGACAACATGGTTCCTTGTATAGAGCAAAATGTCTACACTCCCAAATGAGTCTACCTTGTGTAAATATACCTTGCTATCAGACTTTCACATATTACTTGAGTTTTTGACATGTATTTATACAGAGTATAAAAGTGTAAACTAGCCTTAATTGTGCGTGTCTAAGTTTGTTGTTTTACAGAAGGTTTATAATATTCAGTCACAAAAGTACATGGTATATGCTTCTGACATAGTCTCTGTTTTTTCGCATAGTTTTTGCGTAAGTCAAAGTAGTTCTCGACTTCAAAAAAGCGTGCTGGCGTTTAAATTCAAAGAAATGGTGAAATGGACATACATACATATACCGGTATTGTAAAATATTAACTTCAGCATTTGTGCACCGTCGCTGCCAGTTTCCCCGCGGCATCTATAGGCCTAACCATAATATGCATAGTCTTGCTTAACTTACTGTCAAAAATTAACAAAAAGTCTCTCAAATGTATATAAAAAAATAAAAACAATATAAAAAACATTTAATTCTGTACGGAATGTGCGATAAGATTCATACCTTGCTTAAGCAAATGACAGTTTCATTAAACTTAACAAAAAGTTTCCTTAAGTTCAATATGGTTTGCCTCATATATTTAACATGTTTTCGCACATTTGCTTAATCCAACTTAAGCACATTATGGTTGGGCCTTATTTCTGACAACATAATTTTTCATAATAAACAGCTGATGTCAGATGGCTTGTCAGAAGAAAATAGAGCACGATCTAATTGAACAGGCAGGCTCGGTGCTGGCACAAAAACCAAAAAAATTAGATATGTAGAAAGTGTGGCAAAACCATCTCTGTTTGCTTTTTTCAATCGTCCAGACTTGCAATTTTTGTTGCAGCAATTCTTGAGTTTATTGGTTTATTTACTCTGCAATTCGGGTTTGTTTTGTAATGCTCACACTTTTAAAAATTAAGTTGGCTGTAGGTGTATTTGTATTTATATATAAAATACAAAAAGGAGAAGAAGAAAAAGATAAAAATAAAATAATAAATAAAATTTACTAAAATTAAAAATTTATCAACGACGGCGGCGAAAATACAACCGTCGGATATACCCAATAATGTAAAGTGCGACTTTAATGTTTGAAACGAGTTTTGAAAAAATTCGTATATTTTATAAAAATGTTAAAAGCTAAATATTTAAACAATGAAAAAATGTGCCAAGAACAAAATATTATTATTATTATTCTTTCTATTTTGCCTTTTTAATTGTTTTTTTAGTGTTAAAATTCGTTCTCGCCCCATTTTTATTCGTGAATTTATTTGAAAGTTCAAAGTGGGAACTTTTCTCACAAAAATGTTACAGACACACTTTTTGTAAATTGGCTAGTAATTTTCTTGCGTGACAGCTAGTACTCGCCAAAAAAGTTACAGACAGAGTTTAGTGAGAAAAAAAGCTGTTTGTCTAAATATGTGGCATTTTTGTTTCATTTCACACATTTCAATCGGAAAGCTTCTCGACGCGAGAGTTACAGAACATCTACTTTATTTTTTTTTTACATTTTTAATGGGGGTATATTTATACTGTGAAAAATGAGCGGCATCGTTGTTTAGATAAATTTTATTTATATTTTTACACTTTCCAAATAAAAAATGTTTCAAAATACATTTTTCTATTGCTTTTTTCCATTTTCCTTTTTTTATTACAAATCTAACCGCGATTTATCTCGGTTATATTTAAGAACATCTGCTGCATTTAATTGTTTCGGTTGAGTGTTAGTCGTAAATTGTGAACATCAAATTTTGCGAAATAACGGTTATTGTTTCGATTAACATTTAGTCATACAATATATTGTACTAAAGAATTTTTATCTTTGGATTAAAATATAATTTTTATCAATGCAACTTCATATATAAATAAAATTTTTAAGTTACAATGTGAAATTTTCTTGTTCTTTTGAATCGTAATATTTAAATCGCAAATTATTTTTGCAATTACCATGATTAGGGCATATCTTAAGAGAAGAGGTTTTCATATTTTTTTCAAATTTTGAACATGTATAGTGAAAATCGCATATAATTATGATAACTTCAGATGTCCGCAGCTCGAAAACTATGCGTTTCCGGGAATTTTTCCATATAATATTTTCTTCTTATTTTAACATTTTTTATAACCTTATGCAAATTTTTTCTTTGGAGCTGAGTTGGTAAACTAAATTTGAGGCGAAATGTATTTTTGGATCCAACTATTTACTTAAAAATTTAAGTTTATTCAATAAAACTATTCCTCAAAATTTCTAAAATAAAGCAAAAACCATTTAATAAAAATGCCAAATGCTTTATGCTAAATTTAAATGTAAAAATGCCAAAATGGTCACACTGCTAAGAAAAAAGCTTGTGTATGCTACACTGTCTTACCATTTTAATTAAAACATTGGTAACTCTACAAACTTCTGCAGAATCGAGTAGCCGATTAATTATACAATTGATACATCGCTGTTGTAAACAAAAAATCCCATTAAGTATGTCAAAATGAGTAATTTTTATTGTCAACTCACATGCTTTTTACTCTCAACTTCTCAAATACAAATAGAATATTTGTTGGAAAAATTAAAAAAAATATCATAAATATAGCAATTCGTCGTAATTATTCGACTTCGTATGCAGATAATCGTCGTCGCCGTAGTAGTTTTTGTGGAAAAGAAGAGGTTGAATGTGTGTAATAAGTGCCGCCCGTCAAAAGAAAAATTTTCAAAGAAAATATAAGAAAATAAAAAAGTGCTTAAAACCCTTTCAATTAAATTTTATTGAAAGAAAAAACTACACCAAATTGCTATTAACACATTAAACAATTGAAATGAGTTCAATTATTGTGCTGGATTCGTCCGATGAGGATGAGGTAAAAAATATTAAAAATGAAAAAATTTTAAGAAAATGAATAAATAAAAAAAGAGGAAAAAAGTTGTTTGTGTGTGTGTCGATTTTGTATTATATATATGATGGTATAGGTGCGCTAAAACTAAACGATTACTTTTTTTTTTAATGTCTGTTGAAGTCAAAGCAAACAGACGGAGAGTAATTGACAGCACTAGTGATGTGCAAAAAAAGAGTGTGTATAAGTGTGTAGAGGGATAGTAAACAAGTGTTGATATGTTGTGAAATGCTTAACAAAACAAACCAGAAACAAAACATAAAAGTGACAGATTATAAACAAAGATCTGAATGAAGGGAAAATTACAATTTATATTTGAATTTTTCAAAAAAAAATGTAAAAAAGTAATATTGAACAAAAAAGAATTTCCATGCGATTATTTTATCTAGTCTGCAAATACAATTTAGCAATTTCCACATCACTAGCTGGCTGGCTCTCTTTTTGGTATGCGCTCTTTAATGTCTGGTTTTTGTTATTGTATAGAAGTCTCCAAAAACCAAAAATGAATAAAAACAAAACATGTAAAATCTTGTTTTGTTAGTGTTTGTGTTTATGTGTTTGATTAACGGGCTGCAAATGTGTGCTATGCATTTCTATACATATATCTAACATACACATACAAAAAGCTATTTTGTTGTTTTTTCGTTAAATTGTGGCCGTCTTGTTTTGCAGTATTTGCCTTTTTATATTGTTGTTAATTACTCTTTTGAGTTTGTTGTACAGTTTACACCAAAAAATTGTGATTGAATAACACGCAATTATTTATAATAGCCGTATCTAGACCAAGTAGCAGCACTATATGTTTGAAATATTGTGGGGAGAATATATGAAAAGTCTCCACTCATTTAACAGAGTTCTGTTAGTAAATGAATTCCCGCGTTTTATATTCATTTCGTTTACATATTAAATTAACATTTTTTGATAGCGAAAATGTGAAAAAATATTGTACTTTATTAACAGGTTGTTTCGTAGAGTTTTTGTTTATTTTTGATAAAAAAAAATTGATAGGTACTAAAATTAAATTAAAAGGTAAACTGCTAAATTAAAAGTGAGATTTAAAATAATTGGAATGTATGTATAGTTCTAATACTTACAGTGGATCAAAAAAGTCGTTGGATAAAGATGAAAGTTGCAAAAATTTCAAAATTTATCATAGTTTTTTTAGCGTTGCCACGACCAAAAAAATTTTGTAACCAAAATCAGTGCTGCTACAACGAATACAATTTTTACAACCAAAATTTTTGAAAAAGTAACCAAATGTAAAAAATATAACCAAATTTAAAATGATTTTTGCGAACGAAGACTTCGATCGCTTAACTTACATTTAAAGCAAAAATAAATTAAAAATAATTGTTTTTGTTTTACATGTAAGCTAAGCGAACGAAGTTTTCGTTCGAAATCGATGAATCGGGTATGAATATTTTTTATATGCCAGTTATAAATAACAAACATGGATAAGAGTTTTCCATTTTTTAGCTGTTATTAGCAGGACTGTCAAATGTGGTGATTTCTTAATCCTTTTGTCGATGGAAATTTACGTTTGGCGATATGGCGATTATTTTGGCAAAATTTAAAACGATTGGCGATATGCGAAATGCATTTTATGTAAATATTTTCTAATTTACATATATCTTAAATATTATAAAAACTTTTTTCTCTTTTGTGTAAATTTTATTTCAAATTTATAATTCTTATGTATTATAAAAAATGTTTCAAAATTGTTCTTATATATCAAATATTTTCTAAATCAAAACATTAAATAAATATACATACCGACAAGTTATAATTAGTAAAATTTCAAATTTCTTTAAACTTACAGCCAAGGCGAATTCATGTAGACGGTGGTGTCGATACTACAACAAGTAACAACACCAAAAACACAACAATGTATTTTTTTGTTGCTTTCGTTGATCCATATGTCAAAATCACAAGGAACTTTTGACATTTTTCTCTCTAATTAAGAAAAAAAAGTAGCACAGCTGTGTTTTCAACGCCACCTGAAAAATGAATTCGCCTTGCTTACAGCCATTTCTTAAAGAAAATTCCATAAATTTTAAAATTATATTGATAAATCAATGTAGTTTAAAAAATTTTCAAATATATACATTAGTGTGACCGCAAGTTATATGGACAATTTTTTTTTTTTTCGTTTTTTCACTTGGGAATCCCTTAGATTGATTCCAAATTAGAAAAAAACAATATATATACAATTTTAGATCGTTTGCATAGTTATTAGGCGTGCCTTGAGCCCACAAAGTTTGCTAAAATGCTATTTTTCTCACTATGGGTGGCTTTAAGTGTTCATAACTTCAGTAATATTTATTTTAGAGAAAAACGTTATTCACAAATATTCTAGGGCTATATCTTATGAACAATGTTGCTCTGAATTAGTTTTCTTTAACATTAATATTTAATCCAGAAAAAACCAAATTAAAAAATAACACCGAAATTTTCACATATCTTCGCATTCTTTGCCTGGTGATTACACTACGTGACAAATTTTCAACAAAGTCGTGACCAAATGAATCTGGCAACTAATCTTTATGTAAAACTTTCCCCTGAATCCGAATATGAAGACAGAATTTTCAAAAGTGGAACAGTTTTTGAGATATTCCAAAATAACCGTTATTTGTGTTTTTAAAAAAAAAATGTGACTGAAATGAAATATCTTCAAAAATTTTAAACGGACTATGCATTTCTTTCTTTTTAATGAGAGGTTATAAAATTTCTTAAATAACCATGAGTCGTTTGTGAAGATGAGTCATTAAATGGCAGAGTTATAGTGGACAAAAGTACATAGAGCCGCAATCCTATTTGAAAATCACAAATATGACAGAATTAGGTTATATATTCAAAGCTAGATGTGATTAATTGAGTTGAATAGTACAAGGTTTCAGCAAAACAGACCCCGTATATGCTCCTTATGTAATCTAAACGAAACCGAAAACATTCTGCATTTAATAGCCAAATGCCCTATATTAGGACAAATAAGATTCCAAAACTTAAAAAAAAACTATAAATAAACTATAAAAAATATTTATCCCGCTATATTATAAATGCGATAGGCTACAGGAAGATATTAATAACTGAATTTAATTATTAATTTTTATGTAATATAAAACAATATTTGTAATATATATAACAACCTTTTCCGACAGACGACGTCATGTCATAGTCGTATGTTCAATTTTGATTACTAAAAATGAATTCAAAATAAAGAACAATTAACTAACTAACTACTAACTAGTGGACAAAACTTCATTAAAATTTTATGATTTTGTTCAATTTTGCTCTTTTCAAGTTATTGTTTTTTAAACCAAAAAATAAAATTTTTTTAAGTTTTATCACTTACGACATTAGCCTATTCAATTCGAACATTTGTGTCCAATAGGATCCAGATCGGTAAAAAAAATACAAGGTTACAGAAGATTAATTGAATTAACCCACTTTACGATTTGTATCAAACCAAAGAAAAACACAACAAATGCATATACAAAACTAAACTTTTAGTAAAATAAATATTAAAAATAGCTTAAAGCTATTGAATTTCAATGTGGGTAAATTTACTAAATCTTCTGTAGCTTTGTCATTTTTGTACCAATCCACATATGTCTAAAATAATCTAATGTCGCATGCAATAAAACATTAGGATTTTTAAATCATTAGATTAAAAAGAAAAACTTGAAAAGAGCAAAATTGAACAGAATCATAAAATTTTCAATGAAGCTTGAATTTTGTCCCCTATAACTCTGTCATTTCTTGACCAAACTTCTCTAGCAACCCATTCTTATTTTAGTAATTTTATAACCTCTCAATAAAAAGAAAGAAATACATAGTCCGTTTAAAATTTTTAAAGATATTTGCATTTCAGTCACATCATCTTTTTTAAAAACACAAATAACGGTTATTTTGGAATATCTCAAAAACTGTTCCACTTTTGACAATTCTGACTTCATATTCGGATTCAGGGGAAAATTTTAGATAAAAATTAGCCGTTAGATTCATTTGGTCACGACTTTTTTGAAAATTTGTCACGTAGTGTAATCACCAGGCAAAGAATGCGAAGATATGTGAAAATTTCGGTGTTATTTTTTAATTTGGTTTTTTCTGGATTAAATATTAATGTTAAAGAAAACTAATACAGAGCAACATTGTTCATAAGATATAGCCCTAGAATATTTGTGAATAAGGTTTTTCTCTAAAATAAATATTACTGAAGTTATGAACACTTAAAGCCACCCATAGTGAGAAAAATAGCATTTTTAGCAAACTTTGTGGGCTCAAGGCACGCCTAATAACTTTGCAAACGTTCTAAAATTTTATATATATTGTTTTTTTCTAATTTGGAATCAATCTAAGGGGTTTCCCAAGTGAAAATACGAAATAAAAAAAATAACGGTCACCCTAATATACATACATAAATATACTTCTGGAAATAACCTAAATTCAGAACCTTAAACTTATTTTCAAGTTTTTAAAAACACTAAAACGACTTTTGTGTAATATTTCAGTAATTTTCTAAAATCGATTCCGGATGTTTTTATTCACTTCCTACTTTAAGTACTTATTATCTTTACTTCTCTTAAAATCTCTTAAAAAAAATAATTAAAAATCTCCATTGATTAAAACATAATTTTTTCAACTTCAACACAAATGGCAATATTTTGTTAGCAAAAATCTTAAACAAATTGTTTGGTTGCTGTTTTTGAATTATAAAAAACTTCCGTTCATTGGTAACAAATAATGAAAAAATCGTAGTACACAGTACAAATTATTCGAGCTCTTAAATAATTGTACCAAGAAAAACATATTCGTTCATAATTATTATTGTTTAAAAAAAAAATAACCAAATGAAAAAAATATTCACATCTCCACATTGAAAAAATATATAACCAATTTTGGTTAGAAATAACCAAAAACGGCAGCTTTGACCAAAATGTTAAAATAAAGTAACCAAAAGCATAAAAAAGTAACCAAAATTATTTTGTATCAAAAGTACTATGTATTTTATTCGCGCTTCAGTTTAAAAATATGTCTAAAGAAGAAATTCTGTTTGTTTGTATCCTGTAGGCTAACCCGGGGAGTTTACATTTATACTATACAAAGTTTACATTTATTTTCGTCGTGACGGCTGCCCATTTAACCTAACCTAACCTAAAGCTTCGTACAGACGATGGTCAGATCTTACAATATTGGTAAGCAGCGTTGCTTAAATTGCATTAAAATTGGCTAAAATGTCTTACAACTGTATTAACATTATAATTTTGCACTTCTGCAAGTACAAATGAGCTTACAATGTTCACACAATTGTAAGACATTTTAGCCAATTTTAATGCAATTTAAGCAACGCTGCTTACCAATATTGTAAGATCTGACCATCGTCTGTACGAAGCTTTAGGTTAGGTTACGTTAAATGGGCAGCCGTCACGACGGCGACTCACTTGGGTCCTTATAGCGGTCCCTTTGTGATACCCCTAGCCAGTGACAGAATTCAGCCGGTATCCACCAGACTATTTCCCAGAGGTCACTGCAGCCTCGAACCACCCCGACTCCCTGCAGAACAGGGAGATCGATCTCAGTCCCACATTGGACAGATCGTCCAGACATGGCAATTCTGGTCTCCCAAAATGCCTAAACCTAATGCTCCCCAGACCGGGGCATTGGCAGAGAAAGTGAAACACCGTCCCCTCCTCCTCCTCCTCATCATCATGACAACTCCTACAGTAGTCATTATACGCAAGACCCATCCTCCTAGCATGAGTCCCTATCACCCAGTGACCCGTAATGACCGATATCACCGTTCTCATCCGGTCCCTACCGAGACCGAGTAGTACACGCGTTCTCAACGCGTCATATCCAGGCCATAGAGCCCTGGCCATCAAGCAGGTATGCTCCCCCTGCCATCTCCCCTGAGCCCTTCTGTACGACTCCCGTCTGATGAGAGTCTTGCAGCGGGCTATTGAAGTGCCAATAAGGCCGTCGACGAACATGTCGTCCAAGATACAGCCCCGTTTGGCCAGACCGTCCGCAGTTTGGTTACCCAGGCATCCACTGTGCCCTGGTACCCATGTCAGCGTTACACTGGAATGTTTCGCGATCTCATTTAGAGACATCCGGCATTCCACCGTTAACAAAGATGTCGTAAAGACACCAGCCATAGCTGCAATGGCAGCCTTGCTGTCCGTAAATATACATATATCCCTCGATATACGATAATAACTCAGCCAGTTTGCCGCCCGCTTTATGGCAGAGATTTCCGCCTGCAGCACACTACTGCCATCTGGCAGCCCAAAAGAGACCCTAATGCCCAATTCCTCGATGAAGAAACCTCCACCCACTCTATTGCCCATCCTAGAACCATCGGTGTAGACCCGTTGGATCGGTTCCAGAGATCGCGTATTATCGAGCAGCTCATCATCATTACCATGATGAACTGTGAACAGAGCACCGAAAAAGGGTTACGGAGTGCAATAGGCATGACCCTGGCATGACCATAGTTCCGCGTATACCATAGGCCCACCGCCCCCAGTCTAATAGCGGAAGTCAGGGCCTGTTGTTCGGCCATGATGTCAACCGGCAGCCAGTTCAGCATAGGAAACAGCGCCTTCGTCGGTGTCGAGCGGAGTGATCCCGTGATCAGCAGCGCAGCTACCCTATATACTATCTCAAGCATCCTGCAGTACCGCCCCCTTCCCATCACAGGCCACCTCATTATGACCCCATAGAAGAGGATCGGTTTTACCACCGCCTTAAAGACCCATTCGACGCCCCTGGGGCCAAGGCCCCAGCTTCTGCCCAAAGATCTCTTGCAGGTGTATAAGACCACAATGGCCCTATCAACCCTCGTACGAACGTTAAGTTCCCATGATAGTTTGCTATCGAGAATTACGCCCAAATATTTGGTACTGTTCGAAAGCGTCAGCTCCGTGCTATTTAGCCTAGGAAGTCTAAAGTTGCCAACCCTGTACTTCCTGGTAAAGAGTACCAACTCAGTTTTCTGTGGATTGACGCCAAGTCCACAGGAGGTGCTCAAAGAGCTTAGAATCTGCAATGCAGATTCCATACAACGGGATAGTGTGTCCAGATGCTTACCCATGACCGCCACCGCCACGTCATCCGCATACGCGACGGTTTTTATCCCTAGTCTGTCGAACCGACTCAACAATGTGTTCATCGTCAGGTTCCATAGTAGAGGTGACAGAACTCCACCCTGCGGTGGAGTCAACACCCACCTCCCTCATTGACTCCAAGATGGAGTTATGTCTGACATTGTTGAAAGCGCCCTCAATGTCCAGAAAGGACACAAGTGAGTATTCCCGAAATTCAAGGGATTTCTCAATGTAGCCGACCAGTGAGTGAAGCGCCGTCTCCACAGACTTGCCCTTGGTGTATGCATGCTGTGATGAAGAGAGCAGATGTCTAGGAATAGACATCCTCAGATGAATGTCAATGACCCTTTAAAGGGCCTTGAGAAGAAATGACGACAGGCTAATTGGACTGTAGTCCTTAGGCCTGGTGTGGGATGCTTTACCTCCCTTTGGAATGAAAACAACCCTACATCTAGTCCATCGGTTGGGAACGTACGAGAATCTAATACATTCCGTATAAATAGGTCGGCCGGAATAATACCGTCCGGACCAGGAGCCTTAAAGAAGTCAAAGCTCCTTATCGCCCAATCGCGAAATCAAGTTTTCTGTCATTTCTTTCTATCATTTTCTTAACACCAACGTGAAAAAAAGTGACTACTCGCTCATTCACTTCTTGTAGGGTAGCGTACACAAAAATGCATCATTATTTCTCAAATATTAAAAAAGCATCAAGCGGTTGTTCATTTTAGGAATAGATATTGATAAAAAAAATATTTTTGAAAAAAAAAACAAATTTTTATAAAGTATGTAGGTATATTTATTTAGTACCAACAGGTTAAACTAATGGAACTTAACCCTAGGAATACCGTCTTAATCTGCCAGACCAAATTTGGGTATTCCTTGAAATATTTTTCGAATAGGTATAACAAAAAAACAGGGGCGTGAATTCTTTAAATGATATGTGCGGAATCGATTGAAACTCATTTGGATTCGATTGGATCAAATTAGTGGATTGAAATATTATTTTTATGTAAAAGTCAATTTCATAGACCCTCTTGGCCAGACCAAAATCGTGTTTTCTTGCAATATCTTTCAAATTGAACAAAATGTCAAAAAAACGGAAACATGAGTTCTATAAATGATATGTTCTGAATTGAATGAATCAAGTTTAAATCAAATGTTTGGTAGATGCGAAAAAGCAATGTGCAAAATTAAGGAATACATATTCGATGACTTTCATCTTAAATAAAATAATAAAATTATATAATAAATTCGTATAATCTAGCATAATAAGCATACGTTCAATAAAAAAAAGTTACCGAGAATCCTAGGGTTAAGAAGCTTTTGGTTTGAAAATTCCACATTCTATGTTTATGGTTATTTTTTAACAAAATATATAAACATAAGTTCTTAAGAATATCTTTTAAAAGGTGTACCAACATAATTTTAATTACTAGGTATTCCATTTTAAATATATTTAGGAAAATCCATATTTTTTCAATGGGCTTTTTTTAAATGCAATTTTACCAAATGCCTTCTGGCAACGCTGCGAGGAACGCTTTTGGGTGTTCTAAAAGACAGTAACAGGTACATACAAACATACACACAAATTATTTTGCATTATTTGAAAATTAATTTTCATTACATTATATAATTAGAGCGATATTAGGCACAAGCTTTTCCTTTCTTCATTATCAAAGACCCTCAATTGTGGAAAGTGAAGTAAGAAAACGTATTCGTGTGCAAGCTTACGTTTCTATAAATAAGAAAAAATTCTCCAGCAAGAACTATGAAACCACAAAAACAAAACTTCAAAATTTGTTTTTGTTTTAAATGTTAGTTAACCGAACGAGTCTGGCGCTCGTGTTCTACAATTAGGCAGTAAGCATACGTATACAACACACAAAAAACTACTTTTTATACCATCCACCACAACTAGTTGTGATGAGGATATACTAGGATGCCAGTCGGGAAGGGTTTTCGCAAATCCCTGGAATCGGAATTTCATAAAATCATATCCGGGGTTTTTGAAAATTTCAAGATAAATGCTTTTTAAAGATCTTTATTAAAAAAAAGTCTTTAAAATATGTTTACAAACATAAGTTTTATAATTCATCTAGGGCCGCCCTATTTAACCAATTCATATATCAATATATGTAGCTTTTCATATAATTTTATTTTAATTTGACATGTAAACCGAATTTTAAACATAAATTGATATTTAAATAACGTTGGTGAAATAGGCCCTAAATATCACAAAGTTAAGGGGGTATTCACGTCACAAGTTGCACCTTTGCGAAAAAGCAAAAGAGACAATTAGTTGTGCGTAAATAATTGTCTTTGTGGTTGTTGTTATGTTTTTGCACCTTTGCTTTTTTGCAAGGGTGCAACTTGTGACGTGAATACCCTTATTATGTATTTTTTATGCGAACGAATGTATTTATAAATTATAATATTAAATACACATAAAAAAAATAAAAATTGATTTTTCATTTATCACCAAAACGATTATATTGATTACTTAAATTTGTAAAAATTGATAATTATGAGTTTTTGCTGAATTAATGATTAATTTAATAAAAAATATGATGAAAAATCGCTGCTACTTTAAACAATGTTTTATCTCATTCAATTAAAAACAAATTATTAATATAATATCTATATTTTATTCAATTCAAAATAAATAAGAAAAAGTAAATTAATATACTAGTTTAATTTATTTATTTGTAAGATTCAATTAAAATTCTTATTAAATGAATTCATATGAACAATTAAAATTTTTGAATTTAAAAAAAATTAACAAAATCAATTTGCTTAAAAATCCTATTTAAACTAAAACAGTGGCAGAAAATATGTACCTATAAGTTACACTACTGACTTTCGTGAAATCGGTTCAAAATTAACCGTAGATCCCATGTCCACTCTCGGCCTGGTGCCCCAGGTAAATCAATTAGAAAATAACACCACACGGAATTTTCGGTATTGCTCTTTGTCTTGTGCATTTCATAAGACATTTTTTTCTTTAATTTAAGAAGTCCGTTATCATCTCGCGATAGCGAACGCCATTCACGGTAACTGCTTGGCCGACCTCATTTTTGAAGAAGTACGGCCCGATGACGCCTCTGCCAAAACGAACCAGACGGTCCGTTTAGTCTAAACAGCAGCGTGACCCTTTAAGCATTTTTGAAGCTAAATTTAGCATTTTTACTGCATTTTGCTACAGAATTTCCGATTTAGCAGTTAGCATTTTCTTTGATATTTTTCAATTATTTATTTAGCATTTTCAAGCATTTTTTATACTAGAATTTACACAATTTTTAAAAAAAATAATCACCCTTTTCTGACCTTAAGAAGTTCGTTTAAAATCACTGGTTATATGTTATATGATACCAAGGACCCTCGAGATAGATTTACATTTTTTTTATTTTTCTTCAAAACATATGCCGGAAATAGTGGTAAAAATACAAAGCAATTCTATCGGGTATATCTTGAGAAATCAACATGCAAACCTTCTTTAGTAACGATATTTATGTTTTTCCGTTTGATAAAATTATTTGAAGTATTCGAGTTATCCGAATAAATTACAAGTCTTTTTCGATTAATCGAGCAGTATTGAAAAATATCAAATGTATTTAACAAAAATTGTTAAAAATTTCCATAAGTCGTTTGAAATCGTTCAGAATTATTCAGAAATTATCGACGATTTAAAAATTGTTTTATTTCTTTCTATTTTTACTTTTATTAGAGTCCTCCAAAAAAAACAAGTTTAAAAGCAACTCCCGAAACTGGCAATCATTCCCCTTTAGTCACAAATGCATCAAACAATCAAAATTCTAAACAGAGATTAATTCCTAGTGGTATCACCATAACACCGCGTCTTAGTCCTACAACATTGTGTGCTAAAGGGATTAATATGCCGCCATTAAATGCTTCACCATTTGCAGCATCTTATCCGGCTTTGAATAGTATGATCAACAATGAAAGGCAAACTCCTACACCACCGAAAGCGCAAATAACAGCGGGAACATTTAATCAAAGGAAAAGAAAAACTCCCACACCGCCGCAGCCTATGCCACGTTTGACCGCTAAAAACTATAAACCTATGACAAATTCATCACCAGCTAAAGCAGCAACAACAGTAGCACCTTTGCCACCCATAATGCCCATGATAACGAGTGTCCATTCAATGGCTGCCGCAGGAGCAACGCCGCCTTTGCAACTGATGGCCACGCCGCCTCATAATTTGGGCGCATTTATGGGTTTAAATGAACAGCTAATGATTAACCCCCACTTAATGCCAACTAGTCTGCCACCTAATACCACAATAACAGCACATCCGAATCCTAATCAGAATAATATAAATAATAATTTTAAAATTCATTTACCCTTTAATAAACCTACCACAACAACGCCATCACCTGCCGCATCACCAGCTTCCTCAGCACCCAAAACGCCATCGCCTCAGTTAACGCCTTCGCCCCAACCCATACGATCAGACAAAAATGCCAGAAGAATAAAACCAACTACACTTCTGAAATCATGCGACGAAAGTTGGCAAAGACACAAACAATTTTCACAAAACGATAAACAATCACAAAGAACACCCATTTCTCTAAATAAGGAGGTGTTGATTGAAATGTTGCCACCCTCCAAAGAATCGCCGAAATCGTTATCGGCTTCTTCGTCCAGACATCACACACCCATGACATCGCCCACAACACCAAAATCTCAAAAATCTCCCGACGTTATAATGCTCACAGCACCCACCGACCATCAGCAAACACCAACATCAAGGAAAGATTGCGGTACTGTTTTGGATCTAACCCACTCACCAAATAAAGTTACCAACTCTCACATACCGGAAATTGTAGATTTGGTCAATACCCCCGAAAAACCAAGACAACAAACAAATGGTGGGGCCAGTAATGTGAAACCAGATAAGAAACCAGATAAACCGCCCCCTAAACCTCCTTTAGAACCTGAATACGATGAACTTATTAAGGCTTGTCGTAAGGCTGACCCCTCTAAAGATATGGAGAAGTTAATAAAATCCAAATTGATTAAATACTACTATGAGGTTCATAGTGATTTCGTAAAATCGAAAAGTTTTCGCAAAAATATACGGAAGGTTGTCGAATCAATAAAGGCTAAACCGGACTTAGTTTATTTTAATCTTAAGACTATTGTGGAGGAACTTAAAGTAAGGCGTAAAGTTAGGATAGTGGAGGAGACAGCATCAGCAGCTGCCAATGCTGCAACAACAGCATCTATAAAAGCAGAAAGTAATAGCAAAGAAAGTTTATCTGCAGAAACAAATTCTACGGAAAAATCTGTCAAAATTACAACGACTTCAGAAACTAATAATCCTGCCACATCAACATCGTCAGCAGCTGCTGAAATTTCCGCCACCGCCTCTACTTCAACAGGCAATAAAAAATTAGATGAACAAATAAGAAAATTGAATAAGGCGCTATATGTTTTAACCAAACGCATTGAGGTTTTGGAGCAAGCCGAAGTTGATTGGGATGATGATGATTCTAGTTTTCTACAAGTAGAACGTTTTAAGAAGAGAGCTTGTCAGGTGAGTTAACAAACATCTTTATAATATGTAAGAGGTCTTAGATAATAGTGAATAAAATCCCTAAATACCAAAAAATGTTAAAAAAAAAACTTTCCTAAAATTTGTTTCTTTTCTTAGATCTATGAAAAAATTTGTGATCTTACAGGTGAAAGTAAGAATGCACATCGTTTAGTTAAGAAACCTATAAAATTTAATGAGACACGTATACCACAATTCAACAAGACCCTGCAAGCGTTCATCAACCGCACTAGGGAATTTCCCGATTATTATGATGTTTTGCGTATGCTGGAGCACTGTAATCGTACTTATAGTTTGGGTTTAGTGAACTTTGAAATAAAAAATATAGGTGAGGTGATATTGAGCAAACAATTCTCTTACATAAAAATAAAATATCAATTAATTTATTTGCTTAATTTATATACATATTTTGTTACAATTTAATTAATATAGCTGAAGATGCTTTTATCAAAGTGGGTAAACTTTTGCAATCACGACGAAAAGCAGATCTTTATGAAACTGTTACCCATTTTGCGGGAGATGGTAAAGATCCGGCCAAAACTGATCCTGCTTTGGCGGCAAAATTAAACGAAAATCTTAAAATTCATAAGAAAATAAATGATATCTTAGAAAAATTTTCCCGCAAACAAGATATGCCTGAAGATGAGGAAGAAGACAAGGCTGAAAAGACAGAAGACAATTCAACAGAAGTTGCAATTAAAAGCGAAATAGGGACAACGGAAAGTGCAACGTTAGAATCTATTTGTAAAGAGGATGAAAAGGAAGATGTTAAAAATGTAAATTTAATTAAAACTGAAGAAGTTACTCAAGAAACACAACCTGCTGGACAAGGTAAAATGGATGTGGATAATGTAGAGGAGGAGGAGGAAGCGGAATACGACGAAGATGATGAGGAAGATGAGGATGAAGATGATGAAAATATAGATGAGCAAGTTGAATGTTTAGCTAATGGTGATGTTTCCGACAATGATTCTGATAATGAAGAAATCATTTCAAAAGATCAGGAAAACAGTAACAAGGATACCAGTGTGATAAGTCTTAATGACAGCATAGAATTAATAAAAAACACAAACGAATCTAAATTATCAGCAGAATGTTTGGAAGTACCACAAAACTCACAGGAGCTTTTCTTGAATCAAAATACAATAGAAAATTGTATCGATAAGGAATCTTCTATAATAAAAAGTAACTCTAAAACTGCTAGTTTATTCATTAATAATAATAATCTAGATATATCAACTACAACAACAAAGACTGTCATAAATGTAAATATAACTAAAGATTCTACAACTCGCCCTCTTTCACCACCTATTCCTCTTGCCTCTTTAATACCTACACGTAATGGTAAACTAAAAGATATACCCTCTTACCAATTGCTCAACAATGAAAATACCACAACCCTGAGTACTTCAACAAATCTTAGCATCATAAATGCCGCAACTGCAACTACAACAACTGCAGATTTAAAAATTGTTCACGTTTCTAGTCTTGAACCTGAAGTTGGTAATAACGATAGAAATGAAGTTGGTAGTAAATTAAAGTCATCAAATAAATCTTTAGAAGAAATTGTTATATCAGATGAGGAGTCATAGTGTTTATTGGATTTAACCATGCACAAATGATGACAATGATAATAACGTTAAAGATAATGATGTTGAAATTTTATGTTATTTTATTCAAATTTATTTATTTTAAAGCTTTTTTTACAAATGAAATTTTTAAATTTCAACAAACTGCAATTCTATTCTTTTTAGCTGAGATTTATTTTGTTTAAGTCTATAAGGGGTATAAATTTGTTTGGGGCTTATGTGAGATGATCATACATAATGTTTTTCTAAAACGTTTCCCTATTCACGGGTGTCATGTTTTAAGTGATGCCGTATCTTTAAAATATCGTCTTTCACTTATCGTTCTTTTCACTTATTTAAAAAAACCTTTTACTTTCCTGTTTTCATTTTTTAATTCTAATTAATAAATATTTTCTATAGAAAATTTCCCATATCGTTAGCTGAAATGCAAAACCATGTAACTAACATTTTGCAATAGAAACAAAATATTTTATATATTGAAAAATAAATGCAGTTTTGGTAATCAAAAGTAAAAGTAAAGTAAGGAACTATTTTTTCATTTCTGAAATTAAAATAATACTTTATTAATGAAAGAAGAAAGAAAGAAACTTTTATTCTTTGTAACAGCAACTTAAAAGATTTAAAAACGGTTTTTTCCAATTCTTTGCGGAAGTTTCTCATACTCACTTGTTAAATTTACCCTACGTTTCCACAAGTAAGTAATTACTTGCAAGTAGTGTATACGTATTATCAAATAAAAATCGAGGAAACAGCCGATTGGCTGAAAGTACAAAAATTGTGTGAATGTTAGTGAAAAAGTATGAGTGTATTGAGTTTTTCGAACTTGCACTTGCATGTGGAAACGAGGGGTTATTTTAAAATAAATTATTCCACAAATCATATTGACAGAGAGATCTCCAACCTTTTTACCTATAGGAAAAAATGTCTTCATGAGTCTTTATTAGGAACAATACCTTGCAATAAAATTGTTCAATTTTACGTATTGTACAATTATATCGCCACTGCGTATGTGATATTCGAAGGTGGCACAATATATTGGCAACAATCAAAAGACTTTATTTTTATTGCACAAGGAAAAGAAAGTGAAATGTGTTGGCAACATTGTACAATGCTGTTTATGTTATTCCTATAGTTTGTGCGACTTATTGCATACTATAGGACAAAACGTACTTTTGGTTTAAATAGCACACGCAACTGTAGTTATAAACATACATACTTTCAATTGTCTGAAAGTAATAATTGTAGAGGACATAGATGATGTTGATATGCATTATAATCAACAAAAAACCCGATTTCGCATTTTTTGTCAGTTACGTAGTAGCATGTCAGCCAACGATTTGTTATTCAAGAATGTTTTCTTATTTCAATTCAATCTCTCCTTAAAACCAGATTCTCAATGAAAGCAAAATTTTCACTGAGTGTTCACAATTAAAGCAACAATTTTTTTTCACAACCACACACATTTTCAGTAAAAATTAATTTTGCCCTGAACAATATTACATACATATAACTTATTATTTTCAAAATATATTGTCTAAATTTTCATTCAAACCCTATAAAAATTATCATAAACCTCGTTTACAATTTCAAACAAATTGTTGCTTAAGTAGACTCAATTAAAAAAAATACTAGATACGGCCAATTTTACCAAGTTCAGTTATAATTAGTTGTTATTACTGAACTAAATGAAATTGGTGGTTTTTTGTTAAATAATTAAATATATTTTTTTAAAAAAAATTAAGACAGGAGTAAAACTAAAATGTTGCTTTTATTGTGAATGAAGTTATATATTAAAAATTGTATAAAAAATGTTTGTTATACGAACTGTTTTTTTTAATTTCTCTTATAAATTTTTTTTTTAATTTGTCTTATACAAACATTTTCTTTAACAAATTTTGTTAAAAACTTGTTTTTTTCTTCTTAAAAACGTTTTCTCTTATACGAATTGTATACAAAACATATATTGCATATTGTATAAAAAATTTCTCTTGCCTAAAATTGTTTTTGTCTTTTTTATAAAAAATTACTGTTTTCACGAACATGCCCTACTGAAAATATAAATTATTGTTCAACATATTTTTTTTTATAAAAATCAATCTTAGCATGATATAAAATTTTCAATTAAGCAAATTATTAATTAAATAAAAAGAGGTGGAAAAACCAAGTTTAAAAATCCTTTAAAAACATAACCCCACTTTATTGTATACCAGATTTAATATTTATATTTTGTTATTTATTTATGTTTATATTTAAAGAAATTTACAAAAATAGAATTGGTTATTTATATTTGTTTTTTTTTTTTTACTTTTATCTATTATGATTATTTTTTTCCTTAGTAATATTACTAAATTTAAAATTAAGCTTTGTAAGCTGTATATAAAATAATTCCTAAATTATCAATAATTAATATTAAGAAAATTTTAAAACAAAAAAAAAAAAAAAAAAAAAAAAAAAAAAAAAACTCTTCTCTTTTGACCCTTCCCAAGTCTTGAATAAGAAATTCTTATTTTTTTACTGTAAATAACGAAAATATAAATTATACTATATTAAATATAAAAAAGTATATACAAGTAAAACTCTATAAAAAGTCGTTTAAATATTTTAAGTCATATTGTGAATTAATTGTATTAATATTTGATATAATTTTATGTTTAAAATAAAATTTTTAAGAAATTTACTGTGTTTTTAATACTGATTTGAGTTAAAGGTTTTAAGCGAAATTTTGCGTTTAAAGATTTTGCGTTAAATCCTTGAAATCTCTAACAGTATTTAGACAGAGTAATTAAATAACGAAGGCAAAAATTTAACAACATTTAAGTCAAAAACATAAAATAATATAAATAAAATTTATATTTTTTAAACATTTCATTAATGTCAAACTTAAAAAAAAAATACAAAAATGCATTTTTATTTATACGAGTGTTCGCCTAATGGTCAAAATTCGACCATAAATTTTAAGGTTCATATGAAGATACTACATCTAAGTATATATGAATTTACATGTTTTGAGCATTCATTTTTTCCATCATAGCGGATCGATTTGGCAAGGGACCAACCTCTGGTTCATATTCTATCTTCTACTATAAAAAATATCAGAAAATATCAATTGAAAAACAATAAAGTATCATAAAATCTTCTTTGTAAATTGTATTACACTCAGGATATTGCACTTTTTTTTTCTTTGTCTAATTTTAACGAAAATTAATCAAAAAACCAGATGTTGAACGAAAAAGTACCAAAAAGCTCCCCTTACATGTTCTTATTCATTTTTCATCTTAAAGGTTTTAATTCACTCAGGACCCTGCACCTATAATATTATGTTTCTAAGGTAAATAAATCACTACATGCAGCACGGAAAAGTAAAATAAAGAAATTTAATTTCCCGAAAACCGGTTTCTTAAGAATGTCGAATAATCGAACACCCTATTTTTTTATTCACCCGATCCCACGATGTCACACGTTAACGTTCGCATAGAAAATTACATTTAAAACAAAAACAATTTCTAAAATTTGTTTTTGTTTTAAATGTTATTTTCTATGCGAACGTTAACGTTTCTAAAATTTGTTTTTGTTTTAAATGTTATTTTCTATGCGAACGTTAACGTGTGATATCGTGGGATTGGCTGATTATTTGATAATTGAAAAAAACAAATTTTGTATTTTATACATATGTGTTAGTAGCTAATTTGAACGCTTATTACTCCGAAAATATTGAACAGATTTTAATAAAATATATATTGTGCACTTCTGTAAGTAAATATCTTTCAATTGGCGTGTGGTTTTTCAAATCGGTTGACATACAGAGGAGGAAAGTGTTCTTAACTGTTTTGCCTTAGCCGATTTATATATAGATATACTGGATGTAAAAATAATTTGCGGAATTTTTAACAAACAGTAAGGCATTTATTGTAAGAAAACGAGACTATCCCCCTTATGCGAAAAAAGTTAAAGTTTTAGATTTTTATACCCAAATAGAGTTGTCAAAACCGATTTCCGAAGTATTCGAAAAATCGATTTTTTCCATTTTTCTGTTTTTTTGTTTTAAAAAAAGACCGGCTTTCGAAGTATTCGAGAAACCGGCTTTTTGGTCTCGAATAATCGACTTTCTTATATTTATTTTTTTCATTATCTTGCATTCGATGACATTTTTTAGTAATCACTAAAATAAATAAACTCACAAAATATATTTTGTAAACTATGTTTTTAAAATACAAAATACTCCCATTTTGTATGTATTTAAATTACAAACTACTTCTATTTATTGTATGTATTTAAAATACAAAATACTTGCTGGACACGTATTTAAAATACAAAATACTTGCACGTCATGTATTTAAAATACAAATAAAAAATACGTATTTCAAATACTGCCCAGCCATGTATATAACTTATTCATCACAGTACCAAGCTATTGAACTTGCAGAATACTTCTACAACACACACTTTTTATAACAGAGATACATTTTCTAAAAGATTTTCCAAATTAGATCTGCTTTACATGGTTTTACTAACCCAATCTCAACGATAAGAGAACGTATTTTTCAGTATTGTCCTCTATACTAACTAATAATATAGCTTATGGGCACAAAGACTATTACGGAATGAAGTTTGAAGTGTTCGATAGGATTGGTCCTTTTGACAATTGATACGTATGTTTTAATTTCATCAAAATTTTGACCTGTGTGTCTGTCCATACAACCAGTCGATCGGCATACTAAGAGGTGGGTCTAGGATCAATATTTTTTAGAGTTACATCAGAACAAACAATTTTTTTGTTAATTAAACTGATCTCTATTTACATCTAGTTTACATTTTATGTAGTAATATACGTAACATGTATCATGGTATAAATACCTACAACTGGGACGAACTTTGCATAGTATGACGAATTCGTCGGCCAGAATTCGTTGCGTAAATTCATCAAATGAGACACAATAAGCGCATGAATTCTACGTATTAATGTGACTTTAATTTTTTTTTTAATTTATAAAAATAAATACCTTGGACGCTAGATTATGGCCCCTATTACGGTTCACAACTCAACACAGTTGAGTTGAGTTGGTATATAACCATTTTCATCTGTTTTAACTAGCAATAAATTTTATTAAAATTTCTTTGTAATTTATTTGTTTGTTTACATTTATCAAATCATAGGTTTCAACAAAAAAAAAAACATAAAAAACTTTTCATTGGGTGTGTTATAGAATCCGAATCCACTCGAAAGTGGATTATTTAAGCGTTTTTGGTGTTCTGCATTTCAATTTAGCAAACTCAAATTAGTTTTTGGGTTTGTTTCAAAATTTGCAATTGTTCGCGAATTTCAGCCAACTTCGCGATTTGTTCCTATAAGTTGTCTGATTCTTTACAGCTTTAACGATTTATAATAAATAGTAGACTTTTCTATCATGGCGCTGGTAACAAATTTTGGCGAATTTCCGCTAATTAAGCAATTTTTTAACGAATAGTCTAAGGGACTTCAAATCAAGTTTATTAGTTCTTTGAAAAAATAAAAATTTTCGGGAATTTTTCGCTATTTTTGCAAACTTTTTTATGTTATTATCGGATATTTTGATATATTTAACTGATTTAGCGGTTTCAAAAAAATTTTTGGGATTGTTTTGCAATTTTTCGCGAATTTTAGCCATGTTTGCGATATAAGCGATTTTTATTTGCAAAGGTTGTGGTTCTTTACAACCTTAACGATTTTTAAAAAATTTTAGACATTGCTATTGTGCCGCTGTTAGCAAATTTCCGCTAACTTAGCAATTTTAACCGAATTTTTGCCATTCCTTATAGTTTTAGAGACTTTTAATTAATTTTATGGCTTGTTTGAAATATTAAAAATTTTCGCGAATTTTCGCCATTTTTGCATATTTTAGCCAAGTTCGCAATAGAAGCGTTTTTTCTTTGTGATTCTTTACTGCTTTCACTATTTAGCTGCGGTTAGCTGTCCCTGTCCCAATTTATTCGTCGTTCATCTGCGTAAGAAATAGAAATAAACCTATCACAGTGTTCGTTACGCAGGACGAATTTCGGTCTACGCAATGATTGTGTGTATTTTCATACATACCAATGTGTTCTATTTCTGACGTTCGTCCCAGTTGTGTTTCTAGCATTATACGTTTTAGTTCTGAAGTACATAGTACGTACAAATTGCTTGTTTCGTTTTACTTTTTTATTAAATAAATAATTTAAAAAAAAACCGAAAAACCGATTGTTCGAAACCGGTTTTTTGTTACAAAACCAAAACCCCGATTTTTTCAGAAGTCGTTTTTTGAAGTATTCGAAACCCGGTTTTTGAAATACACCAATACCCCGTTTTGCGTCGCTAATTGGGCCCGTAAAAGCTTTCCTTTGAATAACCTTTTGTTTTAAGGGCATTCAGCGCTGAAATCATGTGCTGGCTTTCTCATTGTGTGTCCTAGCCAACTAAATTTACGCAATCGGATAGTCATACTTAAAAGACTTTGATGGGTTAAATTCCACAAATCCAGATTTGATATCGTGGCAGGCCAGAATATCCTTTCAATACGCCTAAGGCAGTGGTTTACAAAAGCTTGCATGCAACTCATTTCACGACTCGAAATATTCCAGGTTTCGCAGCCATACAGAAGCACAGATTTTACATTGCTATTAAAAAACTTGATTCTGAAATTTAACTTTACTTCAGCAAATGTAATTTGAAACCATTTGTCAGTTAGCAGACAACCTTCACATATATATTTGCATTATACTTCAACGGGAAATCCCCGTTTTTTTTGATAAAACTTGATTTGGAAAAAATTGTTTCACTTATCGAAGATGTTGGAGAAATCGTAAACAACCCACACCACAGATTATGTAATTTCTCTGTCCTTTTCCTGGATTTCTCTAAACATAAAAAATAGAGTTCTGATTTAATTTTTTTAAATGTTTAACACTTCTGTTACTATCGAGAGTTTCTTCTGTTGTTTAGTTCGGTCGCAAACCTGTTATTTATGTACATAAAATTTGCATAATGTAAACGCAAAAGCAACTTTAAAGAAGAGACGACAAAAAGCCTCAAAAATCGCTTAATGTAAACAGGCTCTAAATTAAATAACATCGATACTGATACCAAGTTATTAGACCAGGGGCCTAATTCTGGCAGTCGTGATCGAGTAATTTCTCGATTCGAAAGCAATTTTATCTCAGTCGATAGTGAACGAATCAAAATTATTTTTTCAGTATTGTGAAACTCAAATTAATTCTTTACAACACTGAAAAAATAATTCCAATTCATTCAGTATTGACTGCAATAATTAGATATTAAATTGCTTTCGAATCGAGAAATTACTCGATCACGACTGCCAGAATTAGGCCCCAGGCAACATTTCTTGGCAAGCACAGGGCTGCCAGGTACTTTTTTCCTTGTCCCCAAAAAATTAAAAAAATTCCCCAAATTAAAAACAAAACCTTAAAAAGTTAATATTTTTTTTTTGTATTTTTTCTGACCAAATTTTAAGAAAATTTTTATTAAGAAATCCCTAAAAATCCCCAAGTAAAAATTTTTAGTAAAAAAAAAATATTTTGTTGTAGCAACTGGTTTCGGGATGTTTTTTAAATCCTTTTTATGCGATTCCAGTGAGGAATTACAAGCAAACAATATGCTGTTTTTGAAGACGAATGAGCCAATGAGAATTTGGAGCTTGTTCAATCGGTTTTAGCCATCTTTAAAATCAACAACAAAAATACATATAAATGTCATTTGAGCAATCAATTATTTTCAGACGTAAATTAAAATTATTTTAAGCCGCATTGTTCGCCACAAAACAGCTCGTTGTTAAAAACATTTTTTACTCAAAATTCTTTTCCTTTAGTTAATCAGGTACCTATGTCATACAATTTCTACTAATTTCAATTTGTACCGTTTTTGAAGAAGCGTTATGCTTTAAACACATTCGAGACAGCAAGCTACCGACTTCAATATGTCAAAACTTGAATACATGTGTGCATATGGAAATGATTATTTTCACGACGACACGGATACATGGCTGCAGGTTATTGTCTGTGCTTATTTTGTCGTTGTAGTCAAATTAAACTAATTTCTATTTTTGTCCACTACAAAACAGAAAAAGTGCTGCTAAAATAAAAAAATATTTAAAAAATAAGTGCTTAATTTTTTTTTTTTTTTATTTAACAGAAAAGAATCGGCATGAAACAAGAACATTAACTCGGCTCAACACCAAATGGTTATTTATATAATTTTTTTTATATCCTTGAAAGAAGTTCTATAGCAAGATGTTTTTCGCGCCAATGCTTCTGGTTCAGGAGTTATAGGTCGTAAAAGTTTCAAAATACTTTATCCATATCTCTTTAGGTATAAAATGAATCTATAAAATATGGGAATCATTGGAAAATTCTTTAAAGTGTGTTCCACATGGCGTTTATGGCACACCGATTAACCAATTAAGAGCCAATTTTATATATTTATACTCCGTGGCTGACTTTTTTTTTACAAAATTGGCTTTATCTTTAAATCATGTCGATATAACAATAATTATTTAACCCTAAGATATTTGCTTAATAAAGTTTTTCTGAATTGCGGTTTTTCGGCGTTGCAGAACACTTATTATTTATGTACATATTACAATAATTCAATCAGCCCAATCATGAATAAAAATTCCCCGGGAGTTTTTTCCTTTTCCTACTTTTACAATTGAGTTAACATAGGAAAAATGAGAGAAGGGAGAAAACTCCCGGGGAATTTTCATTCATAATTGGGATACATATTCATAAATTACATAAATTATTACCAGATATATATTTTTCAAAATAAAATTTTTTAAAGCTTAATAAATTTAAAATTTTATATGATGAAGTTACTAATAATATGGTATATAAAAGATATTATGTTTTAATAAATATGTATATTGACAAAATTTTAAGTCTTGTAGAAAAATCTTTCAAGAAATATTTATTTTTGAAATTGGCCTTTAACGGGCTAATAAATCGGAATTTTTTAAAGATCAAGTGAAGGCCATTTCGAAGTAGTTTCTAATAATACCACTACTTCTTAGATCCAGTTTTTACCTAAAAAGTTATTGATAAAGGGTACGTTCGTAAATGCAGTTGTTGGGTATCACTTGCGCAGAAGTAAAGTTTAATGTTCGTAAAAGCATCACTTGTAAGAAACTTGGCATCACTCTCATATGTCAAAAGTTTTTATGCAGTAATGCCGCAAACTTTGGCAATTATTGGTTCAGTTAATTTTCTGAAGCAATAACTTTTGACAAAAAAGAAATCGTTTAATCGTCATTTATAAGAAAACTGTTACTTTTTGGTTCAATATTTTCAATAAAATTTGTCATCTTTATTGCTAAAAGCATTTTTATTATTATTTAATTTTTGCTTATTAAACTTTTGAAATTTCAAAAATTCAAACTTTGCACAGCTGTTGTGCAAAGTATCAGCAACACAACTGCAACTGGTAATCACGCATCAGCAACAACATTTTGCATCACTGCAGCAGTGATACATAGTTTTTATGCATTTACGTACGTACCCAAAGTGTTCTGAAACTTTTACGAACTATACCACGTGTGTTGAAGGAACAAATTTTCTTATTTTAAAAGCATTTTATATGAATTTTTTGTTTAATCTGCCGTTAAAATTATATTGTTTATTAGTTACAAAAACAACAAAATTAAAATATTTTAATTTATTTGAAATAAATTCATTTGTTGTTAATCTTAAATTAAGTTTGAATAAGAGTCTGCAATTATGCATGTTTTTCCATTTTATAAAAGAAAAAAAAATGATAGTGGCACCACTGAAATATAAAAACATAGTAAACAAAAACAGCTGTTTGTATTTTTTCAATTGTAGCTGCCGTCTTCAACATAATTCAGTAGCTGACTACACGACTAAAATTTCAGCCAGCAGCACTTGTAGTATTGTGTTCGTGTAGCCTGCTGTGGTGAATGTGTTTAATGCATTAAATTAAAATATATTGAGTCTCCGAGTTTGTTTCTTTATTTGAGCAGCATATTATGTACATACTTAAATGTGTATGTGTATGCGTAAAATTAAACACATTAAAATAAAATCCACCACTTCCCAGTTGGCCATGTCGTGCACGAATCATTGATGCACGACAATGTTAATTCCTGCACGACACGTAAGGGACAACTTATGCAAATCGTCGACGACATTTTCAAACAAGTGTCACGTAAATCGTGCACGACACAAAGAGAGACAATGTCGCTCAGCCTGTCGTTGATGACTACATGCACGACATTGTCGTCCATATAGTCGTTGATGACCACATGAACGACATTGTCGTTCATATTGTCTTTGATGACCACATGAACGACATTGTCGTTCACATGTCCTTGACAACTATATGGACGACAAAGGATTCTACTTTAACGTCAACGACTGCGTATAAGACAATGTCGGTGAAGTTATAGGAGTTACAGCTTACACGACAATGTCGCCTTTAAACCTAAACGAAAAAATAAAAATATACAATAGCACATACATATTTTTAGAATAAGACCTTAGTCTTTGAGTTCTCAGACTTGACTGACTGATTTTCTTCACTTTGCTTTGGAAGTTTTTTATTATTATCGTTATTTTACAGTTATTTTTATTATTTATTGGGAACAAATTATTTTTGTTTGTTTAGAAGACAGCTTACAAGACAAAGTCGCTCATATTGTCGTGCTTAGAAGCTGATAGAGGACACTTAACAAGACACTGTCGGTCATGTTGTCGTGCATACACTTTAATACAGGACAGCTTACAAGACACTGTCGCTCATACTGTCGTGTATAGTTGTTGATAGAGGATACCTTACAAGAAAATGTCTGTCATGTTGTCGTGGATAAGCTTTGACAAAAGACAACTTGTAAGACAATATCGGTCATGTCGTCGTTTATTAACTTCTTTAAAAGACATTGCACTAGACAATGTCGAGTATTTTGTCGTCCACGACATTTTCCTCAAAATTGTCTTCCAGAAATCCTAAGTGAAAGAGGACATGTCGTGCATAAATCGTTGACGACAATGTCGTCGACGGCAGTTTGGCCAACAGGGTTGTGTTGAGGGGTATAAAAAACACAACCAAGAAAAATGCAAGAAGAGATTAACGTAGCAACAACTTCTAAAACACAACAACAACAATTCCGAAAGCAATATATAAATAACTTTTGCCCATACATACATACAGATGTACATACATATGTGTTTGCAATACGTACGGATTTAATTAAATTACATACAACTTTTTATGTAGTATGTACCTTAGGGTGACCGTTATTTTTTTTTTTCGTATTTTCACTTGGGAAACCCCTTAGATTGATTCCAAATTAGAAAAAAACAATATATATAAAATTTTAGAACGTTTGCAAAGTTATTAGGCGTGCCTTGAGCCCACAAAGTTTGCTAAAAATGCTATTTTTCTCACTATGGGTGGCTTTAAGTGTTCATAACTTCAGTAATATTTATTTTAGAGAAAAACCTTATTCACAAATATTCTAGGGCTATATCTTATGAACAATGTTGCTCTGTATTAGTTTTCTTTAACATTAATATTTAATCCAGAAAAAACCAAATTAAAAAATAACACCGAAATTTTCACATATCTTCGCATTCTTTGCCTGGTGATTACACTACGTGACAAATTTTCAAAAAAGTCGTGACCAAATGAATCTAACGGCTAATTTTTATCTAAAATTTTCCCCTGAATCCGAATATGAAGTCAGAATTGTCAAAAGTGGAACAGTTTTTGAGATATTCCAAAATAACCGTTATTTGTGTTTTTAAAAAAGATGATGTGACTGAAATGCAAATATCTTTAAAAATTTTGAACGGACTATGTATCTCTTTCTTTTTATTGAGAGGTTATAAAATTACTAAAATAAGAATGGGTTGCTAGAGAAGTTTGGTCAAGAAATGACAGAGTTATAGGGGACAAAATTCAAGCTTCATTGAAAATTTTATGATTCTGTTCAATTTTGCTCTTTTCAAGTTTTTCTTTTTAATCTAATGATTTAAAAATCCTAATGTTGTATTGCATGCGACATTAGATTATTTTAGACATATGTAGATTGGTACAAAAATGACAAGGCTAGAGAAGATTTAGTAAATTTACCCACATAGAAATTCAATAGCTTTAAGCTATTTTTAATATTTATTTTACTAAAAATTTAGTTTTGTATATGCATTTGTTGTGTTTTTCTTTGGTTTGATACAAATCGTAAAGTGGGTTAATTCAATTAATCTTCTGTAACCTTGTAATTTTTTTACCGATCTGGATCCAATTGGACACAAATGTTCGAATTGAATAGGCTAATGTCGTAAGTGATAGAACTTAAAAAAATTTTATTTTTTGGTTTAAAAAACAATAACTTGAAAAGAGCAAAATTGAACAAAATCATAAAATTTTAATGAAGTTTGAAGTTTTGTCCACTAGTTAGTAGTTAGTTAGTTAATTGTTCTTTATTTTGAATTCATTTTAAGTAATCAAAATTGAACATACGACTATGACATGACGTCGTCTCTCGGAAAAGGTTGTTATATATATATCAAATATTGTTTTATATTACATAAAAATTAATAATTAAATTCAGTTATTAATATCTTCCTGTAGCCTATCGCATTTATAATATAGCGGGATAAATATTTAAAATTGTCCTTACCATTAAGAATCAACTCATTTTCTGTTACGATAGTTTTTTTTTAAGTTTTGGAATCTTATTTGTCCTAATATAGGGCATTTGGCTATAAAATGCAAATTGTTTTCGGTTTCGTTTAGATTACATAAGGAGCATATACGGGGTCTGTTTTGCTGAAACCTTGTACTATTCAACTCAATTAATCACATCTAGCTTTGAATATATAACCTAACTCTGTCATATTTGTGATTTCCAAATAGGATTGCGGCTCTATGTACTTTTGTCCACTATAACTCTGCCATTTAATGACTCATCTTCACAAACGACTCATGGTTATTTAAGAAATTTTATAACCTCTCAATAAAAAGAAAGAAATACATAGTCCGTTTAAAATTTTTGAAGATATTGCATTTCAGTCACATCATCTTTTTTAAAAACACAAATAACGGTTATTTTGGAATATCTCAAAAACTGTTCCACTTTTGACAATTCTGTCTTCATATTCGGATTCAGGGGAAAGTTTTACATAAAGATTAGTTGCCAGATTCATTTGGTCACGACTTTGTTGAAAATTTGTTACGTAGTGTAATCACCAGGCAAAGAATGCGAAGATATGTGAAAATTTCGGTGTTATTTTTTAATTTGGTTTTTTCTGGATTAAATATTAATGTTAAAGAAAACTAATACAGAGCAACATTGTTCATAAGATATAGCCCTAGAGTATTTGTGAATAAGGTTTTTCTCTAAAATAAATATTACTGAAGTTATGAACACTTAAAGCCACCCATAGTGAGAAAAATAGCATTTTTAGCAAACTTTGTGGGCTCAAGGCACGCCTAATAACTATGCAAACGATCTAAAATTTTATATATATTGTTTTTTTCTAATTTGGAATCAATCTAAGGGGTTTCCCAAGTGAAAAAACGAAAAAAAAAATTGTCCATATAACTTGCGGTCACACTAATGTACCTATATGCTTGCCGAAATAAAATAAAACATTGGAAATAAAATGAAAATATCGAAAAGCTTTATAGGTAATTTTAATATCGTTTTTAGGAAATAAACAAATTGAATAAAAATCACCTGCGGTGAAGGGTATAATAAAAAAAATTTTTTTTAAACTCGGGCAACCAAGACTCGAACTTGAAACCTTAAGAGTCTTAGGCGGCAAGTTACACAACTCGGCTACGAACGTCATAGCTTACTATTGGCCCCATATAAAGCCTACTCTCGGAAAAAAATTTAGTACGCGTAAAGCCGTAAAGCCCTGAATCTGTGTTCTTTTATAATAAAATTTGGACAGCCATAGTTTTATAAGACTATAAATTACTTGTTCAAATTTCGTAAAGTTCGGCCCGTAATTTACCATATGTCCCATATAAACACCACTCCGTAAATATTCTAATTGCAGGTGGAGGGTATTAAAGATTCGGCACAGCTGAATACATCACTCTAACTTCTTTTTTTTAATAAAATAGCTACACTGAACCAAAAATCGATATTTAAAACAAAATTTTTTGTTTTTACATATTTTAAAATTGCAGCAATTTTTTTTGAAAAATATTCAATTTAATTTTTGAAAAAAAACGTGGTTTATAAAATTAGGCAATAAAAATCATATTTGAAACAAAAATTTAAGTTTTTATATCAAAAAATTTTATTTTGAACTAAAAATTTTAAGAACAAAAAGGTTTTCTTTTATATTAAAATTTAGCACTTTTGTTAAAATTTTGAAAAACGTTTTAAAATTCCAAAAGTTTTGTTATTGAAAATAAAATAAAGCATTTCAGTTTTCAAAGTTTTTTTTATAAATGTATGTCAATTTTTTCCACAACAGTGTTAACGCCATGTTTTTCAAGCGTCATTAAAAAAATACCATAGCTCCATGCAGTCAGTGTGCTTTCAAAAAGTTTAAAAATTGTTAAAGTGAAAGAAAAAGAAATATGTAGTTCAAAAACGTTAAAAATAAAAGCGAAATAATACATAAATATTAAGAAAAATATTAATTATAATTCAAAGAACATTGTATTCTATAAAACAACTTTATCAGCTCCGTCAAAAGTGCAAGATCAGCTATGTCATTCGCAATCACAATTATCTTCGAACAACTCGAGTGCAGCTGTATTAAAAGTAAGTTTTTATCGTAAAAACAAGCAAATTAAATAATTTCTGACTATAATTATAGAATTTAAAAATTTAATTGATGGAGACGGCAAAGGGCAAAGCCATTTTAAATTTGTATGAAAAGGCAAATGCTCTTACTTTTTGGAATAAATCGACACATTATATTCATATCTACCCGCTGTAAAAATATCATGCTATTTTGTCTCCATTTTGGTAATGAAAAGTTTGGTTTACAAATTCTTTTTCATATGCCTGTAATGTAAAATCAAAAATTGTCTTGCTTCTACTGAAAATTTTAAAATTTTGAGTTAATACCCTTTAGTATTTAGGGTGCGATATAATCGTTGAGGACTCTCTATTTTTTAATAGGTCCCTATCTCCAGAAGATTTTACAAATATTGTCGATGAGATATGTAAAGTTTATGCCAACAAAAGAAAATATCAAGTAAGTCTTTGCAAATCAAAATAATGCTATAAACACAATCAAGTCCACCGACCATCGACTACAAGATGTCAAAAATAGAATACATGCGTGCTTATGAGAATAATTCTTTTAGCCGCTACACGACTATCGACTACACGGCTACTTTTGTAGCCCGTATCCAACTTAGGCTAATTTCTATTTTTCTTGGCTACAAAAAACGGATAAGTGCTGCCAGTACAATAAATGCATGAAATGGTGGTTTTAAAAACGCAATACATTGAATATCGGTATTAAAAACGCGAAAAACTATTATAGTGGCACCATTGAAAAATAAAAATCTTCTGTTCATTTGTTTACATTTTTCATTTACTTTTTATTTGAAGGACACAAGTTCGATAAAATCCTTCTTCATCTCGCGTTATATTTACTGGCCGGACCCACCATCTTCGGTTACTTTTGTTCTGATGTTTTTTATACACTTCATACACTAAAGTCGTTGTTTCCACTATTTTAGCAATAGTACTTATAAAGTTAATTAAATTTTCTTGAGACATTTGAAAATGTTTTTTTTTTCACACAAATTCACTTAAAAAAATCAAGTTTGTTTTGTTTTGGTTAACTTTAATACATATGTATGTCAAAACAGATGTTTATTTTTTGTAGTTAGTGGTCGGTAGTCGTTAAAAGAATTAAGTAGCTGGCGACTTGGCTATTTTTGTAGCCAGCTACTTTTGTAGTCGGTAGTCGATGGTCGGTAGCCTTTGATTGTGTTTATAGCATAATTAATAAAAAAATGTGCTATCGTTATTGTTAATGTTATTACTTTTTAAGTTTTTTAAGGAATACTACTTTATAAAACGGCGTGCTAAAAAATCCTTCCTTAATGAATTTTTGTAAATATTTTAGAACGTAAAAAATAAGTTATATAATTTTACACTATTATACTATATATACTATACATCTAATGAATTTTTGAAAATATTTGGTTATTTATTACTAATCTTAAGAAGTCTTTAAACAAAAAAAGATATGAAAAAAATTATAACTGCGAATTAACAAATATAAAGCATTTAAAATTTTTATACTGTAATCAACCTTAAACATTTAATAATGAGTTTTCCAGTATGGTAAGTATGAAGCAACGTTCCCTCAAGATTAGGTACATTTAATTTAAAGTTACACATACTAAATTCTTGTTTTAAAAACTATAGTTTTTAATACAAAAATGGTCAATTTGCTATTAAAATTGGCTATCATTTCAAATCAAAAATTTTTATTTATGAACTAAAATTTTTTCTATAAACATTGCAGTTTTAAAAAACACCATCTTGGCTGTATTTCATAGCTGTTTTTTTTTTAATAAAATTGTTTTTTTTTTATTTTTAAATTTTTCTGTGTTGGGAAGTTATGCCCGTAATTTCTACAAAAAGAAAGCAGGTCGTGTTTATTTTGCGTACGTGTTTTTACCTTCAGTTTTCCTTTAAAATATGGCAGCTTTTACACCATAGATTTATATGCACAACTAGATTTCTTTTTGTAGAAATTACGGGCATTGGAAACTTAAGTGTGTAACGTAATTTGAGAGTCATGCTATATCTAGATTTATATAAAACTTTAAAAAAAGGTTTTGGTTTTAGCGGTATTTTTAAAAAAAATTCCCGCTAATTTAAATATCTCGCGGTTTTGAAGTCCGATTTGGCGGGGTATGTTAAAAAAAAAATGTCAACAGTGATCGCCACACACTATGAAACATTATGTGCGTTCGTTTACTTTTCCAGTAAAATCCAGTAGGGGATTAATATGAAAATTTTACAAATTTATGTGTACGCGAACGCATTTCAGTAAAATCTAGTACAAATTTGTAAAAATTTTGGTGTAAACGAACGCAGCGCAGCTATTGTGTTTGGAAAGATAAAATATCAAAATATTTTGATATTTAATATTTCCACCAGAAATATTACCACACATGTGGCAACATTTAGTGTAACGGTGGGACTCCACGTAGCAATTTTTTTTGCTAAGCACAAGCAAAAACGTCGGCAGAACAATGGCGCAATAATTGCTGATTATATTGCTGGAGGACACGTGAAATTGCTTTGCCATAAACAAACGTACAGAGAAATGAAATGTCAGATAAATGACAACTCTTTAGAGCAGATTGCTAAGCAATAATTCATTTTTTTGCAAGAAATTATATTTATGATAAAGAAAGTGATATGGTTAAGTTTTATTCTATTTATTTCAGAAGGTGGAATAACTTACCTAACAGAATTAAATGGGAATTCGCCTTTTTACACGCAAATAGAAAAATTCTTCACATGTCATTATGACTTCAGCGAAAAAATGCAATCGTATGTAGCGACGCAAATCGAAATCATAAAAAAGCAAAGCGAATTTAACCAATTTTTAAAAAGCAGCCCAAATTTGAATAAAACAACTATGTTTTTTTGCCATTACCAGGGTTGTCAGATTGATTTTGACCTTTTTCGCCAAATTCAATGTCAAAAATTGCCAAAGCCTTTGTTTTTCAGTTTTTGACAACAAACTACATATTTTAAGAATTATTAAAAATATTTTTTATAAATTCTAAAAAATAAATTTGTTCAGTATCGCTAAAATACGCCAAAAATTTGAAAAAAGTCGCAATATATTTATTTTGTTTAATATTTATTTAGAACGAAGTAAAAATAGTTAGTGAACACAAAAGAGGTGCAATGTTTACTATAAACTAGTTTATAGAAGTCTACTTAAAGCAACAAAAGAATTATTTTTGCAGTTAGTATTAAACAAATATTGGATATACATTTGTATATAAGTTGAAGTTATCTAAAACGCTTCAGTGGCAAGACTCCCTATTTGTCTTCCTTTTTGGAATACATTGCTAGAGAATTACATTTATGCAATGAATGTACAAAAGAAGTGCAACATCTACTATTCACAGTCATATAATTTAAGCCCCGTAATAACGCGCCTAAAAGTTCGTAATGCATTCTACTTCGAAGGCTAGTTTTTGTGGAGTTCATAATTTTAACACAGGCAATACTTCTTGTAATTACCAGCATATAAAGTACAGCCAACGCAAGTTCCTTTAAATGGTAAGTACCTGCTGTATCCATGTAGCTATACAATTTTGGGCTTAATCTATATAAATTAGATGAAATGTCATCATTAAAACCCTCTTTGCAATTAACAAACGCTAACTTTTCCATTCTGCTTCGTAAACATCCAAAGGTACGTTAGGATTCATAAAAATCTTTAACAACAACGTATTTTATCTGTGATAATAAATTGCCACATACATATAAGAAGAAACAGGTGTGATTGCAGACCCATGTGTCTCAGTTAATGAAGTAGAGTTATTAAAATTATTGAAAAAGTTTTTTTTTTGATATTCTTAAATTAGGCTTGAGTTCATCAAATTTAATTTTCATTACCCGGGTTGATCTTTCCATGTTTCAAGAAACACCACTTTCTATCGCTAACGGGCACCGCAGTGGTGCAGTGGGTAGAACACAAAGATCTTCTGACGATAGAAAGTGGTGTTTCTTGAAACATGTAAAAATCAACCCGGGTTCAAATCCCAGCTCAGCCAAGAAAAATTATCAATAAATTTTAATAAAAATTCCAAGTTGTAAAATTCATACCCTCAGTGAAAATAATTTAATGAAAATAAAAATAAAAAAACCACATAAAGAGAGAACAAGCTTTTTCGTATACATCATTTGGTTGACAACATTTAAAATAAGGGTGTGTTTTTTTAAAGGAGAACATTTATTTGTTCATTACTTATTACATACTATATGTATGTATTTAGGTATGTACATATTAAAGAAAACTAAAAACATACGTATTTATGGATTGAACGTTTTTGTTTCATTACTATAATGACATTTTTCATTGTCATAATGAAAATTTAAATTTATGAAGGCATGCTTTTTCGAAATATTTTTATACTTTTAATTATTGAGACTATAGAGTTATTTGAATGTTAAAAATAATTTTTTTTTCAATTATTGAAATATGTTGCTTTTATAAAAAAATTTTTGATTTCATAAATTGAATGGCATATTACATTAGATGTATGAAATAATTAAATCTTACATTTTTTAATTAACAATTAAACATATTTTTAAGGAAACTATAATTTTGTATTAATTTATGAATATAGTTATGTTTGTATATTGTTTTTTATGTTCCCAATTAAAATTTTTTGTTTAACTTGGACAAACTTTAGTTTTCATATATCCAGTGAAAATTTTTAACGTAATTACGAAATCCAATGAAGCGATTTTACCGAAAATACTTAATTATAACTATGAAATTCCATTTGGACAATGAAAATTTTCATTTAACCAGTGAAATTTTTTTTATGAAAACGATTCATTAAATATATGAAGCATTTTTCTTTCAGTGTGTGCAACAAAAAAAAAACAGCCTCAATACTTGCTACGCAAAATGAAACTAGACTATTGGTTTTGAAAAGTTAGCTCGGGTTCCCAAAATATCGGCCCCTAAAGTTTTTGAGTTTTTTGAAAAGGGGTTTGGTATGACTCAAAAAATTATACTAAATGTACTTCTGAGCTAAACTTCTTTTCAGATGTCTTTAGTAGAATTGTATGGCGATTCTTTTCTTGAAATATATTAACCCTCTAACACTCAAACGCAGAATACAAATCAACAAGCCATGAATCGGTTCACCCCGCAACAATTAGTCGATTGTGATGGCGCAGCGTGAATTATTTTCTAATTTTGGTTATTTGCACTGGTGCCAGATCACCCGACTTAACAGCTTCAGACTTCGGTTTATTGGGGTTTTTGAAGTTACGGGTTTACGTCAAAAACCCTCAGACTCTTGAAGCCCTGAAAGATAATATTCGCCAGGAATGCGAAAACCTGTCACCCGAAGTTCTGGCAAGAGTGATGGAAAATGCCATAAAACGAGCCCGTATAGTCATCAACTCTGGTGGCTGCCACTTGGCCGATACGACATTTATAAGTTGCGAAAATCGATGGCTGATTTTTAAAGTAAATTTTGATAATTTTGTATCGTTGTTCAAGCATGAATCTATTCATGATGATGTGCAGGTATGGGCCCCACTACATTGAAAGCTTTGCATGTGTGACATTGAATTGGTTTGTTTACCAGCGTTGCCAGTGAAATTTCGAGAAAGATACATTTTAGTTTCCAAAAAGATACACTTTTTCCCAAAAAGATACGTTTTGAAAAAATTTGAAAATCCATTTTTAACGTTTAATTTTTATTAACATAAAATTTTTATTTCATATTTAAATGAAAATTTAGCATTATTTATTTTGATTTAGCAGCGAATTTTTCAAATAGCATTTAGCATCATTTTCAGCATTTTTGTAATATTTTTTTAGCATTATTTAGCATTTTTTAATCTTATAAATTTTATATATTGCTATTTCACACCAAACAAAATTTAAAGAAGAAATGGTAGATTTTACTACAGAAGAAATAACGGTTTTGGAACAGCAATGGCAAAGGCTGAATGCATACGAATGGATGAACCACAGTTCAACTATTGAATTCTGGATAGGTATTTATGAGTACAGAAACGCTTCTTTTGTTGTAAAGTTTTTGGTTTTGCCATTTAGTAACGCGGAAGTTGAAAGAATTTTTAGCGGTATTTACCTTATAAAAACCAAGATTAGAAATAGGATGGTATTGAACTCATTGATTTACGTTAGATGTGGACTAAAAAGGCTAAATAAGTGTTGCAGTGATTTTATCATTACTGTTGATCTTATAAAAATGTGTGATGAAAGCAGATCATATTCTAATGGTATTTTGACCAAGACTTTGGCAGTTAAGGAATATTATTCATATAATTAAATTTATTGAAAATGCTGTTGAATAGCCTTTTATGTTTTCAACGACAATTTTTGTTTTTACTTATATTTTGTATTTATTTATCGCTACCTAAAACGCAAAAGGGCCTATTTAACATTTTGAAAAACTATTTAAAATGATAAATTTATTAATCACCTTAAACGGTTTATAATTTATTTTTCTTTTACTTTTCTTGTAAAACAGTTGACAATGTTGCATATTTTGAAAACTCTAGGTTAGGGCTTTAAGCGTTTATCATGTAATATTTTGTAAATAGGGAATTTTGTTTTTTTTTTTTGTTAAAAAATCGCTTACTTTTGTCAAACTATTCCAAAATTTTTTGTAAACATTTAAGTTGATGCAATACATAAGAATCAATGAAAAAGTGTATTTTTTATTTTTGGTAATTTTTTTTACATATTTCATGTACCATACATTTTCATATTAATTCGGATGTGTATTCCAAGTCAAATTACAATTTATATAGCTTCTATACTTTTATAGTCTTATTCCTTCAATGTTTTCAGGAATATTTTGTATGCACTATCAGAATTATCTTATGTACATACCTATGCATTTGTATAAGATTGAAAGAAATATTTGCATATTTTATGCAAATACATGAATTTACATTTATGTAAATATGTATTTAATTTACTTTGTTTATGTTCCTGAATTGTTTAATTAAATAAATCTATGTATGTATATAAATTTTTTATATCAACTTCGTTATATTTAAAAGAAATAAAATATTTTCAGGTTAATTAAAATATAATTCATTCATTTAATGATACAATTATTTAAGAAAATTTTGCATTTTTTTTAGCATTTTAAAATTTTTTTTTTTTTAGCATTGTTTTAAGCCCCATTTAGCATCCAATTTTTTTTTTAGTTGTGGTTACACTGATGATGATGTGCCTGAGCAAAAAGTGATAGCAGTATAACAGTTCGTTTGACAGCTAACCTTTCGTAAGCTCTATCGGGCTTAAAAAACACCCATTATAAAGGAATGGCAATGAGCATTTTGAATGCAACCAAATTTGGAAGTTAAAGTCATTATTTTAGGAGTTTTATTTTAAGTTTTTGTTTGTTAAGTCTTTTATGTAATTTTTGTTAATTTATTTTAAATTGCAATAAGAATCTAAGCAGTTTGACTAATATTGATCTTCTTTCAATGAGTTTGTTGTGCTTTTGTTTCTTTGTAAATGCCTGTTTATTAAATTAAACTTTAATTTTATACCAGGTGTAATTTCATTTAAATCGGGTAATTTTGCTTCATCTCAAGTGTAATTGTGAATTTTGCTAGTGGTAACACTGATTAATCTATAATGCAATATAGACAAGATGTTTTTTAAAATGCGCTCGAGCGTAAGCATAAAACCACATAAATACGTACATACATATTAGCTGTTATTCTAAAGATAAAAACTAATAAACCAATTTGTATTAGTTTCTTCAATGATTTTAATAATAATAATAATGCAACATTTAGTTGCTTATCAGCTTTCAGAGTGAGACCACATCTTTGTAATTAATCTCGTCTTTACACATTTTTTATTTTAATAATGAATTTGGATTTAGAAAAACTATACTCACCTAGTTTATATACGAAAAGATTTCAAAATTGTGTTAAGCCTAATGAAGAAGTTATAAAACATTTTATAAGTGCATCGGAACAAGGTAAACTAATTGTGTTTAAAAAAAAAATACATACAGTTGAATCTTTAATTAAAAACAGAGTACCGAAACGCTCAATCATTTTTCAGTCATGAGCGAGCGTGAAAATTAAAAATTTTACTGCTTTTTCATCCTCATGAGGGTGAGGAAAAAAATATTTGAATTTCCTCATCCATGAAAAATGAGCAAACAAAAAAATTCATACGTGAATTTGTCAGATATAAAAAATTTAAAAAAATTCACAATCAAATTCCTCATAAGGAAAAAACGCGATTTGCCCGACCATTAACAGCGGAAAAAGAGGCCTTATAGAAGGCCTTTTTTGCATAGAGGTTGTGTCACCATCATTTCTGGGGTCTTCGGAAAACCCATTTCAACATGCACACTGACAGACGGACAGACAGACAACCGGATTTGAACTTCGCTTTTTATAAGGACCGAGAATATATACAGCCCAATTATGAATAAAAATTCCCCGGGAGTTTTTTCCCCTTTCCCATTTTTACAATTGAATTAACATAGGAAAAATGGGAGAAGGGAGAAAACTCCCAGGGAATTTAAATTCATAATTGGGCTGATATACTTTATAGGGTGTAGGATCAATATTGTGGAACATACAAACGGAATGACAAATTTATATATAACCTCTTGCATTCGGTGAAGGGTATAAAGATCGATTTTTAAAGTTCAATTTATAGCTAAATTTAATGAAGTACATTTTTTAGTTTAAACCACATAATAGGTATGTCATAATATCTATAATAATATAAATTCTTCACATTGTTAAATGCAGTACTGCCTGCGCTGCATCAGAAAAGCAAACTTATTTTACCATGTCGACGCAAACCTAGGTGCCTATTATGAACTAAATTCGATTTTCGACAGCAGTCGAATTAGCTGATCGAACGAATTTTTATTTTTATTTTTTTTTATGTTAACATTTTTTTGGCTAACTCTCTTGAGTTATATTGCCAGGGTATCACACAATTTTTGGAGCTTCAACCACAAGTACTCGTTCGACTTAAACCTTCGTATAGGAAGGCGAGAGCTTCCAGAATCCGCTCCAAAGTGGTTCGGCGTCGTATAACTGTACCGGGTTACAGTTTTTGCGATTTCTACATTAACTATATGCAATCGTTTTTAACCTCAATGTTTTAATGTGTTGTCTGGTGGAGAACCAAAAATAACTCAGACTCCACCAGCAAACGTCTGAGTTATTTCCTTGGCACTCCACCAGTAAAACGTCTAAGTTATATATGGTTCTCCACCAGTCACGTTGAGTTATTTTTGGTTCTCCACCAGACAATACATTAAAACATTGAGGTTAAAAACGATTGGATATAGTTAATGTAGAAACCGCAAAAACTGTAACTCGGTACAGTTATACGACGCCGAACCACTAACCAATGGGGGTGACAACGCAAAACGCACGAAAAGCAGACAAACAAGAACGACCTGTTTGTCCTTAAGAAATAATGACAACAAGCGCGAGCTGCTTCTCCACTCAGAGCAGTTTTACGAGTGGAATTTTTATTTGGTATTATGGCGCTCATTCGATAAAAATTTACTATTGTGATTTTGTTAATTCACAGTAGTATATTTTCGATCAGCTGTCACTTAAAATAAAAAAAAATTTGTTTACAAATTTAAAAAATAAAATTAAAGTTAAACGTGACCACGGCGGAATTATGGTTGTTTTCAAGTAATTTAGTTTCAACTTCAACTTTGCTGCAAATCACTTGGTTCAAAAAGAATTTTGTTCCATAAGAAATATGAGCGTTTCCAATTGCTGTTTACGACGTTGGCCTTCATAAAATGAACAAAACTAATAAAGAATATGGTATTTGGTATACGAACACAAAAAAATTACAATAAGTTACATTTTCAAGAAGTTTTTTTTACATTTATTTGCACCGTCGAAAGCAAATTTGTTGTTGTTGAAAAATTCGATGCACAAAGAAATTTTCGACAGTGCTGCCAACTCATAATACCAAATTAACATTCGATAGTTGATGTTCGATAGCTAGTGAAAATCGTCTATCGAATGTTGCTTCATATTAATCGTGTAATTATCATATATATATTCTAGTTTCCGGTAATTTAACACAAATATTTAATATTTTAAATGTTTGTTTCACTTAATACTAATATACTTTCGCTGATGATACGTCTTTTTATACCCTCCACCACAATTAGTTGTGAAGAGCCTAGTAAAAACTTCGCTTACTTTTTCAAAATGAATAGCTTCTTTAACTCATTATTTAGTAGCTCTCTGCTATATCTACATCTATAACAACTTCTATAACTCCTTGTTTCTGGATGTATGTAGGTAAAAAAAATAATGACTTACTTTTGAATGCGTTCATTTTGGGGCATCCCATGTAAAATTCATTGGTTCTTTTAGTAGAATTGTAAGTAGTGCTCTTATGTTTTTCTGATTACTCAACACATTATTTTGTAGGCGAAGTTTCCCAGTAAAAACTTCGTACGGGTATACTAAGTTTGTCATTCCGCGTGAAACTTTTTTATTATTCATCTTAGACCCCATAAAGTATATATATTCTGGCTCCTTGAGTAATTCTAAGTCGATTTAGCCATGTCCGTCTGTTGAAAACACGCTCACTTTCGAAAAACTCAAAAGATATGAACAAACTGGATGTCAAATTGCTTGTAGTTATCCTAAGCAGTTTGGGATTGAAATTCAGCAATCGGTTCAGTAGGACCAGAACTATGAATTAAAATGTGGAACCACAACCTTTTAAAAATTGATAATTTTGTTACAAAAACTAACATAAATGGTGGAAAAATGCACGGAATCATATAAGATTTTATTCGACTGGAAATAACGTCGAAAAATTTCGTGAATATGCGTCCATAATTGAATTGGGAACTTCACAGTTTTATAGGATAAGAAAAGACACTGTAAAATTTCGTGAAGATCGGTCCATAATTTACCCTAGATCAAGATTGTCGGTCAATAATTTAATATAGGTCTAAGCCGCAAACAATTTTAATGCTGATGTCTGTATAAAGATAAAATAATAATAAATATACACCATATAGATATCACTCCTGAAATATTGGAACTGTCGGTGGAGGGTATCAAAGATTCGGCACAGCCGAATATAGCACTCGAACTTGTTGTTTCTGAAAATTACAAATTAATATAACGTAACACACACAACTTAGAAAATAATATTTTTCCTTAAATATTTATCGGTTATCGCATTTTTATCGGACATATTTAAAATTGCTTTTAAATCTCAAATAATTACGTTTTTACAAAGTTCTGCATTTAAGATGACGATATTGTGCAGTTCTTTTAATTGTTTTTAAATAATGTTTGCCCACAAAAAATCGAACAGACACTTTGGCTGGTTGCCTTTACCAAAAATATTTTATACGAACGAAATACACACACTGGCATTTTGCGCTGTGGTCGTTCAAACTGTCGAGCAACAACAACATTACTAGTGAGGAGCGTTACTAAAACTTTTTTTCCTCATTCTTCATGACTGAAGAAAGGCAAAAATGTTTTTTTCCTCAACAACATGAATGAATTGGTGAAATTTTAACAATTCATTTATGACTGTGAAAAAAAGTTACATATTTTACATTTTTCATTTATGAAAAAAAAATCAAGAATGGTTAAATCTGAGCGATCACATATGACTTTCTCCGAACTCTGTGCACACCCAAAAAAAAATATAGGTTAATCTAACCAATTTTGTTGGTTGAAATTGCACCAACCATGAAAATTGGTTAAAACTACCGATGTCAATCGGTAACACAAATTTTAACAAGAAAACTTGGTTATGGTACAATTTAACAGTTGTTTAACAAAAAAATAGTGAAATATACCATTTATTATGGTGAGTTTACAATTATAGTTGTAAAATAACTTTTATAATTGTAACATTACTATTAAATATGTAAAGGAACAATTTTTTTTTTAATTTTACAATTTTATTGTTCTGTAACCAACTTTTTGTAATTGTACAATTTTATTGTAATGTAACCAATTATTTTTGTTAGTATACAGTTTTATTGGTAATATTACTATAAAATAGTTATATTACATTTTTATTGTAAAAGTACAATATAATTTGTAATACTTTACCTGTAATAATTCTCAATAAGGAATAAATTCACAATAAATGATTTAATTTGGTAATATTGTTTTATTAATTAAATTAAATACAATATTAAATTTTACAGTTAAGTTAAATAAAATATTTTATAAAAGAAAAAATATGTTAAATCTAAGGTTAGTACAGAAAAATAAAAAGGTATACATATTTATATTTCAATAATACTTTGGTCGGATATATTTTTTTCCATTAGGAGAATAACTTAAATGTAACGGAGATTTAAAAAATTCAGTTGGTTTCAAAAGATATATATTTTCTTCTTCTAAAACAGAAAAAGATTGGTAGTGCTGTAAATAGGGACTTGTTTTATGTTTAAGGCAAATAAATTCGATTTCAATATCACTTAAAACTAATATATCTTTAATTTCATATAAAATCATCTTTTTTGATAATAAAAAATAACCTACTTTGTACATAGTTTCCTTAACTGTAACTTTATCAGTAAAATTATTTAATTTTTCGTAGTAATTCTCATTGCTTATATGTAATATTTGGTTATAATACCATTTGTTAACTAATTTACATTGTTTAATGTCACCGAGATTGTATATATTTTGTAATCCTTTCTCTAATAACAAACGATTAGAAAACTTAAGCATACATTTAGTACCTATTGATAATGGTGTATTTTTTCTAGATGTGATAGAGTTAGTATATAATTTTAATTCTCTGTGTTTGGACTCAAATTTAAAACACCAAAGATGCTTCAACGGCCCTACCTGTCGTATTATTGATGGGTAATGGGTTAAAAAGTGGTGTTTAGGTTTTAACGTATTACCAAATAACTGAACGTATAAGCTATGGTGTTTTTCAATTGTATTCTGGAGTCGGTTCAAAGTTGTCTCGTCAAACTCAATTTTTAGTACTTCGTCCATTATTTCCACCAACAAACATAGAAGTGTCCAATGCTTATTATTATCAGGAATCAAGTCTCCTATCATAAGTGGAAGAAAATGACAAAATGACCACATTTCACGCGCGGACATGTTAAATTTTTTTTGTTTTAAGTGTGCAACTTTAATTGGAGGAGACACGTTACATTTTTCAGTTTCGCCATACTGAAATAAATTTTTTCTGTCATTTAAAAGTTCAATAGAAATTATTTTTTCTGTATCAATAATATGTAATAAAATTTGGGAAATGTCGTATTCGCACACACCTTCAAACAGATCGTGCATAATATCGCCGTAGAAATTTTTTACGACATGAAAGGAATTAATAGTGTTAAAGATTGAATTTTCAGATATACCAGTTAATTTTAATCGTTTTTCGGGGATTTCCTTAAGATTTATGCTTTCGGCATAATTAAGTTTAGTACGAAGCTTGTCTTGCATTTCACGCGTTAAGCTTGAAGATTCTTCTTTATTGCATAAACAATGTCTGCAAAAAAACTTCGAGGAAAAACTTTTGGCAAAGCCTAAAACACTATTTAAACCTAAGTTATCGCCAGTTATTAGAGCCAACACAAAAAAAAATTTGATTTCTTTACCATTTATTTTTATAATAACACCACTTTCTTCTAGTTCTTTTAATTGTTTTACTAAAATTTTTAAAGTGGCCTCGTTTCCAAAACATTTGTCTCTGCTTTTAAAGAAAAGTGCTGGAAAAATATTACTTAATGAAGAAAGATGGTGTTCGGGCAGAGTTGGAAAACTATAGTAAAAAGCTGCAATAGCTTGAGCTCCTTTATGGGAACCTAAAGGATTGTTAACTTCAAATTCGTCAAAGTAAATTATATAAGGAATTATGTTTTTTTCTTTATGAAAATACCTTATTTCCTTCCATAGTGCACCATTAATAATGTTTTTATATTTTTCGGAAGCTGACATTTCGTTCATATTTGCTAAAGTATCATTTAATACGTTTGGTAGCTCAAAAAATTTTTTAAATTGAAATTGTAAAGGCATAATAACACCTTTTGTACGTTTTTCTGTTAATGTTATTTCACCTCTCGTTAAAGAAGGGGCTATCTTATTATCTATGTCAAACTCTTTAACATCTTCCCAAATATTTTTGGTTTTAAGTGTTTTTACAAATGTGTAAAAGGTTTTGCAATTAGTAAATGGATTTTTCAAAAACAAAACGAAACTGTTAAAATTCAAAAAAATTTGATTATTGTTAAAGTTCTTTTCTATATAATCGGCTATAGGTACAAATAATATCTCAGTTATTTCATCAATAAGTTCTTGCACATCCGTTCTTGTAAATTTTGGTTTACTTTGTAAATTACTTAAAAATTTTAGAGAAATTTCTTCAAAATATTGAATTGGTAATTCAATCTCACTATTTTTAATTTCAGCTTCAGTTGAATTTATTTGAACGGGGAATGTTTTTGAACTACTGGAAGTTTCTACTGAATTTGTAAAGTTTGGAATGCATGAGTTTACTTTCTTAAAATGTCTTTTAAAAGTTCTTAAGCACTGAAAATAGTGACAACAGTGTACACAATAGAAAGTGCTTGAAGGCGTTAAATTATGAAGGTATTTGAAATGTACAGCAAGAGAATCTACAGTTTTAAAAACCTGCTCACATTTGAAACAAGAAATCATTTTTTGAAAAAGTTACTTAAGGTCGTTAATTAAACATAAAATATTTGGAGATATTTGGTCTTCTTTAAGTTTAATACAGTAAAAATATCTTTGGATAAAAGTCCAAACTTCAGTACAATCACGAGGATATTTTAAATTTAAAACTTGGAAAATTTTGAAACAAGTATCTAAACTAGTTAAAAACGATGGCAATTTGTATTTAATTTCGTCATAGTATACGTAAAATGTTGCATCGCAGATGTTGTATCCTACTGCTACAATGAGTGGCTGTAAAGTCTCACCTCGTTTAAATAATGACGTTTTAAATTGGTCCAACTGATTTTGTACATCATTGAAAGTAATTGCATGTAGTAAAAACGATCTTTGAGAGTCCTTGATAGTTGATCTATATAGAATATTTGAGGCTTTTCTTTTTACACTTGGACGTAGAATGACATGAAGCAGAAGAAAGATAAGCTGCTCGTATCCTGTGAAGCAAAATTAAGAATAAATAGAAAATAAAAAGAGTGTAAAAAATTAGCCTACCTTTGTCATTAGCATTGATCTTCTGCAAGTATTCCAAGCTTCCAGCGTCTTTGATTTTTTTATTTAAAATTGGTATAATTTTACTTTTAAAACTCTCCCAATTTTCAGTAATAAAGCCTGATGCGGGATAAAGTATGCTAAAATCTATATCAATCTGTTGGATATAAGAATGTATTGTATTTAACGAAAAATTATTAAAAATAAAATCACGAAATACTTACTAAGGTGTATCCTAATGAATGTGAAAAAAGCTTCCAGTTATCCAAGACACAGATAATATTATTTCCATCATCAGCTTGGTTAATATCATTCCTCCTTTTAAAATAACATATACGCCAATTTTTCGTTACTTCACTCCAGGGCTCTGTGAAAACTTTAAGCCACTCATGTGCTTTTCTTACTTCTAAAAAATATTGGCTATGAAAAAAGTTCCCAAATCGGATGTAACATAGTTTTACCTGCTTCTTCATTGCAATCGAGCAGTGGGCTGTTATTTTCCAGTAAGTTTACTGAATTATTATTATTTGAACATGTCCACTCTCCATTTTTTTTTAAACGCTTTAGTGTGTTCTAATACTTATCAAATAGTCTTCCGGATGATCTGGCACCCACTTTCCGAAAATATACTTCCTTTATAAATAAACAATAGCGGTTACAAATTTGTACTATTTTAACTAAGTATTTATATGTACTATAATACCTTGTCTTCACAGAAGTCTTTTTCAATTTGAGAAGAAATTTTCTCAAAGTAATTTTTTGTCAGTTTACTTTTTCTTTTTATAGCCCAAGTTATTATTGCGTCCACCAATATTTTTCTGGCTGTATCGTCGAGTTTACCATTTTCAGAAAAAGTTCGTATAACATAATCACCAGTGGGATGTTCTTTTAAAATACTTTGTAAATCCTTAAATAGAAAAGAGTTAATTAAAATATTTTTTTTTAATTGGACCCAACAATACTTACGAAATTGCCGGATGAAATAGGGTTCTCCGACTCATCCAGATTAAAATTCATTGAACTATTTGATACATTAGTGTTTAAAGAGACGTTATCACAAAATCCCTAGGCGAATTTAAAAGTTTATAATAAAATATCTTAAGCTGGAGATTTGATGTCACCTTTTGTTTTTTCCATTCCAACAAACGAAAACGAAATTCTGCCTTTTCACCAATTTTTTTGGTTTGAAATAATTGGTCCAAGTCAGCTTCTGTTAAAAATCTAAGTCTTTCTACTGTAACTGCTTCAGCTACAAATAAAAGCAGTAGACTAAAATTTATTACTTTTTTAATTATTAGAAAATTTTAATTTACTGCAAAAATTGTTGCTTTACTGTTGATTTACAGTTGATTTACTATTAAAATTGTTACGTTACTGATTTTGCAGTAAATAAAATATTTTATAGCTTAAACAATAACAAATAAGGCACGCCAAAAAATGCCGTTATGATGTCCATGTTTATCAATGTAGAATGTAAGTATGTACGTATGCATACTATTTATATGCACATGTGCTTTGGAACATTCAGTTTTTTTTAAAACAAAAAAAATATATATGTATATACATATATGTTTTCCAATTATTTCTTTTAAGAAGTTATTAACAAAAAAGTTTTTTTTTTTTAGTTGAATGTGTACTTACATTGTAATTTGTCCAGCATGTACCCAAAGTTCCAACTGTCTAATAATTTAGAAAGCTCCTCTTCCTGGATAGAAATATAAAATGTTGATGAACAGGGACTGCTTTCTTTACTCTCACATTGCATTTTACCACTTTTTTAACACTTTAACTTTAATTATTTTATTATATGGATGTTCTAATTTATTAAATTTAATTATTTAAAACCTTTTCACTTCACTTGTAAAATAAACGTTTGCAAAAGAGAAAGACGTACAGCATACTAAAACATAAAAGAAATAAAATGATCAACATCGTGCTTTTAAGGTGGCCATCGTCGAACTGCAGCGCGACGAAGAAACAAAATTCATTAAGCATACGGTTTAAACCGGTACATGGCCTCCCTTGTACACATTTGTGAAAGACGCAAAAATTTTAGTTCCGTTATTTTAAGAAGGTTGAACAATTTTTTTTTGTAAGTTTTACTAATAAAATTGTGCTTTTTATATATGAACCACATGTGTTAGTTAAAAATACCAATAAAATTAGTAAAAATAAAACAACAATTTGCAATTAAAGTCTTTAACCAATTAACAATAGTTAATTTTACTAATGTGGTACTTACAAAAATTGTACAAAAATTTCTACCACTTAATCATAGTTATTTTAACCTACAAAATTTGTAAAAATTACAAAAACAATTTACATTAGCAGAATATTTACCATTAAGAAAGGTAGTTTTAACCAAGCAAAAAAGTTCGTTAAAAAAAATTTCCAACAACAATTTACATTAGTAGTTCGGTTACTTATGCATCTTGGTTACTTTAACCAACAACATTGTTCTTCATCAAAAATTTGCAAAAACAATTTACATTAATAGTTCAGTTACCGCCATGACTTGGTTAGCTTACAGTGCAGCCACACGGTCAAGTTGTTCTTGATAGTCTTTTACATATACTATTTGTCAAAATTTCCAAAAAATGATAGTTGTGACGTAGGCTGCATTCAATTTTTGAGCAATTTACTTTCAAGATGCCATCAAGAAAAAAATTTATAAAGAGAAACGAAAAATTTGCTCACTAACCTTCAAATCAGCTGTTTTCTTGAACGTAAATTGAAACACTCACTGGCTTGAGAATTTTAAAGGCAAGTTCGCATCAATTTTTAAAAGTATGAGTGTATTGGTAAAAAAGTGTGAGTGTATTAAAACTTGATAGGCAAAACTTGATCGTGTAACCCTCAAGTTAACCAACAAATTTATTGTTCTCCTTAAATTTCCAACAACAATTTGCACTAACAGTTAATTAACAACTCAAGTTGGTTAGAATAACCTGTAAAATTTTTTTGGGTGCATAAGTATAAGTAATAACCATACTTTTTTCAACGCACAACCATAGCTGTTGTTATTATTTGTGTTACAAATATGTGTATACACAATAAGTGCCCATTTAGACAGGGAAACATTTGGAAGGGAAACATTTTGTTTGGTAGCAATTTACGGGTGGGGAAGAGAGAATGGTTTTTGTGTTCGGTACTCGGCGACACGCTTTGTTCTCATTTTCTTTGTTGACATTTACTTTGCTTTTTGAGAAAAAAACAACAATATAAACAGAATGTTTCCGGCAACATGTTCGTCTGTGTGACCGAGAATGAAAAAACAAAAGAGAATTCCAGATGTTTTCCTTCCAAATGTTCGCTTGTCTAAACTCGGACTAACGAAAAGCGTGGGTAAATACCTCTGTATATTTTTCTTATGGATACTTGTTGTCATTCTCTAATACTGTATACAATCGCCACTATATATGAACCCTTAGGCCTTATTGGTCCTATTATAACAAAGGTAAATGTATTTATGCAGATATTGTGAAAACATAATTTGAATTGGGATGAAAGTTTGCCGCAATCGCTACATTCAGCATGGACTAAGTTTATTACAAGCCTATCAATAGTACACAGTTTAGAGTTTCCTCGTTTTGTTTACATATCAAATGTTCTTGTTCAAATTCATGCATTTTGTGACGCAAGTTTAGCAGCATATGGCGTAGGTATGTGTCTATGTTCGCAGTGAGCTCGATGGAGTGGTCAGAACCAACTTATTGTGCTCCAAATTCAATTCCAAAATTAGAGCTATCAGCAGCTTTGCTGTTAGCCGAACTCGTAAATGTTGTTTTAAATTCGTTTCCAGCGCAATGCCAAGTACACTGCTGGTCAGACTCCATGATAGTAGGTATTATCTTGGTTACGTGAAGAATCATCCAATTTTAACATTTTTGAAGCCAATAGAGTAAGCCTTATCCAAAATCTTACAAATCAGATGACTTGGCATCACGTCCCCAGAGCTCTAAATCCAGCAGACATTTTATTCAGAGGGGCTCTACCTAGGCTTGCCAGATTTGAAATCCATAAAAACGGCAGTACATTAATGTAAAAAGAAGTACAACTTTTTTAATATTATTACTTAAAAATCAGTGCATAAAATAAATAATTAATGCAACTAAAAACAAAATAAGTATATCAAATTCAATGCAAAGCAATTCATTAAGAACACAAAATAAGAGATCTTTATTATTAATTTAATATTATTATTTAATATACTTATGCAGTGAAATCTTTTAAAAAGCTTTGTTCATTTTAATTTTGTAAAATAATAATATTAATTTTCAGTTTAATATTACGTGTTAGTTAAACAATTTAATTATTCGAATTTAACAATTTAGGTACTGTAAATTTAACAAATTAAAAATATTTATCACTTTTTTGTACTTTGTTAACAATGCCATTTTTTACCGTTATCTGTTTTAAAAAAATTTAAAAACACAAATGCCTGTATTCATAAAAATGTTTGAAACTTAATAAAGGCTTACAGAGCAAAATTTCTATGAAAATTTTCCGTAATAAACGTTTGTTAACTTTAATAATCGTTTATGAATACGGGGGAAAGTGTATTTAAAATTAGTTTTACTAATTCAATCTCTAAGTTTTCAATTAAAAGTTAACTTCGCCCTTTTCTCCAAAAAGAAAACATTGAACTAAAATTTTGTTAGTTGTTTGAATGAGGAAGTGAAAATACGAAAATTTTCGAAATTTGGAAATGACCAACTGTGTAGAATTTATTTTGATTTATTTAAATCTCTTTCAGCAAAAGCTAAGTCAATTTATTTTTCGAAAATAATTGAATTACTCTGAAATGTTTAAATTAAGGTCGAAAATAAAAGGTTTTTCAAGTTTATTATTGGTTAGGCTGAAAAATGTTTGTATATAAAGTTTAATTTTCAAAAGAAACTCATCAACACGCTATTTAAAAAGGCAAATATTCTGTTCATTATAACAGATGTTGCAAAATTCTACGGTCGGCTATTAAACCATAAAAGATTTGATTCAACTGTTGTTTAAATTTTTTGCAAAGTTTCTTTACTATTTGGAACATGTCAATAAATTTAAGGTTGTCATTATCCTGTAATTTTTTTTAAAAGACATAATAATGTATTTCCTATGTTGTGTACAAGGCCAATGTTTGCTTTAGCAAGTTCATTTTCTAAAAATTGGCTTAAAACATGTAAACAACAGTTTTGGGACAACAAGTAAGCTTTTACGGCTGGATAGTTTTTTAAAAATCCTTCAACAGCAGGCGCCATCGAGTTGGTGAAAATTTGTTTGTTGTACTTATATAGTATGCAGAAAACGTGTTTTATTTTTGTGTACTTCTTAAATGGTTATGCAGAAAGCAGTACAAATAATACAAAAAATACGCGTTCTGCTGAAAACAGTACAGTTGGCAAGCCTAGATCTGCCAGAAGAACTTCTATCATCAAAACTTTGGAAAAGGGGTCCAAGTTTTTTAAAAAACGACTGCACAACTTGGCTAACTTCTAAAATGTAGTACGGACTTGCCAGAAAGAAAACGAACAGTGTTAGTCGCTATTCCTGTAAATGATTGGTCAGTTAGTTGCAAATATTACAATTCTTTTTCTCGAATGCAACGTATTTTTGGCTTTGTCTATAAATTCGCATTGCGCGAAGAAATTAAATCAGGCCCATTAACACCGTTCGAATTAAAAATGGGTACGAATTTGTAAATACGAATTTGTAAATAGTACAGGCGTGGATTCAGGGGGGGGAGGTGGAATAAGGAAATTCCCCCCCCCCCTAAATTATAAAAATATGTTTTGTTTATTTCGATTATACAAGAACTCCCAATATTAATATTTTTGTATAAAAATTTTGTACAAAATTTTTAGAAATTCCAGCACGGATTTTAAGCGCCTTCAAAGGATATTGGTTATGACAGATATTCAAAAATAACCGTTATTTGTGTTTTTAAAAAAAGATGATGCGACTAAAATGCAAATATCTTCAAAAATATTAAACGGATTATATATTTCTTTTTTTATTATAACCATGGGTCGTTTGTGAAGATTAGTCAAGAAATGACAGAGTTACAGGGGACAAAAGTTCAAGCTTCATTGAAAATTTTATGATTTTGTTCAATTTTGCTCTTTTCAAGTTATTTTTTTAAACCAATTATTTTAAAATCCTAATGTTTTATTGCATGCGACATTAGATTATTTTAATATGAACATTTTGCGCCCAACAATACATAGATTGGTACAAAAATGAAGAAGCTACAGAAGATTTAGTAAAGTTACTAAAAATTTAGCTTTGTATATATTTATTTGTTGTGTTTTTCTTTGATTTAATACAAATCGAAAAGTGGGTTAATTCAGTTTAACTTCTGTAACTTTGTCATTTTTGCACCGATCTGGATCTACTGGGCACAAAAGGTACGTATTGAAATAAGCTAACGTCGTAAGTGATTAAAAGTGAAATTGTTTGGTTAAAAAAAAATAACTTGAAAAGAGCAAAATTGCAAAAAATCATCGAATTTATAATGAAGTTTGAAATTGTGTCCACTATAAATCTCCCATTTATTGACTCATCTTCACAAACAACCCATGGTTATTTTAGAAATCTTATAACCTTTTACTAAATAGAAAGAAATACAAAGTCCGCTTAAAATTTGAAGATATTTGCATTTCAGTCACATCATCTTCATCTTTTTAAAAACACAAATAACGGTTATTTTGGAATATCTCAAAAACTGTTCTACTTTTGACAATTCTGACTTCATATTCGGATTCAGCGGACATTTTACATATTTACAGATTCATTTGTTCAAAAAACTTTCACGTAGTGTTATCTTCCCAAGTGAAACACAGTTTTAGCAAAGTATTTGGGAGCCAAACTCTCTACATTATGCGAGACAAGATGGGTGGACCGTCACGACTCAATTTTGCACTTTGCAATAAGTGTACATCGTATTGTAGAAGCTTTGGAAAAAATATCTGAGTGGAAAGGTAGAGATACTTCATCAAAAGCCTTATATTAAGGAACTCACTTAGTACTTTTGAATTTATTTGCGGAATATACATACAATAAGTATCTCACTTTACTTATTGTAACACAGCCGCTTAGTATCTTTTTACAAAAGCACATTATAGAATATACATATTAAGTGTGATACTTATTGTAACACAGCCGCTCAGTATCATTTTACAAAAGCATGATATAGGTCTTCAAAAAGGATCAAGCCTTATCAAAACTTTAATCATTTGCCCTGAAGAGAAAAAGAAATAAAGCCGAAGAACAATTTAAAGCGATTTTTGAAAAAGTTAAAGTTATTTGCGTTCAAAGCGAGCTTCCAATCAAAAAGACAATATTTGAACGAAATAATCACATTCAAAATGTTGAAGATTACTCCCGAGTTGTAGGTTACATTCCTCCTATTGAATTTATTTTAGAAGATGTCAAAACACCTTTACCGATTGATATCCTAAATATTTTGAACATACCTAAACTTCTACCTCAAAGTGTAATCAAGTCATATACAGATACAAAACTTTTAAAACCACAACTAGCTGATGAGCTAATTGTGTTTGATAAAAGAGATAAACATCTACTAAGATCTGAACTTGAGCCTGAACTGTTGCATTGGCAACAAACATGGAAAATATCTTAAAAATCTATCAGATAACGTTATAGATGCTTTAATAAACTGTGATAAAGATATCAACCCAAATCTAAGAAAAACATTTCAAATTTTCGAGCGAGAGGTAATTTCCTACCCTTCGTCGAATAAAAAAGGCTCAGATCAACAATGACAGAAGATACTGTACTATCAAAATTTGCCTCACAAGGAAATCATAAATTGCTTATTTAAAAAGATTAGTTTATTTTAATTTATATTGAATATTTTATTTAACGTTATTGTTGAGTTTTTTTTTTAATATAATATGCACATATTGTTTTTAATAAAGTTTTAAAAACAAATTTTTTACCTTTTTGTATCATAAAAATTTCCCCTCCTAAGACTCAAGCTGGATCCGCGCCTGACCCATTAGCAACGTTTATAGACTCTACAAATCTGTTTCGTGTAGGAGGAAGACTCGAACAAGCATCCCATAGTATTACCAAAACTTCACAATTTTACTCGTGCTTTAGTGATGGGTTTTTATTAAAAACTTCTGCATGCTGGCCCGCAGTGCTTACTTGCAACAGATTGCAGTGTTGATTTTTGTGGACACTTTTATTATAAATCTGGCGTGAGAAAACGGCCTACATTAAAATGCTACGTATGTATTTTTATTTGCTTTGCAGCGAAGGCTTCGCACTTAAAGCTTGTTTCTGAGCTGTCAACACCAGCATTTTTAGCAGCATTAAAACGTTTTACTTCTATCAGAGGAAAGCCGCACACAATTTGGTCTGATAATGCCACAAACTTTGTTGGTGCCAAAAACGAATTGTCAGAACTGAAACAACTGCTCATAAGTAAATCACACTTGGACATGGTACATCAGGAGTGTCTAAATGAAGGTATTTATTGGAAATTTATTCCTCCCCGATCTCCACATTTTGGCGGCCTCTGGGAGGCAGCAAGGCGGCAAAATATCATGTTAAGCGTGTTATAGGCCTTTCAATACTTTCATTTGATGAATTGCGGTCATTGGTGTACCAAGTATCGGCCATTTTAAATTCTCGACCATTATGTACAATTTCGGAAAATCCAAATGATCTAGACGTTATCACCCTAGGTAATTTCCTAATAGGCGCACCATTAACTTCTATCAATAAACCCAATATTACTGATATAAATATATCTCGTTTAAATAGGTGGCAACAAATTTTGTTCATGCAACAAATGTTTTGGAAGAAATGGAGCACAGCGTATCTTACTATCCTGCAAGAGCGTCCAAAATGGCGTACTTCTTCTGCTAATATTGCTGCTAACATTCATCTTAAAGATGAAAATCTTCCACCTCTTCAATGGCAACTAGGTCGGGTTATTGACATGGTACATGGAAAGGATGGAGTGGCCCGCGTTGCAGTGGTTCGAACCAGAAACAAAGAGATGAAGCGAGCTGTTGCAAGGCTGGCCGTCCTACCAATCGATAAACACCAAGTTGAAACCCAGAGCCTTTCAACGGGGGAGGGTGTTCACCGCAGATCCGACCCTGCAGTTTTTAAATTGATTTGCATTTATCTTCTTTCTTGCTTTACTTATGTAGATTTATTTAAGTTTGTAGCTACATAAGTGTGTATATTTTTTAAAGCTCACTAACGTTTCATACTTTGTGACAAACAACAACAAACTTGCGTGCAAAAATATTAAAAATAAATAGTTGTAACTGTAACTGATGAAGTTATTTTTGATGCCTCGTCTTTTAGTCTTTTTAAATAAGATGTAATTTTTTGATTTTGGAGTTCTGTTCATTCGCTTCAAATTCATTAAATAACACAGTTCGTTTGATCGCTAGAAAAATAGAAAGGTCGTTTTATTTTTCAAGTTACACTCAAGTCTGTAAAAAAGCTTACAGACTCTAACAGAAATATTTCGTTGAAATCATTTAAAAGCTCTAGAGAATATGACGTGAATTCAAAATATATTTTTGTTATATCGCTGTTTAAGCAGTTGAATATTTCATCTTTACCATTAGTAGCAGTTTCAAAAATTTCCAAACGAAAATAATGTTTTAAAACAGTGTATTGTTTTAAAGACGTGCCCTTCTAATACTAATTGATAAATTAAGGACTTTTTTTTAAATATTACTGCGTTCGAAATATGACCAAAAATAACAAAATTATACCTGGTTACATCGGACCTTCAAGAGTTACGAAAAATGTAACAAATGTAACCAAACGGCATCACTGGTCCCAACGATGAGAACGGGATCACACTTAGTACATACGTAATGAAAATGTTGGTACATATAAAAATTATTTTTCATATGCTTCTAATGTAAAATTAAAAATTGAATTGCTTCTACTGAAAAGTTTTTCATTTGAAGTTAATATAGTATTGTTAAACAAATGCGATATGTTTCCATCGTTATATAAGGAGCTCTGTACTGAAATTCTGTAACTTTTTGAATTTAACTACCGATATCGTTAAGTAACGAGAAATCTCGGTTACTTTAACGAATTTGTTATTCTCTATTTTAAATAAACAAATATTTTTGTTTAGAAATATTAACGAAAAATATCAGCAAAAATATAAGATCGTCAAAGTAAAAATTTTTTAATTTTTTTTATACTAACATGTCGGGTAGAACCAATAATTTAATGTGTAACACACATAAGCACAAACACATATTATCCTCTCCACATACAGTAGGGTGGGTGTAAAAAGTATGACCAGAATGTTGTACTAGAGTGGCTCGGGCACCTCGAATTTTTTCCCTTTATATAAAAAGAACTAGCCCATTTGTTTCGAAATATAATCAATATTTACTCAATTTCATTCATGTTTTATTAAAAAAAATTTTTACAAGCAAATTTATTTAAAATTTTTATTTTTATTTTATTAATATTATAAAAAATCATCAACAATAGTTGATGAAAATATGACAAGCAGTTAGGACGTATCAACTTTTTTGTAGATGACCACCGATGTATGGTTGAAATATCGGATGAAAAATAAAAAACAAAACTAAAAATACAAAAATTTGTGAATTTTTTATTAATAATTTTTATATAACCTTAAGCCAAACAAAATACAACAACAATTGTTAAAATTTTTCTTTATAAGCCACCAGACTAGCCCGCCAAACATATAAAACTCATTTAGATGTACGTTATGGAGGAGAAAACGATAACCAATTACTGGATATTTACTATAAGAAACAGGAAGAAGGTAATTTTATTTTCGTCAGTGAATTTACATATCGTCACCTTAAATGCAAACGAACGGAACCACATTATTATTTTTTACAGGAGAAGCAAAAAACTGTACAAAATCAATAACAAGGTATTTTTGGCTTATGAAATTTTTAAAAAATTTGCGTGAACATGTAGTTTAACAAAACGAACAGAAATAAATTAATAACTTAAGATGACGATATAAAGCTCTTAAAGTTAAATTTTGTGTACCTTAGGGCCAATTTCACCAAGTTTATTTATAAACAAGTATCATTATATCGCACGCCTAGTTCAAAAGTGACAACTCAAAATTTTCATTTTTCGGGTTTATATGCACATAAGCTTTTTGAGTTGAGTTACTTTTGAACTAGGTGTGCGATATATATAAAAACATGTTGTTAGCTGGTAGTTACATAGCGTCTTTACCTGACAATTTTTTGTCATACCAAACGTCAAACTTCATATTAAAAAAACGCTGACAAAAATTTTCGAGTTTTTTTAATATAGACTTTGACGTTTGGTATGACAAAAAATTGTCAGTTGAAGACGCTATGTAATAGAAATAGTTAATTATGACTGAACTCAGTGAAGCTGTTTATTAATCTGGCTGACTTCATTAGCGCAGAGTTGCAATGCAACACTGAAACGAATAACTTTTCTGATCGAAAATGCCTTGAGCTCATTGTTACATGATAACCTCATTCGCTACACAACGACTACGAAATTTGTGCATTGTTTTTATATGCGATGCTTTCTCATCGCATTTGTTTTTAGTAATGCTTTGCAAAACTGCGTTCATGAAGTCGGCCTCTGTTTAAACAACGTATTAAAAAAAATTAATACCTCTATTTAATCAGGCACTCCCATTTTTGTCTATATACATGGAGGATTTTGGCAGTTATTGGATAAATCTACCTCTGGTCCCCTAGTGTACCCTCTTATCGATCATAATTATCGCATAATTGTAGTAGACTACAATTTATGCCCTCATGTTACATTGAAACAAATAACCGAACAAATATGCAATTTTTACGGATGGTTAAAAGTATATGCCGACAAAACTAAAGCTCCAAAAATTTCCATATGTGGACATTCTGCTGGCGCCCATTTAGCAATGCAAATGTTAAAAGATGAATTTCTGTTGCCCTTAAAGCGTTTGCAACTTATTGATCAATTATATTTGATAAGTGGCCTATATGATTTACGTGAAATGTGGATTTTAAGAAGTTGCAATCCTGATAATATTTTAGATTTAAGTGCTGTCAAAGCAGAAAAATTGTCACCTTTTTGCTGGTCATTTAATAAGGATTTGCTTCATCAATATCAGAAGCAGGGAGTGAAGTTTCATATATTAGCAGCGGAAAATGACAGTGAATGTTTTAAAAAACAATCGCAGGATTTAAATAAGAAACTTAAGGAATTTGGTCTAAATTCTGTTTATAAAGAATTTTTGCAATATGATCATTTTGATATTATAGAAGAATGCGTTAACCAAAATTCGAATATAAGTCGTTATATATGTGAAAATTTAAGTTATTGAAGTAAAAATTAAAATTTGAAATTAATCTTTTATGTTAGACAAATAGAAACAAGTATATTAAAATAAATAAAAAAACGAGAAAAATAAAATACTGTGTAACTTGGTTTTAACAATAGTCAGTTTAACGACTAAAAGTACTTTTACACGCCATCAGTCTAATTCATAAACGCATCATTGCAGCTTTATAAGTCATTAATAAGCAAAAGTCGAAAAAAGAGTATTTATAAATGTTTAATAGCCTATTAAACGTTTAATAAACATTTTATAAATTTGAAATATTTATTGTAGCCTTTACCCTACCCTAAGCGTTTTACACTTGTCAAATGTTCGTCCAGCCGGCGATTTCACTCGTGCTGGACGTAATATTCGCCTTAATGTCTAAATTTTTTTGATTTTTCATTCTGCATCGTCGGTGTGACACATACAAACATATTTTCACTTATACTATCACAATGCTTTACGAGTATTTTGATAACTGTATTTGGGCCTTAATTCAAAAATATTACACTGTTTATTCCAGCTGACATTTATGCATTTTAAAGTGGGAAAGTGCCCTTTAGCGATTTAAGAACGCTCGCTTAATTATTTCCATTACAGAGTACTATACATATCAGTGATGCCGTTTGTTTACATTTGTTGCATTTTTCGTAACTTTTATGGTGCATACAGACCAGACAAAATTTGTCGAAACCTGTGTTACTATTTATGGTTCAGTTTTTACCACAGACGATAACACTAAAAACGGTACATCAGTATTGCATGTTTTTTTGAATATATGTACTATCACAGAACAAACAAAAATTTCTCAACTAAAAAACATTGGGGCTGAGTCCCGATTTAAGCGCTCATGAGTATTTGGAACAGTGTTTAAAAGTCTGCAGTTGGAATAGTAAAAGTCATAAGATTTGCTGTAACTTCGACTTTTTCATTTTTCATTAGACAAAAATAAACTGTTGCTTTTACTTCTGATTTATTCAATGTAAACAGTCGAAGTCAAAGTAAATGCGTAAAACGAAAAGTTGAAATAATACAGGTGGCAGCACTAAGGCAAAAAATACAACATTACAACAAAATTGAAAAATAAGTCACCGTATACGTCAAAAAAAATTTGAAGCTTAAATCCAATTTTGCTGCCGAACCCAATGAAAAAAATAAATTTTCAGCCAATCACCCCTATTATGTAAGTCGCTGTCGACGTCGACATTAATTTTTGATTGTTGCCACATCAAGTCGACGACTACATCACTTCGACCTTAATTATGTGTTTTATAAGAATGTTGTGTCGACGCACATAGGGGTTTTTTGCCAATCTAGCCGGACATTACTTTTTGTTTTAGCTTATATTGCTTCTTAAAAGTTATTGAGTGCCCCTAGATCGATGAAACTTGGCAGAAATATGTGATATTGTCATAGGCAGGTAAACATAAAAAATAAATAAAATCGGACCAAGGAGGAAAATGTTCCCCCTAGAAGAACTAATCCAACCTCTGAAAAATCCAATTTTTTTTAAACTTTTCCCATACTTTTGTTTGGCAAATGCAACTTTTAACGTCGGCGAAAGTTAAAAAACCTAAAATAAGACCCATGAGATCGTAAAATTACACTTTTCGCCCCCCGCCCCCTTTTGACGGCGGTTACATAAAATAATATTTAAAAAAAATGTAAATATTAAAAGAAATAGATTACTAACGCCTTAATACTATAAAAATTAAATTTTTGAACTTTAATGGGTAGGGGGAGATATCCCTCCAAACACCCCCCCCCGGAACGACCCTGTAAAATTTTTTTTTTTTTGCTAATTTCCAAAACATATTAATTTTTAAGATTTTATGTGACTTTTATATATTTTATAGTATTTAATTTATCTGAAAATAATTAATATATTCGTAATAATAACTTATTTATAATAGTAACAGCAAATTTTATTTAAAATAATCAGGGGTGTCATAGAAACCAATCTTATCGGTATTGGATTTGAAACCGACAAAAAAAATACGTTGGTGTCATGAAATCCAATGTTGTCGGTTTTTTGTTCGAACTAAAATTATTGTCGGTTTTAGGTGTCACAGAAACCAATGATATCGGTTTTTTATTGAAAATAAACCAAGCAGATTATAGCTCTTGTTTTTTTATTGGAAATAAATATAGTTGTTAAAAGCTTAATTTTTTATTTAATTTTTTACAACAGTTAGGTGTTTTCTACAGATAGAAGTAAATAAAATTGATAAATTGGTGAAATAGTATTTTTTGCATGTTCCCGGTAGTCTCCGGCAGCGGGCTGCTGCAAATTTGCAAAAGTCTTCTTCTCACTTTTTCTGCTAACAGCAAATATGCAACAACAGCAGTTGTCATTTTACTTTTTTATAACGTTAAACAACAAATTTGTTTATATTTTTAATAAATTCGCTGTATACCTACATACATACATATTTTTACAAAACAATAAAATTACACAAATTAAAACAGCAAATGCAACGCAAGTAATACAACGATGGCATTTATTTTTTATGTTTACTTTATTACCACTTCTTATTTTCTTTTCTATAATTAAAACACAGGTTTTAACAATATTTTAGCGTAAAAATCCTAATTTACAAAATTGTCAAACAAAAATTGCATTTAAAGATGTAAACACATGAGCCAAAACATTAAACAGCTGATTCGAATATCGGTTTTATTTGTATTCGAAAATAACAAATCCGACTTGTTTTCATGACACCAAATGAAACCAATATTGGTTTGCAAAACCGACAATGAGCAAAACCGACTTGGATTCTATGACACCCCTGAATAACAACTAATTTATTTAAAATAACTTCTCTTTTGCACTAAGATGATGATGAGTGCCATGGTTCTTCTTCGTCTGCTTCTTCAAAATCCTCTTCTGAATCTGAATTCTCTTCAGAGCCAAGTACAGGTGGAAGCATAAAAGAAATTGCTTCTTTCGTAAAGGGTAGTGACTTTTTTTTGGAGTTGGTCTTATACTAGTAATCAGTGGGTCAGAACTGAGCAAAAGTCTATTTATAACATCTTTGTTACACTGAACCCTCGAAAACTTTCTAGCAAAATTCTGCCTGTAAAGCCGAAAATGTTTATTTCGTGCCTCAGACGCTTCTTCTGATAATAGCCCGATAGGCAACAATGCCTCACTCATTACAGTTGCGCCATGTACTAAAATCTTGTGCATTGTAGGTGTCATAGGATGCCAGGGATATAGAGTAACGTAAAGTTTTGCAGTGTCTAAGCAATAATTGGCAAACTCGTGCAAATGGATTTTGTGACCACTTGTAATTACTTCAATAATAACTTTGATCCGGTAGATGAAATCCAATGCAATTCCAGTTATTTCTGCAGCTAATTCAGGATTGGAAAAAAATCGTCTGCTGGTGTTACCGTTACTTACTGTTTCGCACATCCCTTTTTTTACACAGGTAATATTAGGCTTAGATGTAATAATTTAAATAAAAACCATCTACGTACAACCAAAACATTTTATGACTGACGAAAGGGTTTCTATCATATGTACCTATGCAAGATGAGCAAAAACAGAAAAAAGGTAAAAAAATTTGTTTGCTCTATTAAATAACGTCCTTTAGCGGCCGCACAGGTGGTTAAAACCCGTTACTTACTGTTTCGCACATCCCTTTTTTTACACAGGTAATATTATTCTTAGATGTAATAATTTAAATAAAAACCATCTACGTACAACCAAAACATTTTATGACTGACGAAAGGGTTTCTATCATATGTACCTATGCAAGATGAGCAAAAACAGAAAAAAGGTGAAATTTTCAAAAAATCAAAAAAAAAATGGCGCAACAACGCGCAACGTTTTTTTTTTGAATTTAAAAGTAGAGATTTCAAATTTTATCGTGATGTATAAAATTTTTAAGAACTCAGCGGAACTCACCTTCAAAAACCTTTTAAATTTTTTTTTTTACAAAAAAGTGAACAAAAAAATCGTTTTTTTTAATTTCGTACTAATTTTTTTATCATAAAAAATTCAAATAAAATTTTTCTAAAAATTTTCATAATTAGCTGTTTATATAGTCTTTCACAGAAAAAAAAATTCAATGTAAAATCTTTATTCGTTTATCTACAAAAAAATATATTGTAAACCTCCCAAAACCGTAAAAAGTCAATGAACACGCATGCAATTTAATCAACTTTCCTGGTTTTAACAGTGTCCCAAAACAAAACACAAATCTCAAGCAAAAGACTTGAAAATTCACTATACGATGCAGAACTTTGTTGTCTGTCGAGCTGCGTACTTAAATTTTTCCATTTCTTAAAAAAAATTTTTTGCTTAATGTCCGGCTAGATTGGCAAAAAACCCCTATGTGCGACGTCGACATGTTATTGAAAATTTGACAAAAGAAATCCCATCTCCAATTATTTTTATATTATTTTTGTTCTTCATCATTTTAGCTTACTTCTTAACGCTATTTATGCTATTTTCCGACATTTGGTTTTTTTACCGTTTAGTGACTGTCATGTTTCTTCCCCGAGATTTGAACTGAAAAAAATTAAAAAAAAATGGCCCATCAACCATCATCCGTTCCACTCGGACTTGTTCCTGTATTGTCCACTGGCTACTTGGTAATTAATGCTCGGCTATGGCTCGCGGCATGGGTGAAGGTTCTTACAATACAGAAAAACAAGGATGACATCAAAGTTGAACCAGTGTTCGCGGAATCCCAAACCCAATTACATAATTCCACCACGACACACTTACCTCATACCTTTAATATAAATTATTCCATTATTTCAAATTACAAAAAATCGTTATCTTCCTATACAAATTCAAATTTCGTTTTATTCACAATCATTATTCTTCCTTAAGTTCATAATTTGCATACACCGGATTTCATATCCGTTTTGGTTTTTTTTTTTAACTCAGTTCCCTATCCTCCTAACTTATATACTATGACGTCTTTTGCTTATTTTTAAATTCGATTTGTTTCTTATTTTATAAATATTTATTTCATTTTTCTCTTTCACAGATGGAATCACTTTTCATTTATTCTCGAGTCTTGTTTATTGGCTATTTTTGTGACGTATTTTTTTCTTAGATCATTAAGTACATATTAATTGACAGTTTTTATTATTTGTGTAAGCGTTTGGCAACTATTTTAAAACTTTTAACAATATAATAATAAATTTCATAAATTTACCCAGCAATTGCAAAAAGGAGAAATTCACGCCGAAAACTTATTTAATGTTTCACCGATTATAATCTTATCTGTTGCTATCTTATTAAAAATAATGCACCTGCTAGCTCAATGATCATCATCTATTAGATTGGTTTGCAAAATTTATTTGTTACTCTTTCATGAGCAAATAAATTTTTATTTCCGCACTTCTTTCTGAATCTATTCTTTCATTTCATTTCTTTGGATAAATTTATTTGCTAACCTTCTTTAAACAAATAAATTTTACTGTAATCTAATTTTTTTCCGGTAATTTGGTTTTATTTTGATCATTGATTCTCTCATTTTATTCAAACAATTTTCTGTGTTATATTTAGGCCTGACTAAATTTGCAAGTAACTATCTCACCACTCTGTGTATCATTATATTATGTCGTTAATGTCTAGAGAAATATTAAGCATATACTGATGGAAACATAAAGTGATTTTGAAAGTCCTTTTCACAAAGGCTTCGGATTATGGGTTTTTTTTAATGATTAAATTTAAATAATTAAATTTTCATACTAAAATTTACAGTTTTGAAAATTTTGGCAAAATTTTTTTTTTTGTTTTATAAATAATAACATAAATTCTATGGTAAAGATTAATTATCACTTAATTTTGTTACGAATCGCGTGTTCAACTCTTCAGTTTTTCTCTCTTTTGTTTCTTACGACATAAGCCAACTTAATATTTCTCTAACATTACACTTAAACGCCCTACACGCAACCGAGAATAAGGAAATTAAATTTTACAAAAACTACTCTTTTGTTTTCACTTATCTTACCCTACCGGTCGGGCTGACCTTGTAGGAATCCATAATAGTGTTGCTGCTGTTGTCCCTGCTGTTCGTTGTGGTAGTTGCTTAACTCCTACGAGCTTCCGGGTAAATTGTAGGGTTGTCGTGATATTCCTCAAAACTTTTGTTGTTACTATAGGTGGTAAAACGTCTTCTTGTGGATACGAGAGTAGATCTCTACCCCCTTTCGCTGTCACTACAGGTGATTTAAAACGTTGCTTCTCGTGTTGTTTAAAACTTTTCGCTGTCACTACAGGTGATTTAAAACGTTGATTCTCGTGTTGTTTAAAAACTTTTCGCTGTCACTACAGGTGATTTAAAACGTCGATTCTCGTGTTGTTTAAAAACTTTTCGCTGTCACTACAGGTGATTTAAAACGTCGATTCTCGTGTTGTACCAATGGGTGGTTAAGTTTTGTTGTGGCTGCCGTTTTCTTAAGCTTTTGTTAATCCAGGTGGTTGTATCAAACACCTTGTTGCTGATACTAAGGATGTGAAAAACGTTTTTTCCTTTTTTTTGTAGGTCGTTGGCTAAAACACTTTTTATTTGTCACTGTGAATGGTAAAAATGATGTAGGTTGTTGATGGTTGTTTAGGACACTTTTTATTGGCCTCTCTCTGTAAATGGAAAAACGATGATGGTTGTGGATGGTTGTTTAGGACACTTTTTATTGGCTCTGTAAATGAAAAAACGATGGTGGTTGTGGATGGTTGTTTTAGACACTTTTAATTTCCCTCTGTAAATGGAAAAAACGATGGTGGTTGTGGATGGTTGTTTTAGACACTTTTTATTTGCCACCGTAAATGGAAAAAACGATGATGGTTGTGGATGGTTGTTTAGGACACTTTTTATTGGCCTCTCTTTCTCTCTCTCTACGTGGTCTATATGCTCCTTCTTGACCCCTAAGGGTGTTTTAAATTCTGGGACGAAACGGAAGTAGATATGTAGCCCACCGGTTTGGCCCTGGAGCTGATATTTTTTTTCCTTTTCACATGCGACGTATGAACACAGGTTTTTGGTCAATGTGGGGTTGTGTTATTCGCCATGTGAGTTGGTGAATAGATAAATTTACCGGGTTTTCGCTTACCCCGGCAGATGTACGCACAAAATGATGGGGTTTTTCTTACCCAGAAATTCCCATTTATGATATATCGTGTCTCGTTCCAGTGTGTTACCCTACGTGCCTTTGCCACAAAATTTTCCTTTTCGCGTCCCTTGGGGAAGTTGATCTCTCCCGTCCAAACCACAAAAGACCGGATCCACTTACTGTTCAGTCAATTTCGCATCCGCCCTCTACCGTTCTGTCACCTGTTGAACTGCAGCCAACTTTGCCACACAGGGTTGATTAAAATGGTAGTGTCTCATACCAATTTTCTATCCAATTGTCCTTTTTATCCATCCGGCAACCAATTCCCTTAATATTCGCTGTAAACTACAGCTGTTCACTTCAGAGTTGTGGTTTAATGGTGCGGTGTTGACCACTTTAGCGCTTTCCTCGTTCGGTGCTTAAGTATTGTCATGTCCAAACCGAGTTGAACCGGTACACATCCCCTTTCGTCGTTTGGTGTTTCTTTATCATATTAGCGAACCAAGTTTGCTAATATGATAAAGTTCACTTGTTTACTCATTGGCTCAAAACTCCCCTTACCGCCTGCTTACGGCTTGAGGTCTTTGGCATGGAAAATACCAAGGCTTTTACCCTGTAGGTCCTCGATTTCATAGAGGCTATTACCAACGGGTTTGACGATCCTACACTTCACAAACTTTTTGCATAGTTTCGCGGAGATTTGTATCGAAAAATCCGACAGTTGGAAATTCCTTCGGTATACCTCCTGTCCTGCTTTAAAACTAGTCTTTACACCGTGTGTTATAGCGTTTAGCATTATCCTCATAGCTCTTATGTAATTGTTTCTTAACTTGATCGCGTACCAGTTCCATAAATCCTCCCTGACTTTCTATCCGGTACTCGGAATCTTCCAAAGTATCCAATGTTCTAGCTAATTTATACGCCGAGGCGTGCGTTACCATATTAGTTCCAAACAACAAGAAATACGGGGTTACTCCCGTAGCGCTGTGAACAGCCGACCTGAGTGCACACTCAATTTCGCATAAATATTTGTCCCAATCTGTTTGATTGTCTTTCAGGTAAGACCGTATGGCAGCCAAAACCGACTGGTTGACCCTCTCGGAGGCATTTGCCTGAGGTGCATAGCTAGCAGTTTTCATATGCCTAACTCCAAAAGATTCGAGGAAAGTCGAAAAATCTTTACCAATGAATTGCTTACCATTGTCCGACACTAAGGTTTCAGGGACACCGAACTTATAAAATACTTCCTTTACCAAGAACTCAATAACGTTCTTCGAATTGGCCTTTGCCATTGCCTTCAATAAAACATATTTAGAAAAATAATCCAGCACAATAAAAATGAACGAATTACCCCTTTTCGAACGCACATACGGGCCTAAAAAGTCAATATATATCCGTTGGAAGGGTCTACTAGCATCTGTTTCGCGTCCCATTGCTGGTCTGAGTATCTGGTTCGTAGGTTTGCTTTCCTTACAGATGTCGCATTGATTTACATAATCACGGACGTGTATGTTTAGATGTGGCCAGTAAAAATATTCACGCAAACGCCTAATTGTCTTACCGATACCGCCATGCGCTGTTGTCGGGGGTGCATGGGCCTTTTCTATCAAGTTGCGTGTCAATCGGATCGGTACCCATAATTTCCAAGAGTGCTCCTCTCGAATTGCGTTTCCATCAAATGGCACAGTGCGCTTATAAATCCGTCCTTCGACGATTTTAATATCTGGTAAACTATTTCGGTTGCTTTCAATTGCCTTCACCAACTCTTGGTAGTCCTCTGCCTGGAATTCTGGTGAATTTAAATCACATACTGGGGCTATGTCAATCTCGTCCATGTCATATCTAGAGAGGGTGTCGGGTACTACGTTCTGTGAGCCTTTACGATGTTGTATTTGGAAAGAAAATGCCTGCAAATTTAGGCTCCATCTAGCCAAGCGTCCACTAAGGTCACGTTGACCCATAAGCCATTTCAGGCTGGAGTGATCTGTGATTACGACAAAATTCATTAGCTCCACATATGGACGAAAACGTTTGACCGCCATCACGACTGCGAGACACTCGCGTTCTGTCACCGAATAATTCTTTTGTGCGGTTGACAATTTTCTAGAGAAATATGCTATTGGGTGTTCGCTCCCCTCTGTGTCTTTTTGGAAAAGTACGGCGCCTATTCCTACATCTGATGCATCACACTGGATGAAAAAAGTTTTATTAAAATCAGGCTATCCTGGCCTCCGTGCCGAAAGTGAAAGTCTTACTTTTCTTAAGGGTTTCAGTTATAGGTGCAGTTAGTGTGGCATAGTCGTGGATGAACCTACGGTACCATCCTGTGGTTCCCATAAAGCTTCGTACCTGTTTTACCGTTTTCGGATAATCCAGCTTAACAATTGCCATAATTTTCTCCGGATCCGGTCTCAATTGGCCTTCACCCACTATATAACCCAAATATCGCAATTCGCGGCAACAGAATTTTGATTTTTCCACATTTATCGTAAGACCAGCATTATCCAAACAAAGTGCTACCTCCCGCAACAGATCTACATGTTCCGCAAAACCAGCGGACACCACTAGCAAATCATCCAGGTAAACGAAAACCTTTTCCCTTAACCGCGCCGGAATAACCTTGTCCATTAAACGGCATAACCTTTGGGCCGCGTTGCACAACCCGAAAGGCATGACCGTAAAATGGTACAAGGGTCGCCCAGGCACAGTAAAGGCTGTCTTTTCCCTGGACGATCTCGCTAGTGGTATCTGCCAGAATGCGTCTTTCATATCTATGCTCGAAATGAAGTGGGTATCCCCTAAACGACTCAACAGACCCTCAATATGAGGAAGCGGGTATGCATCCTTAACCGTGTGTTCATTCAACTTCCGCGCGTCCAAGCAAATTCTCACCTTTTCACCCTTAAGTACCATAGTGACCCGATTGTTCCAAGGGCTTTCGCTGGGCTCGATAACCCCTAGTGAGAGCATCCGATCTAACTCACCGTACATAAGCTTTTGCACCGCGGGCGACACTGGGTAAAACTTCTCCTTTACCGGCACTGCTTCTCCTGTTTCAATGTAATGTTCTTCTAGAGTTGTCTTGCCAAGACCCTTTTTAATGAAACACGGGAATGCCCCAATAACATTATTCAAAATTTTCTGCTGCTGACCTGGTAGACTATGCATCCTTGGAAAATCTACCTCGGATTCTTCCCCTCCTTTACCCCCAAGTGTGTGCAAACTGTCCACATTAAACTTAAGTAAATTAAAATTTTTCATAAAATCGACCCCTAAAAAAAGCTTTTGACGCAACGTAGGCACTAGGTAAAAATCAATCGGCTGCTCCATCCCATTAAACTTAATATCCGCTCTTACTTTTCCGATTATTTTGTTAATCCGACCATCTGCTGTTCTAATGTCTGCCTGAAATGGGTAGATCACTAACATCGCTTTTTCAACAAAGTCCAAACAATCCTTTCCTAAGCACGTGACGGTGGCTCCACTATCCAGTAAGCCTTCAATGGAATGACCATTGATCTCCATTGTTGTATATATCCGCGAATCCGGGCCTTCATAAATGCTAGCAGACGAAATCTCCCACCTAATCTTTTTCCTGTTTGCAAACCTTTCACGGGCTTTTAAAATCTTCTTTGACGGTGTAAAAATTCTTTCCCTTGCTGCTTCATATGCTGCTTTTCTTTCTTCAAGTGATGGTTGTCTATTGCCTGCGTTAAGTCTCTCCGATTTTTCCACTATGGGTGTGCTTTCCCGTTTTAAAATTTGACAGAATTTAACCTCCTGGTGTTCTACGGCATACTGCAATGGGCTATTATTTTCTATTTTTATTGGTGTTGTGGTGTGGGATATTGCCTGTTCGAATGAGCCTCCATCCCTTGTCGAGACACGTTCTGTCCTCGGTTTCCCTGACAATTCGGGCATCTTGGCGTAACGGTGTTTCCTAAACCACATTTGTAACAAAATAAAGTCCTCTGTTCGGCTGGACAGTCTACGAAAATATGGCCTTCCTCTTGGCAGTTCCAACACTGTAGGCGTCGGGCGGCTTGAATCGCGTCGACTTCTAACACATCCTTCACTAACGCTGGTTCAGTTTCTATTGCATGTAAAGATCTCATGGGTTGCCTCCCGCTAAATTGTCGTTGGCTGGCAAGTAAATTTTCTGCACGCCGGCATTCCTTTACAAAGTGCGCTAAACTGGTTGTTTGAAATGGGAATAGTAACTGGGCCATCGGTGCTTTCAAATTTCCCTTCATTACTGTAATTAATTCCCTCTCACCTAAAGGACAACGTAACTGATTCCTAAGCTTAATTATAGAATTGTAAAAATCTTCAAATGATTCGCGATCGTTTTGACGCCTATCCAGAATTTTCCGTTGTAAATCGAAATCACTATCAAACCGATGAAACTGAGAAAGCAAAGCTGCCTTTAAATCTTCCCATCTGGTAACGTTATTAAATCTGCGGTGGTCCCAGTACCATTCCTTAGCTGGTCCGCTTAAAAGTAGTTGAAATGATCGTAAAATATCTTGCCAATCTCCGCCAAAGTCTGCTTGCAAAGTTTCTACCTGAAAAACAAAATCCTCCACACTAGGTCCTTTATACGTGCCATCAAAAGTTATACCCCATTTATCAATTCGCAATCCTGGTCCTGTTGAACGCTGGTTATTTCCATAGGGTGCCGGTATTCCCATCCTACAACTGTTGTCCTCCTGTCTGTGATTTGGCATATGATTAAACATAGGGTCCGACCATGGCTGTATTTGCATATGTTGACCAGGTCTGGGTAGTGGTTGTCTAACATCAGGTAGTGATATGTTACTGCTTCTATTTAAAACTTCCCTTCTCTGGGGTTGACTTCGGCCCTCTAAGCTTTGTTGGATAATACGTGGAACTAAATTTAGCAGTCTCTCCTCAAAATTACGTAAATCGGCTTGCGTCACTTGTTGGTTGCCTTCGCCCATCCTCTGTCCAGGTGGCCTTAATGGTTCGTTGTGTTGTCGGAACGCCTCTCTCACCCCTCTAGCGGTTATGCTGCTAAACGCCGGTGATGTTATCGAGTTTTGCTGGGCTTGACTTTCTTCACTAGTATTCAAGTCATCGCCTAGATGGCCTTCCATAAGAGTTCTATCCTGGTCTGTTTGTGGTGCGTTTTCCAACGACCCCGCTCTAGACGTAGTTGCCGCATTCACTGCTGACGTGTTCGCTGCTGTAGTCATCGGTGCTATCGACTCCTCATTCTCCGATCTAGTCTTAGATCTTGTCCCATACATCTTGGTGCTACAACGATCCCAAACGACTCGCGACGAAATTTATTTAAACTCGATGGTCAAAAAAAATCCCCCTACTTCATAAGATATTCCGCAAAATATACCGGCGACTTTTGTCGCAACACACGATAAAGAATTTCGAATATTCAAAAAACTTACTACTACAAATCAAGCAAACACGAGAACTGCGTCCAGATCAAAACTTCAACAACACGTTGATAAACTTTCTGCGTTAACGAACAATGCCTAATAGCAACCCCCAAACACAATGATAAAAATTAATTTGAAACTGCGATTAATAATCGAAAGAAAAATATTCACCTACCGAAGTAACAAGGAACAAGTAAAACTTAAAAAATCAAACAAAGTTTGCTAATACTAAGCAATCAACAGGATGATCCCCAAAAATCCATGGATCGTTAAAGTCAAAGTTCAATTTGAATAGACTTCATACCAATCCGATCCAATTTAAAACTTAAATGTACTCAAGGTGAACTGATCGCAAGGTATCAAATGAAAATTTCAGACGTCGAATGCATATTTAAAAAATCTAAAAAACAAACAAATTCTAAATTTTGAGATTAGACTAAAAATTTAACGATTTTAAAAATAAAATCCTAATCAAAATAAATTCAGGAATCGATATGGAACTTAAACTGAGTTTAAAAAATTTAAAAATAAAAAACAAAAGATTAAAATAGAAATCAAAAATTAAAAATACTATTTAGAGATCAAAAAAATTAAAAAAAATAAAAAAATCAAATAACTCAAGGAAAAAAATAAAATCGAAGTTACCTCAAATCAAAATTTAAAGGAAAAAAAATACCAAATAAAAATCGGGATAAAAATCAAATTTACAAAAAAACAAAAATTAAAATCAAAATCAAAATGAAAATACTGAACCAACTGACTATAAGGTATAAGATTACCCAATGACAATTTGCAAAGAACGCAATTACACTTCCATAAATTAGAAATACAATTTATACGTCCGATTGGTAATTGAACAACAAAATCAATTAAATTTTAATCCAAATCAAAAATAAAAGTAAAATTACAGAATCGATATGGAAACTCGAACAAAATTTACACCGGAAAAATTTAGGTTTAAAAATCGAAAAAATTTAAATTTGCGATTTAAAGTAAAAAAATAAAAATTTATATACAATCAAAACTAATCAAATGAAATTAGTCAGACCGAATTGTAGTTAAATAAAAAAAATCAAAAATTTGATCAAAATCAACCTGATAAATAAAAATAAATAAAAAATAAAAATAAATAAAAATAAAAATAAAACCAAAGTTACCTGAAACAAAATTTCAAAAATACAAAATAAAAATCGAAAAAATCAAACAAACTGAAATAAAATTTTAAAATCAAAATGAAAATAATAGACCACTCAAAATATAGTCTAAATTAAACAATCCAAATTTGCAAAGTACGCAATTATAAATCAGAAAAATTTATCCGTCGATTTGTAAATTGACCAATAAATTTTAATCCAATTAAGATTTAAAAAAGCGCAGGGATAAAGAAAAAACAAAAAATGTACTTTACCCTGCGGCCACACGATCAAGTTGTTCTTGATAGTCTTTTACATATACTGCTTGTCAAAATTTACAAAAATTGAGAGGTGTGACGTAGGTGGCACTCAATTTACTTTCAAGATGCCATAAAAAAAACAATTTATAAAGACAAACATGTACTCAGCTGTTAAATTGAAAGTAAATTGTCAAACAAATGGAAAGGTGAAATTGAAAGCCATCTCGTGGTCAATTTAAAAAGTGTGAGTGTGTTAGTAAAAAAATGAGAGAGTTGAGTAAATTGAATGGAATTGAAAGGCAAAACTTGATCGTGTGGCCACCAAGTTATGAAAATCGACAAAAAAAATTTAAGAGTTACCAAAAAAAATAAAAATGGAAGTGAATCGTTATTAAACATCTACTGGGAAATAATAATGTTTAAGTCTACATACCATTAGATTTAATACTAACTACAAAATAAAGTGAGGGTAAATAGAAATACCTAATAATAGTACTGTTTAATATAATTGTAAAAGGAATTATACCTATGCTTACTTTTCAAAAGGAATGAGCAATAATTGTTTACAAAACGAAAATCGAATTTAAGAATGAAGAAACGATTTGCCATCAAAATTTTAATTAAAACTCCAAATAACTTGTATTCGCTATTTTATTTAGAATATATATACGATCTTAAGCGGTTAGAGGTGTGTGAGGTGGTGAAACCCTATAAATAGGTTTCAATCCCCCAACGAGCCTAAATAAACCTTTGGACTTCAGATTACCATGTAACGATTTCAAGAATAGACGTACCTACTAGTGGCTACCGGTGCCAGTAAAACCTAACCCCAGGACTCACTAAACTAAACTACCGCACAAAAAAAAAAATCCCACAATTTAAGTCGCCATCAGAAAGCCCACTAATTCGCCCCTGAGCCTTACCAAATTCGCGAGAACTTCCGCTGTGCGGACACAAACACAGTGGCTAACGGTTGGTAATTAAATTCCTGCCTCGACTCACCGCGTCCTCAACTCGTCCCTACGTACCTCCTATCCATTCCGAAATCGACCCAAAGTAACCTATAATCCTACAGTCTATCCCTAGCCTCTAAATCATGTGAGTACCGTATTACAAGTGATCGTCGGTGCCCCACGTTGGGCGCCATTTTCTGTCATGTTTCTTCCCCGAGATTTGAACTGAAAAAAATTAAAAAAAATGGCCCATCAACCATCATCCGTTCCACTCGGACTTGTTCCTGTATTGTCCACTGGCTACTTGGTAATTAATGCTCGGCTATGGCTCGCGGCATGGGTGAAGGTTCTTACAATACAGAAAAACAAGGATGACATCAAAGTTGAACCAGTGTTCGCGGAATCCCAAACCCAATTACATAATTCCACCACGACACACTTACCTCATACCTTTAATATAAATTATTCCATTATTTCAAATTACAAAAAATCGTTATCTTCCTATCCAAATTCAAATTTCGTTTTATTCACAATCATTATTCTTCCTTAAGTTCATAATTTGCATACACCGGATTTCATATCCGTTTTGGTTTTTTTTTTTAACTCAGTTCCCTATGCTCCTAACTTATATACTATGACGTCTTTTGCTTATTTTTAAATTCGATTTGTTTCTTATTTTATAAATATTTATTTCATTTTTCTCTTTCACAGATGGAATCACTTTTCATTTATTCTCGAGTCTTGTTTATTGGCTATTTTTGTGACGTATTTTTTTCTTAGATCATTAAGTACATATTAATTGACAGTTTTTATTATTTGTGTAAGCGTTTGGCAACTATTTTAAAACTTTTAACAATATAATAATAAATTTCATAAATTTACCCAGCAATTGCAAAAAAGGAGAAATTCACGCCGAAAACTTATTTAATGTTTCACCGATTATAATCTTATCTGTTGCTATCTTATTAAAAATAATGCACCTGCTAGCTCAATGATCATCATCTATTAGATTGGTTTGCAAAATTTATTTGTTACTCTTTCATGAGCAAATAAATTTTTATTTCCGCACTTCTTTCTGAATCTATTCTTTCATTTCATTTCTTTGGATAAATTTATTTGCTAACCTTCTTTAAACAAATAAATTTTACTGTAATATAATTTTTTTTCCGGTAATTTGGTTTTATTTTGATCATTGATTCTCTCATTTTATTCAAACAATTTTCTGTGTTATATTTAGGCCTGACTAAATTTGCAAGTAACTATCTCACCACTCTGTGTATCATTATATTATGTCGTTAATGTCTAGAGAAATATTAAGCATATACTGATGGAAACATAAAGTGATTTTGAAAGTCCTTTTCACAAAGGCTTCGGATTATGGGTTTTTTTTAATGATTAAATTTAAATAATTAAATTTTCATACTAAAATTTACAGTTTTGAAAATTTTGGAAAAATTTTTTTTTTTGTTTTATAAATAATAACATAAATTCTATGGTAAAGATTAATTATCACTTAATTTTGTTACGAATCGCGTGTTCAACTCTTCAGTTTTTCTCTCTTTTGTTTCTTACGACATAAGCCAACTTAATATTTCTCTAACATTACACTTAAACGCCCTACACGCAACCGAGAATAAGGAAATTAAATTTTACAAAAACTACTCTTTTGTTTTCACTTATCTTACCCTACCGGTCGGGCTGACCTTGTAGGAATCCATAATAGTGTTGCTGCTGTTGTCCCTGCTGTTCGTTGTGGTAGTTGCTTAACTCCTACGAGCTTCCGGGTAAATTGTAGGGTTGTCGTGATATTCCTCAAAACTTTTGTTGTTACTAAAGGTGGTAAAACGTCTTCTTGTGGATACGAGAGTAGATCTCTACCCCCTTTCGCTGTCACTACAGGTGATTTAAAACGTTGCTTCTCGTGTTGTTTAAAACTTTTCGCTGTCACTACAGGTGATTTAAAACGTTGATTCTCGTGTTGTTTAAAAACTTTTCGCTGTCACTACAGGTGATTTAAAACGTCGATTCTCGTGTTGTTTAAAAACTTTTCGCTGTCACTACAGGTGATTTAAAACGTCGATTCTCGTGTTGTACCAATGGGTGGTTAAGTTTTGTTGTGGCTGCCGTTTTCTTAAGCTTTTGTTAATCCAGGTGGTTGTATCAAACACCTTGTTGCTGATACTAAGGATGTGAAAAACGTTTTTTCCTTTTTTTTTGTAGGTCGTTGGCTAAAACACTTTTTATTTGTCACTGTGAATGGTAAAAATGATGTAGGTTGTTGATGGTTGTTTAGGACACTTTTTATTGGCCTCTCTCTGTAAATGGAAAAACGATGATGGTTGTGGATGGTTGTTTAGGACACTTTTTATTGGCTCTGTAAATGAAAAAACGATGGTGGTTGTGGATGGTTGTTTTAGACACTTTTTATTTCCCTCTGTAAATGGAAAAAACGATGGTGGTTGTGGATGGTTGTTTTAGACACTTTTTATTTGCCACCGTAAATGGAAAAAACGATGATGGTTGTGGATGGTTGTTTAGGACACTTTTTATTGGCCTCTCTTTCTCTCTCTCTACGTGGTCTATATGCTCCTTCTTGACCCCTAAGGGTGTTTTAAATTCTGGGACGAAACGGAAGTAGATATGTAGCCCACCGGTTTGGCCCTGGAGCTGATATTTTTTTCCTTTTCACATGCGACGTATGAACACAGGTTTTTGGTCAACGTGGGGTTGTGTTAATCGCCATGTGAGTTGGTGAATAGATAAATTTACCGGGTTTTCGCTTACCCCGGCAGATGTACGCACAAAATGATGGGGTTTTTCTTACCCAGAAATTCCCATTTATGATATATCGTGTCTCGTTCCAGTGTGTTACCCTACGTGCCTTTGCCACAAAATTTTCCTTTTCGCGTCCCTTGGGGAAGTTGATCTCTCCCGATACCAATTTTCCTGATATTCACCTGTTCACGTCCAAACCACAAAAGACCGGATCCACTTACTGTTCAGTCAATTTCGCATCCGCCCTCTACCGTTCTGTCACCTGTTGAACTGCAGCCAACTTTGCCACACAGGGTTGATTAAAATGGTAGTGTCTCATACCAATTTTCTATCCAATTGTCCTTTTTATCCATCCGGCAACCAATTCCCTTAATATTCGCTGTAAACTACAGCTGTTCACTTCAGAGTTGTGGTTTAATGGTGCGGTGTTGACCACTTTAGCGCTTTCCTCGTTCGGTGCTTAAGTATTGTCATGTCCAAACCGAGTTGAACCGGTACATGACTTCAAATAAATTTTAGAGTTTGTTTTTGATTTTGATTTTTTTGCCATGTTGGCGATAAGATCTATTTTTTCTGAAAGTTTTCTTATTCTTTATAGCTTTAACGATTATTAAAAAAATTTAAGACTTTGCTATCATGCCACTGTTAGCAAATTTTTGGGAATTTCCGTTAATTTAGTAATTTTTACCAAATTTTTGCCATTCCTTATAGTTTTCAATCAATTTTATGGCTCGTTTGAAATATTAAAAATTTTCGCGAAACTTCCCTGTTTTTGCAAAAATTATTTTTTTTTTTTGTTATTTTTTGACATTCTGTTTTTTTTTAGCCGATTTAGGACCGTTTTCACAACTTACCGATAGTTAAAGGTAGGATTTTGTCGGCCGTATAAGTAGTGTTCTATTAATACAACTTTACTTTGACCTATTAAGCCTAGTACTCTGTTCAAATTTGTGAAAAATGATTAGCAACATTTATTATTTCACACGAAAATTTTGACATGTATCAATGTTACCTATCTTGCGAGTTTGTACAATTTGACGTTTTAATTCCTGTAAAGTATGCGACATTGTCTTGCGTATGTAAACAAATTCCACATGTATTTTACTAAAATTAATTTTTTTTAATAAAAAAGAAATTCAATATGGTTAAAAAACTGTTACCGGTTGTGTTATATTATTTTTTTATTTCTTATTAAATAATCAGTTCATATTTTTTTGCTTTTGCTTAAAATTCCACGTGAAATAAGTGCAGCTTACATTATTTCGCAGTTGTAAAAAAATGTTGCCAGAAACATTTCGGAACTTTTTCACAAAATGAACAGAGTACAACTCTATCAACATTATTTCATAGATATTCTGCACAAGTTTTTTTCATATGCGTTTTGACAGCATTTCACGTGAAATGTTGAACAGAGTACCAGGCTTTAGGTAGGATGAACCTTAATTTACTTTATCGCTCACTTTAGGTTAAAGTAAAGTTTTAATAATTGAGCTCTTTTTATAGGGGCGGTTAAAGTTTACTTTTAGCTATCGGTAAGTTATGAAAACGGCCCTTAGTGATTTTAAATTTAAATTTTTGGTTTGTTTCCAAGTTTGCGAATTTTAGACATGTACGTGATAGAAGCGATTTTTTCCTATAAGTTTTCTGATTCTTTACAGCTTTAACGATTATTAATAAATATTAGACTTTGCTATCATGCTGTTGTCTGCAAATTTTTGCGAATTTCCGCTAGCTTGCAATTTTTACCTAATTTTTGCAATTCCTTTTTATTTTAGGGACTTTTAATTGTTTAAAAAATTAAAAATTTTCACCAATTTAAGCTATTTTTGCAATATTTTCCGAATTTTCGCGTTTAATTTACTAATAAAATTTGTGGCCTTTTAAATTTGGATTTTTATTATAAACAAGCTGAGCGCCCGGCTTCTCCCGGAAGCTATTTACTAATGCGAAGTGAAAAGGGGAAAATGTGTAATGTTGGGTACAGACAGTGCAATTCTACATGCAATCTATTTCAATGCAACCTCAAATTATCAAAGCGTTTTGATGTTGATGCAATCTGGAATGAATAAAAAATGAATGAAAATTAATTTAATTTGCTAGATTGCGAAAATGCATTGCATAGTGTGTAACCAGCATTAAACATTTTAGTTCTTCGAGTTTCGTCTTAAATTTTCTCATACTTAGAAATATGAGAAGTAAAAAGATGACAGTGTGTTTAATTTCATAAATTCTATGCAAAACTTTTTAAAAAGAGATCAACGATTAATTGTAAGGATTCAAAATTAATAATAGTTCGGTATATAACCTTTTATTCAAATAAATATTTATAAAAATTTATTTTTTTATCAGAAGTTCAATATTTTCATATTAAAATCGTAAAATAGAAGAAGAGTTCTTCGAGTTTGTACTAAAATTCTCTCTTATTAATAAACATGAGAAATTAAAAGGAGGCAATATATTATAAACTTAAATTTTCCGGGTTTTACCAGGAATTTTTAAATTTATTTTTCTTTACAAACCATATTCTTAAAAATTTCGAATCGAATGGAAAAAAAACAGCTAAATTGCTCCAACCATTCTCACCTGATGCGATTACATACATGGACCGTTTCATTTTTATACTTTTATATGTGACAGCGCATAGAGAAAGGGAGCAGTAAGGGAAAGGGAACAGTAAAAACCAACTTTGTTTAATTTTGTTATTGTTTTCGATATCAAAAAAGCACACATGCAAACGCACGACTATACAAAATAAAAAACATGGCGTAAACATGACATGAATAATTTGAACGCCAATTCATGGTCAAAGAAGAAAAAGGAAGAATCTTTTCAATAAGAAAAGAGCCGTATGAACTCAGACAAATAGTAAAAAATCAATCACGAGGGTACCAGCTTACTTTTTAGTTTTGAATTGTACAAAAAAAAGTACAATTGTACAAATTTTATCAACCGTGATGCTGATACAATAGCTGCATTCAGGGTTGTTAAATTTGACGACTTTTCGTAATTTTGACGATTTTTTTGAGAAAATACAGTAAAATTACGATTGACGATTTTTTTACTGAAAGTAATAGAGTTATGAAGATTTTTTGACATCAATAAAACACTTACAAGAAATATTTACAATTATATTGCGAACAGTTCAAATCGTAACAATAATTTTTTCGGAACACAAAAAATTGGAAATTGAACAAAAAAAAAAAATTCTTTTCCATCACAAGCCAGGTGACTTTCATTAGAAGCATTAGTAATTCGAATTCTAAAATTATATGAATGCCATCGATACCGCAAAAGATATACACTAGATTTCCGTAGGTCCTACTTGCGTCGCTTTTTAAAAATTGGTTAAATCCGCTTTGAGTCGTTATGATTCCGATTTGCGCCGCTACATACAATTGATTTTATATAAAACGGGTGAAAAGACTGTTGGTTTAGCACCTTCAACTGAAAAAACAATTTGCAACGGAGATAGCTCGAGAGGCTGTAGGAAATATCGCCCAAAGAAAAATGGCCCAAAAAAAAAAATGAAAAATCGCCCAAATGAAAAATCGCCCAAAACAACATGAAAAATGACCCAAAAAGTTATATATGAAATTTTGCCCAACAAAAACGAAAAAGGGCCCAAAAAAAAAATGAAAAATTACCCAAAAAGCAAAATCGAATTTTTCCAAAAAAAAAAAAAATAAAAATTACCCAATTTGCAAAAAAGTGTTTATTATTCATATAAATTTAGATACATACAAGTGTAAGTTTTATGTAAAAAATTGCATTGTATCTTCAACAGCTGCTCGGCAGTAAGGACAGTAATACCGGCTGCGCTAACTTCGCTAAGCTTCTCTGCATAGCCGGCCTTCGGCCGGGCGCAAGGATTTTCTCCTCTATGGTATAACAAACACCGGCTTCGCTAACTAAAGCTTCTCTGTATAGCCGGCCTTCGGCCGGGCGCAAGGATTTTCTCCTCTATGGTATAACAAACACCGGCTTCGCTAACTACAGCTTCTCTGTATAGCCGGCCTTCGGCCGGGCGCAAGGATTTTCTCCTCTATGGTATAACAAACACCGGCTTCGCTAACTAAAGCTTCTCTGTATAGCCGGCCTTTGGCCGGGCGCAAGGATTTTCTCCTCTATGGTATAACAAACACCGGCTTCGCTAACTAAAGCTTCTCTGTATAGTCGGCCTTCGGCCGGGCGCAAGGATTTTCTCCTCTATGGTAGCGAAAGTACCGGTTTCGCTAAGTAAAGCTTCTAAAATCTGCCTTGTTTTCGAACGAAGGCCATATACGCAGAGAATCTTTAGTTAGCGAAGCCGGTGTTTGTTATACCATAGAGGAGAAAATCCTTGCGCCCGGCCGAAGGCCGGCTATACAGAGAAGCTGTAGTTAGCGAAGCCGGTGTTTGTTATACCATAGAGGAGAAAATCCTTGCGCCCGGCCGAAGGCCGGCTGCGCAGAGAAGCTTAGCGAAGTTAGCGCAGCCGGTATATATTATATCCTTGAGGAGAAAATCCTTGCGCCCAAAAGTGTTTTCGTTATATATTTAATATAAACACCCAGAGAAAAAACAACAAAATAATTTTTAAATAAATTTCAATTATATTAAATAAAGATGGCCCGAAAAAATGGGCTATTTTTCATATAATATTTTTGGGTGATTTTTCATAACGAAAAATCACCCAATTTAAAAAACGAAAAATCACCCAATAATAACGAAAAAAAGCCCAAAAATTTTGGGTCACTTTTCATATGAATTTAAGCCCAATTTTACATGGAATTTTTTTGGGCGATTTTTCATTTTTTTTTTGGGCCATTTTTCTTTGGGCGATATTTCCTACAGCCAGCTCGAGATAATGGCAAATGAGATTCTATATTTTAATTAATGTTTTTGTGAATATGGATAAATGAAATAAATAAATTTTTATTACGTTTTTATGAAAATATATTATGTATTTCTTTATTTATTTTCAAATGATAAATATTTTTTACGAAAAAAGCATAACAACCCTGGCTGCATTAATGATAGGTTAGGTTAGGTTCCATGGGCAGCCATCGAGAGACATCTCACTTGGGTCCTTTATTGGTCTCTTTGTAATAACCAGCCCATCCTATAGAGCAGTTACTCAGATGGCGTCACTGCAAAGTCCAACCAATTCGTCTTCCTAATGAAGAGAAGAAGCGATTTAAGTTCTATCCTGGATAGATCGTCCAAGCAGGCAAACGCCCATGTATTTTCCCTAATGCCCCGCGATCCAGGGCATTGACAAAGAAAGTGAAGCACAGTCTCCTCTTCCTCCTCGTTCCGACAACTTCTACAGTAGTCGTTAAATTCCAGACCCACCGGCCAGTGTCCAGTCGCACCGATATCACTGTTCTAATCTGGCCCCGGCTGAACCTAGGTAGAGAGCTAGTTCTCCGTTCATCATATCCCGGCCATAGGATTCTGGATATTGAGCAGGTGGACTCACAGTTCTACCGCCTCTGCGCAACCCCATAAGACTCGCTCCTGATAAGCGACTTACAGTGAGCCATTGAAAGGCCAATGAATTGATCAATGAATACGTCATCCATGCGACCACCTTGTTTGGCTAGCTCACACAACCATTGCCCTTTACACTCTCATCCGGACATTTAGTCCCCATGACGGCTTGCTATACATAACCACGCCCAGATACTTGGCACTGTCAGAAATCTGAAGCTCAGTCCCATTTAACCTCGGAAGCCTAAAGTCCTTGGTCTTGTACTTCCACGTAAAGAGTACCAGTTCCGTCTTAGACGGATTGACACCCAGCCCGCATGATGCGCTCCAGGTGCTGAGTACCTTCAAAGCAGCTCCATATACTGAGACATTATGTTCAAATGTCTCCCTGTGATAGCCACCGCAACATCATCAGCATACGTCACTGTTTTAATCCTCATATCGTCCATCTTCGTCAACATGGTGTCATAGTCAAGTTCCACAAAAGTGGGGATAGAATTCCCCCTTGTGGAGTAGCCCTGTTCACCAGTCTCTGAACACTGGTCTCACCTATCGTAGGGCAAATTTCCCTATTCCTGAGTAGATTATCCACAAATCTACCGCCAACGTCGATCCCCAGACTCCTCATGGACGCCACATTAGAGTCCGGGCTGACATTGTTGAAGGCCCCCTCAATATCGAGAAAGGCCACGAGTGTGTACTCTTGAATTCGAGCGATCTCTCAATAGTTCCGACTAGAGATTTAAGAGCCGTCTAAACAGACCTGCCTTTTGTATAGGCATGTTGAGAGGCAGAGAGTATACCCCTTGGGATGGTCATCCTCAAGTGTATATCGATAACTCTTTCAAGAGTCTTAAGAAAAAAGGATGCAAGACAAATCGTTCTGTAGTCCTACGGTTCGGTGTGAGAAGCCTTACCCCCCTTGGGTATAAAGACCACTCTACACAAGGTCCAGATCACAGGAAGATACGAAAATCTAGCGAATCCCTTGTATATAGCCAACAGCCAGGGTATGATCAGGGTCGAATTCCTCTGCAGGTCCGCCGGAATTATACCATCCATACCCGGATATTTGGCTAAAGCTGTCGACAGCCCACTTGATCCTATCATAGTCCAATGAAATGGACATAGGAGTGGATGTCGTCTCCCACACTTGATCCCGCAATCTCCATTGGGAATTTCCAGGAAAGTGAGTATCAATCAACACCTCCAGTGTTTCCTGACTATTCGTAGTCCAACAACCATCCGGTTTCCGGACATAGGTCGCGACAACTGGGCTCGAAGCCATCATTCTACGTAAACGGTTCATCTCAGAGAATCCCTCCACGCCGCTAGAGAAGTTCTTCCAAGCACTCCTTTTCGCTGATCTAACCAAGTTTCTAAACCTATTCAATGATGACTTATAGTCCACCCAATTACCATGGCGCTTAGCCATTTTAAACAACCTACGACAGTCAACTCTTGCCTGCGCAATATCAGATCCCACCTTGGCAGTCGGTCCCTACCTCTACGCGTCCTTGGCTTACACGCCAACTGCAGTGAGTTCGAAAGCAGATACACTGCCGCATCAATCCCTCCGATATCATCGACCCTAGGAGGATCAGATAGAGTCCAAACCAGAGAGGAATATTGATGCTGCTTTAGAATGGTGGAGGTTAATCTGTAACACCTTCACCATGATCCATTTTGACGACCACTGTGATATTGACGTCCTCCGGGTCAGATTCCAGAAGCACGTCCTCATCAACCATATCACCAAAGTGATCAAAGAAGTCACCCACCAACCCTAAGACAGACTGGGTATCCCCTTTGTCACTTGAGCCCAAGGCATTGTCGCAAGCCATGCTATCCTGGAGTTTTTTTGGAGTTTAGAGTTTACGTTCATTTCAGTTTTGGTCCCACGAGTGTAGGGGGATTGAGAGGTGCGCCACGTCATAGACCCCATTAACGTGGTAAGGGCGTGGTGCAAAAATAAAATTAAAAAATATGCATTAAAAATATATTTATTTAACCATTTATTAATTCATAAAAACGTAAAAACTTAACATAAAAAAACATAAATACATTTCATTCAGTCTTAAAAAATTAAAGCATACATACTTATGTAGTTTAAAAAGTAGTAGTAGATAAAGTGTGACACCCAGTCCACAACTGACATTAATTGCTTAACATTAACGCTGACATGATACCTCATTTCATGGCTTGTGGAGAACGAGGGTGATGAACACTGTTTATTTTGTGCGGTAATCTGTACAACTACAGATTTTGATTCATAACACTTCCTAAAAATGGTTTGGAAACAAATGTCGTGAACACTGAAAACTGAAAATGGCGTGACGAGGATTTTTGAGGGATTCTTCTAGTAGCAGCCAACAAGAAAAGTTCAACTGAAAAAAAAGGTGTCAGTTAGATATTGCCAAGAAAATGGCGGAGTAGAAAAATTGCTGAGTGGGCAAGTCCAAAAGTTGGCTAAAAAGAAAAGAACACGTTCCCGGGCATAACCGGCAAATAAGAAAAATAAAAACTAACCTCACTTTTAAGCCGGCACGTGAACGGGGAAAATTATGATGTGAAAACATTGAAACATTGGGTTACACATTTAAAACGCAGAAAAAAACTAACCTCACTTTTTGTCCGACACGTGAACGAAAAAAATTATGATGTGAAAACACGGCAGCAGGCGGTTCACTAATTAATGCATCTACGTACAATAACCAAAAATAACGAAAGAAATAAACTTAATAAAAAAAAAAAATCAAATATCAAAGAAGAGAAATCGTCAGCGACCGTAAAATGTTTGGAGAAAAAAGTTTACACCACAGAATTCTTGGCTTATAGAGACAAAAAGATTCACCAAGGAAAGATTTAAGTGTCGATTGCTACCAAGGATTTTTAACTCGGCCACCAGACGCATCAACAATTCAACAACATCACCAACTTCCGAACACCAACAATAGTTACTTCATTGATCATATTAAGAGCAAAAGAACAGGACGTTGCCCTCAAACCATCCAAGCCACAGTACATGTCCAAACGACATTCAACAACCTTGACATCTTGAACGTACGACCACCTCATTCCAAAACAAAGGCAAGCACTAGAGGACTTCCCAGGTAACATTTGTAACGTCAGGAAAAACATCCCGTTTAAAATTACATTAATTGGCCCTAATTATTTACGCATCTCTTTGTCAGCTTATTTTTTTTTATCAATATTATAATTATTATTTCTACCTGAAAATTATATTAACCACTATTTTGACTATTACTAACCCACCTGTTATAACCCCTTAAAATCGTAATTACTATTATAAGGATCATAATTATAATATGGAAAGGAAAATTATTATCATTTAACTGCTTAACTATAATAAACTAGAACCTACATTAATAGAGTTATATTAGGCTACCTATTACTTTATATCTTTTAATAACAATAACTATTATTGTGGTGTATGTATATATATCTAACATTTAATGTTTAATCTTATTTTATATAATTTTACTAAAACTAGTTATTATAAGCTAACTTAAAAATACACTTTCAGTATAACCAAAGTCTCAAAGTTAAGTTACTTATCTTCTATTAAACTTATCAGTAAATTTACGTTTTCATATTAGCTTTAAAAAAAAAGGCATTAGTTAGAGTACCCTTAGGGAATTATTAGGTTAGGCTAGAAATTATACAAACAAAATAAAAGCAAATATATATAAAGAAAAGTAAGAACAATGAAATTATACTTGCAAACCGGAAAAAAGTAGAAGAAAATATTGACTTAAAGAAAAGTTAAAATAAAAAGGTAATTTTTTTTTTGTTATTAAGAGTAAAATAATGCAACTATTTCTAAACCTAAAAGTAAATGAAATTGGAAAGAAAACGATAAAAACAGAAAAGCATAATTAAGAAAGAATTTATTAATTAAAGTTTAAATATTTTAATGAATAAATTCTTTGATTCCAATTTTTTTTATTACCTAAGTATTTTAATAAATAATCTAATCAATACCTTAGTTACTAATAAACGAATACTTACTAAACTAATAAACGAATACTTACTAAACTAATAAATGAATACTTACTAAATTTATAAATGAATACTTACTAAAATTTACTAATGTTATAATTAACTATTTAAAGGCCTTATTAAATAAATAAAACAATAAATAAATTAATATATAATTAAATAAAATTAAACCTTGATGAATTAAATTACTCAATTATTTATAAGATTAATCAATTATTAGCGAACCTACCAATAAATAAATTGAATTGATCGCGGATTGATTAAATTGGCTAAAAATCAATTAAACTAAAAAAAAAATATATATCAATTTTAGCTAATTAACTAAAATTAAATTAATTTTAATTGAACAATAATTGATGAAATCAATCGATGGTTAGGTAGATTTATTGATAGTTGATTGGATTGATTATTAATTTATTAAGATGCTCAATGGTTAATTAAAATAGCCAAAAATCAATGAAATTAATCCATGATTGATTGACATAATCAATGATTGATTAAGATAATCAATAATTGATTAGGATTATCAATAATTGATCGAAATGAATTAAGAGATTATTAATTCCATTAGTCGAGAGTTGATTGAATGAACTATTAATAAATTGATTAATCGATAATTAATTGAATAAATTTATTAATCAACAAATAACTTATTAAGTACCTAACTTAATATAATAACAATGAATACTGGAGTAAATTTAGTCACGAAAAAAAATTAAAATACCGCTAAGAAAAAGAAAAAGTCGTATCTGCTTCGATAAATCAAAACAAATGAAAATCTGACAAAGAGAAAAATTTAAGAGTTATTTAAACTTTGTTTATCGTTTTGATAGGTATGGTTTTAATGAGTGCGAAATATGTTTATATCTTTATTCAAATAAAATCATAAAAAAAAAAAATAAAGAAACCTAATAGCTTTTAAAAAAATAAAAAAAAAGGTTTTAGTGAATAGTCGCGGCATTCGAATGAAGATCTAAACAAATGTTCTATTTGACATTTATTTTTATATATTTGCTTTATTAAGTTACATATCGTATTAACAATAAGATCGAAATGATCATTCTGATTTTCATATAAGGAGATGTAGTTGTTGATTCATTATTCCATGCTATGGAAAAGCAGAGAAAAGTTATATTTAATTTACTAAAACAATTGTTATTGACAAGACGAATTTGAAATTAAATCTTTTTACCTAATCTTATTTCTAAGTGCTACTGTAAACTTTTTTTTTGTAAGAATTAATTTTGATAGTCTTAATAAGTAAGTTAGTAAGTAATTGAGAAAGTATTGCAACTATTAGTTTTTTTAATAAATACTTCTGTATAATTTGAAGTTTAATATGAAAATACAAAATGTTTTGGATTTAATTTAAAAAAAAAATTGGTTGAAAGGTAACTCAAGTGTGGCAGTGTGGTAAGTACGTTTTGGGGCATTACTCCAAACAATAACATTTTTTCAGGCGATGAGTATTGCCACGGATGACAGTCAAATGTCATATGGGGTGGGCAGCCTGTCCAGGACAAAATCATCTGGTCCTGAAGACTCGAGGCAATCTTGTCGAAAACTGCGTTTAAGTTTTCGATATCATCAATCAACAATCGGTCTTTGTTAAATGTTTTTTTTTGTTTTTATCGCTTCGGTCTATCAACAGCATTCGTTTTTTCGGCACGAATTAAATTGTGTATGTGTGAGTAGATGGACACGAACCCCCCATTTCCGGCGAGCTTCAGCCCAAACACCAGCGTGCCATTGTCCATCGCGAAGCGAAGTTGAGTTTTTGATTTACGTCAAAAATCTCACAAAACTATTTTCCCTCTCGTGCACATCACACAAAATGGCGCCCAACGTGGGGCTCGAAAGTTAGTTAACCCTTCGGGTTAAAGTAATTTAGCCTGAAGGTGTTTTAATTCATCTTTTCTGGCTTCCACACCTTTTGAACATTTCAGGATAAAATGTTTAATCCAATAACTTTTTTTCTTTTCATATTTTTGACGATTGTCCCGGAAGGTGTTAAATGCACACCATTCCTGCGTTGCGACGGCATCGTATGGGGAAGTTAGGTATTGGGATCTCGGTTTTCTGACCTTATGACTGACGACCTATGTCCTGGAAGGTGTCAATCCGACACCAAGCCTGAGTAGCAATGGCTTCCGACATAAGAGACGAGACTGAGGGAGTCGAATAGATTGAATCAACTCGAGTCCATAATGAAAAACTTGATACGGCGGCTATATAGCTAGGTGATCGTATGTTTTCATTATTTGATGAGAGGAGAGGAAAATCCAGGAGATTCGCTCTATGTCGTTTTGTCTTGTGTTTTCGTTTGCAGTTGATTGATGATGGAAAACTTGTTGGTAACAACAATTAACGCACTATACGAGAAATAAAATTTTTTTTTGACATGATTGATTTCTATACATTTTTATCATACTTAAACATCGTATGAGTTTTGAAGTTCTCAATTCTGAGAACAATATACCCAATGATTTTAAACTCGAGTAAAAATATCACACACATTTCGCCACTACACGTTTGTTACCAAATTTCAACCAAAACCTATTTTGTATATATATTAAATTAAATATTGAAAACAAATTAGTCTTAATTAGTAGTAGTTGATAATTTAGTAGATGAACAATATTTTTAGTCATATTTGAATATTTTTACTAAAATTATTATCTGCTAACATTAATTAAACTAATTAACCAATAGTAAAGTTCTTTTAAATAACCTTCAACCTTATTATCTACATTAACACGTATCTTTCTAATATTATTACAATATACACTATAAATAATTATATAAATTTATTTGGCAAATACTATTTGACATAGGATAATAATAATCCATGATTATTTCTATAATATTTTTACATTTACATTCTTTGACATTTATTTTATAACTTCGAATTTGAAGATATAATATTTTCTTACAGTTTAATCTTTTTTTTCTCGATAGTTGGATTGTGAAATTATATAACAATCATAAATTTTCATACATTTGGATTTTTTTTAATTACAATTGATATATTATTTTATAGATAAAATTTCTAAAGTATTAACTTTTACAATTTTGATAGGTGATAATAATCAACGATTATTATTATTTTAAATCTTTTTATATTGTCGACATCGGCAATACATTTGAATTTAAAAAAATTAATTCCGTGTTCATAAGGTATTATTGAACTTAACGAACATTTACATAAAACAATTTTGTTTTGTAGACTTCTGTTAAATTTAAAATATTTCGTTTATGAATTCAGGCGGTAATAATTTCTTAGCTTTTGAATCTTTTTCGGTTTCTAGATATTGAGATCGTAAAATTGTTAGATAATTATAATTTCACATACAATCGGTTTTTCCCTAATGACAATCGATATTTCGTTTACAAATAACTTTGTGAAGATCTATTGGCATATACTTTGATTATACATAACTAGTTTTTTTTTTAATTACATTTTCTGGGGATTTTATTAATAAAGTAAAATTTAAGGGAATAATATTTTCTTGAATTTTATTTGTTTTGGGATATTGGGATTGGGAAATTACGTGATAATTTCTTAAAAATTCACATTTTAATATTTTTTATTGAATTTTTGTATTGATTGAGGACCATTGGTTTTTCTGACTGCAGGGTATAGTTTTTTCCACGGGTAATTCGTTCAGTAGTTGTTTTTTCGGTCCTAGATTGGTAAAGTTGAGTTTTTTTACAATCTGCGAACGGTTTTGGCTAAGGATGAATACTAGGCAACTCCGATCATCTAGTAGAAACCAGGCAAGCAATAGCGACGACATTCCAACCACGACGACAACCACAGTTACCAATCTAAATACAGCACCCATTGTTTCTACAAACGCGGTAACTCCGTTAATGTCGATTAGATTCCCACCCGGACTTGGACCACAAACCCATTCATCTCCTGATAGTTTTAGTACAATTCGTACACCGACCTACAGCAGCATAACTGCCAGGGAAATAAGTGGACAGACAGGTAATCAGGGTACTCGTGATTTTAAGTTAGGAAATATGAATAGGAATAATTTACCCCCTGTTGGTGAGGAAGTGGACCCTGAAATGGTCATTAATGAGGATGGATTGACGCTGAGGGACTATGTCAGTGCTTCGGTGGGAGCTGCACAGGCTGCAATTATGAATGAGGTACAAAATATGCAACTCATGCTACCACAATTGATTAGGGAGTCCTTGCGTTCCGAACGTGGAATCTCTTCGGAGAATCAGACTTTCCGTAACAATGGACCCTATGACCAACAACGAACGTATCAAACCCCTTTCAATAACAATAATAGCAGACCACCGCCAGCACAACATTTCGCACATAATGACCCTCAAATGTTCCGACAACAACGCCCGCGTCAACCCAACCTAGTCCAACCGGAATTCAATAACATTCCTCAGAATTTTGCCGAACAATACCCAGGTTTTGGAAACTCACCTTCTTTTCATGGTTTTAAACCAATAACTCCAAACCAATTGGAAAAATGGGGAATAAGGTACGATGGTACGAATAAATCGTTAACGGTTGAAGATTTTGTATTTCGGGTAGAGGCATTGAAACATGATTATAACTGTTCATGGGAAGTTTTAATGAAAGGTTTTCATCACTTGGTCTCGGGGGAGGCAAGTAACTGGTTCTGGTCCTTTAGAATGAAGCATCCGATATGCGACTGGCAGACTTTTAAACATCACATGATAAAAAAATTCAGGAATTTCGAAAGCGATTTTGAAATTCAAAGAAAAATAATGGAGCGTAGGCAAGCGCCAAATGAGTCTGCGGATGCTTTCATTACAGAAATTGTCAAACTGAAAAACCAAATGAGGGTGAGCGTACTAGAGAGCGAACTGGTAAAAATTGTTAAAGACAATCTAAAAGACGGATTGGCTCAACTGGTTTTCCCCATTAGGATTGACAGTCTGGATCAGCTACTAGAGGAGTGCAAAAGGGCAGAAAGGAATATTGCCAAGCGATCTTCGACCCGTATGCCTTTAGGCCATTCTCGACGAGTGTATGAGATGGACTTGTTTGAGCACGAGCAGATAGATGAGCAGGCACAACAGGTTGAGGCACTTCAAAGGGATAGTTTGCCAGCAAAACAGCTCACATCTTGGAACTGTAAAGCACCTGGCCACTCTTTTATTGAATGTCCCGTAGTACAACGCAATGTCTTCTGCTACAAATGTGGGTTCGAGGATGTAACTAGCCCGAATTGCCCCAGATGTGCGGGAAACAGCAAATTGAACATGCGGAAAACTGGGCCGGCGTGTTCAAACCTAACTCCCTCCCAGTAAAAGATAATTTTTTTAATTTCATGCCTACTCAACAAGACCAACCCAACGAAATGCTTAACGTAAACCCAGACAAAGTCCAACAACCAGTTGAGGAAAATGCCATGACCGAAACTAAATGTACAAATGTATGTTTACAAACCGTCAATAACTCAAGGCCACACGGTCTCAATCCAGGCCTATCGTATGAACAGCGTCTATAAAACTACAACCGAATTCGTTCCGAAATTTTTGCAGATTATGTACCCATAGTTAGCAATAGAATCCGAAAGACCCGAGAAAGATACGCCTTAAGAAAAGAAGAAAGGAAAGTAATAGCATCCACGGTTATAGGTAGCGAAGACGATATTAGACCCTATATGACAGTAGGAATTAATGATTCTCAATATCAAGGCCTATTAGATAGTGGAGCCTCTGTGAGTTGCCTTGGCCGTAATTGTATAGAAAACGTTAAACAAATGAATGCGAAAATACTTGACTTTAAGTCTTCGGTGCGTACAGCGGATGGGAAGCAACATTTAATTATTGGTAAAATTTTGGTTAAAATTAAATATGGGAATAAAGAGGTAGAAATGATGCTATATCTGGTACCAAACTTAAGTCAGGAACTGATATTGGGGTACGATTTTTGGAAGAAAATAGGATTGAAGGTAGTTTTCGAAAATAATATAATCGACGAAATTTCTCTCACAAATTCGGAAGAGTCCAAAATGCACCAGTTAACTTCACGTCAACGAAAAATTTTAGAAAATGTAAAATCATCGTTTCGGTGTTATACACAGTATGGCTTAGGACGAACAGAGATCGAAAAACACACAATAGACACTGGAGATGCACCGGCCAAAAAGATGAGACACTACCCCGTGAGTCCAGCAGTGCAAAAACTAATATATGCTGAACTCGACAGGATGATCGAACTGGACGTAATCGAAGTAGCCACAGGAGCAGAGTGGAACAACCGTATGACCTTGGTCATCAAGCCCAACAAGAACAGGCTTTGCCTCGATGCCCGGGAGCTGAACAAGGTTACGAGGAAGGACGCGTACCCCCTGCCCAATATAGACGGTTTACTGGCGAGGCTAGGAGATACCCATTTTATCTCATCAATCGACCTCAAGGATGCCTTCTGGCAAATCCCTCTGGATGAGGCAAGCAGACCAAAGACAGCGTTCACAGTCCCTGGCAGGCCTCAGTATCAATTCAAAATGATGCCTTTTGGACTGTGCAACGCTGCCCAGAGGCTTTGTCGGTTGATGGATAAAGTGGTGCCATCTGAGCTAAAGGATAGAGTCTTTATATACCTGGACGATTTACTGGTAGTGTCATCAAACTTTGACGATCATATGGACATGCTTCGTATTGTTGGACAGAGGTTAACGAACGCTGGACTTACGATAAACATGCAGAAATCTAGGTTTTGTTACCGGGAGTTAAAATACTTAGGATATATAGTTGGGGGCGGAAAACTTAAACCCGATGAGGAAAAAGTTAAGGCAATTTTGGATATAAGTCCACCTAAAAACCAGAAAGAGGTTAGAAGATTTTTAGGCACCGTAGGGTGGTATCGCCGTTTCATTAACGATTTTTCTACTCTTACGGCACCTTTAACGGATACCCTTAAAAAAGCTCCTAAATTTAATTTTACCCCAGAGGCTATGGAATCTTTTGAACAGCTCAAGCTTAGGTTAGTAACAAGCCCGGTTTTGTCCAGCCCAGACTTCGAAAGGCCATTCTATGTACAATGCGACGCGTCGAACGTAGGAATAGGGGCGGTTTTATTCCAAAGGGACGATGAAGAAGGCGACACCCTATTGAATATTTTTCAAAAAAACTGAACCAGGCCCAGAAAAACTATTCAACGACCGAAAAAGAATGTCTCGCAGTCGTCTCAGCCATAGAAAAGTTTCGGCAGTATATAGAGTTAATGGATTTTACGGTCATCACAGACCATTCTAGCCTGAAGTGGCTGATGCGTCAGCAAGACTTGAACGGGAGACTTGCTCGATGGAGTTTAAAGCTCCAAGGCTTTAAATTCAATATCGAGCACAGGAAAGGAACAAAAAACGTTGTCCCCGATATGCTTTCGCGTCAAGACATGGAGGAAGTGGTTTTAAATAGTGGCCCGTTGATTGATTTTAATTCTGAAGCGTTCAAAAAGAAGGATTATCTAGCTTTGATAGATACTATAGAGCAAAATAAAGACCAATTGCCTGATTTGAAGGTGGAAGAGGGCATAGTATACAAGAGGGTAAAATTCAACAGATACGACCTAGATAGTGAGACAGATTGCTGGAATATATGGGTACCGGGTGACTTAACCAACATTCTGATTAGTAAATCCCATGTAGATAACACCTCGCACGGAGGCATAGCGAAAACATTATATAACATTCGCGAGTATTTTTATTGGCCTTCTATGGTGAAGCAGATTAGGGATTTTGTTAGAGAATGTGGTACGTGTAAAGAAATAAAACACCCAAAACAAATTTTACGGCCACCCATGGGCTACGAAGTCAAGACTCAAAGGCCGTTTCAGAAGATATACATTGACTTCTTAGGACCCTATACAAGAACAAAATCAGGTAACACCTTTATCTTCATAGTACTGGATCATAAAACAAAATTCGTCTTATTGAAAGCCCTGTCCAAAGCCACAACCAAGGCGGTAATTAAATTTTTAAGAGATGAAGTATTTTACAAATTTGGAGTTCCAGAATTCCTACACTCGGATAACGGGAAACAGTTCACCTCTGAATCGTTCAAAGATTTCTTGGAAATATTTGGTGTAAGACATATTCGCACTCCCATATACTCGCCGCAATCGAACGCTAGTGAGAGGGTAAACCAGACCTTACTTAGCTCTATTCGAAGTTTCTTGGACAACGATCAAACTAAGTGGGACGAGAATTTATCTAAAATTGAATGTTCCCTAAGATCAACTATTCACTCTTCCACCGGTGTTACCCCCTATTTTTCGTTAACCGGCTACAATATGATTACTCACGCCGACGCCTATATAATTCTAAGAAAACTTAAATCTGCTGAGGAAGGGGAAATGTTAATATTACCTAAGTCATCACAAATGCAACTGATCCACCAAAGGGTGAACGAAAAATTACATGACGCCTATTTGCGAAATGTGAGATCTTACAACCTCAAAAGTAGAATTATAAAATATATGCCTGGCCAAGAGGTCTATAGAAAAAACTTTATACAGAGCAAATTTGCAAAGGGAATAAATGCTAAGCTTTGTAGGCCCTGGCAGAGGTGTAGAATTAGAAGGGCAATAGGAAATAGCCAGTATGAAGTTGAGAACCTCAAGGGACAGTTGATAGGGGTAATACACGCGCAGCACTTGAAACAATAGGTTACTTGTGATTCAGAGGGTGAAATTGGTCGTTGTGGGTTGAATTTTAAAAGGGATGAGAGTTGCCAGATACGCTGGTTTCCCCAACTCTTTTCACTCCACAGCTTAAGTGAAAAGAGTTGGCTTTGTGACACCCAGTCCACAACTGACATTAATTGCTTAACATTAACGCTGACATGATACCTCATTTCATGGCTTGTGGAGAACGAGGGTGATGAACACTGTTTATTTTGTGCGGTAATCTGTACAACTACAGATTTTGATTCATAACACTTCCTAAAAATGGTTTGGAAACAAATGTCGTGAACACTGAAAACTGAAAATGGCGTGACGAGGATTTTTGAGGGATTCTTCTAGTAGCAGCCAACAAGAAAAGTTCAACTGAAAAAAAGGTGTCAGTTAGATATTGCCAAGAAAATGGCGGAGTAGAAAAATTGCTGAGTGGGCAAGTCCAAAAGTTGGCTAAAAAGAAAAGAACACGTTCCCGGGCATAACCGGCAAATAAGAAAAATAAAAACTAACCTCACTTTTAAGCCGGCACGTGAACGGGGATAATTATGATGTGAAAACATTGAAGCATTGGGTTACACATTTAAAACGCAGAAAAAAACTAACCTCACTTTTTGTCCGACACGTGAACGAAAAAAATTATGATGTGAAAACACGGCAGCAGGCGGTTCACTAATTAATGCATCTACGTACAATAACCAAAAATAACGAAAGAAATAAACTTAATAAAAAAAAAAAATCAAATATCAAAGAAGAGAAATCGTCAGCGACCGTAAAATGTTTGGAGAAAAAAGTTTACACCACAGAATTCTTGGCTTATAGAGACAAAAAGATTCACCAAGGAAAGATTTAAGTGTCGATTGCTACCAAGGATTTTTAACTCGGCCACCAGACGCATCAACAATTCAACAACATCACCAACTTCCGAACACCAACAATAGTTACTTCATTGATCATATTAAGAGCAAAAGAACAGGACGTTGCCCTCAAACCATCCAAGCCACAGTACATGTCCAAACGACATTCAACAACCTTGACATCTTGAACGTACGACCACCTCATTCCAAAACAAAGGCAAGCACTAGAGGACTTCCCAGGTAACATTTGTAACGTCAGGAAAAACATCCCGTTTAAAATTACATTAATTGGCCCTAATTATTTACGCATCTCTTTGTCAGCTTATTTTTTTTTATCAATATTATAATTATTATTTCTACCTGAAAATTATATTAACCACTATTTTGACTATTACTAACCCACCTGTTATAACCCCTTAAAATCGTAATTACTATTATAAGGATCATAATTATAATATGGAAAGGAAAATTATTATCATTTAACTGCTTAACTATAATAAACTAGAACCTACATTAATAGAGTTATATTAGGCTACCTATTACTTTATATCTTTTAATAACAATAACTATTATTGTGGTGTATGTATATATATCTAACATTTAATGTTTAATCTTATTTTATATAATTTTTCTAAAACTAGTTATTATAAGCTAACTTAAAAATACACTTTCAGTATAACCAAAGTCTCAAAGTTAAGTTACTTATCTTCTATTAAACTTATCAGTAAATTTACGTTTTCATATTAGCTTTAAAAAAAAAAGACATTAGTTAGAGTACCCTTAGGGAATTATTAGGTTAGGCTAGAAATTATACAAACAAAATAAAAGCAAATATATATAAAGAAAAGTAAGAACAATGAAATTATACTTGCAAACCGGAAAAAAGTAGAAGAAAATATTGACTTAAAGAAAAGTTAAAATAAAAAGGTAATTTTTTTTTTGTTATTAAGAGTAAAATAAAGCAACTATTTCTAAACCTAAAAGTAAATGAAATTGGAAAGAAAACGATAAAAACAGAAAAGCATAATTAAGAAAGAATTTATTAATTAAAGTTTAAATATTTTAATGAATAAATTCTTTGATTCCAATTTTTTTTATTACCTAAGTATTTTAATAAATAATCTAATCAATACCTTAGTTACTAATAAACGAATACTTACTAAACTAATAAACGAATACTTACTAAACTAATAAATGAATACTTACTAAATTTATAAATGAATACTTACTAAAATTTACTAATGTTATAATTAACTATTTAAAGGCCTTATTAAATAAATAAAACAATAAATAAATTAATATATAATTAAATAAAATTAAACCTTGATGAATTAAATTACTCAATTATTTATAAGATTAATCAATTATTAGCGAACCTACCAATAAATAAATTGAATTGATCGCGGATTGATTAAATTGGCTAAAAATCAATTAAACTAAAAAAAAAATATATCAATTTTAGCTAATTAACTAAAATTAAATTAATTTTAATTGAACAATAATTAATGAAATCAATCGATGGTTAGGTAGATTTATTGATAGTTGATTGGATTGATTATTAATTTATTAAGATGCTCAATGGTTAATTAAAATAGCCAAAAATCAATGAAATTAATCCATGATTGATTGACATAATCAATGATTGATTAAGATAATCAATAATTGATTAGGATTATCAATAATTGATCGAAATGAATTAAGAGATTATTAATTCCATTAGTCGAGAGTTGATTGAATGAACTATTAATAAATTGATTAATCGATAATTAATTGAATAAATTTATTAATCAACAAATAACTTATTAAGTACCTAACTTAATATAATAACAATGAATACTGGAGTAAATTTAGTCACGAAAAAAAATTAAAATACCGCTAAGAAAAAGAAAAAGTCGTATCTGCTTCGATAAATCAAAACAAATGAAAATCTGACAAAGAGAAAAATTTAAGAGTTATTTAAACTTTGTTTATCGTTTTGATAGGTATGGTTTTAATGAGTGCGAAATATGTTTATATCTTTATTCAAATAAAATCATAAAAAAAAAAAATAAAGAAACCTAATAGCTTTTAAAAAAATAAAAAAAAAGGTTTTAGTAAATAGTCGCGGCATTCGAATGAAGATCTAAACAAATGTTCTTGAGATAATATAAGAAAAGAATGAAACAATATTACATATATATTTGACATTTATTTTTATATATTTGCTTTATTAAGTTACATATCGTATTAACAATAAGATCGAAATGATCATTCTGATTTTCATATAAGGAGATGTAGTTGTTGATTCATTATTCCATGCTATGGAAAAGCAGAGAAAAGTTATATTTAATTTACTAAAACAATTGTTATTGACAAGACGAATTTGAAATTAAATCTTTTTACCTAATCTTATTTCTAAGTGCTACTGTAAACTTTTTTTTTGTAAGAATTAATTTTGATAGTCTTAATAAGTAAGTTAGTAAGTAATTGAGAAAGTATTGCAACTATTAGTTTTTTTAATAAATACTTCTGTATAATTTGAAGTTTAATATGAAAATACAAAATGTTTTGGATTTAATTTAAAAAAAAAATTGGTTGAAAGGTAACTCAAGTGTGGCAGTGTGGTAAGTACGTTTTGGGGCATTACTCCAAACAATAATATTTTTTCAGGCGATGAGTATTGCCACGGATGACAGTCAAATGTCATATGGGGTGGGCAGCCTGTCCAGGACAAAATCATCTGGTCCTGAAGACTCGAGGCAATCTTGTCGAAAACTGCGTTTAAGTTTTCGATATCATCAATCAACAATCGGTCTTTGTTAAATGTTTTTTTTTGTTTTTATCGCTTCGGTCTATCAACAGCATTCGTTTTTTCGGCACGAATTAAATTGTGTATGTGTGAGTAGATGGACACGAACCCCCCATTTCCGGCGAGCTTCAGCCCAAACACCAGCGTGCCATTGTCCATCGCGAAGCGAAGTTGAGTTTTTGATTTACGTCAAAAATCTCACAAAACTATTTTCCCTCTCGTGCACATCACAAAAGATTTATTGATATAAATAAATACGTTTTTTTTAAGTTATCAAATGTAAAACTCATTCTATTTGGTCTTTATAGAATATTCATTTTCTACAATATGTTCTTTACTGGAAGGTAAATTAAAATACAACCAATTTCTGCATCAAGTTTGGCTTTTATTTTTTCGCCGATTTGACCTTCTACTTTTCTTATTTTAATGACAGCGTCATCAACGAGTTTAACCGAGGTGCTCAATGATTTAAACCCCGGAAGTTTGGTTATTGTTTTAACTAGAAACCCATAGTTTGAGTGTGTAAATACTAATTGTGCCTTTATATTAGGTACATTTAAAATATTGTATACTTTTTTAATAGCGACTGCATAATTTTCGTTAAAATTATTTACCACATCTTTAAATTCTTCAAAATTTTTGGCATAATACTCAATTGCCTGCAACCAGGTACCCCATCTTGTTATACATGGTTGTGGTGGAAGGTTCAAGTCAGGATATTTTTCTTTAAATAGTGAAACACGCAAAGGTGACTTTAAAAATATTTTTTTACCACATGATACCAATGAATCTATTGTATCAATTTGATTTCTAATTTCTTCAGCCACACGACGCATGGCATGAGCTAAGCATGTGACATGTAACATTTTTGGGTAAAATACCTTTAAAAATATCCAGACTTAATCATGTATGGCGCTGCATCTGTCAAGTAGAGCAACATTTTATTTTTGTTTAAGCCTTCTCCTAAAATAGAAATTGAATCATTGAAAGTTCGAGCTATTGAAGCATGATCAACCTTTTCCAACAGTGCAACATTTAACAATAATTTGTGTTTACTCTGTTCTTCATCGGCATTCAAGATCCCAACAATTACGTTGACCACGCAACGTCCTTCAATGTCCGTTGTTTCGTCAATGGACACCCACAAATTATTTGGCTTAATTCTTTGAAAAATAAATAATAATATTAAAAATAAATAAATAAATAATACAAAATATGACGAAAAAGTGAATTTATTACAAAATATTTTACAAAATATGACGAAAAATAAGCATTTATAACAAAATATGCAAAAACAAATTGATGCCATTTTACTGAAAATATTGTAATTCGCAAAGATAATCACCCTTATTCCATCAATTGAATATCAAAATCAATTTTTATCGACATCGTCATCCATTCGATACAAAACTTGTATGCCATGACAGCAATGTAACGATGTCGATTGCTTATCGTTTTTTTAAGAACATCTCTAATAAGTTTTTATTAAAAATGTGCAATTTGATGTTCGTTTCTTATTAATGTTGTGCTCTCAAAGAGGGTAGCTTGATTTATTCTAAAAAAATCACCCTTACTAATACCATAAGGTATTGATTACACTTTTCGCCCCGTATAAATCGACAGTGTTGATAGTGCCCTGTAAAAAACAGAACGGTACGACGATTGCCGAAAAGAGCAACAAAAAGTTACGCGAAAATTGCAAACATTCGGAAAATTTGCAAAAATAGCGAAAATTCGCGAAATTCTTTTTTATTTGAAACAAGCCATAAAATTGACTTAAAGTCCCCAAAAACATAAGAATGGCAAAAATTCCATAAAAATGGCAAAATTAGTGGAAATTCGCAAAAATTTGATAAAAGCGGCATGAAAGAAAAATTTAATATGTATTAAAAATCGTTAAAACTGTAAAGAATCAGAAAACTTACAGGAAAAATTGCTTCTATCGCGAACATGAATAAAATCCGGGAATTTGCGGTAATTTGGCGATTTTCATGGAATTTTTGCTATTCCTTATAGTTTTAGGAACTTTTAATCAATTTTTTGTCTTGTTTGGAATACATAAAATTTTCGCGAATTTTCGCTATTTTTGCCAATCTTTTCAATTTTCCTGAAACTTTGCTGCTATTTTTTCATTTTTTTAATTATTATTATTATTTTTGAAAAATAAAAAAGAAAAAACTGTTTCGACACCAATAAGACTGACGACAAAAACAGAGTCAATTTAAATCGATGCCAACGTTAACGTTGCGTACGGCATACTAAAAATACATCGACGCTTATCGATAAAACTTGATATTGACAATGGACACACCGATTTGCAACAATCGACACAAAACGATATCGTTTTGTATTGATAACGCTAAATGGAATAAGGGTGATTAACTTTAGGTGGGTCTCAGAGCAACGTCAACAAACATGCATTTGCATGTATTCCCTTGCCCTGGTCATTAGCCAAATTTTGCTCGACAGTTTTTGGTTTCGACTGCAGTTTTTTAGACCCTGACATAGCGTCTCTACCTGACAATTTTTTGTCATACCAAACGTCAAACTTCATATTAAAAAAACGCTGACAAAAATTTTCGAGTTTTTTTTATATAGACTTTGACGTTTGGTATGACAAAAAATTGTCAGTTGAAGACGCCATGTTATAAATACTGTTTGCTCTTAAATACATAGAAATACCAATAAAATATTTTTCGTTCCTTTTATTTTCATAAATGATTGTGTTCAAGGTCTATCCAATAGGTCTGCTTAAGAAGCCAGATGTTTATTTGGTTTTTTCCTCAACGATATCAGAAGTTGTTTACATTTTCCTTATACGTGTATATTTTTGTTTACTTTTTTGGTTTTTTGCCACACATACATGCACACAAAACACATTTTTCCTTTTGTTTTGCCTATGTAGTAGTAAGATTTTGACAACGGCGAGGAATTTTACACAAACAAAATGCCTGTTGTTTTTTGTATTGTTGTATTGTTGTAATAGTAAGCAGACCTATTGGATAGGCCTTGATTGTGTTATTTTGTAACAAATAGTACCATTTGGTGCGAAAAGTACTTTTTTAGTTGAAGTTCAGTACCATTTACATCGCTGTTTTTTCTATTGTCTCTGACATTTTTTCTCTCACTGAACATACCCCATTATTGTTAAAATTTTAACACGTCATATATTATAGATTAGAATAAAATATTTACAATATTTTTTTAATATTAAAGGTAAAAAAAAAACTGTTTTGTAGATTTAAAAAGTTTTAACACAGATGAATTTTTCCAGCACAAACATGAGCAAAATTCAACAAGAAGAAGACACCAACTCAACTTTATTCTATGCCCGCAATGAGTATTATATTGGAAACTTCATGGGCTCTGTTAACTTTGTATTGCCGGAACAGGGCACAGCCGGAACAGAACTATTATCATATATGTATCTTTCATACTTGGCAATAGATTCAGGACGCTTAATAGCGAGTGATATTAAGGAGAGCAATAATACTCCCTTATTGGCTTTACGTTACATCAATGATGCCTTTGAACATCCCGATATGATTGAACAAATCTTGGAAAAACTTACTGATAAAGTAGCTGGGGAAGAAGATGAAACCAATATTTGGCACATCGCAACCGCCATAGTATACTGCTATGATCAACAGTTTGAAAATGCTTTAAAAATTTTACATGGTTCTACTAATTTGGAGTCTATGGCTTTGTCTGTACAATGTTTGTTGCGTCTAAATCGTGTTGATTTGGCTAAGCAATTGGTAGGCAAAATGCAAGAAATTTCTGATGATCACACATTAACACAACTGGCTCAAGCTTGGGTTTCGTTATCATTAGGCACCGAGCAAATGCAAGATGCTTTTCATATTTATCAAGAATTTTGTGAAAAGTATAAGCCTACTCCCTTACTGTTGAATGGCCAGGCTGTAGTTCATTTGGGTTTAGAAAGATACGAAGAAGCTGAGGCTGTTTTGAGAGAATCTTTAATCAAAAAGCATAATGATTATGATACTCTAATCAATATGATGGTATTGTCGCACTTAACCGGGAAATCTCAAGAAACTATACAACGCTACTGGGAACAACTAAGACAGTTCCATCCTAAAAGTGAATTTGTTAAAAATTTTGATAATAAGTCCACAGAGTTCGATAAGTTATGCTTGCAGTATTCTTTAGAATAAAGGGCTTAGATTAAGTTTTACATACCTATATGAATTATAAACAAACCAATTATAGTATATAACCCAATAAATACTTTTACAGGGTGTATTAATAAAAAATATAAACTTTATTGAAATTGTTGTTGTTTAACTAAAAAAATGTCCTGGCATAAAAGTAAATGCTAATAGCTGTAATTAGAGAAAAATTAAAACGATTATGTGTAAGGTAAAAAAAGATAAAACTTACTTTTGTTTAAACCCATATTTTTTTCGTTCATAAAACAGATCTGTTTTGGAACTACCCAAGTTAACGATTTTGGGACAGCCATCTCTCTGTAAATAAACAATGGTTAAAGATACAAAAAACTTTAATAAATAGATACATAGGTATATCTTTTTTTAAAAACCTACATCTTTTTCTTGTGTAGTACATTCTTTGCAGTAATAAGCATCTGATACACCTGGTCCTCCACAGATCACACAACGACCCTGATAAGAGCCATAATTACACTCATCGCATATACGTACTAAAGTACAGGGTCTTACATACGAATCGCAAATAACACATTTACCATCACATTTCTCACACAAACGGCCAATGGCTTCAATAAAAGAGTATATATTTTATTAAAATTTTGTAAAATAAAAAAAAAACTCCACTAACCAACTCCTGGCTGTTTGCGACAAAAAATCAAATCTGGATGATGCTTAGCCATTTTTTATATTTTTATTTTTTTAATAAAATTTGCAAAATTAGACAGTAGTTGCAGAAGATATAAGTTTGTTTACGTTCATGCTTCTTCGTATTAAAGAAATTTTCACTTTAAATTAATAACATAAAAAATTGTTGTCATTTTGAGAATATATTATTAATAAATATAAAAAACAATTATCCAATGTTTATTTTAAATGGGAACAAATCTAGTTTAGGCACGCACACCCAAATAAAAAAAAAAGTACCTAGGGTGATAGAAAATTGAAAAATAAGAAGAAAAAATAAAATAAAAATATTGGCGCAAACGCTTAAGGTCGATTCACCCATGCGTTCCGAACAATATTTTTGACCGGACAATAATTTTTTTACAGAGAGTGTTCTGCAGAACGATTCACCCATCTCGGAAAATTTGTCCGGACAAACAAAGCTACCATATGGTTTACAGATGAAAACGATTATACAAAGTGGCAGCACAGTTAGCAAACTATTAGTTTTTTTTATAAAAGTGTGTTAAAGAATATGGACGAAAGAAGAAAATTAATTTTATTATTTTAGTTTCAGGGCAATATTTTCTTTAACATCCATCTTTTGTTTAATTTTTTTTTTAATTATTCAGCACAAAACGAAAAATGTTATATGTGGCAACTCTCAACTCAACTCTTATGTACAAATTAAAAAAAAGTGGCATCTCAGTTCATTTTGTTCGGCACAAGAATTAAAATTAAACCAATTCAAGAAAAAACGTTCCGAACAAAATCTTTGCTCTCTCTCTCAAAAGTAAAACGTCAAACTCAATATAAAAAAAATTTTGTCCGGACAAAAATTTTGTTCGGAACGCATGGGTGAATCGAGCTTTAGTTTTCGAGTTAAGCTCGATTCACCCATGCGTTCCGAACAAAATTTTTGTCCGGACAAAATTTTTTTTATATTGAGTTTGACGTTTTACTTTTGAGAGAGAGAGCAAAGATTTTGTTCGGAACGTTTTTTCTTGAATTGGTTTAAGGTCGATTCACCCATGCGTTCCGAACAATATTTTTGACCGGACAATAATTTTTTTACAGAGAGTGTTCTGCAGAACGATTCACCCATCTCGGAAAATTTGTTCGGACAAACAAAGCTACCATATGGTTTACAGATGTAAACGATTATACAAAGTGGCAGCACAGTTAGCAAACTATTAGTTTTTTTTATAAAAGTGTGTTAAAGAAAATGGACGAAAGAAGAAAATTAATTTTATTATTTTTAATTGAATTGCATAAAACCCATTTACTAGCAAAAAAAATTTATCAAAAATGTTGAAAGTAAAAAAGATAGCAGTAAGAAAAATATTACAGAAAAGAAGAACAAACGGTGTTTTCTACACACTTGTTCCTGAGATGCGCCTTCATGAAAAATATTACAGAAAAGAAGAACAAACGGTGTTTTCCACACACTTGTTCCTGAGATGCGCCTTCATGACGTGGAATCGTTTATAAATTTTCACCGTATGGACCCCAATACGTTCAATGAAATCCTTGCAATTTTAGGGCCTGATTTGCGTGGTATACCTATTCGTAAACAAGAGCATATTACGCCGGCAGAAAAGTTGTCCTTAACATTAAGGTAAAGCTGCTTTGTAGCGTCTTCGCAGACTTTTCCATAATATTTGACATTCACTTCCTACAATAATTGGTAAACATTATGTTAAAAAAATATTAAAATTTACTAACGACCAATTCCAATAGATTTTTCTATTTCCGTCCATATATTTTGTTTAAGGTAAGTATTTTTATATGAACGATTGCCCATATCATAAATACATTCTCTTCCAGGTTTTTTAATTTCTTCAATTAGTTTCAGGGCAATATTTTCTTTAACATCCATCTTTTGTTTAATTTTTTTTTTTAATTATTCAGCACAAAACGAAAAATGTAATATGTGGCAGCTCAATTCAACTTTTATGTACAAATTGAAGAAAAGTGGCATCTCAGTTCATTTTGTTCGGCACAAGAATTAAAATTAAACCAATTCAAGAAAAAACGTTCCGAACAAAATCTTTGCTCTCTCTCTCAAAAGTAAAACGTCAAACTCAATATAAAAAAAATTTTGTCCGGACAAAAATTTTGTTCGGAACGCATGGGTGAATCGAGCTTTAATTTTACCAATTCTTGTGCCGAACAAAATGAACTGAGATGCCACTTTTTTCAATTTGTACATAAAAGTTGAATTGAGCTGCCACATATTACATTTTTCGTTTTGTGCTGAATAATTAAAAAAAAAATTAAACAAAAGATGGATGTTAAAGAAAATATTGCCCTGAAACTAATTGAAGAAATAAAAAAAACACACTCAAAATATTATGTAGTTAAATTCAAACGAAAATTCATTTTAAACAACTTAAAATCCATTCAAAAAACGTATCATTTACATTTCATTTAAAACAAATGATTTTTACTTTCATTTTTAAATTTTTTATTTATTAAACTGCATATTCCTTAAAATTGAATAGTTTTTACTTTTAAAAAATATATTTTAACCGACAAAAATTAAACTACATATCAAAATAAATACGGAAAAACATTATTTTTTGGTAGTTTGTTTTTTGAATAACAAACATAAATGTTAAAAAATAAAATTATTCTTAAAACAACTATATTTTTATTAAATTTTAACAGTACGGAAAACGAATTTAATAACCCACAATCAGTTACTGTAATAATTTTATAACTGCAGGAAGAGAATGTATTTATGATATGGGCAATCGTTCATATAAAAATACTTACCTTAAACAAAATATATGGACGGAAATAGAAAAATCTATTGGAATTGGTCGTAAGTAAATTTTAAATGGTAAATTTCAATCGCCCCTATCGTGAATAATTTTTCCCTCGTAAGTTTTCCCCTTTTCACATATTTGCGATCATGAACAGCTCCCATGAAAAAATGTAATTCAAAGGAGAATAATAACGTGAAAAAATGTTCTCGGGAATAAATTCCGCTTATCGTGAAAAGTTTTTTCCCTCGTAATTTGTTCACATTTCCCTTAGATTTTCTCACTTTATTTTTGCTAGTGAATAGAACGTGTATGTTAGTAGTTCCTCCTATAAATCGAATATTAAGGGCTAGATCTGTTAAAAAGGCACAAACCGATATATTGGTCAACAAAATGGAAAACAACAGGTTGATTGCCGCCGGATTTGTGAAAGACGTGGTGGCAGAATTTTGGAAAATAATAATAAATAAAAAAAAGTGCAAAAAACTAACGTTGTTATCAACCTATCGCTCCAATACTAATAATTTAGATTTATTATTTTAACTTTCCTTTAAAATATATACATGTATATTTTTAAACAAAAATTTCAATGATTTTTAATTTTTTCTAATTTTCTTCTTTTTTACATTCACTGGAACAGATAGCATGAAAAATTTTTCACATGAGATTCACGATTGCTTTTTTCCCTTCGAGGGGAATGAAAATTTCATGGGAACAAAAATTCCACTTGTTATTCACGATAGGGGTGAATATTTTTTTAACATAGGCCCCTATTATGAGTTACATTCGATAAACGATTTTCGCTGGCTATCGAACATCGACTATCGAATGTTAATTTGGTATTATGAGTTGGCAGCACTGTCGAAAATTTCGTTGTGCATCGAATTTTTCAACGAAAACAAATTTGCTTTCGACGGTGCAAATAAATGTAAAAAACTTGTTGAAAATTTAACTATTTGTAAATTTGTTTGTGTTCGTATACCAAATACCATATTCTTTATCAGTTTTGTTCATTTTATGCAAGTCCAACGTCGTAAACAACAATTGGAAACTCTCATATTCCTAATGGAACAAAATTCTTTTTTGACCAAATGATTTGCAGCAAAGTTCAGCATCTAAAAAAGTGGGATGGAACCCCCCTGAAGCTAAATTATTTGAAAAACACCAACCATAATTCCGCCGTGGCTTAACTTTAATTTTATTTTTTAAATTTGTAAACAAAAATTTTTTATTTTAAGTGACAGCTGATCGAAAATGTACTACTGTGAATTAACATAATCACAATAGTTAATTTTTATCGAATGCGCGCCATAATACCAAATGAAAATTCGTTCGATCAGCTAATTCGACTGCTGTCGAAAATTGAATTTAGTTCATAATAGGCACCATAATGTTTACCAATTATTGTAGGAAGTGAATGTCAAGTATTATGGAAAAGTCTGCGAAGACGCTACAAAGCAGCTTTACCTTAATGTTAAGGACAACTTTTCTGTCGGCGTAATATGCTCTGGTTTTCGAATAGGTATACCACGTAAATCAGGCCCTAAAATTGCAAGGATTTCATTGTCAGGAACAAGTGTGTGGAAAACACCGTTTGTTCTTCTTTTCTGTAATATTTTTCTTACTGCTATTCTTTTTAATTTCAACATTTTTTGATAAATTTTTTTTGCTAGTAAATGGGTTTTATGCAATTAAATTAAAAATAATAAAATTAATTTTTTTCTTTCGTCCATTATTACTTTTATAAAAAAAAAACTAATAGTTTGCTAACTGTGCTGCCACTTTGTATAATCGTTTACATCTGTAAACCATATGGTAGCTTTGTTTGTCCGGACAAATTTTGCGAGATGGGTGAATCGTTCTGCAGAACACTCTCTGTAAAAAAATTATTGTCCGGTCAAAAATATTGTTCGGAACGCATGGGTGAATCGACCTTTATGAACGTTTTAAATTTGCATATATATGTGCAATTTTCCATTACATTTCTAAAGCTGTATGGGTAATATTGTTGGTTTATTACCGTATTTCTTGCTATTCAGAAAAGTTTTAGTTAGCGAAGCCGGTGTTTGTTATACCAAAGAGGAGAAAATCCTTGCGCCCGGCCGAAGGCCGGCTATGCAGAGAAGCTTTAGTTAGCGAAGCCGGTGTTTGTTATATCAGCCTAGGTAATTTTTTTTTTATTTGGGTCTGCGTGCCTAAACTAGATTTAAGCCATTTTAGAATACAGTACATTTTGCGATCACGTTCAATATCATTAATTAAAGTGCGGATGATTTTTAATATAATCGCCTTTTCACTATCTATCCAATGAACACGTTGGTAGGTGGTTTGCTCCTTAAAATTCATTGAGGCGTTCTCTTAGTTCTTTTACAAGCAAATGCATTAACCCATTTACGCCCGCTGTGCCAATTTGGGAACACTTCATTATTTCCGGCTTATGACAAAGTTTTTGACATTATTTAATATATGTTTACCTTATTGATAAACTAAAATTTCAGAAATTTCTATAACATCAAAAAAAATTTTTTTTTTTAATTTTTTTTTTTAGTGACCGTAGTGCCAATTTGGGTACACCTCTTTAATTCCAAAAAAAAAAAAAAATTTTTTTTTTGTTTATATGTAATGAATTAAAGGAACAAATCTAGTTTAGGCACGCACACCCAAATAAAAAAAAGTACCTAGGGTGATAGAAAATTGAAAAATAAGAAGAAAAAATACAATAAAAATATTGGCGCAAACGCTTAGTTTTCGAGTTATGAACGTTTTAAGTTTTCATATATATGTGCGATTTTCCATTACATTTCTAAAGCTGTATGGGTAATATTTGTCTCATTTTTAAGGTTTTGACTAGATCTTTCTGGATATATAGAATTTATTAAAAAAAATTACTCTTAAGCTCACATTACAGTTTTTGTGTACTAAGTGTATAATTTATTTAAAAAAAAGTGTAATAGGTACAAAATTTATAAAATAACAAACACCAATCTCACTTCATGCTAACTAAAGCTTCTATGCATAGCCGGCCTTCGGCCGGGCGCAAGGATTTTCTCTTCTATGGTATAACAAACACCGGCTTCGCTAACTAAAGCTTCTATGCATAGCCGGCCTTCGGCCGGGCGCAAGGATTTTCTCTTCTATGGTATAACAAACACCGGCTTCGCTAACTAAAGCTTCTCTGCATAGCCGGCCTTCGGCCGGGCGCAAGGATTTTCTCTTCTGTGGTATAACAAACACCGGCTTCGCTAACTAAAGCTTCTCTGCATAGCCGGCCTTCGGCCGGGCGCAAGGATTTTCTCCTCTTTGGTATAACAAACACCGGCTTCGCTAACTAAAGCTTCTCTGCATAGCCGGCCTTCGGCCGGGCGCAAGAATTTTCTCCTCTTTGGTATAACAAACACCGGCTTCGCTAACTAAAACTTTTCTGAATAGCAAGAAATTAGGTAATAAACCAACAAATATTTAAATAAAAAACATACAGTCAAAAACAACAATGAATAAAAAATTACCGTTATAACTGTAAGTATAAGTAATTTATAAAAGTCCAAAAACAACAATGCATGAAAAATACATTTACAAATACAAATAAACACCACTATTGGCCATATAACTTTAGAAATATAGTGTGAAATCGAACATATATTTGAAAATTTAAAACGGCCATAACTCGAAAACTAAGCGTTTGCGCCAATATTTTTATTTTATTTTTTCTTCTTATTTTTCAATTTTCTATCAGCCTAGGTACTTTTTTTTTTATTTGGGTGTGCGTGCCTAAACTAGATTTAAGCCTTAAAATGTTTATGTGAATATGTAGGTAAGTAATTTTTAGTTAATTATTTGTAAAAAAAAAGAACGAAGTTATGTATAATATATCGAGCTGCCAACTTGTACAGCTAGCCAAAACTATAACAGAGAAGTTATTATTCACACGTGTTTTTGACATTTCTTTACGATTGTTTACAAACGTGATTTTTTTTTTTTTAATAAATTATACATTTTTTTTATAAAATTCTTAAAAATAATTATTAAATTTTACAATGAAAACCTTAGACGAACAACCGAAAATAAAGTTGGGTGACTATATTGTCATACAACGACAAAAATATACCAAATTGCAAAAATTTGGTAATTTGGATGCCACAGCCATGTTGGGCAAGGACCAACTGGAGTTGAAAGCTTTACTAGATCAACCCTATTGTGCTACATTTAAAATGTGCCCCAAAGACAATTTAGGTAAATCTCATAGGGGACGTCAAAAATTAAACTCTTTAGAATTGTGCAATGAATTGGAAATGCGTAATATACGTGAAGTATTGGGTATTTCCTCTAGTGGCGAAGACAATCGCAATATACTGGACGACGGGGACTCCCAAGCTCTAAAGCCACATGATATTGATAAATTAAGAGATGAATGTAATGAAAGCACCAAGATTATTGAGAAAATAGTTGAAAATTCGAAGACGTTTCATAATAAAACTGAATATTCGCAGGAAAAGTATTTGAAGAAAAAAGAAAAAAAATATTTCGAATATATACAAATACGTCAACCCACCATACGTTTAATAACAGAAATTTACTATCGCCAAGATGCCGATAAAGTTATGGGTTTGCGGGTCGATACTTTATCTCAATTAATATCATATTCGGGAATATCTGCCTTTGGAAATTATTTATTATATGAAAGTGGTTCAAATGGTTTATTGCCAGCAGCTTTTCTAAACTCTATGGGTGCCAATACAGAGGCGATGATGGTTCATATGCATCCTGGCAATGTTCCACAAAAACAAGCCATTTTAGCTCTAAATTTACCCGAGGAACAATTGCAAAGATGCATTTCAGTGAATATTTATTCGGTTTTGAGAGAATTTTATCAAGGCGGGGAACCACAAAATGAAGAAGCAAATGTTAGTGAGCCAAGTTCGAAAAAACAAAAATTAAATAATGATGTTAGCAAAGGTAGTTGTGTAATTTCCTTTTTAATACTATTTAAAATTTTTATTGGATTTTTGCAGATTCTTCTGAAACTTCAGGTGATTCTGCTAAACCTGATGAAGCATCTAATCCAGTAACATTACAAAAATGGCAATTGGAAAATAAACGAGCTGCAAACTTAATGCAGGAAAAATTTGATTCTTTAGTTATAGCAGCCAAAGAACATCCTGCCAATTTGGTTAAGGAACTTTTGCCCTTTGTGAAACCCTCAAGACCTGTGGTTATTTTTAGTTTATGCAAGCAGGTCTTAATGGAGTTGTATGTAGATTTAAAAACTAGCTCAAAGGTAACGAATTTACATTTAACTTCAAATTGGTTAAGAATGTATCAAATTTTACCCAATCGCACACATCCTGAGGTAAATATGCAAGCAAATAGTGGCTATTTACTTACCGGCTACTCTTTGGGCTAACGAGAAAAAATAATATTTAAGCTTTTTCATTTACGATGTAAAATAGTGTGTAAAGACAAAGTTATTTAAATTTATACCAGACATGGTTATTGAAATAATACCGGTTTCCATACAGCGAATTTTCTTGCAAAATCTATTGACTGAAGAGAAAGGAATTCGAGAATAATATTACTTTAAATTTTCTCTTAAATAAAATCTAAAAATTTTCGCAAAAAACTTGCTGTATGCAAATTGGAGACATCGCTTACAAAAATTTCAATTTAATACAATAACTTGAGTTTAAACCATAAGAAAATAAAAATTCCCTAAAAAAATTTAAGAAAATGGTTCTACTTCTTTTAATTTATACCAATGCCCACATTCACATCGCTTAGGGCAATCCTTTTCCAACCACATATAATTCACAAAACGATTATCCTTACCTGCAACACAAAAAACAAATTTTCCAACATTAAACTACTTAAGATTCCCTTTACCTACATATACAGCCCACTATGCGTCCACTAAAAGCCGAAGGTATCAAGGTGGGCTTTTCTTTAGTTCCACTGCCTCTTTTTAAAACGTTCATATGATAAGGATCACAATTGCCCTCCATAAAAGCCTGAATTTCTTTTTTCTGCAAGCCTGTACACAATTCTAAAGGATCCGGCATTTCTTGATGACAAAAAGAAGATAAAATGAGATTTATATAAATTATAAAAAGAAAATTTTTCTTACCTTTTTGCTTCCGGGTTCGAGTCCGAGATAAAAATCTTTGTTGCAAGAAAATTTTATTCCAAAAATTACGTAAAAATAAGGACATTGCTTTACTTTTTATTAAAATTTTTGTTCGAACTTGTAAATTTAGAATTTGTTAAATAAGTCCTAGTTTATATGATTTTTAATAAAAACAAGTTAATATAATTACAATATTTTATGCGTTTATTTTCAAATATCTAGTTTAGCGGAATGGTTAAAACAGATTCACTCTTCAAAAAATGTTAGTACTATTTATTTGTGCTTTAAGTTATAAGGAATCTTTAAACGATTAAAGAGAATTTTACACAAAAATAATTTTTAGCAAAATGTTGGAATTTTTTTTATTGTTATTTTTTTAAAAAAGTAAATAACAATTAAAGGACCGTATTTCACAGGGCGCTGCGTTTTAAATGAGTCATCATTAATCAAAAATGAAGGGAATAAGGAACTTGTTTAATTCAATAAATGAATTGGGTTAAACTGATTTGTTTAACCTTTGAATTGGGTTTTATTTACAAGGCTATGAGCCAAGTAACGTTAATAATATTGTCTAGGCAGTATCACCAAGACAATTGTACAGAGTAACACAAGCACTTGAAACTTGGTTACAGCGGAGTTATAGTAGAGAAACAACTTGTCAAATAAATTGATTTATTATTTCTGATTTTATTAAAATAAAATTGATTCTTATATACTAATTAATTACTAAATACAAATAACAACAAAGCTTATAAAATTGTAAATTAAAGAAATTCCAGAAAAAATGTGAAACCGCCGACGATGCAAAAATAAAATAAACTCAAACAGTAGTTCAAGGTTACTAAATGAAAATATTTAAATGAAATTGGAGTTCCTCAAACTTGGTAAAAAGTAAAAACACAGGCAAATTGCAATTAAACTAGAAGTTCAAGGCACGAGTTAAATTAAAATTGAAACTTTGCAAAAAAGAAACAAAAAAAAATAATTTCGGACAGGCACATGTACGTAAGTAAGTTTGTAGATTGGTACAAACGTACTTACAAACGTGTGAAAGAAATTCAAGTTAAATAAAAATAAAAACATTACAAAAAATAAAAAAAAAAAACATGAAACTGACAATTTAAGGTTGTTCACATAATTTCGTGCAGGCACATGTACGCAAGTATGTTTGTAGACTTGTACAAACATAGTTACGAATATGTGAAAGAAATTCTTTGTGAAGGTTTGAACATACACCCCGCCGTTGAGCATTGATCAACAAAATTGCAAATGCGACAACCTTACATTGTTTTTATTAGAATTATACGCTTAAGTTATTGATACTTCAAATTCTTGAGTTGGAATATGTTGGCGTACTGCTGGACTTGGGGGTTGTTGAGCTGCTTTAATTCCTTTACAACGTGCCTTTTTCCAGGCAACCTTCACACTGATTATGATTGCGATGACGAGGGCGACATAGGCAATGGTCCCGTGGTGGTATTGTATGCTTTTGATTTGTGATGGAAACTCGGCAGATACCATTCGATGTAATTTGCTCTGTATGTCGGAGATGTTTTTAATTTGGTCAGCATAGGCTTTGGTGTGAATTCTTTCAAATTGTACCTCATCTGGGTAGCTGATGTCAGTGCTATTGCTCATTACAGTGTAAGATGTATGAAGAGATGTGAAAACAGTTTGATGACCTTTGATGATGATTGAGTTGAATTTGAGTGTGCAGTCTGGTGATATTTTTAGGACACCAGATCCTTTTAAGGTGAGCTGTGATTTTTCTTGCCCACATACGGCGCTTATTCGGGAAGGCTGCTGCATTGTGTATAGCCATTGATTGTTATATTCCAACTGTGTAAGTGACGTATTGTCAGTAACAGGAACAATGTAACAACCTCTTTGCGTGTTGTAGTTGAGAAGTGAAAGTTCGCATAGGCATTTGTCAGCGTTTGCGTTGAATGTTGATTGCATGTGTTGGCACAAAAGTTCATCTTCTCTAATTATTGCACATGTGTCCCGCTGTTTTTCTGTCATGATGAAGTACTGATCCCTGTGGGAATTTATAGCTAGGAAGTTGCCGCATGGCCTTATAGCGAGCATTGTGCCATTTGTCAGAACCGGAATTGGGTGTGGTTTCAGAAGCTCGAATGGTTCAGGATCAGCTAACGGAATAGATATATGAAAGATGACGTGGTCTTTTGTTACGCCTCCTCTTACACTCATAATTTTATACAGTTGTAGAATATTATCTCCGCCTACTGGTAGTTCTAGAGACGTTGGAAGATGGTTCCTCACTTGCATAAGCTCGGCTTGAAGTTGGGACGGTGATAGAAGTGTTGGGCTGATTTTTCCATGGTGTGAATCTGTTAGTGCTGATAAGATTTCTGACTGGATTCGATGTAACCTTGCTGATGTTAGAGAAAGTTGAACAGAGCGCGACATAAAAATCCGAAAAAGTCTTGCTTGATACTGTTCTTTTTCATTGTTGTGTAGTCTGGATGTAATTTCTGTTAATTGGTTTTCTACGCTGTTGAACCTTTGTTTTATATTCTCTTCATCTTGTTTAAGTACGTTTAGAGTTGCGTCGACAATTGATGTTTGATTGCTGAGGAGTTGTTTCAGATGGTTTTCATTTGCGTTTACTGCGCTGATGGTGTTTGACATTTGTTCAGCATAATCTGAATCTAAAATTCCGAACAGTGAATTAGCAATGTTACCAACAGCGTTTATAGCGCCACGTTTAACTCTTCTTTTTAGCAAAAGATTATTGTTATTAAGACTTGCTATGCTGAAGTCTACTGCTTGGAGAACGCTCGAGCAAGTTGTCCTTTGAACTAGCAGGTCGCATAAGTGGTGCAATGCCGTTGATTCGTTCATGAAGCTGGATATTTCCTGCCAATATGGGCGTAAGTTATAGTAGGAAATAATGTTCCATTCTGATCGCGATACTCGGATGTTGCTGATACCTTCAAAGTACAAGCCGATGTTGGGTTCAAATTGGGTTATTTCAATTTTATCTGTGGACACGAGTGGGAGTAATAGCAAGATTGCGAGTAGTGTAGTCATGATTGAGTTTGCCAAGGTTCGCTGTTTTTTGGCGAGTGGCCTTCCGTCCGATGATGGTTTTGGTGATTGATTTTCTGCTGACAATTCGGATTCTGGGATTTGTGGAGGAGATAGTTGTCCTTCTTCTTCGGGTTCATCGGTGAGTTTAGGGAGTGGAGCTAAATATTGAATCGCTCTTTTAAGGATGCCTGAAGCGGTCTGAACATCTGCTACTCTTACCACACCGTCGTGTCCTTTATATGTTTGTATAACACGCCCCAAGGGCCATTTCATTACTGGAACATTATCTTCTTTAATGAGGACGGTTGCCCCTGGCTTCAGATTTTTTGACTGTTCTCGCCATTTGTTTCGATATTGCAGTTCATTTAGGTAGTCTCGTGACCATCTCTTCCAAAATTCATGCTTGAGATGAGAAACTAATTTCCATCGTGTTTCCAATTTAAGATTTGTGGGCTTCGCTTGAGCATCAATTTGGGCAGTTAGTGGTTCGCCAATCAGAAAATGGCCCGGGGTAATTGCGCCTATGTCGTTTGCGTCATTTGACATTGGTGAAATCGGTCTGGAATTAAGTATTGCTTCAATTTCCACAACTATGGTTTCAAGTTCTTCGTAAGTTAAGGATGCATTCCCCAATGTCCTTACCAGAAGATATTTTGCGGATTTAACAGCTGCTTCCCAAAGGCCGCCAAAGTGTGGTGCTCTTGGTGGAATAAAATTGAATTGAATACCCTTGTTGCTGCAAGCATTCATAATGGTAGCTTGTGCTTCTGAAGAATGTATTATTGTGGAAAGTTCAGGCAATTTGTTTTTCGCGCCGACGAAGTTTGTTGCATTGTCGCAATATAAATTTTGACAATGTCCACGACGAGATATGAACCGTTTGAGTGCACCTATAAATGCCTCAGTCGTGAGGTCGCTCACAAGTTCCAAGTGTACTGCCTTTGTAGCAAAGCAGCAAAAGACAGCGATGTAGGCCTTGTGTGGTCGTTTTCCCCGAAGTTTATAATGAACGGTGATTGGGCCACAGTAATCGACTCCAGTATTAATGAAGGCCCGGGCGGGTGTGACACGTGTTGATGGCAGGTTGCCCATTATTTGTTGGAATAGCTCAGGCTTGGCTCTGCTGCATGTCGTGCATCGATGCACTGTGGCTCTTGCCATAATTTTGCCTTTTATTGGCCAAAATTTTTGTCGAACTATGCCCAGGAGTGTTTGCGCACCACAATGTTTGTTGTCGTTGTGGGTCATTTCAAAGATCAGCTTTGCAATCGGGTCATTATATGGAATCAAGAGCTGGTGTTTGGAGTCGAATTGAAGCGGTGAGGCTTCTAGTCGACCTCCAACACGAATTAAACCATCTGTGTCTAAAAACGGTGACAGATTGCTTAGATTGCTGGTGCCTCTTAACTCCTTGTATTTGGTGAGTTGTTGAATTTCTTGTTGAAATTCTGATGCTTGCATTTGTGCCACGATTGCGACTAGTGCTCGGCTGAGTTCCATTGTTGTTATCACCTTTGATGTCTGTCGCATCTGCTTTTTGCATTTGGTGTGGGTGATGAAGCGCAGAACATATCCAACAATCCGCTGCAGACGGTGGAATGAATTTTTATGGTTAATTTTGTAAATGAAGTCAGGTTCAGTTGTAGTCATTGCTCGTGCCTCAAGCAGTCTTGCCTTTCTTTCGAGGTTTGGTGGACTGTTGGAACTTAAGTTGAACCTTGGTGGCCACACCTTCTCCACGCCATGAAGAAACGTTGGACCATAAAACCAAAGAGTGCATTCCTTAAGGGCTGTTGGAGATATTCCACGAGATAACAGATCTGCTGGGTTGCACTTGGAGTTTACATGACGCCATTGTTCTGCCTTGGTTTCCTCTTGGATTGCTGAAATCCGATTTGCTACGAATGTGTTAAAGGATGCCGACGATGAATTTATCCATGAGAGCACAATTTCAGAGTCAGTCCAGAGCCATACTGGGCTTGTAAATCGTAGATCAGACCTGATTCTGGTGGCTAGTTGGGCTCCAAGTGTAGCTGCACATAGTTCCAATCGTGGTATTGTTTGCCGCTTAAGTGGAGCTATGCGTGATTTAGCACAGAGTAAGTGTACCATAATGGTGCCATCTTTGAAAACTGATCGAATATAAGCTGCAGCTCCATAAGCCTTTTCGGATGCGTCCGTAAAAATATGTAATTGTTGGGATTCTGGAACTTTGCCCTTGAAAATGTGTCTGGATATTTGAAGCGTTTTTAATACGTTCAAATCTGTGCGAAATGTGATCCATTTAGTGTGCAGTGATTCTGGCAAAGATTGATCCCAATCTAATTTTAACTCCCACAATTCTTGAATAAATATTTTCGCCGTTACTATGATGGGAGATAGAATCCCCAAAGGGTCGAATAACTTTGCAAGGTCTGACGTTACTGTTCGCTTGGTGATCCTCTTGATGTTGCCAGGATTTACCTTAATCCCCAGTTTGTCGGATTTCGGTAGCCAAACAAGTCCCAACGTTTTGATAGTGTCGGCTTCTGTGCTTTCAAAATCTAAGTTTACCTCCAAGTCGCTTTGTTGAATATTATGGAGTAATTGTGGGTGGTTTGCACACCATTTGCGTAAAGTGAAGCCACCTTTCTTCATAATCTGAACGAGTTGCTCTTGCAATTGTATTGCGGTTGCTAAGCTATTTGAACCGCCCAAACCATCGTCCACGTAGAAATTTTCTTTAAGAAATTGGGAAGCAAGGGGATAATGTATGTTGTTTTCTTCAGCCAGTTGTTCTAGACATTTCGTTGCTAAATATGGAGCAGCTCTTGTGCCATATGTGACGGTATTGAGTTGGTAGTAGGAAATGGGCCTTGTTGGATCCTTTCTCCAAATGATGAGCTGAAATTGACGATCTTCAGGGGCAATCAATACCTGTCTATACATCTTTTCAACATCAGTGGTAAACACAAATCTTGGCATTCGAAACCTTAGGAGTATAGAGAAAAGCTCGCTTTGTAAAGTTGGTCCCGTGAACATCAGATCATTTAAGGAGTATCCTGATGAGGTTTTGGCCGATGCATCAAATACTACTCTAAGCTTGGTGGTTGAACTTTCGGGCCGCAATACGCAATGATGTGGGATGTAGTAGTTTGGAGAGGTTATGGATATTGGTTCCCATTTTGTCATGTGTCCCATCGATTCATACTCGTCCATGAACTCAGTGTATTTAGTTTTTAATTCCGGACTCTTTTGAAGACGACGTTCCAGAGCAAAAAATCGGTTGAGAGCGATTGCATGTGAATCGCCTAGGGTATTGGGGTTTTCATGAAATGGGATCCTGACTACGAAGCGGTCTTGATGGTTTCTAGTTGTGTTTTGGGCAAAATGTTCTTCGCATTGTCTGTCGGCTATTGACAGTGGCCTTTTATTAGTTTTGACTTCATCTAGTTCCCAGAGTCGAGCGATGGAAGCTTCAAGCGCTTCATCTTCAGTGCATACTCCACAAGATGCATTTGGTGAATGTTCGCTTTTTATTTTTCCAGCTACAACCCAACCAAAAACTGTGTTCTGTAAAGTCGGGAGTTGTGGGGATAGTTTTATTTGCCCAATTGCGAGCAGTTGGTGGTAATGCTCTGCACCTAGCAATATGTCGATTTTATTTGATCGATTGAACGCTGGGTCAGCTAACATCAGGTTTTTTGGTAGCGGCCATTCATTAATGTCGATAAATTGTGATGGTTGTGGTGCGATGATTCGAGGCAAGACGAGTGCCTCCAGGCGCGTTGAAAACCCGTTAATTCGAGACTGCAGGGCAACATTGACTCGGTGTTGTGTTTTGGTGTTGGAATCACCAATTCCGTTGATGTTTACTGATGACGTATGTTTAGCAATGTTTAGTCGTTTTACCAGGCGTTCGGTGATCAAATTTACTTGTGACCCAGAGTCAAGTAAGGCGCGACATTCCATCTCCATTGTCTCAGTTTTGATTTTTACTAGAGCTGTGCTGAGAAGAACGTACGAATTGGATAGTTGACCGTTTGCTGCCGCCAGTGACGATGCTTCTGGAGAGCTGGTTGGTTCTTCACTGATGTTGGGTTTAATTATTTCAGGTGGAGTAGTCACGGCTGATGATGTCGTCTGCGATGTCCTTCCACTAGGTGATTCTTGTTTTGTTGATTGAGTGTTGTTCTCCAGATGAAGTAGCGAGTTGTGCTTTTTCTTGCACGTTAAGCACAGTCCTGATTTGCAAGTTTTTGCTGTGTGTCCTGATTTTAGGCAATTGACGCAAAGGTTCTGGTTCCGAACGAAACTCAGGCGGTTGGGTGTTGATAGTTGTTGAAACTTCTGACACCGATACAGTGGGTGAGAGCCGCTTTTGCAAAGTGGGCACGCGATCTCTGTTTGCTTTGCTGATGTAGCAGAAACGTATACCTTTGATGATTTTTCCTTCTGGGTTATAGCTTCCAAGGACTGGAAGCGGTTTTCCAGAAAGTTTAAAAGGTCTTTGATTTTTTGTAAATCTTTTGGATTACTGATGGTTCTCTCATACAGGACAAGAGTGCCACGATCCAATTTTTTGACCAGTATGTGAAACAACATGGGGTCCCACGATGTTGTGTCGATCCCGATGTTGTTAAGTGCATGTAGACATTCTTGTGTCGTATCATGCAAAGTCTTGATGGCAGCAGCTGACGGGCCAGCATTCGGTTGATCTAAAAGCTGTTGAATTAGCGTGGTTACAAGAACCCGTTGATTATTGTATCGGTCTTGCAATAGATTCCAGGCGGTTCTGTAGTTTTCGGCAGTAGCTGAAAGATGGCTTATTAACCTTTCAGCTTCGCCCCCCAAGTTTGATTTCAGGTACCACATCTTTTGTGCCGCAGGAATATGTTGGTTGTCTACTAGTTGTGTAAACAAGTCGTAAAAGGCCCTCCATTTTAAATAATCCCCATTAAATTTTGGGATTGTGACTTTTGGCAGTGGCAAAACATTGTGTTGCATAGGTCCCAAACCTTGCTCCGGAGTGCGTGAAGATAGCTTGAAATTTTCAATGACCATTTTCTCCAGATCTTCATAGGAATCCATGTCATATCCTTCCTTCAGTGGATCAGTGCTGGATTCCCAAATTAAAAAATGTAGTTCTTGTATTTCGTCCCACAGTTTTTCTTTTAGCTTCATGTTGGTTGCTGTGGGGTCCGTGGCGAGTAGCCGTTTGAGGGACGTCATCATGACATTTTGCCTTCTCATTGTAGAATTTGTTGAGGTGAGAGTAACAGGTTTTTTAATAGGAACTGTGGGCTCCCTATTGGTGTTTTGTTGAAAGGGATCAAGTGTTGGCGTTCTCAATGTTGCATCCATGGCTGATTCAAATACTTCCCGGTATTTGATGACGAGTTCCTCAATTTTTTGGTAGTAATTTTCGGTAAAATATTTATGGTCTAACTGGGGCTTCTCCAGACATCGTATTTTGTTATCAGTGAGCTCGAATTCGGTCCAAGCAGCGTCTAGCCTTTTAATCCTTTCTTCAAAATAGTGGACTGTCTTTCTGGACGCTGAATCCTTTTTAAAATTCCGAATAATGGATTCTATAAGCTCTCCTGCTGCTCGCTGGGAAGTTGTTAGTTGTTCCATTGGGGTGATCTCGCCTGTAGCCATTATGTTGCTTGCCCGTGATAATTGCGCCCTTTGAGGAATTTGCTTCTAGTGAAGCAGCTGATTATTAATCACGTCTTCTGGAGATGTCCTATGGCTTGTTTCCTTGACAGGAGCACGTCTTCTTGAGCTGTCCTGCGGATTTTTTTTTCTTGACAGGAGCACGTGGTGTTGTATCCTATTGACTTTCAGGACCCTTACCACTGGTGGGGGGAATCTTGAATTTCAAAGGGATCACGTCGGGGTCACCAGATGTTTAATTCAATAAATGAATTGGGTTAAACTGATTTGTTTAACCTTTGAATTGGGTTTTATTTACAAGGCTATGAGCCAAGTAACGTTAATAATATTGTCTAGGCAGTATCACCAAGACAATTGTACAGAGTAACACAAGCACTTGAAACTTGGTTACAGCGGAGTTATAGTAGAGAAACAACTTGTCAAATAAATTGATTTATTATTTCTGATTTTATTAAAATAAAATTGATTCTTATATACTAATTAATTACTAAATACAAATAACAACAAAGCTTATAAAATTGTAAATTAAAGAAATTCCAGAAAAAATGTGAAACCGCCGACGATGCAAAAATAAAATAAACTCAAACAGTAGTTCAAGGTTACTAAATGAAAATATTTAAATGAAATTGGAGTTCCTCAAACTTGGTAAAAAGTAAAAACACAGGCAAATTGCAATTAAACTAGAAGTTCAAGGCACGAGTTAAATTAAAATTGAAACTTTGCAAAAAAGAAACAAAAAAAAATAATTTCGGACAGGCACATGTACGTAAGTAAGTTTGTAGATTGGTACAAACGTACTTACAAACGTGTGAAAGAAATTCAAGTTAAATAAAAATAAAAACATTACAAAAAATAAAAAAAAAAAACATGAAACTGACAATTTAAGGTTGTTCACATAATTTCGTGCAGGCACATGTACGCAAGTATGTTTGTAGACTTGTACAAACATAGTTACGAATATGTGAAAGAAATTCTTTGTGAAGGTTTGAACAGAACTCTTATTTACACTGTAATTCTTTTAATCAAAGTATCTGTCAATACCTTTATGACCATATTTTGTAGAAAAGCCAAACAACCAATAATACGTTACTTGAGTTTTTTGCCCTCCGCTTATGACCCAAACGATCTATTGAGCAGCCCAAGTGTTCACTGAAGTAAAGAGTCCGCCAAATAACTTTTTTTTTTTTTTTGAAAATGCTATAAAAAAAACTACTGAATATTTTCTCAAAATTCTTTTTTATTTGAAAGTACAATCCTTCCGGCGCAAAACATAGAGTGTAGCTTCGGCTGTGTGGCACGTAGCGGCGTCCTGTTGAAACCGAATGTTGCCAATATCGTCCTCTTCAATTTTTGTGAACAAAAATTCGCTCAACATGGCCCCATAACGATCGCCATTGCCTGTAACGGCCACTTCTTGCTCATTTTCGAAGAAAAATGGCCCAATTATGCGTCTGGACCAAAATCCGCACCAAACAGTGACTCGTTTTGGGCGCATCGGCTTTTCAATATATGCGTGCGGGTTTTCTGTGCCCCAAATACGACAATTTTGCTTGTTTACATACCCGCCAAGATCAAAATGAGCTTCATCTGAAAAGATGATTTTTTGGCAAAATCGGCATCTTCTGTAAGTCGTTCGCAGGCCCACTTAGCGAAGCGAAAACGCATTGGATGGTCAGTTGGCTTCAACTCCTGAACCAATTGGACTTTGTATGCCGTCATACCAAGGTCTTTATGCTAAATTCGTCTCAATGATGTCTCCGAAATGTTCAATAGTTGAAAACGACGGTGAATTGATGTTGATGGCTCTTCACGCACACTTTCTGCCACAGCAGCAATATTCTCGGGTGTACGCACACTTTGGCTTTTCACACTTTGGTTTATCGATGAGGATGCCAGTTTCTTTCACTTTTTCACAAGATAACGAACATACCGAGCTGACGGTGCTTCTCTTCTTCCAAAATCCGTACGCAATTTTCGCACACATTCTGCAAAATTACCATGATTTTCAAAGTAATGTCCCAGCGTTGTTCAAGCGTATACACAACCATATTCGTTCAGCGGAAGGATAAAACTAATTATCTGTCAAATCAGACATGAGCTAAGTGTTACCATTCACGAAATAAGCACTAGTTGAAAAAAAAACATTAGATGGAGGACCTGTTAGATTAAAGCCACAAATAAAGCCAATTATTTACAATGTCGAAATTTTTTGCGAAACGATGTATGCGTGACACACTTTACTTTTTTCTTCTCTCACATACAAACTTCTTCTTTCCGGCAAAAAAATTTCCACTTTGTAAATTTGGACTAAAAGAACTTTAATACGGTCGTAGGCAGGCTATGCAAAAAAGCTTTAATTAACGAACAATTCTGGATTTTAAGTTTCGGGCAAATAAGTATGAGGTTTCAAACTACTTTTTAAAAATTAAAATCGGGTGAATCTGCATTATATTTGGGACATTTTTTCATTATTTTTTTTATAAATTCCATTTTAAGGGCAATTTTTCTTTTGGTTCCCGGCTTACGACAACGACAACCGTAATAAGGCTAATTATTTCATTCCAAAGAAAATGTAAATCACTTTTGTTTTCTAATGTTTTCATGTTTCTTTTATTATTTTTGACCTTAAACATATCAAGCGTGTTCACTATTTTACTTTTTCCCATATAATTAAAGTGTAGTGTATTGTTGATCATAAAAATTATGGCTTTGGGGAACCATTTATAATTGATAGATTCCTACTAGTAAAGAAAAAAGTAACCTGATGGCATGTAGTTAAAAGTAATGCAACAAACGCCTACCTTTTTTAAGCTTAAGAATAAGAAGGTCGATTGCATTAGTTGTTTTTATGAGAAAAAAATTTACTTTGTTTTTTGGTTTATGTATTGTTTTTTCCTTTTGGTTTATGTTTGTTTAAGGTTACTTTTAACTTAAATTTTTTTTAATTTATGTTAAGTTTTGAAAACAGAACGACATTTTTTTAAAGATTACAAATGGTGTCTACAATATATTAAATTTAAACGGGAGCCTTTTCAACCAATTTAAACCAATGACCGCACTCACAACGTTTGGAAGTACCCTTTTGTAGCCACATCCATTGTACGTAGGTTTGATCTTCTTCGCCTGTTATGAAAGAAAATTTGTATAATGGTTTTTATTGTCCACAATTTAAAGAAAATACTTACAGATGCAACCAACAATACGGGCATCGAAAGCAGAGGGTATCAGGTTGGGGTTTTCCTTGGTACCAGCACCACGTTTAAATACTTTCATATCGAAGGGGTTGTCATTGCCGGCAGCTTTGGCTAACAATTCACGCTTTTCAAGACCGGTAGCGTGTTCCATGGGGTCGTTCATCACTAAAATTGGAAACAAAATAAAAAAATAAATAAACTGTAAGTTTATTGCATTGCTTTAGTTTGGAATGATTCGAACAAAGGTTTGAAATATCATTTGTTATGAAATGAAAAATATGTAATTTATCAATCGATTAATTTGTGTTCACAAGGCAAGTGCCATTGTTGTTTCAAATAATTGTCAATTTCAAGTTTTTTAAATTAATTTTTAGTTAGGGAGTTTTTATATGAAGTGTTCGTTTAATGGTCTAAAGTAGACCCGATATTAATGTTCCCTGAATAGCCTATATATGAAAATTCACAAATTTAACATGTTTCTATTTGTATTAAATATAATTTTAGGGATCATATAATCCAGGATGGGACCTTAACAATTATGACATTTATTATAAATATATATTTTTTTTTGCAAATATTATTGTTATTTTCAACATGCCAAGCAAGAAAACTCTGTTGCTTTTCTATTGCCGCCAATGTATGCATGAATTCGCCTTGGTTTCTATTCTCAATTCAATTTTGACATCGAAAAATAACAATTATGTACATATGTTAAAAAAAAAAAAATCAAACTGAGAAAACAACAAGGCTTAAACAAATATAAAACAAAAAAATAACAATTGAAGGTCAAGGTCCTATTGTAAAAACATCATTAGCTACCCGAATAGAACAACTGGGTTTATGTTGTTTTTCTATTGATTACCAGCTGAGCACCCCGACTTCGCGGCAGCTATTTACTAATGAGAAGTGAAGAGGGGACATTGTGTTAAACATTTTAGTTTTTCGAGTTTTGCCTTAAATTTTCTCATACTTAAAAAAATGAGAAGTGAAAAAGAGACAGTGTGTTTAATTTCATAAATTCTATGCAAAACTTTTTAAAAAGAGATCAACGATTAATCGTGAGGATTCAAAATTAATAACAGTTCGGTATATATCCTTTTATTCAAATACATATTTATAAAAATTTATTTTTTATCAGAAGTTCAATATTTTCATATTAAAAATTTGAAATAGAATAAGAGTTCTTCGAGTTTGTACTGAAATTATCTCTTATTAATAAACATGCAATATATTATAAACTTAAATTTTTAAATTTATTTTTCTTTACTAAGTCTGAGTTCATACGGCTCTTTTCTTATTGAAAAGATTCTTCCTTTTTCTTCTTTGAACATGAATTGGCGTTCAAATTATTCATGTCATTTTTACGCCATGTTTTTTATTTTGTATAGAAAACAATAACAAAATTAAACAACGAATGAAAAAGCAAAACGTAAAGACAGTACAGGCATTTGTGTACTCGTTTCTTTTCCCCTCGCCCCTCTCGCCTATAAAGTAGCAATCTTTTCAATAAGAAAAAGAGCCGTATGAACACAGACTAGCCATCTCGAATCGGATAGAAAAAAATCAGCTAAATCGCTCCAGCCGTTCTCACGTGATGCGATTACATACATGGCTTCCATTACAGTTTAAACAAAATTGTACATCAAAATTTTACGATCAAAGGAACTTGACCTATAAATGGCTATTCAATAAAACTTATAACATGTTTTATAAAAAAATTAATTTTATAAATTAAATACGTCATCAAATTAATATTCTTCTTTAACTTCTGAAGAATCGATCGAGATATCATTCACAGAAAGAAAAACCCTCGGTATAAATCAAGTTTTTTATGATTACTTTAAGTATGATATGTACTCAAAAATTCAAGTACGAATAACACTAAAACGTGCTCAAAACAATCCTAAATGGTATAACTTTCCAAAATCAATCCCGCAATTTCTTGAAATATGTATAAAATTCTTTAATCAAGTTAAAAAAAAGATTAGACTTTTTTAAACAACAAAAACAGAACAAGAAAAAAATATATTATTTTCATGTTTAACCTTTCGGCTTACGCATGTTTTATTTTCTATACACATTGAAATATTTGAACTCTTGCTTCTCATTCAGTTTATATTTTAAGTTAAATATGTACATAAGATTTTTAAAGTAAAAACCATATCAGGTATCACTGTTGGGATCTGACAATGTTAAATTGTACCGTCTCAATAGCAAAATTGTACCAAATTGACATTAATTGTACCAAACTTTCGCTATATAAATAGCATACATAGTAATTCATAACACATTTGAATTCAATAAAAATAAAACTAAAAGAAGTGAAAAATTAAAGCCGGTCAAGCGCGACTATTTGATACCCTACACCACAAATTTTCGAATGGGTTCTCTATTTGGAACCCATGGGCAATCATGGACCCGCCAGAATAAAATTGTTTGTCCATAAGTGATTTTAGGAAAGGCCCTTATATGGGACCTATGGTTAATTTTGGACCTACCAACACATAATTTTTCATAACATAGTAGCTGTAGTAGGCATTTTGTAGTCAAAATTTATAAGAAAGTTACTAATTTCCTCTGCAACTCGGTGTAACCCATGTGTCAAGCAAGTATCTAACATGTAACAGCAAACATGTGATGCAAACCATATTGAACCTACGGATACTTTTAGTTAAGTTTTATGAAACTGTCATTTGCTTAAGCAAAGTGAGAAACTGATCGCACATTCCGTACGAAATCAAATGTCTTTTGCTTTTGTTATTGTTTTTTTTTTTTTAAATACATTTGAGAGACTTTTTGGCAATTTTTGACAGTAGGTTAAGCACGGCTATCAGTGTTGCCACCAAAGAAATGGTAAATTACACATGGACCATGCCAAAATTACACATAAAAATACGAATTACACATGCTATCTTTTTACGCAAGTCACAGAAACAAATTTTGATCAAAAGTGGAATTAAAACCATATTTGGCTTCTTCAGAAAACGTAAACCATCTTCAATTTCTGTTTGCAAACAAATTAGATATGCCGGACATTTTTATATTTTTTTACTTATCCAACACAAAAATATTTTTCAAATGTCTCTTTCCCAATGTGCACAAAAACGGATACGGATTCGTTACGGACCCGTTCCGGATCCGTAAAAAAGTTAGAAACGGAATCAGTGTAATCGCGATTTGACTGATCCGTTTCTGACCCGTTTCGGATCCGTAAAAAAGTTAGAAACGGAATCAGTGCAATCACGAATTTACGGATCCGTTTCTGACTCGTTACGGATCCGTAAAAAAGTTAGAAACGGAATCAGTGTAATCGCGATTTCACTGATCCGTTTCGGATCCGTAAAAAAGTTAAAAACGGAATCAGTGCAATCACGAATTTACGGATCCGTTTCTGACTCGTTACGGATCCGTAAAAAACTTAGAAACGGAATCAGTGTAATCGCGATTTGACAGTGTAATCGCTAATTGAGTTTTTTTTAAGAAAAGGTCATTTGTGGACCCAGCAAAATCAGTTTTTAATAACTGATTTTTTTTTATGAAAAGGTTCTTGTGTGGACCCAGCAAAATGAATTTGTAATAACTTTTTTTTTCTATGTTTTCTAACACAACTCCATTGAAATGATTAAAAGCATTAAAAGCGAAATGTCAGTGTGGGACTTTCATCCGTTTTATTAAAATACACGGGTCCGCAACGGATCCTAATATGATGTCCAAAAAACGGACATAAAATCCGTTTTTTTATCCGTTTTTTTTTAAGAATTTTTCCCGCTTGCGGATCCAAAACTGATCCGTAACGGATTCCGCTACGGATCCGTTTTATGAAAACAAACGGGTCCGTAACGGATCCCAATATGATGTCCGTAACGAGTCCGTAACGTATCCAAAAAACAGACATAAAATCCGTTTTTGAATCCGTTTTTTCGAGAGGAATTTCTACCGCTTGCGGATCCGTAACGGATCAGTAACGGATTCCGTTACGGATAGAAAATACGAAGATGCGGATCAGTTACGGATCCGTTTGGCACACTGGGTTATTAGCTTTTTGTTAACAACAATCGTATCGTTGCTTTATTTAATACAAAAAAAATGATCTTCTATATATATAAAAAGAAGTGTACACTTTGATGTCACCACTAACTGCGAAAGCGGGTCGTTTGACTTAAACGTTTGGACGAAATCGGCCCGGTGGTTCCAGAGATATTGCATTTAGATTTTCCTATATATTATTACCATATAAATTTCAACAAAATGTGTTTCATTATCCATATTATGATTTTTTATTGTTACCTGAAAAGTAACCAAATTGTAATGCCTAATGTGTTAAAGCACCCCCATCCAATATCTTCTTAATTAATTAAACGATTCTTTTGATAAGTTTATGTATCTTTATTAAATGTTTTTTCTCCGGTTATTCTACTTCGGCTTTGCAATGGTACACGATGGGTCGTTAACAAATTGATGAAAAACGTTATCGAAGCTACCTTTTTGAATGGTAAATTCCGAGACGAAAATGTTTTGCTGCCACGAACTCCGATGATTGCCACAGACGTCCCAAATTAACTCAAATTTCCTTTTTTCTGTTTGCGGCTAAGATTTGGGCACACCATGTTTTTCAGACGGACAATTATACGTGGCATGTTCTCGCGTCGGCAAACTATCGAGCGTATTTTTGTTGGCTAGAGACGGGCTGTCAAAAAAATCGTACACGCAATTGCTCTTCTTAACATGGGGTCTTCATTTGACAATTTTTTGTTATAGTAAACGTCAAACTTCAATTAAAAAAAACGATGAAAAAATATTAAAGTTTTTTATATTGACTTTGACGTTTGGTATAACAAAAAATTTTCAGGTGAAGACCCCATGCAATAATACTTCAGGATAAAAATACATCACTTTTTTATGTTTAACTTTTGAATATGTAACGAAAAGAAATAAATAGCTATTGTTTTTTTTCATCGCCGATTATGGTATAAAGCGCGCAAGTGAAAGAAAGAGGAATTTATTTTACTTGAAATTAGGTTTATGGCAAAACAACGTTTGCGGGGACAGCTAGTATTATATAAAATATATAAAATAAAAAAACAAAAATAAATATTTGCAAAGTAGGAAATAATTTGTCTCCAAATTTGTCTAATAATATTCTGCCTTCAAATTACTATGAAGCTAACATTTTTCAAAATGTAAGAGTGCATGTTGTCGCGAAAATATTCTTGAAACTCCTTAAGTTTTATCTTCCGAGCATTACTTTTAATAAAACAAGATCTTATATTACAAAGTCAATCTTCCAAATATGTTAAAAGGTTCAGACAGGCCTTCAACATTACCAAATGTATTTAATGGCACGAGCATTTTATCAAAATAATAACTGGCTTTTCGTCTTTTAGGAACTTAACTTCTAAATTATACTGTCCAAACACAACATTAGTTGCATCTGATGCAAATCCAACTAGATTTTCAAAAAGAAATCCCTTTTTTATAATTGTGCTTTTGAGAAGCTCATACATTTCTTTTGCAGTCGATGATCCACTCTCTCAGAAATAAAAAAAAGAATAATGTACCCAAGATGTTTCGTCGTTATAATAAATTGTGGCAAAAGCTATCTAAATGCCAAACGGTTAGTAGTTAATGATCCAAATATTTTTAGTTCAGCTTTTTTAACGCTTCCATTCTTTTAATTAAATTTTTAAGTTTTGCCAAGAATAATAAAACATTTTACTTCTTGTTAAAAAAATAATATCAAAAATCAGTGCAACACAACGTTAAAATGTTAAATTACACATGAATTACACATGCAGTCAATTACACATGGGCTACACATGAAAAAATATATTACACATGATATGTGTAATTACACGTGAGGTGGCAACACTGATGGCTATGCATATTATGGTTGGGCCATTAACCATGTAAGGTGCTGCATCGGTTAAAAAGAGAATGATCTTTTGTCGAAATCTTAAAAAAACTTGTATTTTAAGTTGAGCTCACAAAAAATTCATTTATTGATTTAAAAAAAATTTTTTTTAAAATATTTTTTTTGTGTAGAATTTTTTTTTTGTGAAAAACTTTTTTCCAAAATATTAATTTTCATCAAAATATGCAAAAACAAATAGATGCCATTTTAACGCAAATTTTATGATTCGGAAAGATAATTGTTCGACATCGTTCTTTGACTATCGACAAAAACCATGTATTTCCATGGAAATCACATCCCTAGTAATTATTATGCTTACTAAATACTCTTGTGTTTTCGCAAACTCATCCCTGCTTCCTAATAAGTTAAGAATTTTTAAATAAATGTTGTACACCTATAAGAAAGATCTATTCAAAAGCCTTAAAATGATAACTTACATATATGAAAACTTTAGAGGTCTAAAAAAGTGCGTTTGCGCTACTTTTTACTTTATGTTTTCTTATTTTTTAATTTTCTATCACCCTATGTACTTGTTTTTTATTTGGAGCTAAGTCGGTAAGCTAGACCTAAGCCAAAAATGCTTGCAAGTAGGGAATGGTAAATGGATTCCAAAATCGATTTTCGATCGACTTTTTTTATTACAGTTTTTGAAATCAATTAATCGAACGTCAAAATCGATTTCAAAATCGTTTAAGACTAGTTTGCAATCTTGTACATTATATCACAAAGGGGGATACACCAGCATTTTTTTGGCAAACTACTAGACAAATTGAACTGAGATTTTTACAGTGGGTAGATATGACTACTTTTTACAATTTTCCTGTAAAAAGTGAAAATGTGTAAATTTTGAGATGTCCTTTAGAAGAACAAGTGCATGTACACTGCACATATATATTCAAATTGTATTCTTGTGTAGTCAACCAGGCCTGTCACATAAATTGATTCTGATCGAAAGTGGAAGTGATTTTGTATCTTGCTTCACATAAATCGAAATCACTTTTGATGGGAATTGATATATGTGACAAACCTGAATGTATGTTTAGTATTTCAAAGGATTATGACAATAGTTCCTGCTCGGTGGCGACTGTTTTTTTGCTAACTTACTATTAAGTTAGTTTTAGAAAACAAACGTTTGCATATCATTGATGTCAGAAAGATGCAGAGATACTTTCCTGTAATTTCGTATTTCATAGGATAAATTACACACTTTTTGTTTTTTCACTCTGTTTATAACAAGATTTAAATATCGCTCACACACTGGCCTGTTTGCATATTAGCATATTTCCACAGGAAGGCCATGGCTGACTTTCAGTGTTTGGTTCGATACGATATGTTAAGTACTGTTTTGTTCACTGTTCATTGATGACTTTAATTTCTGAAGAACAAGAGACCTTATATTAAAGTTGGAAGTATACCAAGAGTACTAATAGATAAATACGTAAAACTACAACTTTAAACTTGGAAAACTGCATAAGCATACCTACAGACCTATGTATGTATGTACGCACAAAAAAAAAAAAAGTTTTATTGTGCATGCCCATAATTTATCGATTTAATTAAGATTACAATTAAAAATTGCCAAAACTTTGATAAAAATAAAAAATCGATTTTAAAAGCCTAATAATCGATTTCAGTATAAAATCTCATACGTAAATTAAATTGCAAAAAATCGATTTTTTTTAAAACAAAATCGAATTTCGATTGGAATCGAAATCGATTTACCATTCCCTACTTGCAAGTAAAAATTTGCAAGAATTTTTTAGTCTCTCAATGTTTTACTTTCTTTTGACGCACTTTCCAGTAACAATTATTACAAATTCGTAACAATGTTTAGTAAGTGAATACACCTAATATAAAATACTACATTTCGGTCATTAGAAATAGTTTGTATGTATACCTACATACATATATAATGTTTACATTCTTTTACAGGAGTTAAGACTTAATTTAATTACAGATAAACATTTGGCGATGTGCTTTACATTTCGCTGGATGCCTCTATGCAACAAATTATGAAATATTACAAAATAAAGTAAATACCTATAACTAAATATTTTGATTAAAAAAAAGCATAATTAACTTCTTTAAACTGCGTAAATCTAGGACCATATTATTCTGATTATGTATCTAAAAAATACCGATAACAAAAAGTTTATTTAAAAAAGTTTTACAAATTACATTAACCCCAAACTACGTCAAGTGGATAAAAACATCATAGTTCAACAGACGTCGGTAGGCGATAAAAAAAAGCAAACAAAAATGATACAAATGTTACATAAACAATGAAACTGCATAGTGCACAACAGCACAAATCATGTATACAACTTTTGGCAATTATGCAAAAAATTACAAGAATTTTAAATAAAATTAGAAAATTCAAACCCTTTAAAAGGATAGTTTATTAGAAGACAAAAAGCACTTATTGAAATATTTGCATACTTTTTTTCTATACATTTCGTCTGTCTTTTATTCTTAAGTGTTACATAAAACCAATCAATGTTCCGTCACACCAAGAAAAATAATAAAACTTTTCATTTATTATAATAGAACACATAATTTTCCTGTTATTTTTTTAGGAAAACATAAAAACTTTTTATTATGTAACCAATACTTTGGCAAGAACTGTCAAAGTGAGGAGGAGCCTCGTTTTTCACAACTTTTTCTAGAGTTGTAGATGACAAATTTAACCTTTAAGGAACTTACTTTTGCAAAAACGAACTGGAGTGTATGTGACATTTTGACGTGCGGCAGCACGCAAAGCCATGCGTCCACAAATTGAAGCCATTTTTTGTAATTAATGTAGTGGTTTCCAAAATATTTTTGATTAAAACTAAAATTTCGTAATTTCCACACACGGCGGCGATGAAAAAATCACTCGGTCGTTTGACTAGCAGAGAAGTAACGGGACAGGGTTGTATCAAATGTATAATTGACACACATATGCCAGACCATAGTTGTACTTTAGCGTAACCCTAAAACAAGCAACTGTGTATTTAGAAACAGAATATTGTTATTTAGTGACGAAAGAAGGAAAACGGTTGAAGTCTGCGCTAAATAAAAACAAAGGAAAGTAATTTTAGGGTGGAAGTTGCCAGCTTTTTTTATTTTAATTATTTTAAAGCATTACCAGACTTTTTTAAAAAACGGTAACTAAGCAACTTAAAATACTTGCCAACAAATAATATTTAACTTTTTTTATAACTAATGCATTATAATTTTAATTTATTTTGTAATACCAATACCAATAATTCGTACTTAAACTATACAAAACATGTCCTCAAAACCAACTATTTGCTTTGATTTATCAAAAAATGAACGTTTTCAAATTTCCGATAATTACAAAATGCTACACCGCAAACTAAAGTCCCAATGGAATATAGAACAGTAAGTTTGTGGCAAAAACGTAAATAAATTGTTTAATCTTTTCTTTATTTAGGAATGATCAAGAACTGAACTTGGACAAATTGGCCAAAGTGAAAATATTTGTTTTGGCGGGACCTCAAGATCACTTTACCGAAGATGAATTTCAAGTCTTAAAAAACTATATTGAAAGTGGTGGTTCTGTATTAGTTGTACTTGGAGAGGGAGGCGAAAATGAGTTTAACACTAACGTCAATTTCTTTTTGGAACAATATGGCATTTACATTAATAATGGTAAGAGAAAAAGTCATCTCATGTTTTTGCAACTGAACGCTTGTTTAAAAAATTATAGACAATTCAAATTTAAAAAAAAAAAAATTTTGATAATTTTTAGCGAACTCGAACCGATTTTAGTTTTTTCAGATAATAAATGTTCCATAAAAAAAATTTTTTTTACAGATTACACATAATTATCAACCCGGTTGCATTAAGAGAATAAAGAGCCGATTTTAGTTTTATTTTTATAAAAAAATAGATTTTAAATAATAAAAAAATATAGAGATTTAACTCATATTCTTATATTCCTAGATACCGTCATTCGCCCTCACTACTATAAGAACTTGCACCCCAAAGAATGTTGCATAGGCGGAGGTGTGGTATGTGAATCCATGTGGCGTTACTTGCTAAAACAACAAGTAGACACGGTGGACTATAATTTCAGCGACGAAAAATATAAATTACACTTTCAATATCCCTATGGGGCCACTTTAAATGTATCTGATCCAGCTAATGTTTTAATAACTACTGGTCCCGTAGTATATCCCTTCAACCGCCCCTTAATGGGTTATTATTGCAATGCAAAGCAGGGTAAAATATTAGCCCTAGGATCGGGCTATATGTTTCATGATAAATATTTGATCAGCGATAAAACGAATGATGTCATATTAGAGTATATAATGAAACTATTGGGTGCATATGAGATAACATTTAATCATTTGGATTTTAATGATGTGGAGGTTGGTTGTCAAAATTTATCGACACTAATTATTTTATAACTTCTTTTTGGTTTAGCTCAATGACAATAAAACCTTTAGCGATATAGGTTTTATAGCCGATTTACCCAAGGCCTGCTTAATTGACTCTATAGGTTCGGAAATTCCAGCAGATTTTAAGCAAATGTTTGACATGACTCTATGTGGCTTAAGTAATCGTTTGTTGAAAGATGTCATAAGTGCCTATCAACAGTTAAATGTCAAATATGAACCTTTGAAGATTATTAAACCACAATTTGAAATTCCTCTTCCTCAATTGCAATTGGCGGTAGGTATGGATTTAAACCTAGAACAAAAGTTTTCAACTTTATCGTTCTTGTCTTTTTTAAGACTTTTCCTCCGGTTTTTAGTGAACCCGCTGCTCCTCCTTTGGAGTTGTATGATCTTGATGAGGTTTTTAGTTCTCCCAGATCCCAGCTGGCCAACATGACGGGCCATTGCTTACAATCGTTACAAGCAAAGGATCCCCATAAGCCCCCTAATCTAAAAGAGTTGGAGAATTATATAAGGGAATGTGCCCGCATCACCGCAATAATAAATGATCAACATGACATGCCAGCCACGGAAATTTTTAACATTGTGGCCCAACAGATTATAAGCTATAGACCTTATGAATAGTTTTTTGTAAGTAAAGCATCTTAAATTCGTATTTTAACAACAAAAATAAAACTTCACTGAATGATTTATAAAAATTAGGCTGGGAAAACAAGTGGGTCGTACTTCGCAGGAACGTAAAGCCCTAAATTTCTTAAAACATAAAATTTGTTTTCTTTTAAAAATTATATTAGATTAATTTAAATGGCTTACATATTTTTTTCTTTTTTTATTTTGTGTTTTTACGCTCCACTAATGGTGGATGAGCGTATACTAAGTTTGTCATTCTATGTAAAATTTACTTTATATTTATCTCAAGCTCCATAAAGCATAAATATTCTGGGTTCTTTAGCAATTCTAAGTCCATTTAGCCATGTACGTCTGGCCGTCTGTTGTTTGTCACTCTCAAACAACATCAAAAAAAAAGAACAGCATTGGTGCCCAATTGTTTCTAGTTATACTAAGCAGTTTGGGACTAAAATCCATCAAAGTCGATTCGGTAGGATAGGAGTACGCCAATGCTGAAATAATGTAGGTGGCCTCGCTACGGCAACAAATACAACATTACAACAAAAGCGGAAAATTCATCCCAGCTTACTTTAAAATTAATTTTAAACAAAAATCAAAGCGTGCCGCTGAACGTAATTTAGTTATTAAATTATGGTCAATTAGGGAATGGTAAATGGATTCCAAAATCGATTTTCGATTTTTCGATCGACATTTTTTATTTCGGTTTTTGAAATCGATTAATCGAACCTCAAAATCGATTTCAAAATCGTTTAATATTAATTTAGAAACTTATTGCTTATATCACAAAGGGGGATACACCAGCATGTTTTTGGCAAACTACTACAGAAATTAAACTAAGATTTTTACAGTGGGAAGATATGACTACTGTTTATAATTTTCCTGCAAAAAGTGAAAATGTGTAAATTTTGAGATGGCCTTTAGAGAAACAAGTGCGATATGTATGTACATTTCACATATTAAAATTGTGTTTTTGTGAAGTCAGTCAGGCTTGTCACAAATCTATTCCGATCGTAAGTGATTTCGTATCTTGCTTCACATAAAACGAAATCACTTATGATTGAAATTGATTTTTGTGACAAGCCTAAATGTATGGCTAGTATTTCAAAGGATTATGACAATAGTTCCTGATCGGGGGCGGCAGTTTTTTTGCTAAGTTACTATAAGTTAGTTTTAGACAACAAACGTTTGCATGTCGGAAAGATGCAGATTTTTTTTCCTTGTAATTTCGTATTTTTTAAGGATAAATTACATACTTTTTGTTTTTCACTCTGCTTATAACTATATTTAAATATCGCGTATACACTTGTCTGTTTGAATATTAGCGTATTTCCACAAGGATGCCATGGTTTAATTCACCTGTTGTGTTTCTTGTAGTATGTTGATTTTCACAAAGCTGACTTTCAGTGTTTGGTTCGGTACGATATGTTTGGACTGTTTTGTTCACTGTCCATTGATGACTTTTATTTCTGAAGAACAAGAGCCCCTATATTAAAGTTAAAAGTATACCAAGGCAAAATCGAAAAAATTTTAAAGGCTTGAATAACCACTTTTTTTGATCCGCTATAGTCACCTAACTGCAAAAATCATCATTTTTTAAAATTCTATGGTAAGGTTTTTTTTTAACATTTTTTTTCTAAAATTTGTGAATTTTGAAAAGGCTGCTCCATACATCTTATCGTTACTTTGGAACGACGTACCCGATTTTGTTATGCAATCCGACAAAACATTTTAAATTACGCCAGATGCAAGTTTCTATAATACCATTTTTTAATTTAGCAATTAGTTTTGGAGTTATTGAGGCCGAAGTGGCAAAAAAACATTTTTTTTGTTTTTTTTTATAAAATTTTTGAATTCAAAAAAATTCTAGAAAAATTTTAGGCCCCTATTACGGTTCACAACTCAACTCAGTTGAGTTGTAATTTCTTAATTTTTGTTTAATGGTTTACAACTTTGCTTCGTTGCGGTGAACAAAACATAACAAAAATTACAACTGATCACAACCAGTTGTCTTGATTACAACTCAACTGAGTTGAGTTGTGAACCGTTATAGGGGCCTTAATCAATAAATACTTACCAGTTTTAGTACTTAAGCTCGAAGCTGCATGTATTAAAAGTAAAATAAATTTTATTCCATGAAAATCCATGGACAAATTCCTGTTTTATTCCCGATAAGCTGAAGGTACCTGGTTTTGACCTTTTTTTTATCGCAAATTTGTGTAGAGCTAAAAATCACAAAGTTTTGCCTTTTAATTACACAATATTTTTTTTTTTCAATCCTTTACTTTAATTATTTTTTCATAAAGCTGCCTGAATATAATAGAAATAAAATAAATTCTGTTTCATGAAAATCCATGGACAAATTCCTATTTTATTCCCGATAAACTGAAAGTAAGTACATAGTTTTGACATTTTTTTATTGCAAATTTGTGTCGATCAACATGCTGCAAACATAAAATAAACATGCTCTACACAAATTTGCGATAAAAAATGTTAAAACTAAATACTATCGGGAATAAAAAACGAATTTATCCATTTATTTTCAGGAAACAAAATTTATTTTATTTCTATTATATGCATGCAGCTTTATAAAAAAACTAGCTGTTTGGTCCCGGCGCTGCTCGGGATTTTCTAAAAAAAAAAAAAAAAATTAAATACTGGAGAATTTTGTTAATAACTTGAACCCAGCGCTATCTACTATCAATAAAAAAATTAAAATATCACGACCGACAACAGCGCCACCTATAATTTTATAAACCATCAGTGAAAGTAGACCTTTCCAACGAATGTACTCGTTGGAAAATCGGTTGAGTGGTTCTCGAGTTATAAAATCACAAACATAGGACAATTTATTTTTATATGTATACTAGAGTAACCCTGCCCGCGTTTCTGGCCAATACAATGACATACTTTTACGTCTTTGTATTAAAAATTAAATTTTCTAGACCAAATGTTATCCTCATAAGGAAAAAAATACATTTTATCAAAACTAGGTAATTTCAGTTTATCGGGAATTAAACAGGAATTTGTCCATGAATTTTCATGAAATAAAATTTATTTTACTTCTAATACACAGAGAAAACAGATTCGTGATCACAACCGAATTTGTCGCCAATCGAATTTCGTCGGTTGCATGTACTATCACACAATTCGGTTACAATTACTGAAAATTTCATTGCTTAGCATAATATTTTTGATAGAAACATTGGAATTTTAGTACACTATCAGTTATAACAACAGATATTGTTAGTTGTTAGTATGATTATTAGAAACTAATGATGCTTATACCCGAATATATGATAGATGCAACTGAATTAACACATAATTGGTGTTCGTAACCAAAGATTTGATTGAATTTATCAATATATTTTTTCAACCTCTTGCATAAGCCATTTACCCGATTTTTATATAGAAAATCCAAATAAATAAAATAAACCCCATTTTTTGTTTATTTTTATCGTTACTACATTGTTTAATTTTATGCAAACATATGCATATCGTTGCCTAAAACGCAAAACGGCCTATCTAACATTTTGAAAATTTTACAGGAGAAGCAAATTACTATTAAAAATGTTAATCGATAAATTGCCTTAAACCGTTTATAATTTATTTTACTTCTATTTTTCTTGTAAAACCTACCAGTTGTTTTGACAATTGACAATGTTGCATATTATGGAAACTGTTAGTAAGGTCTTTTAGCGCGTAGCATATAATCTTTTGTAGATAGGGCCGTTTGTTTTTTGTTAATAAAATTGCAAATTTTGGATAAAAGTTTCCAAAATTAATTGTGGACATAAGTGTTGATGCAATTCATCAGATTTAATGAAAAAGACGATTTTTAATTTTTTGTTAGTTAGGGCCTTTTGCGTTTTAGGTAACGATATGTATGTATGTACTAGCTTAACCCTGTGCGCTTCGCTACACTGCTTAAACCACTTCTTCAGTTGAGAGATATTTAATATATGCATCCTATGGAAGGTTTTCCCCCCTGCGCCTTCCCGCTTTATTTTTATTTTCAAAAGTGTAGTATACCATAGGAGTGACTTCTACTAAGTTTGAACATTCTTACTATAACAGTTCTTAAGATATGTGATATTTAACATTGGCGTCCTATGGGGGGTAACATTTCCCCGCTGCTATTTTATTTCAATTTTGGGGTTCAGAAGATCATACTACAAACAGTTTAATAAAAAGAGTGCAGCGGCTCTAAATTATATTTCTATCTATGAGGGGTACTGCTCCTCCTCTGTCCATTTCTATATTGAAATTTAAAGTTTGCCATAATAGTAGCTTTAACCACGTTTGAAGACTCTCCTTTTAATAGTTCTTGAGTTGAGAGATATTTAATATATGCATCCTATGGGAGGTATTTCCCCCCCTGCGCCTACCCGCTTTATTTTTATTTTCAAAAGTGAAGTATACCATAAGAGTGACTTCCACAAAGTTTGAACATTCTCACTATAACAGTTCTTAAGATATGCGATATTAAACATTGGCGTCCTATGGTGGGTACCACTACCCCCGCCGCTATTTTGTTTTAATTTTGGGGCTCAGAAGATCCTACTACCAAAAGTTCAACAAAATGCGTGCAGTGGCTCTTATTAATATTTCTATATATGAGGGGTACTGCTCCTCCCCCGTCTACCCCGCCCATTTGTATATTGAAATTTATAGTTTACTATAATAATAGCTTTTACCACTTTTGAAGACTCTCCCTTTAATAATTCTTTAGTTGAGCGATATTTAATATATGCATCCTATGGGAGGTATTTCCCCCCCTGCGCCTACCCGCTTTATTGTTATTTTCAAAAGTGTTGTATACCATAAGAGTGACTTCTAGAAAGTTTGAACATTCTCACTATTACAGTTCTTTAGGTATGCGATGTTAAACATTGGCGTCCTATGGGGGATTCCACTTCCCCTGCTGCTATTTTATTTTAATTTTGGGGCTCAGAAGATCTTACTACCAACAGTTCTGCATAATGCGTTCAGCGGATCTTAATATATGCGATAATTAATATTGGCATCCTATGGGGGATACCAATTCCCCTGCCCCTATCGAAAAAATAAGTAGCCTATTTTATTTTTAGGGCTCACGTGATGTATCTGTAAAAATTTCAGGAAAATCGGTTCAGTAGTTTAGGAGTCTATAAGCCAACAAACAAACAAACAAACAAACAAACAAACAAACAAACAAACAAACAAACAAACAAACACACATACAAACATTTTTCATTTTTATATATATAGATAGATAGATAGATATGTATGTATGCATAACAATTTGGAGGTAGTAAATTAAAAATAATTACAAATTTATATATATATCTATATATATAAAAATGAAAAATGTTTGTATGTGGGTTTGTTTGTTTGTTTGTTTGTTTGTTTGTTTGTTTGTTTGTTTGTTTGTTTGTTGGCTTATAGACTCCTAAACTACTGAACCGATTTTCCTGAAATTTTTACAGATACATCACGTGAGCCCTAAAAATAAAATAGGCTACTTATTTTTTCGATAGGGGCAGGGGAATTGGTATCCCCCATAGGATGCCAATATTAATTATCGCATATATTAAGATCCGCTGCACGCATTATGCAGAACTTTTGGTAGTAAGATCTTCTGAGCCCCAAAATTAAAATAAAATAGCAGTGGGGGAAGTGGAATCCCCCATAGGACGCCAATGTTTAACATCGCATATCTAAAGAACTGTAATAGTGAGAATGTTCAAACTTTCTAGAAGTCACTCTTATGGTATACAACACTTTTGAAAATAACAATAAAGCGGGTAGGCGCAGGGGGGGAAATACCTCCCATAGGATGCATATATTAAATATCGCTCAACTGAAGAATTATTAAAGGGAGAGTCTTCAAAAGTGGTTAAAGCTATTATTATAGTAAACTATAAATTTCAATATACAAATGGGCGTGGTAGACGGGGGAGGAGCAGTACCCCTCATATATAGAAATATTAATAAGAGCCACTGCACGCATTTTGTTGAACTTTTGGTAGTAGGATCTTCTGAGCCCCAAAATTAAAACAAAATAGCGGCGGGGGTAGTGGTACCCACCATAGGACGCCAATGTTAAATATCGCATATCTTAAGAACTGTTATAGTGAGAATGTTCAAACTTTGTGGAAGTCACTCTTATGGTATACTTCACTTTTGAAAATAAAAATAAAGCGGGTAGGCGCAGGGGGGGAAATACCTCCCATAGGATGCATATATTAAATATCGCTCAACTGAAGAACTATTAAAGGGAGAGTCTTCAAACATGGTTACAGCTACTACTATGGTAAACTATAAATTTCAATATAAAAATGGGCGGGGTAGTCAGAGGAGGAGCAGTACCCCTCATAGATAGCAATATTAATAAGAGCCGCTGCAAGCAATTTGTTGAACTTTTGGTAGTAGGATGTTCTGAGCCCAAAAATTTAAACACAATAGCAGCGGGGGAAGTGTTACCCCCCATAGGACGCCAATGTTTAATATCGGATATCTTAAAAACTATTAAAGTTAGAATGTTCAAACTTTGTAGAAGTCACACTTATGGTAAACTACAATTTTGAAAATAAAAATAAAGCGGGAAGGCGCAGGGGGGAAATACCTTCCATAGGATGCATAAATTAAATATCGCTCAACAGAAGAACTATTAAAGGGAGAGTCTTCAAACATGGTTAGAGCTACTACTATGGTAAACTATAAATTTCAATATAAAAATGGGCGGGGTAGACAGAGGAGGAGCAGTACCCCTCATAGATAGCAATATTAATAAGAGCCGCTGCAAGCAATTTGTTGAACTTTTGGTAGTAGGATGTTCTGAGCCCCAAAATTTAAACACAATAGCAGCGGGGGAAGTGTTACCCCCCATAGGACGCTAATGTTTAATATCGCATATCTAAAGAACTGTAATAGTGAGAATGTTCAAACTTTCTAGAAGTCACTCTTATGGTATACAACACTTTTGAAAATAACAATAAAGCGGGTAGGCGCAGGGGGGGAAATACCTCCCATAGGATGCATATATTAAATATCGCTCAACTATAGAATTATTAAAGGGAGAGTCTTCAAAAGTGGTTAAAGCTATTATTATAGTAAACTATAAATTTCAATATACAAATGGGCAGGGTAGATGGGGGAGGAGCAGTACCCCTCATATATAGAAATATTAATAAGAGCCACTGCACGCATTTTGTTGAACTTTTGGTAGTAGGATCTTCTGAGCCCCAAAATTAAAGCAAAATAGCGGCGGGGGTAGTGGTACCCACCATAGGACGCCAATGTTTAATATCGCATATCTTAAGAACTGTTATAGTGCGAATATTCAAACTTTGTGGAAGTCACTCTTATGGTATACTTCACTTTTGAAAGTAAAAATAAAGCGGGTAGGCGCAGGGGCGGAAATACCTCCCATAAGATGCATATATTAAATATCTCTCAACTCAAGAACTATTAAAGGGAGAGTCTTCAAACGTGGTTAAAGCTACTATTATGGCAAACTTTAAATTTCAATATAGAAATGGACAGAGGAGGAGCAGTACCCCTCATAGATAGAAATATAATTTAGAGCCGCTGCACTCTTTTTATTAAACTTTTTGTAGTATGATCTTCTGAACCCCAAAATTGAAATAAAATAGCAGCGGGGAAATGTTACCCCCCATAGGACGCCAATGTTTAATATCACATATCTTAAGAACTGTTATAGGAAGAATGTTCAAACTTAGTAGAAGTCACTCCTATGGTATACTACACTTTTGAAAATAAAAATAAAGCGGGAAGGCGCAGGGGGGAAAACCTTCCATAGGATGCATATACTAAATATCTCTCAACTGAAGAAGTGGTTAAGCAGTGTAGCGAAGCGCACCGGGTTAAGCTAGTATATATATATATGCATACATTTTGAGCTTAATGTAAAAGATAAATTTTAATCATTACACTACACAATAATACATTACAAATAATTACACAATCCCATAATACAAATTCGTCTTATTCGTCCAATTCTCTGATAACTTTTTGCGATAATTGTTGTTAGGATCACAAAGTTTTCCTTAAGCTGTTTGACCATTTTTGGCAGGAGAAAAATAAAGTTCAACAAGCTAACTTGGCTAAACTTTATTTTCTAAATCCGCGAGATACAAAAACTCTTAACGATTCAATCTAAAAAAATAAAAATCTGTTTTATAATTAAGTTTTTTATGCATGTATATATACATATACACTGTAAGTAAAATTTGCACTTTCGAAATGACACTGAAAAACGCCGGGACTTAAGTTTGGGCCGTAGAATACAGTGGTATACTCCGTTTTAAAAGGTTATGTCTAAATCAAGAGATATTGCATTTTTAATTTTGTATTGCCTCTCAAGTAATTTTTTTGGTGTTTTAAGAAACAAATCTAAATATCTTTTGAAATTACTTTAGCTTTTGTTTATTTGTCGAAATTAAGCTCTTATAAAGATGGCCTTCCACCTTCCGGCTAACACAATTAATTAATTATAAATGTGTGGTACTATTTAATCCAATTTTTTTTATCAATTTTATATATGCATATAATTGATAAAATTAGACTGAGTAGTGCCATGAAGTGAAAATAATTCAATGTATCCACCTGAAAATAGACGGCTATCATTGCTAGAGTTTAGCATCGAAAAGCAAATAAAAAAATAATGTTATTTAAAATGGGGTTTCGAAGCCTTTTTCCATATACATACATATGTATGTGTAGTATAAATATAACTTGCGAGTCAATACAAACTTTAAAATGGAATATCTTTTGATTTTGACCTTATCTTTAAAAAAGGAGAATACCTTCTACTATTCTACGGCCCAAAATTAAGTTGGGGGGGATGTTTCGGCGTTTTTTTGTGTCATTTTGACGTACATACTTAGAGCGTATTTATTTTAAAAACTTAATGCGATTACTATTCTCTAAATAGTTCGTGGAAACTACTTACTCCTTTTAAATAAGCACAGTTTTCGACCACAAGGATATTTTTTAACTATTAAATTAAAATTAAAAAGATTTTGTTATTCGTGCTTAATTCCCAGTTTTTATTCTTGATAAAAACACTTGAAATTTATTGTTGATGGGATAAGCTATTCCTATGCGCATTTCACTGGTTGCTTAGGCCAGATCATCAGGAAAATTCATCCATAAAAATTTTAGAAAAACTAAAGATATCAAACCAAATAAAAATGTTAAGCGTATAAGAATCATAAGCAACAGCTCTACTTGTAACAATATCAAAGTTTAAACAAAAACATCAACAATAAACAGTGAGTTTATCTCTTCTTACATAAGGCCTAAGCAACCAGTGAAATGCGCATAGGAATAGCTTATCCCATTAACAATAAATTTCAAGTGTTTTTATCAAGAATAAAAACTAAGAACTAACCCGGCGCCTGGGGGGTGGATTTTAGCTACAAGGACATGGGGGTTGGGTCATAATGACCCACTTATTAAACTCGAGGTTTTTTGCTATATTTACGAAAAAATATATACAATTTAGATTGAATCTAACCTTATTAAGGAAATAAAACATGACTTTGTTAAAAAATAACATATTTACTTTTATTTTTAAACAAAAAACATTTCATATTAAAAAAGTCAACAAAGGAGGCTTCGACTTGCTTAAATATAATAAATACTTATTATATATACACGGGGATGGGTCATATTTCCTTTTTTTAACTTTAAGCACGTGTTACCCGAAGTACAATCGCCATGCGACTGATTTGAAATTTATAACAGTCAGAGAGATTCAATATCACCAGCTACTGATAAAAGCGTAGAGAAGAGAAGTACATTTTTAAAACCACAATCCATTCGAAAAGTGACGGGTAATTTTGACCCATCCCCCCCGGCGCCGGGTTAAGCACGAATAACAAAATCTTTTTAATTAAAATTTTGTATTCCCAAAAATTACTTTTGATATTAAATTAAAATTCATTTTTTTATTTACTTATTTCATTCACAAATTTGTTTGTTACGTTTGACAGAAAATTCAGTTGTATATGGAAATAATTAGTTTAGTACTCACAGTTAACAATTGGGATTTGTAACCGAATTGAAACTATACTAGCAATCAATAATTAGCTGCAATAAATGAATTAACATTTATATTACAAAATTTATTGACGAAACCAAATTATTAATTGCAATGACCAATATTCAGTATTGCCCTGTATTAAATTCGGTTTTGATTCAAACCATTTGTACTAATTTTTAGAACTAAATTAAATTATATATCATAACTAATAAAATAATTGAAGGAATCATATTTTAGTTATAATAACGTTTTAATAATCAAGAGAATTAAAAATCAGTTACAACTATACATTTTTAATAGTTGCAATAATAAATTATGTTACTTGATCAATATGTTATTACTGCAACCGTTTCCCAACCAATTTGTTTTCTGTGTGTACATGCAGCTTTGAGCTTAAGTACTAAAACTGGTAAGTATTTGTTGATTTAAATTTTTTATGAATTCTTTGAATTCAAAAATTTTATAAAAAAACAAAAAAAAATATTGTTTTTGCCACTTCGGCCTCAATAACTGCAAAAATAATGGCTAAATTAAAAAATTATATTAGAGATACTTAAATCTGGCTTAATTTAAAATGTTTTGACGGACTGCATAACAAAATCGGATCGTCGTTCCAAAGTTAGGATAAGATGTAAGGAGCAGCCTTTTCAAAAATCTCAATTTTTAGAAAAAAAAATTAAAAAAAAACCTTACCATAGAATTTTAAATAATGATGATTTTTGCGGTTAGGTGACTATAGCGGATCAAATCTATATAGTGGTCATTCAAGCCCTTTTTTGCTGTTGACCTGTGTTATCAAAAACTTTAATAAATAACACTAATCATAGCACAAAACAAGGACTTTTTGTAAACATAAAAATCTTTGTCAAAGATTGGACAATCAATGCAAGAGCAAAAAATCGTAGTAATGCCACCTGTTTATTTCATCATGAGTACGCCTAAAACCATTACGAATAATGCTGGTTTTGTAGTTTCATAAGACTTTAAATCACAATACAAAATTTAGTGGAGATCGGTCCATAATTTACCACAGACCCGATATAAAGCCCACTCTCGAGAAACACTTTAACAAGCCTTAAACAGATAATAATGCTATTGTAATAAAATTTAAGACTTTAAGTCACTGTAGATACATTTCGTGAAGATCGGTTCATAACTTACCATAGGCACTCAATATTCTAGTGGAGTCGGTGGAGGTATCAGCACTCTTAACTTGTTTAATATTCAATTTATGCGCTTTTGTATAAAATATTATACGTTTTCATTTTAAAAATTATCTACGTCGCACGCTTCTACGTTCATACGGTTCCATTGTGTTCATTCATATGGTATTAAAAAAAATTAAAAAAATCAACAAGTTTTAAATTGCTTATAAAAGAACCTAATTTTTCTAATTTGCAGAGCTCAACACATTCCTTCAAGTCGTCAGTCAATTTGGTGCCTTGAGAAAAATAGAAAATAAAATTTATTCAGTTTTTTGTGCAAACTCAACATAAATTTAATTGTATTAAATTTTGTAAATCAATATGGTTTCATGTTAACAAGAATTGGATTCAAATTTATTGTGTTAGGAAAATTTTAATAAATAAATTAAAATAGTGAGTCACTAAATAAAAAAAAATTTAATAACAAAAAAAAAAAAAAAAAAAAAAAATCGGGTTTTATATCTTAAACCAAAGTATTATTCTTAAATTAAATTAATTAAATACATACAAATGCAATTGTATGTATCCAGCGGTAAAAATGACTAGTACGGATGACTTCTAGAAGGCCTCTGTACTCCTTCTTTTGGATGTACAAGGCCTGCTCGCTACATTTCATACTCTTATCATTTTTACACATGTTGCCATTGCGGAGTAGGCCTTCCGCTCACGCTTCTTTCGCGTTTACGTCACAGCGAGATAACAAGGAATTGATTAAATAAATAACTAAAACAAGTTACGAGTGCTCTATTCGGCTGTGCCGAATCTTTGATACTCCCGACCGGCAGTTCAATTATTTCAGGAGTGATAACTATCTACACGATATCTATTTACTATTAACTTATTTTTATAAAAACAGACATCAGCTTTAAAATTGGTTGCGGTTTAGACCTATATTAAATTATTGTCCGACAATCAGAAAGTTTTATGCCTTTTTAGCTTTCGTTACAGTTAAAGCCGCATTTAAATGATATTGTAGCCATGGTAAGGTTTGAACCAATCATCCCAAAATTCTGCAGAGTGATTTCTGGTATCAAAAAACATAAATTTCAATACAGCGGCTTACAGTGAATTTCAGAAGGCTGCTGAATATGGGATCTAAGGATCTAAAAATTGCATTACATTTTTTCTGCCCATATTAAGTTAAGTTGGAAGACATTTTACGGCAATATCTATGGGGGGTGTGCTGGAAATCGCAAACGCAAAACGCAAGAATTTGGAGGCTGTTTTTAATACACTTTAAATCTAATTTTAATAATTTTTGTTATAAAATTCTGTTTAATAGAGAAATGTTTATATAATATTTGTCATAAAATTCTTTTATTACAGAAATCTTACTAAAAAACGACTTTTAAAATTCTTGCGATTTGCGTTTGCGATTTCCAGCACACCCCTGTATATCTGCTACGGTTTTAGGCGTATTTAATTAATTTACCAGAGTGGGCTTTATATGGGGCCTATAGTAAATTTTTTTTTTCTAAGTACCGTTTTTTAGATAACTGTACTTTTGTGGAGTCCAACCGAAAAGTTCGATCGAGATAAATAGCATATCGTTGGAAAGGTAATTGAATGCCTTTTCAGTCGATATGCTGCAAATTTCTATCTGATCGAACTTTTCGGTTGGGCTCCACAAGGGTTTAAGTGGTACCATACACCGAAAAACACAAAAGTACCGTTATCTAAAAAACCGTACTTAGAAAAAAAAATTACAGCGTTTTTCGCGTTCAGGAGGTCCCAATTAACTTATCTAGGCATGTGGTATTTTTTGGTTGTAAACCAGTGTAATTTATAGATCCCATATAAATCCCACGCCTGCAATATTCTAATTGTCGGTGGAGGGTATCAAAGATTCCGCACAGCCGAATATAGCACTCTTAAGCTTCGTTCACAATGGCAGCATTAATTTCGTGTTTTCTTCTATCTCATTTCTTCATATATTTTCCTTTCATTTTTCAAACAAAAATGTAACTTAAGTTTTTTTTTTTAAAGTTGAGTCTACTTCTACTTCAGCAACAATTTGTATGAAAATGTAAATGACGTTTAACCCTACATGCCCAGTGGTATATTATTTTTTTGATGTAGCTAAGACTGAAAAAGAACAAAAAGTGATCTCTTTAAAAAAAACCAAAAATCAATCCAAATATTAGAAAGTTTTTTTTAATAAGATTTCTGTATGACGTGCTAAATTCCCAAATTTTCATATTTGATAAATACACTGTAACTTATTGTTGAGGGAAAGCTAGCTTCTATGCGCATTTCACTGGTTGCTTAGGCCAGATCGTCAGGAAACCTTTTCCAAAGATTTTAGAAAAGCTTAAAATATTATACGAGTAAAACCCTAAAGCGAATAAGAATTATAAACACTCAAAGTCTTACTTGTAACTATATCAAAGCTTAAACAAAACACCAACAAAAAACAGTGAGTTTATCTTTTCTTACATTCCCTTACATTAGAAAGTTTTATTTTTCTTTATGCAAAGGTACAGTATTTCACTATGTATAACGGTGTCCTTTATGGAAGAAATTTGGAAACGTTTTCTAAATTGAAAATATGTGTGGTTGCCAAAAAAAATTGTTGCTCCACTATGAACACTATTAAAAATGTTGCTGCCTATTGTGAACGAAGCTTTTCTTGTTTAATGTTTAGTTTGTGTAAGTGAGACACCTAAATAAAGACGGCGAGCGTTTTTTATACCTTCCACCACCACTAGTGGTGAATGACTAGAAATAATACTGCAAAAATCGGTTCATAATTTACCATAGGCTTCATGTAAAGGATACTCTTGGAAAACCGTTTAGTTCGCCTAAAACCGTAAGAAATATGGCTACTGTAATAAAATTTGGCACATCACAGTTTTATAGGAATAGAAATTACACTGTCAAATTTCGATAAAGCATACTATCGAAAAACACTTTACTACGCGTAAAACCGTTACGACTAAATTTTGTTCTGTAACAGATTTATATAGCTAGAAATGGCACTGTAAAATCTCTTGGAGATCGGTCCATAATTTAGCATAGGTCCCATATAAAGCCCACTCCTGAAATATTCTAATCGTCGGCGTACAGCCTAATATAACACTCTTACTTGTTTTAAATATATTTGACGGGCTTTTCGTTATTTTTTGACAATAGCTTAAGCTAGCTTATGTATGTTACGGTTGGGCCCTTAGTTTAGAGTGCGAGAGAGAGAGAGAGAGAAGAAAAAGTGGCCTTCTCTTTTCCTATTTCTAAAATTTAATGCTTTGTTTTTTTAACCCCTAATTTCACCAAGTTTAGTTAAAACTAGCTATTACTTTAACTTCCAGTTAACAATATCTTTTGACTGCTATAACTAATAGTTAATTACATATAGCTTAATTTGGTGAAATTGGGGGTAAATCTTATTAATATCAGTTTTAAATTTTAATAATCTCTTATGCTAGAAACACATCTTGGACGAACGACGAATTATTCGCAACGAATATTCGTCGTCAGAAATAGAACACATGGGCATGTATTAAAATACATACAATCATTGCGTAGACCGAAATTCGTCCTGCGTAACGAACTCTGCGGTACGTTTATTTCTATTTCTTGCGCCGACGAACGACGAATAAATTGTGACAGGGACAGCTAACCGCAGCATGATAGCAAAGTCTAATATTTATTTAAAATCGTGAAAGCTGTAAAGAATCAGAGGAACAAATCGCTAAAATTTGCGAAAAATTGCAAATTTTTAAACAAACGCTAAAATTTATTTGAAATCACTAAATGTAAACAAAACAAAATGTCGGAAAATAACAAAAAAAAAATTTGAAAAATGGCGAAAATTTTTAATATTTTAAACAAGCCATAAAATTGATTAAAATTCCCTAAAACTATAAGGAATGGCAAAAATTGCTATATTACCGGAAATTCGCAAAAATTTGCTAACTGCGGCATAATAGCAAAGTCTACTATTTATTATAAATCGTCAAATCTGGAAAGAATCAAAAATACTTACTGGAACAAATCGCTTTTATCGCGAACATGGCTAAAATTCGCGAAAAATTGCAAAATTCAATACAAGCCAAAACTAATTTAAAATCGCCAAATCGAAATGCAGAACACCAAAAATGCTGAAGTAATCCACTTTCGAGTGAATTCGGATTCAAGAACACACCCGATTTATAGTTTTTTATGTTTTTTTTTGCTGAAATATGGCCAAACTATGGTTTAATAAAAATAAAAAAACATTAAAATGGATGCAGTAAAATAATTAAAGAAGTTAATAATAATAAATGCTTTTATAATCTAGCGTCCAAGGTATTTATTTTTATAAATTAAAAAAAATTTAAGTCACAATAATACCTGGAATTCACGCACTTATTGTGTCTCATTTGACAAATTAACGCAACGAATTCTTGCCGACGAATTCGTCGTACTATTCGAAGTTCGTCGTTCGTCCCAATTGTGTTTATACCATTACACTGTAATTTGGTAAAATAAGCAATTTACTCTTCTTAGGTTTAGTTAAATTTATCTTGAATTTAAATTCAATGTGCGTATCGGTAGCGATATCGGCGAAATTATTGTTTGAGTATCGTATTGGCAAAAAGCCGTATCGTTACAGCCCTTGTACTCACCTCCATTATACTTTTCCTTCTCTACCCTGCAAAAAATACGACTAGTCCATACGCGCATGTAAAATATAGTCCATAAGGGACTTGGACTAGTCCAAAGTAGCCCAAAAATATTGTATGTCCTAGGGCTGAATATAACCCAGCTTTGCATTACAACGGAGTAGTCTTAAAATCACTCCATGTTTATACATACTCGCAGTGGATATGTTTTTAAACTACTCCATGGTTTACTTAAGAGGACTAGTTTTGAAATCATTTAAAAATGAAAACTTGTCTTTTTTCTCTTTTTTAACAATGACATGGTTCATGCTTGCTTGCATTACATTAGACCATGTTGTAAGTAGTCAATTTTATCTAAAATTAATCAAGTAGTCCAATATTGCAAAGTTAACTTTGCGTGTGATCGGGAAAGTACTGAAAATCTGTTATCACTACAATACATTTTTTTCTTTGTTTAAAATGGCTCTCAAAATCAGTATTTGAAAATAAACAGTACATTATTTAGCGTTCGGCTTACACACCAAAGAACGATATCTATTTTTTAGTGATTGTGTATACGAACAGAACCCTTAATTCCGTTCGTAACTATTTTCAAGAAAGAGCCGAACATTATATATTGCTCTGTTCTTTGTTAAAAAATAGAACAATTGTAATGATACTGTAGACAAACAATATATTTTAATGTTCTTTAATGATCAAAAAAAAAAAAAAAAATTTAGCAGCGACCGCACTACGAACAGCTTGTTTGTGTATAGGTTTGTGTAAAATTATTATTTTGTTTTTTTTCGTATGTGTATTTTGTTTTTGTAAAAATTTTTTGGTTTCTTTTGCCAGTCAAAAATGACGAACATGAATGAGCCGAACCGAACACAATTAAGTTTGTGGATTTAAAAAAAAAAAAGAACGGAATTAAATGTTCTCATCTTTTGTTGAGTTTGATAAAAACAGTATTATTTTTGTGTTCGAAAGATGACTAACGGGGAAACGTTATTTTTTTAATGATTTTCTACACAAACACTAATAGCGTTTGTGTTTTCCACAAATCTACCGAACCGAACACTAAGGAGCGATATTTAGTGTTTATTTTCGAACACTGCTGAAAATATGTCGCATTACCATATCAATATTAAAAAAATAAATGACGATACCAGGGGCCAAATTACGGCATTCGATATCGTTCGAAATTCCCATTTAAATTGTATTGTAATTTCGATCGATACCGAATGCCGTAATTTGGCCCCAGACTTTAAAGAAACCATTTGCAGGACAAATTGGCACAAGCGAAACCACCTAATACTTTTTCACAGTTTTTATAGAAATTAATCAATTTCAAAGCAATAATATAAATCAATTTTTAAAACAATAAAAATAAAAAAACTTTTTGTTAAATATCTATAAAGTAATAAATCATTTTTTTTTTAATTTCAATAAAAAAACCATAAAATGTTTTAAATTAAAGAACAATATAAACCTGGTTTGGTGTCTTTTTGTATTCGGTTCGATTTTATTAACTGTCAACTAATTAATTTTTAATCAATTAACTTATGAAACAAAATAACTATGAACGAATAAATACATAAGATCTATTAAACAACGTAGAAACTAGTAAAACAATAATAAAAAAACGTATAGAGAAAAAGTCATAAACATTAACAAAGAAAAACACCTTTATGACAGCTATAAATTCGACCACCATAAAAGGTTCAAATTGTTTGTTTGTATTTTATTTAATGTTGTTTGTTTTTGGTTGTATGTATGTATGTACTTCAAGTGACACAATGAACACCTGCTGGGGTCCTAAATTGTTTTAGGAGTGTTTTTTAGTTAGACGATTGATAATCATGTTTTTTGTATGGTTATATCTATAAAAATTAAGTTTGTTTTTTTGTTTTTTTTTTAACCTAATAATCAAATAAATTTTAACATTAATAAATTTATTTAATGATTTATGGGGAAAAGAAAGCGCCACAATTCATACATAAAAAATATGTATAATATACAGTTTGTAACACAGATTTAATAAATACTCTGTTCTGTGTATTAAACAACAGTGTAAACTATAGACTACATTAGTCTTAACTATTAATTAAACCACAGTTTAAACTTTAGAATAGATTTAAGCCAAATCTATAGACTAGACAATAGTCAAAACTATAGGCAGGACTAAATTATTCTTTATTCCATATTTTTTATATATTTAAACGACTCCTTTGAGACATTTCCCCTCCAAACTTTGTATTTTTTTAAATTTATTTAATTGTTTTAAACACATAAACAAATGCTGCTAATACCAATTAAATTTCCCTAACAAAATAATCTGTGACATTAAGCATCTTACTAATTCACACAATCTTAATTCAAACAAACAAGATCATTAAATTAAATACATATCCAATATTATACCCCAATTTTCTAAAAATGAGAACAATTATTATGTACTAAGATCTTTAAAAATTACCAGTGTTTTCCGTCTGTATAATAATTTATGTTTAACAATTTGTCAACACATTATTAGCGTGTTAAATATGTTTGTATGTTTGAAAGGGGGATTCCCCTAAATACCCATAAACCACTTAATATATAAACATTATATCCGATTCCCAACATTTAAACATCCCCTATTCCTGAGAACAAGTAGAAGACGCTGTTTTTTTTTGTAACAATAAACTAAAATATGAAATCTTTACGGAAATATCAAGTGGTTTTTGTGTTAATAAATTAAATTTATTACTTTTAATTTCTCTAGAGTATTTTTAAAAGTATTTCAAACTCAAATATCTGAGGTAGACAAATATTAATTTTTAGTTTTTCTAAACATTTCTATAGTTTGAAAAATTGTTTAAAACTCTTTAAAATAAAGCAGAAGTTTTATTACATTGTATGTTTTTGTAAAAAAATATTCAAAGATTTATAATATGTATCATACCAAATATTTCAATATTTTCAAACGAATTTCCCACAAGTTTTAAATATCCGGTGTTTGTAAACACAATTTTATTTATTGTTAAAAGTTAACATTCATTTGGAGAAAGAAATAAATATATATTTTGATAAATATATAAAAATATTTTAATTTACCTGGTCAAATTACAAAAACTTATTTAAATTTACTTAGTTAAAAAAAAATAAATAAGAACTAAAAAGCAATCAACAATTTTTTTAACTTTAATTCCCTATCAGCTTAAGTCCAGTTATTTTACACTTCTAGTTCAGTTCCATTTTAAGTCTTAGTTAAATTAAGTTAACCTAACTAAAACTAGTTTTAGTTCAGGTTCTAGTTCAGTTTCAGTTAAGTTTAAGTTTAGTTCTAGCACAGTTCTTTTCCAGTTTAGTTCTAGCTTAGTTTTAGTTCACATTTCTAGTTGTTTTTAAGTTCAACTGTAGTTTAGTTTGAGTTCAGTTCTAGTTGGGTTCCTTGTTCACCTTTAAGCCGAGTTAATAGTTTGGTTTATGATCCAGGTATTTTACTTTATGTTCATGTCAATGTTTAAGCTTTGGTTTTAATTTGGGCTTCTGTTTTTATTTTAGTTATCCCATACATAGATGGGGAGGGTTTTATGTGTTTCCCAGTCAGCTTGTGGAATTACCAAACTTTTTTGGCCAATGACAAATGAAGAAGTGGAAGAAATGGCAGTTTTTCTACTTTGACTGCAGTTTTTTAAACGCTGCTTTTACATAAAAATTTTAAATAAAAAAGTAATGTCAAAGTAGTATCACAAAATATCTCAAAAATGAGTCGCAATTGTTCGGAAGCGCGAGTCATAAAAGACTCTTTCAGAAGAGTCGCGGTTGTGGTACCATTTTCTCCCGAATGAACAGTCATTTTCTACTCAAAACGAGCGCATAAATGATTATTTTAATTGCGCAGGGTAGTCAAAACAGACTCGAATATGAACAATAACTTAAAAATGCTGACTGGGTTGTGCTTATGTATGCAACAAACAAAAATTTTGGTTCTAGACCCATCTTTTAGTATAACATCTGACTCAGAATCACGTTCTAAATCGATCTAATGATGTCCGTCCATTCGGCGGGTTGTCTGCCCATGTAAACCTTTTGTGCCAAGTACAAGTCGCAATTTTCGAGATGATGTGATAAATTATGATAAAATTTGGTACAAATGTTCTAATTGTCACAAAAACGAAGCCTAATGAAAATATATACATAAATAGTATGAATCGATCCATAATTTCATATAGCCCCATTCAAACTTCTTTCCGGAATACAGTCTTTGTGCTGATAAAACATCTTGTTTTGTTGAGGTTTGGACCAACAATTTTTAATTGCAAACTAAATCATCTTACCAAATTTAATTAGAATCAATCCATAGCTCCCATACAAATATCACTCCAGAAGCAAGCTTTTAATGCCTAAAATTCCTTACCCCCCGTCTATACGAAAAAAAAAGATTGCGACATGTATTGCAAAATATATAATTATGTTTTCTTTAGTGTAGACAGCACTTTTTTGTACACATTTATTGCCGGCAATTTATGTTACAATAATTGATTTTCGTTGGCATTTATTTATTGCTAACATAAATCGTCAAATTTGGTTGAGTTTGACTTTTAAACAAGAGGACGGCAAAAAAGGCGGTAAAAAAGAAATTCGATTTGTGAAATGGTACCATATTATAATAATGGTAAAAAATTTAAATACACAGAGAAATCGAATTTCGTCGGTTGCATGTACTATTACACAATTCGGTTACAATTACTGAAAATTTCATTGCTTATTGTTAGTTGTTGAAATGGTTTATAGAAAAAAAATATGCTTTTACCCGAATATATTATAGATGCAACTGAATTAACACATAACTGGTGTTCATAACAAAAGATTTGATTGACTTAATCAATATATTTTTTTCACCGGTTGCATTAACCATTTTCCCGATTTATTAGTTAGAAAATCAAAATTATTCCAATAACCTCTATTTTTTGTAAATATATTTATTAGGATACATTTACGCTTATCGTGTTTGGCGAATTTGTAATAGATTAAGGAGCACATGAACTTATTTCCTTAAATCTATTACCAAACAGTCGCAGGCGTATTTTAAACTAGCCAACCACGATAAGGGTGATTTTTTAATCCCAGCCATCAAAATAATCCGACATTGTCTGAATTAGACATTTCTTCAAATGTCTGACTTCATTTTTACTGTCTGGAGGATTTCTGATCGATTTGGAATGGATACATATATCGGGGGAAATTTATGTACAGATATGTCTAATGGAATTCCGACGGAATTCTTACAGATATGTCTAACGAGACTTATTATTTTTGTGAAAATAATGAAAATTGTCGTTTAGTTGAAAATAATTCTAATTTTATTTTATTGTTTCAAGTTAAAAAGATTAAAAAAAGGTTCTTACGTGTATAATTTATAATTATATACTTTTATATATTTTGCAATAAAAGGAATTCTTTCAGATATCAGTTAAAAAGCAATGAGGATCTCGGCTAACTTATCAAAATTTTCCATGCCTTTTTCATTAGTTTTCTGTCAGATATCTATCAGAAATGTCGGCAAAAATCAGAATTTCCCACGACATGTCTGTCAGAATTCGTGTCAACCACTTCATACGTTTTTGGGTCAGAAATCTCACAGAATTTTTATACGATTTCGACTTTTTTATCGACGTTTCTCTCAGATATCTGGAAGACGTCGTTTGATTTTGCTGGCTTGGATCTCATAAAACACATACAACATACATTATTTACCCGAAAAACACGGACAATGTTGGGAACATCGTGGGCCTACTCCCTTAAACGGAAAGAATTGTAATCGCACCTAAAAGAGTTCCAATTAGACCAATCGGACAGTGTTGAGAAACTGAGGAAGCAGTGGGCTAAATTCATAAGTGACGAACTTGACGAGCTTAAACACAGCGCCTTTAAGAAATCCAAACGAAGCAGGAAGCAACAGGTGGCCTACCCTTGCCAAATTCCTAGTGACCCCGGAGCTGAATATAGTGGTAAACTCAACGGTAGAGGAGGAGAGTACTAAGATGACTCACCCCTCGATGGTATCTATAGCCACCAAGTCCAAAATGGATTTGATGGATAAGCTCAGAAGGTGGAATATAGGCTTTGACGTGCTGAGGAGTTAACCCCCATGTATGATGTTGATCTGGACCAAATATTTTTTAAATATGAAATTAAAACTTATTTTATTTAATGTTTCTCTGTCTTACTAATCTGTTTTTTTACTTTTGACATAAAATTCAGTTTAATTAAAACTATACACACAGAAAAAAATCAAGTTAAAAACTTAGAAAAGAAGGTTAATTTAAAATTTTTCGGTGGTGATTTTGCTTCATACGTTTTTCATGTTAATTCACCCTGATTTTACAATAACTTGCGAACAACATTTTTTTCTTTTTAAATAACTATAATTCATGTTAATTTAACATTGCAGTAAAGTTAAAGCAAAATGTCATTTATATTGAAATAACAATCCGAATCACGTTGAATGAAAGTTATTTCAAGTTGAAACAACGTGAATTCCATATAGAATCAAATTGGTTTGAGTGTGATGGTAACAGTGTGAAGAAGCTTCAGAGACAACATATGCATTTACTTAAGAATAATTCAAAACACTTATCCCTGTAACACATGTTTCACTTATTTTGTATTCTCCTTTGTTAACAGAATCATCAGCAGAAAACTTTATGTACTATTTATCTAAATAATTTCAATTAAAAGAATACGGGAATTGTCTTCTTTTTATAACATATTTTAAACATAAAAATAAAAAAATGTACATTCTTCAGTATGTATGAATGTTAATTTAACAAGATAATCTTTTGATTTTAATATAAAACAGGTTTTTATGGATTCAATACTGAACAATGTTATTTTAACAGTGAATAATATTAAATAAACGTGGTTTAAGGTTATTTTAATATTTTTCATTTAAAATTAATATGAAATAATGATAAATTTAAATAAAGGTCATACCTTGCAGAAATTTACTATGATTCTCAATCAACATTTCGCCATGTTAATTTTATATTGGTATGTTTTTCTGTGTGTACTAACAATCAATAATTATCTGCAATAAATGAATGAAAAATTGTATTATAAAATTTATTGACAAAAGCAAATTATTGATTGTAATGACCAATATTCAGTATTGCACAAGGACTTAATAGTTATAACTTGTAATCGATCAAAATTGCGAATAATTATTACGAATAAATTAAAATTTTATTTATTAAGAATAATTATTATTTCCATTTTTTTCTTTTAAAAATCCTCAATTATGGGTAACAAATAAAAGTAGTTCTCAAGCATAACTATAACTATTCGTTAGATATATAACTTATTATATTTAATAGTTATGAATAAGAAATGACATAACCGTTATAACTCATTTCATATAATAAAGTTTAGTCATAAAATTTTTTTTATAAAGCATGTTTTATTGTAGTTAAGAGGTTTAAATCAAAACAAAACATAGAAAAACTTGATTCCTTAATTCATTGCTCTATTAAAAAGAAAATAACACTTGTTTACTGTAAAATTATTTTTAAATTCTATAACCAATATTTAGGACTTCAAAATATATTAAATATTTAGTTTGATGAACACAATTTTGTGCAATTTTTCATCTGAAAGATTACATCGTTGGTCGGTCAATATTAAGCACAATGCGGAAAATGCTCTTTCAACTGAAACCTGTGTTGCAGGCACAGCACGCAAAAAAAAAAATAACAATTGTTTTTGGTCCCTGATCTTAGTACTTGTTTCGTTTAAGTTCAATACTACTTTAGTTTTATTTGATTAAATTTTAACTTTATTTGTAATCTTTTTTTTGAAAAATAAAAAATATTTCTGGAATATTGGCACCGCGGCAGTCCTTGACGAGCGCATTTTGGACGTCCAATTTTGGGCTACATTTTTGAACATGGCTGGCCGTATGTCACGAAAAACACGAACAAGATTTAGAGAGTGTGTGGTATAGGAACCAGTCCACATATTGTGTGCCATAACAATAACGAAGTCGTCTAAAGTTGCGCGAGTCTCTACTCTCTATTGAGGTGCGAAAGTCAATGGTAGCAAATCTAGCGATTGGTACTCTTTAATGCGTTTCCGCATTTGTGTCTTTAGCATTTTTTATTTTTTTTCGCAAATTTATTTTACAAAATTTTCCAATTGCAACTATTTTACATATTTTGGCATTTCATTACTGTGAATCTGCGGAATCTTCAATTTTTATTGCTAGTATTGATTAATTTTAAAAAAATTTTGCGAAATTGATAGTGGGTACCAAGTTGTCATTTAGCATCGCATCGAAATTGTTTTCGCATCGCAATACAGAGTAGCGCCCCTGACTTTGAAAGTTTGAAAACGTTGTTCAGAAGTGAATCTATTCATGGTTATTTGCCAGAGTATACTTATCATAAATGTCAAAGAGTGAGCGCAGTCTGACGGTCCGTTTGTTAGCTAGCCCATTTGTTAGTTTTATCGGGTTTAAAAACATAATTTTTAACTAAACATTGTTCACAAACAATTGAATCGAAAATTTCCAAATCCAAATTAATAATAAAAATTCAAACAAAAATTGCCGACTTACGGATATTTTAAGTTAAATTGTGTTTGTTTGCAATGCAAAAAGAGCAGATGTAAAAAGAGATGACCGTTATGTCCCAATGAATGGCCACTTAAAATTTTACAGTGTTTATTAAACTACTTGCACTCACACACACCTACAACCACATCTTGGGAATTGGCTTTTTAAAATTGAACAAACAATAACAAGAAAAAGCAGCATTAACAAATATATGTATGTATATATATGTAAATAAAAAAAAAATGAGGAACAAGACTACAAATATGTACATGTATTTTCTCTACCATTTGATGTTTTGAGTTTATGAATGAAATCAGAAGAAAACCTACAACTGTCAAAGAAGAAATGTTTTAAATACTTACATCCATACAGACAGTAGTCAACGTGAATGTTGTTGTGGGTTTTTGAAGTGCAGAAAAAAAAAGAAATGCATTCAAGGTAACTTCCTTTAGGTATCGAATTACAAAATATCTTTCTTTCATTTGGCAAATAGTTTTTCAATAACTCTTTATGGGTTGCGGAGAAAAAGACGGACTTACCCGAACAAACAAGGTTAAGAAAGGTTTGATTTTTATAATTGAAAATTTCTCAAATAAGTAATTTTTCAAAATGACTTGAAATAATTTAAACACTATAGCATTCTCAACAAAACTGGGAAAATTATTTTTGAATTAAGAAATTTAATAATTCACAATTTGCCCTGAACCCTCTTTAACTCAAAAACTTTAAATTATAAATTTTCTATGAATTTAAATAGATCTAAAGAGGCTACTTCACACTATCACACATGATGAAATAAACAGGTGGCATTACTACGCCAGATGACGATTTTTCGCTCTTGCATTGTTTGTCCAATCTTATGTCAAAGTTTGGTTTATGATTACAAAATGTCTACGTGTTGTGTTTTGATAAGTGTAATTTATATTAGTTTTTGATAATTTTAATTAAAAACAAATAAAATATTGACCCAGAATAAATAAAAATAGGCTAAAAAGTTATATGTCGTCGGCTTAATATGCACATTTTACAGGAGAGACAAAAAACTTCTTATATTTCATATTCGCAGCTTGAGAGGAAGACAAAAAATATAGTTGGTCTTACACACTTCAAGACTCAAATTAAAGAAAAACTACATGCTGGTCGACGAGGCGTATCTTTCTCTTCCAAAACGGCATAAAAATCTTAATTTAATAAAAAAAAGTCGATTTAGCAGGTCTGCATATTAAGCCGACGAAAAGTTTTTCATCACGTTCAGCAGCACGCTTTGGTTTTTGTTTAATATAATTTTGGACGTAAGCTGGGACTAATTTTCATTTTTGTTGTAAAATACGTAAGACTTGTGTGATGGTGTAAAGTGTCCTTTAATAATAAAACACGTAGTTTTTCAAATTTAAGAATTTTTTATTAAAAGAAACAATAAAACAACATGTTGCAATTATAAAAAAAAAACTTCAAGCTATAAAAAATTAAAAGTTATTCTTAAATGTTTTTCAAATGTGCATTGTAATAAGGGTTGACAGACGGGTTTGATGGTCAAGAAAAACTATCATTTGCCAAGCTAAACAGAAATTTAAAAAATTTTTTCATTAAATTGTCATCATAATTTACATCCCCCAAAAATTAAATAACCCTTGAAAAGTTTGTACAGAGAACAACAACAACGATATGAAACAATCCCCCCAAAAAATATGAGCTCTAATATATTTTTTGTCGGATTATTTAATTTTTAAATTTTTAACGAAGACGTTTTTGGGCGCAAGGATTTTCTCCTCCATGGTTTAAAAAATAACGGCCTTTGGCCGGGCGCAATGATTTTCTCCTCTGTGGCAGAACAAAAACCGGCTTCGCTTACTCTCTGTGTAGCCGGACCTCGATCCCATAATTTCATGATAGTCATTTTATATCAAAGGTTCGTCTTCGTGTTTGCTGGGATGTGAATAAATAAAGGGTGTCTCAGTAAGAATGAACTTTTTAATTCTAAATTAAAACACGTATTTTTTGAGATAGCTGTAATTTTTTTATTGGAATGTAAAGAAGACATGTTCCGATTTAGTATGGAATAAAATATCCTTCAAATGGCCCCCGCGACTCTGTTGACACGCCATTACACTTTTTATGACATTTTCCATGACTTTCTCACAGAGATGTAGCTGTATCTCACCGATGACGCGTTGGATTTCGGATTTGAGCTCATTAATTCGTTTTGGCAGGAGAATTCACCACAAAAACCAAAGAAAAAAAATCGCACGGCGTTAAATCGCTTGGTGGCCAGTTGACATCAGAATTTCTTGAGAAATTTTTTTTTGGAAATCGTTGCTGCAATAAATCGATTGTTTCATGCGCGGTGTGGCAGGTGGCGCAGTCTTGCTGAAACCATAATGTCGTCCACATCCAAGCCGTCCAGTTGAGGCCACAAAACTCCGTTATCATGTTTTTGTACCGAGTGCCGTTCACAGTCACTACAACTCCGGCCTCAGCTTCAAAAAATTAAGGCTTAATCACAGATCAAAATTCGCACCAGAAAGTTGCTCATTGTAGGAGCATTTGTTTCTCGTGGATTACATTTTTAGCTCCAAATTCGAAAATGATGCGCTTTATCGGAGAAGATGACTTTTTTCGAACGGTCTTAGCATAACTTTCCAAATTTTTTTAATAAGTTTTTACAATTATAACGCGTTGTTCTCTCGTAAAGCGCTCCATTTTTAATAATCGGAATAAACATATATGACAACTGCCAAATTTCAGAGTGGCCACTTGCATACAAAATTTCACTGAATTTAAGAAGTGCACTCTGACTGAGACACCCTTTACATATACATACATACATACATATTTTTAATGTATAAAATGAAAGTATCGTCAAAAGTATTTTTATAGATTTTAATGTGCTGTTTTCCCAGCACAAGTGGTTAAACGTGTATAAAAAATTATATGAAAGTCACTCAGTTTTTTGAGTGTTTTTCATATAAATTTTACTACACGTTCAATCACTTGTGTTGTGAAAACAGCACAAAAGTTAATAAATATAAAAGAAAAGTTTCAAAGTTTAAAAATAAGATATTAATGTAATTAAAAATGGATATGGGCATTTCCCCAGAATGGTCTACCAGGATGAAAAAATAAAATGTTGATAATCTTTGTCTTTTTTGTTTATTATTATAAAAAAAGTCTATGTTGTTATAAAATAATGGTTTCATAGCATATCTCAGCTGTTTTACTTGGAGAAATTGCGCTGGAAACTGGAAAATTTTATATTTTCTACTTCTAAAGACATTTTTATATACTTATTTTAAATGCAAAAAATACCTATGTTATGTTTACACTCTTTCTTCATAATCTCTCCATTGCAATCAGTTGTAAAAGGAGTATTAAGTTTTCTTGTTAAGGAAATTTTAGGATATTTATGGGAAAATGCATGGTGATAATAATAAAAAAACATATGGAAAAATCGTACGTTCGCGACCCGTACGTTCGCGACCGGTACATAAGCCAATTAAACAAAAACCAAGAGAGATATTTTATTTTGTAAATGCTGGATGGATACCTATGTACATTAATACACTTTCAAAATAAATTAACCACTTTTGAATATTCCGTTCCATTACGCAGATTTTTACATTTAACTACTGTCATCCAAAGTTGACTTCTACTTTGCGTACGTTCGTGACCACATGTTTACAACTATTATTATGAAAACTTAAACTCGATGAAACCCATCTTTTGCACTAAACATAGAGCTACCAAAATGCTATCGAATCGCAAAAAAAAATTCTAGGAAAAGTTTTGTTTTCTTTATTTTTCGCATACCAAAGCATACGAACGTACGTTCGTGACCCTAGGAAATGCCCATATGTATTTTAAAGGTAAAAAAAAAAATTAAGGAAGCTCTTTCAGAGCAATTAATTTACCATAGGTATAACGGAAAATCCTTAGTTATCCTCTTATTGGATTTTTTTTAAACAATTTCCTCCCAAAATTTTGTTTTATTTTATGATTAATTATTAATTTTCGTTTAAAAGTTTCTGTAATTTCACATTTTTTTACAAAAACTGCCAGTACAGTTTATAAATTAATTAAAAACCCTCATAAATTTCCGAAAAAAAGAAAACCATGTTTAAAATAACTCTATGACATCGAAACCCCCTACTAAGAAGTTAAATAATGTCCCACAAATGACAAAAAACCAAACTTTCAAAAAACACTAACAATAAAACATTTAACCAAATATTTATTTTAAGTATGTATAATAAAAACGCAGAAGAAAAAAAAGCAAATCACCTGTTATTCAATGAAATTCCGGGAATGTCCATGATTAAAACAAAACAATGTTGAACATAATTTTTTGAAATTACAAGAGATCCCCAACTTACATTCATAATATTTAAACTAGCGTTAATAAATAGTAACGCACAAGCAAAACAGCATCTTTAACAAAAGGTCTAAAAGTAATTCATTTAAATTTTAAAACCTTTTCCTTTTCAAGCTACAAAATAGTGTGGTTAGTAAAAGAAAAGTGTCACCCATCAAGCAGCCTGACTGAGTACAAAAAATAAGATGAAGAATTCAAACACCAAAAAAGGCGACAAAAACAAACTGTCAAACACCTTAGTGCGTATGTGAAGTATACAAAAACGTAACAACAAAACATTTCAGTTAGTCAGGCTTTACACGCTTCAACTTTTGCTGCTCAATATCTTTTCAATTCTCTTTTAAAGTTTCCAAAACGATCACACACATCATGTACGCAGCAATCTGTTTCAACTTTTTTTTGATTAGAAATACTTCAAAACAACAACCATTTTATTAGCAGCGAATTACAAAGAAAAGAAAATTATTTACATGCCACTGTCTTTGTGCATATACAAACCTACAAATAAAAGCACAAAGCGTGCAAATGAGTATAAGCATCTCCCTCATTTTTTATCATTCCTCTAATACCATGTTCACACGCACAGCAATATTCGTGGTTTGCTATCCCATTCCTGTTTCGCGCCACAAACATGATGGAAACAACATGTTTTGCCATACAAAATCTTGAGAGCGAAACAGGTCGTTTCATTTTGAAACATGCTGCGAAACAGGAAAAATCTACTACCATCTCCAATTTTGATAACAATTATCGTTAGCTCTCAAAAAAATCAAAACAAAGAAAAAAACCAAAAAAAAAAAAAATTGATGTTTAATAATATAATAATATTAATATAATATACAATTTAATACGTTTAAATAATAAATTTTTAATTTTAAAAAATCACACTTACAACACAAGAAAATGTCAAAATGAAACAAGAATGAACCATATGAACAGCATGTTTGGCAATCTGGTTTCAGAGATCGAAACGAGTGGTTTATATCGTCGTGTGAACATAGCATAAGAACTCAAAAGTTGGGAATCAAAAGTTGAAGCATGTAAGCCCTGACTTATTTTTCGCTCTTAACTGGACCCAAAATATCTACACAAACGAAATCACTCCCAATACCAAGAATTGTACCAACAAAGAGTTAAATACCTTTTTTTGTTGTTGCTGAAGTCTGTTTTTAGAAAAAGAAAAATTATAATCACCTGAATAAAAGTGAGAAACCCCTACACAAAAAGAGAAGAATGTAACAATCAATTAACAAGCTTAAGATTTATATTTAGATTGAATAAAAAGACAACAAACAGAAATAATAATAAAATGACAAAACAACAAGATTTTAAAGATTAAAATCGTACACACACACACACACACACTGGCACATTAGCGTACGCTGGTATTTTGTTTAAAGAAAAATGTTAAAAAATGTTTGGCTAGGGGAAAAATAATATTTATGTACTATATGCAGGTCAATTCATATACATATTCTGATTTTAACTGATTTATTGTTCAGGTTCTTGTTGAGTTTCAAAATCAGCTCAGTTTTATTTCGAATCTTATTTGGCTCTTAGATTAGTTCCAATGTATGTAGTTTGGTTTAAATTTTAATCTCTAGTTCAGTCTCAAGTATAGTTAATAGTACAATTGCTAGTTGTGTTCCAAGTTAAGTAAACATTTTACTTTAGTACCTTATTTGAGTATTGCTAAGAAACCAATGTAAAAAGTGTCATCTAAGACAACTTAAAATTAAAGTCTGGGGCCTAATTACCACATTCCAAAATCGAGTAAGCTATCGTATCGAGTAAACTATCGTATTTTCTGCATACGATAGACACTGACGCATCGAATGAAAACTCGAGAGATGTAATGGCTTTGTTTTCTCGATATCGAACGCTATCATCACAAATTACGATACATTTCTTTCGATATCGAGAGTCGTGATACCAAAATAAAAAAATTTCGATCAATTTTGCTCGATATCGTATGCGGTAATTAGACCCCAGGTTTCCCCTCTACGACCTAAGAATATAAAACTTGCATTTGTTATTATTAACTGCACTGTTTTTATTGATTGTCTCAAAATGAATGTTTTGAAGTAGTTCACATTCTTTACTTAGCCATTCAATTGTAAGTTAAGTTTTTTGTTAAGTTCCTCTTTTAACTTCTGGTTCAGCTCGAAGTTCAGTTCGTAGTTCTTTTATTCCCCAATATAATTTCTTGTGCAGTTCCTGGCATTGATTCTAGCTTAGTTTTAACTTCAGTCCCTAGTATATTCAGTTTAAATTTAGTTCTAGTGCAATTCCTAATAAAGCCATAGTTTAATTTCAAGTTCAGTTGCTAGATCAGCTCAAATTTCAGTTCCTAGTTAGTTACCAGTTAAATTTCGAGCCGAGTTTCTTGTGCAGTTGCTAGTCTTCACCAAAATCAAGCTTCTATCGAAGATCCTCCTTAACACTTCAGTTTAGGTGAATTTAACCTGTCTCAGTTTAGTCTTATTCGTAGTACTGGTACTGGTTCACACACATCAAGCTTGACCGGTCACGTCTTGAGTTTTTAGGACAGAGAAAAAAAAAAAACAAAAAGGGTAAACTTGACCGTATCCGTCAGTTTTCTTTTTTCCTTTTATATTCGTAATATGCTAGATAAGTTGTAAGTTGAAAATAAAGGACAAGAAAATTCAAGACATAAACTGATTGTGTATGAACGTACACGCAGGTTCATAAGATAATTAAAGAAAACCTGTTCAGCAAAACCTGACCTATCTTAACCAGCACTAACCTTGGTTCTTTAAATAGTCTTATAAGCTTTTTACACTTGCTCACATCTTACATCTTATCGTAAAGATGATAACATCTACCCATTAGAATTATACAGGGCTGAAAATCAACATCTTCCTTAATTTTTAAAAGATGTTCCTGTGTCATGTTGTTGTTAATTCAACATCTTACGATTATTTTAGTGTCATCACTAGAAAAAACCAATAATTTTTTAAAAAGTATACACCATCACTAGAAAAAAAATACAAAAGAGCAGGACAGCAATATCATTTATTTAGTTTTATTTGCTCTTACACGTTAAAATAAATATTTTTATGATGAAAGATGCTACATATTAAATTTTTTTTTTAATTTTCAATTCAACATCTTCCACGCATTCCTCTAGGATGTGCTCAAGTGTAAATAGGCTATTATAGCCTTTGTACATTCCAGAGAAACGCATGGAAGAAGTTGAAAATGTGAAACATGCGTTCAGACTTGAAACATCTAACATCTACTATCAATCAAAACTGTCACCATTTCTAAAAAAACTTTTTTTTTTTTAAATAATTTTTTTCAAATATTATTATCTTTATTAGACTTTAATAAATTTTTCAAGCTTATGGTCTCTTTTTTATAAAATTAACTAAAATATTTATTTCGATTTTTCGATTTCCGTTGGAAATCTTCTTCAGGAAATTTTTTAAATAAAATAAAACTACAAAAATTGTGTTTGACAATAAATGGAAAAATAAAAAATGGAAACATAAATTTTAAAATTTCAATTAACAAAATTATCATAATACATTTAAAAATTCTATTCTACAAACTTTAAACAAAAAGACAAACAAACAAAAAGGAAAAAACAAAATTTTAAATATATTCAAAGCCTAAAACCTATTCTAATATCCCTTTCCGTCAATAGTTATTTTCCCTTAATAAATTTTCACCAACTGAGCTATGCCACCTGAAATTAATTTTACAAATAATCAAAGAAAAATACCCATTTATAATTATCCCTTCCATAAACCTATTTATTTTTATTCAATAAATGTCTATAAATCTGAGCTAAGCCCTCAGTATCTTTCTTAAAATTCATCCTTTTCTTAAATGGAACATTTATTTATTTCTAACATATATCTACGTTTCTTAAAACTTTCCGTATTCAAAATTGATGTGTTTTCAAAAACAGGATAATGATTAAAAACCCCACAATGGGTTGATAATGTCGTTCCATGGGCTGAATTATAATTCCTATATTTTTGGTCATGTTTATGTCCTGCTAATCTAATCTTCAGTTTTGTCCCAGTTGTTCCTACATATATTTTCCTATCTGACTTTTGTAATCTATCCTTAGTTTTTGTGAATAATCTCCCAACATTATTATTCCTCATGTGCCATTCTGTATTTCCCTTTATCATATATATTCGAGTTTTCTAATTTTTCTGAAAACAAAACAAAAGTGCCAAAATTTTAAAAGAAAACACCAAAATTTATTTGGAATTCTTTTGTTTAATAATCTTAAAAAAAAAAATTAAACTAACACAGAAAAAATGAAAAACCAACTTCAATTAACGTATTTGTTAGAAATTTGTACTATTAATTAAATTCCTTACTGATTTTCCGCCTGCAAACAAATTGATCATATCAATTAACGCATTTGTAAGTTTGAGCTTTTCTTGCTGTTCAGTTTCAATCAATAGGTTTAATTAAAATTTGACCACCAGTAAAAGAGGCTATATAAAACGTAAACACAAATCAAAATATTTTTTTCAATCAACACAGTTAATTGAAACAATTAACAAATTGTTTGAGAATTTAAAATATTTTGAAGTTTGTGTGTATGTTTTCATATTTGCAAATATACACACAAACATTATTAGTTTTGTTTTCAATTAAGGCAAATAAATTGGAGCAATTAAAAAAAATTGTTTAAAACAGCATTATTTAATTAATTGAAAAAATTTTGGTGAACATTTTTTCTGTGAAAAAAGGCTTGCAAAAAAGAAAATACTTGAGAATTGGTAGCGCTGCTTTCAAAGCAAATGCCATTTTGCCAGTGATGCCACAATAATAATAGTATTTATTGCCACTTTTCTAGTGTTGACACTTCAATAATCGGAAGATAAGGAATGGAATACAATGAGATTGAGAGATCTTGTAAAGATGTTGATTTTAAGCTCTATGTATTCCTTGTGGGAAAATTAAACATCTTCGTAAATTGATGGTAGATGTTGACAAGTGTGAAAAGGCTATTAGTTAAACTTCAATGTTAGATCTTTGAACAATCTAAGCGTATATTTTTAAATAAGCTCAGCTTAACTTCAAAGTTGGATGTTTGAAGAGTCATAGTTTAGCATTAATCAAGGGTCTTTCACCGATTTTATTTTTGCTTAAATAGCAGATTTTTTAGTTTTAATTAAGCACTAAGCGTGGTTTTATAACTGGAATCTTAATCCTAGTTAAGTTTTAATAGTGGATAATAAAACAGTCTTAGTTCAGCTTAAATCGTGACTTTTTTAACTGTTCCACTTTAGCTTCCATTGTAGGTCTTTTAACATTTCCGGTTGAGGCTCAGTCGTGGATCTTTTAACAGTCCTGGCTTAGGTTAAATCGTAGATCGTTAAATAGTTTTAGTTTAACTTTGTGGGCCTAAGAATAGTCTTAGATCAGCTAATTTCGTGGGTCTTTAATTCTTAGTTAAGCTTGTATAGACGCTCTTTAAACCTTTTCAGTTTTGTGATAATTGATTATTTCATATCAGTATGGGTTTAGATTTAATCGCAGTTTTGCAAAACTCTAGATGTTAATAAACAAAACTTATAGTTATGTTTGAAACCTAACAGCCGTATTCATAAAAACTTGTTGATGATTAATTTTGATGCAAAATGATTTTTAAGCAAAAATTGCTAAAGTTGTATTCATAAACGAAAAATAGTCTATTGAACCTTTAATAAACCATTTATAAAGTAAGAAAATTTATTGTTGGATTTGCCCTTCTTTAAACCAAAAATAAAATGACATTTTGATAAGTGTTTGCATTTTATGATATTAGTTTTGTAAAATATGTTGAAAAATAATAACAAAAATGTTTTATTTATTAATAAGGACATGTTAAATATGTTTTTCTAATTTTTTTTTATTTTAGACAACCAATTTTAAGTTATATTGATAATAATTTAAAAAAAAATTTATATGATTTAAATGAATATGTTCAGGGGCAAATGCAGATATTCTCTTTAATTATTTATTAAATTATTGCAACTAGGTGTTTTTTTGTTTAAAACAACAAATTATTGTTCAAAAATATTTAAAAAAAAATTAAAATAAGCAAATCATAATAATAGTGATGTTAATAAAAAGTAAACAAACTTTTTATTCGAATACTTTCTTATCGAATATTTAAAAAAGGTTCAAACAAATGATTTTATGATAGCTTTCGGCAACATTTTGCTCAGAAACTAAAATAATATATAGTTTTATTTGATAAGAATAATTTTGAAGGGGTACAATAAAAAAAAATTATAAAAGAAATTTAAATATAGAATATCATGTTAGCCGCATAGAAGTTTCATGCATCACTAACAATAAAATGGCAGCTATATATAAAGAAAGTTGCCATACTTAAACAGAAAATCGCTGCAAACAGTTAATAGTAAAAAAGCTGTTATTGTACGTTTATGAATACAAATTGTTATAAGAGGTTTATAAGACAAAAAGCGTTTAATAGTTATTACATACTATAAGCTTAAAATAAGAACTTTTTATGAATATGACTGTAAATCTTTTGAGAAACTTAGGCTAGCCTTAATCCTAGCTATTTCTATAGTCTTTTTCCCCCACACTTTATTTAGACCAACAAACAAAAAATAAATTAACTTAAAATAAGATTTTGATTTGTTTTAAGTTCTTTTTTTATTACTTAAGACTTAAAGGTGGTATTTAAGAATAAAACAAGGCCCATAAATGTTTATTTTGACATGTCATTTGGTGTTCATTTGCTTTACACCTCCACGTCCATCATCATCATCTCATACCTATTTTTATGATCTAAAATGTTGATTGTTCTACGACCAATTCTATCTGGTCAAAATCATCTACATATCTCTTAAAAGGGAGTACCCTTCTAAAAGCCATAAACAGTTTAGATCGTTTCAACGATGATGGTTCAATGAAAATCGTTTATGCTTTAAATCTTGATTGTAATTGCTGTGATTTTTATGGTTTTGAACACAATCAACAGTTGTTTTGTTAGTCTTAGTGGCGTTGTTGCATGGTCGTGTGTCGTCTGGAGTTTTCATTGCTTTTGTTTTTTTTGTTCGTCATGTTGTTTTAATCCTGGAGATGATGTCGTGGATGGTGTTTATTTGGTTTGACATTTACAGCTTTTTAAATTGTTTAAATATTTAAGACAATAATAATAATAAAGAAAAGTAAATTAAAACAAAACAAAACCGATACAAAATACACACTGATAATGAGGAATTTTGTTAAAAATGAATAGAAGGGGGTCCATAAAATTAAATTCGTTAAATAAAATTTTTGGGTAATAAAGTTGAATTAAGAAAAGTTGTGAATATTTTACGAGAGCAAGATCAGTTTGCGTAGAGTAACAAAAAAAAAAAAATTATAACTAAAAGAAAGTTAAAGGAATTAGAATTTTAATTTTTAATAGGGCATTCCAATAGAATTGTACTCAAAATTCCTAAAGAATATTTCCAATAATGAATTTACTGAGGTTTGAATATCAGCTGGATAACCCACTTTGATTTCCAGATGAAGAAATGTAAAATGTTAATATTAAATAAATATTTTTAACAAAAATCTTTAAAAATTTTGCTAAATATTTCCACCATTTTACTTTCACAATTTTTATAAGATTTTTTATGAAACTTGATAAATGTTCATAAATTAACAATAAATAATTTTCCTCCAATTTCTTGTGTTTATTCTTAATTTATTATTGAAAAATATTAAAGCACTAAATAAATAAGTTTAATGCCTCAATATCAAGATAAGATTTTAAACTGAAGTCTACAAAATAAAAATTAAAAAAAAATATATTCAAAAGCTCACAATTTGAATTCTTTTCTAAAGACGATAAAACGTACAAATTTTTATCTGTGTGTGTGTGTTTGTGATTTAAAAACAAAAGATTCGTAATTTGTTAAAAGTGTAAGAAAAAAATTTGTCACCAAATGAAAAACATGTTTAACGCCAGTCCTAACATAACTACAACACCATTAAAACAAAATCTCCTCGAAAACAGGAAAAAAACGCGACAGCTTTAAGAAGAAACCCCTCAAGGAATCGCTGGCAATTGCATGTAAAGAAGGCTTAAAGGAAATCAGGAAAAAAAGAGAAGCCAAATTGCATAAAAGCTTAACAACAAGATAAACCTACAGATTTTGAACTGCTGGTGTTAAAAAATCAAAAGAAATCTGAAAATGAAAAAAAAAAATTAAAAGTATGAATGGTTTAACAACGATTATCACGACGAAATGCTAACTAAAGTGCGAAGACAACACTGTAAGACATCATGTCAGAAACAGAGGCGTGGAAAAGCAGAGTTACACAGCCTTGTTTTTAAGTACATGTAAGTTCTACTAAGCTTCTAAACTAGATCAAAGTCAACGTTCGCTTATATAGAAGATCTCTATTAATATTAAACGTATACCAAAATCCAGCTCCAATTTAAGGATAAATTCAACGTCTACTTAAATTGAAAAATATAAATTTTTATCTGTCGAATATATTCAAAATCATTATAAAAGTTGACGTCGACACAAATCGACGGCATCGTTACAATATGTGTATTTTCTTAGTGGTTATTGACAATAATCGATTACTATCGACGGTCACTTGATATCTTCTAAGGCGCTTTTTAGTCGACGTCGTGAATTGTCTCTGTTAAAATTTTGCGATAAGAAATTTGGCGAATGAATGAATGTAAACATATTTATTAAATTCGTTTAAAATAAAAAAAATGCAAATTTAAAAGTTATGGGTAAAAATTTTATTAGTAAATTAAACGCGAAAATTGTAAAAATTTTCTAAAATAACGAAATTTTTCAATTTGCGACAAAGGAGTTATTGGTTGCTTCATGTGAAATTTGCTACGATTGCCTCAAAGAGCAACAAAGCTACGCGAAAATTGCGAAAATTCGGAAAAGTTTGCTAAAATAACGAACATTTTTAATATTTTAAGCCGTATAATATAATTGATTAAAATTTCCTAAAACTATAAGGAATCGCAAATATTCGATAAACGAGCAAAGCCTGACATTTATTGAAAATCGTTAAGGCTAATAAGAATTACAAAACTTACAGTAAAAAATCGCTTATAAAGCGAACATGGCAAAAATTCGCAAAAAAAATGTTAAATCGGAAACAAAGTCTAAAATTAATTTGAATTCGCTAAATCGGTTAAAAAACAAAATGTCGGAAAATAGCATTAAAAAAAAGCTAAAGAACAAAAATAATAGAAAAATAATTACAGATGGAATTTTCTTTTGTCAGATTTTCGATAACTAGTCGACGTCGACACAATATGGTTATAGAATATCAAATTAACGTCGAAATGTTGTAGTCGTCGACTTAATGTGCCAACAATTTGAAATTATTGTCGACGTCGACACCGACTTACATAAAAAGGTGATTAATTTGATTCCACCAATTTCGGTTTCAATGGCAAATTAAATTTAACTTGAATCAAAGGTAAATTTTTATATCAATCGTAATTAAGTTAAGTCCAATCGTGAATCTGTTTTGGCTTGGACTGCAAGTTAATGTAAGCTTCGATCGAAGATTTATTAAGCTTTGTATTGAATGTAGTATGGACATCTTCCTAAAAGCATGTTGCGTGCAACAATGTCCCAAACGCAACCGTGTAAAATTTGACAAAGTATAGCATTCCTTAAGGTACACATACATTTGCAATATTATTGTTAAATAATAGATACTGTGCAATTAAAGTGGCTGTGTGTATATAATTTAAGAAGGTGGCACAATAAATAGGACATGTGTACGTTAGTTTGGTTTACTTTTCAATAAAATCAGTAAAAAATTGAGCAATATATTTGTTTTTATATTGCCCAACTTATTAAATAATGTGAAGCAAATCGAAAAAACCAACAGCAATAAAGTACTCAATAATATTGCAAATATATGCGTACCTTAAAGTTATATGTTTTGCAGCTGATATGCAAACAAACGCAACTAGCGCATAATTAAAATTGATTTAAATTAATGCTTTTGCATAAGGAGTCCCACATCGGCTACAATAGTTATTGAAGGTTCAGCATCGTCGAAAGTTTTTCATACAGTCCTCCATAAGCTTTATTGATCCTGGTTCAGCTTGAATTAGCGTTTCCTTATTTAGTAATTTGTTTCCTCGATTTAAACAAATCTGAAACGATCCCTATGATCCCCTACCCTGTTCTAGATACAGCAAGTATTTGTTTGTTTATTTGTTACTTTTTTATTTTTATTTGTTGTTGTTGGCTTTTGGAAATGAGCATTATTTCTTTTTGCATGGATTACGAGTAGTAGAGTGGTGTAGTGAAGGAGATAAGGATCTTGTACGACAAGTTGTATTATAGGCTGTGTGTGCATGTTCATTTAACTGACTGTTGGCTGTAGTTGCAGCCAACATCAGCATCATCATCATCATTTTAACTGTTGACTATACTCCATAAGTCTTCTCTTACTCTTCTAAAAGAACTGAATGACTAGCTGGGTTGGCTGGCTGGCTGTATGACTGGTTGGTTTGTTGTTGGTTGGTGGTAAATATACAGGGGGTATTATTCTGTTGCTGTTGTCTACTTGCTTGTAAAGTATTTAACCAGTTAGTCAGTCAACCACTCAGTCAGTCACACAAGATTTTAAGAGTTTGTGTGTTGGATCTCCTTTTTTTGTTTGTTTGCTAAACAGACTGTTTAAATTTTCATATTTATGGCAATGCGTTAAATTGTTGACTTGTTAAATGGGTGTTCCTTTATGTTGGAATTTATATAGACTTAAATAACAACAACAATAGCTACAAAATAACCACTATATGAATGTATGCATGTATATATTTTGCTGCTTGGATCGAAGGAAAAAAAAAGGTTTTCATTCTATTGTCCAACAGACAGACAGATGGACGGCTGTATGGACTTGTGGATCATAAAAAAGAAGCTGTAAACGTTTAAGCTGTTAATCTTTAATGACAAACCATTGTCAAATAAGACATAAATTGATTTTAAATAAAAAAGGACTTCAAAATTATGGAAGAGAAAAAATTGAACAATGAAAAACAAAGTGGGTTATTTAAAATAACGTTTCAATTGCGAAAGAAGTTTTTAAATCGTTTAAAATTTCATTCAGCCTTTTCTATATTCTTTTTTTAATTATTATCGAATAATGTATTATTCCAATTGTTTGGACAAAAGGACCATTTGCCTTACTTTTAGTTTACTGGTCCTTCAGTCTATAAATATTAATTTGATGCTTAAAACCTTCATGATTTTGTCATATATTTAAGGCTTTTAAAAATCCTCTAATTGTTTTTGTATCTATTACTACAACATACTTTATTAGTACACTTTTTGATAATCTTTTAAAATTTCTAAACAAACATTATAACAATTTAAACTTAATCATGACAATGCATGCAATTTTAATTTACACACTGAGAGAAAAATAAAACTACTATTAATAAATTGTTTGGAAAAAATAAGCTGAAAAAAATTTTCGGAAAAAATTTGTTAAGCTTGTTTTGCAAAATATTAGTAGAACATATTAGGCATAATATTAATTTTATAATGTTAAGTATTTTTTTTTTAACAGGACAAAAAAGACACCAGAAAATGAATTTATAGGGTTAATTTTTCTAAAAAAAAGTGCCTTAAGATTTTTTTTTGTATAAATCTTAAGAAACCATTTAGCTAAGAAATACTTTACACTGTTTTGACTTAATTACCACTGCTTTTGTTAAAAAAATAAAAATATATGCTACTTTTCAATTTTCCTTTACTAAGCATTTTACATATATTGCATGAACTTTTGGTCTTGGAAGACCCCTAGTGAAATTTGATGCAGAAAATATTCGTGGAACAATTTAACCCTCTTAAGTGCCGTTTTAGTAAACTTTTGTGTTGGGAAAAAGGACAAAAATTACCCCTTAAAGTGAGAGTTAAAGGGTTAATATATTCTAAGAAAAGAATCAATTGAAGACATCTGAAATAATTTTTTAGCTCAGAAGTACACTTAGTAAATTTTTTTTGACTTTATCCAAACGCCTTTTCAAAAATTCAAAAACTTCAAGGCCCGAAATTTCGAAAACCCGAGCTAACTTTTCAAAACGCTTTGGCAGATTTGCCCTACCAGTAGTCTAGTTTCATTTCGCGTTGCAAGTTTTGAGGCTGGTTTTTTGTGTTGCACAGTGTTATCGGTTTTAAAAAAGTTTTTGAATAGTTTTGTTTTTACTCAAATCGTTCGTTGGTCATCCAATAGCCTCAATATGGCTTTAACCGTAGGTTTTAAACTCTTATCTTGGGGTTTTGAACATGGTTTCTTGTTTGCTTTAGTCTTTGGTTAATCGTTTTGTTTTCAACTAGGGCTAAGGGTCCCTTCAAAATTTTAAATGCTGAAGTACATTTAATTTAATTATTTGATACTAGATTTGATCTAAATTTAAGACTTTTTCGAGTGTAAAAAGAAAATATTTTTTACATGCAACATACAATCTGTATGTAGAATGTTGTAACAATCTGTTAGTAATGCATGTTTAACTGGATGCCACAGTGACAACAACAACAACAACAGAAAAAAATTGCGAACATAGTTAAAGGTTCTACAAAGTGTCGAAACAAACACCAGGCAACAACACAAGCAAAGGAAAAAAAATTGGAAGAAACAGACAACTTAAACGAAATCATAAAATAACATACAACAACGTTGTAGGTCCTTCATGCCACAATGGACATGATGATGGGGTCTCAATATAAAAACAAACAGAAACAACAACTAAAACAAACAAACGGGCCAAAGAAACAGCAACAACAACAAAAAAAAAACAAATGCAATAACAGCAGCTAAAGAAGATTTGTCACCTGGTTGACAATAAGCAACTTCAACTTGAATGTAGGAAAAAGATAAAGTTGGAGTAGTTTTGTGAACAGAAACTAAAAAAAATTAAGGAGGCCCTCTAAAGCTCATAAGTAGAACCCTTTTTCGAAGGAAGATTTTGTGGATAAAGCAGAGTTTTAAAGGAATGAAAATAATAAAGAGTGATGTATTTTGAATTATTTTCTAAAGGAAAAATTTCCCTGACAATTTATTTTAGAAAACAATCAAAAATCCCAATTTTTATTTTCCAATTTAAAAATCGTTCTTTTGGTATATTTTTTTATAAATTTCATTTCAGAGTGTAAAATTGCATTTGCAATTGGCAAGCAAAAAATACAAATATTTGAAATTACTATAGTTCTCAACTCTATAAAATGTTTGAATAAAATTTAATGTTAAAAAAAAACTTCTGACAAAAACTATTTTCTTAAATTAAATAAAGTTTAATTCGAGATTTCCAAAAAGAAGAAAAAACAAGTAAAACTGCTATATGCGGCTGTGCCAATTCTTTAATACCCTCCACCGGGAGTTTAAATATTTCAGGAGTGGGCTTTATATTGGATCTATAAATTATAAGCCAACCTTTAAAAAACCGGACCACTCAGTATTATAATTCGTTGCCTCATTTAAATAAAATCTGATTTGTTTCAGAAATATTATAACGAAGATTTCAAAGAGGGGATTTTACATTGAATCTATCTTCAATTATGAACCTATTTTACTTCAATAGCATTTTTTATTTTGGTTTAAGGGGTACTATAGTAGTTTCCGAGTGGGCTCTACATGGGGCCTATGGTAAGTTGTGGGCACATCTTTACAAAATTTTGTATTGTGATTTCAAGTCATATCAAAAAAATTGTGCTAATCAGTGCATTCTGTCACCAATTTATGTTATTTTTTTTTAACAAAAACACAAATTTTTAGGAGAGGTTGTTTCACACTTGGTTTCATAATTCTTTTCATACCGTGCCAATTCTGCTGGATTTTAATTCCAAGCTTTTAAGGAGAACTGTAAACAATTTGACACAAAAATTGTTCTTTTTTGTTAAGTCTTTTGAAAGAGATCATATTTTCGACAGACGGACATACAAACCGAAAGACAGACGGAAATGGCTAAATCGACTTAAATTACTCAATGACCCAAAATATATATGTATTCTTAAAGGCCCTTAGATGAATATTAAAAATGTTTTACAAGGAATGACAAACTTAAGGTATGTTTAGACCTAACAAATACTTGACGAAAAAAATTTAACAAAAGCGTGACCAGTAAATTGATCAAACTTTAGCTTTATTTTTAACAACTTGTATTGATTTACTAGAACTTTATTTATAAGATGGCGTAATTTAGAAACTGTCTTTTTCTCTTACTTGAAACAAAGATATTAAATTAAAAAAATAAAATGTTTTTTATTATATTAAAAAAAAAAAAAATGAATTAAATTAATTTTTTGGACAAACGTTGGGAATACCTACAACTCAATTTTAATTTAAAAACAACCTTTGCTATACATTTGAGAACAAGTTGTGTGCAACATTCAATTTAATTTTCGATGATTGTTTCTACACACACTTGAGAAAACGTAATAAATTAATAAAAAAAAAAATTCTAAAAAAGCCCACACTGTCATGTTAGATAATTTTGAAAACATGTAGGAAAAAATCAAAATTAAAAAAGTTCGAAATAACATTTGAGAAAAATTTTAAAATTACACTTGACAACAAGTTGAGGACAATACTTGAGAAAAAGCTGAGAACAATATAAAAAAAAGGTAAGAACAATATTTGAAAAAAAATGTTGAAAAATGTTAAAACCGTATTTGGCATCTTCAGAAAACGTAAACCAATTTCAATTTTCTAAGTGGAATTGATATTTTAAGCAGCATATATACCAAAAAACTCAGTATTCCACCTTTTTATTTCGTACAAACCACTTAAAACTTATGCATTTTTGCAAAACAATTGAACATAAATATCGTCACCTGAAATGCAAAAGACGTAACAACACTTTATTTTTTTACAGGAGAAACAAAAAACCATACAAAATCAATATCAACAAGGTGTAATTGGCGTTTGAATTTCTTTAATAAAGTCGCCATTTTGATCTAAAATTATGTGTGAACATAAAGTTAAATAAAACGAACAAAACTCAATAAAAAACTCTTAATTCGATTTTTTAGGTGACGATATGTAACATACATTTCATTTGGGTATAATAAAGAATCTGATGCATCCCTATAAATGTCGTCGACGCAAAAACGGAATGTTAATTCAGTTCCTATATTCCTGCAACATTGGATATGCCGGATATTTTTATATTTTTTACTTATCCAACACAAAAATATTTTTCAAATGTCTCTTTATTTGCTTTTTGTTAACAAAAATCGTATCGTTGCTATATTTAATGCAAAAAAATAATATTTTCATTTTACCATTTAAAAGATTAAAACCAAAATAACTATTTGTAAAGTAGGAAATAGTCTGTCTCCAAAGGAATTTTTTATTTTAAAAACCTTTTTCCAATAATTTTCTGCCTTCAAATTACTATGAATCTAAAAGTTTACAAAATGTAAGAGTAAGAGTGCATGTTGCCGCGAAAATATTCTTGAAACTCCTTAGTTTTATCTGCCGAGCATTACTTCTAATAAAACAAGATCTAATATTACAAAGTAAATCTTCCAAATATGTTGGAAGGTTCAGGCAGGCCTTCGACGCTACCAAATGTATTAGATGGCACGAGCATTTTATCAAAATAATAACTGGTTTTTCGTCTTTTAGCAACTTGATTTCTGAATTTTACTGTCCAAACTTAACATTAGGTGTATCTGATGAAAATCCAACTAGATTTTCAAAAGGGATCCCTTTTTCTATAAATGTGCCTTTGAGAAGCTCAAAAATTTCTTTTGCAGTCGATGATCTTCTCTTTGAAATAAAAAAAGAATAATGTACCCAGGATGTTTCGTTGTTATAATAAATTGTGGCAAAAGCTATCTACATAAATGCCATTTTTGTTCAGCTCTTTTAACGCTTCCATTCTTTTAATTAAATTTTTAAGTTTTGCTAAAAATAATGAACCTTTTAACTTCTTGTGAAAAAATAATAACAAAAATCAGTGCTACAAAACGTTAAAATATTCAATTACACATGAATTACACATGGGCTACACATGAAAAAAAATATTACACATAATATGTGTAATTACACGTGAGGTGGCAACACTGTTTTGAACACTGGTTGTGAGGAACATTTGAGAATTTTTTTTCGCTAATATTACTCTTGTTTAGTTTAAAATATAAGAACAAGTTTAGTACAATTTTAAAAAACCGATTTGAATAATTCTTGAAACACAAATAGCATTGAAGTTAAAATGCATTTGAGATTATTTTTTGAAATCAAGCTAACGCTCAGAATATCGTTTTTGATTAAGAATTGGAGAATAATTGCAAAAAATAACTTGAGAAAAGGTGGGGAATAAATATTAAGATAAATCTTCAAAATAAAATTCGAGAATAACGTCGAATAAAGTTGGGAATACCATTTGAAAAAAGCTTTCAAATATTTGAAAAACATTAAAAAAATATTTAAAAAAAAAATGGCTACAATGACATTTAAGAAAAATCTAAGAATAAAAATTGTGAAAAATTTAAGATTAACATTGGAAAACAAGTTGGTCCAGCTTTTTGTTGACTAAGCCAAGGCGAATTTTTTGGAAGGTGATGCCAAATAAAAAGCTGTTTTTTTTCTTTGGAAGTGTGAGTTGTCTGATTTTGTTAACAAACTAAAACTTTTTATGTTAAAACAGAGATATTTGCTAACAAACTGTTAACAAAATTTGTTTCCAAACTTTTAACACAATTTGTAAATTACTTCTAAAGTTGAAGGTATTGTAGAGTTGGAACCATCTTATAATAAATTCGCTTTTAAATCCTTGAGAATTTTAAATTTCCGATCAAACAAGAGTTAAGACAAAAAATTAAATAATAATGAATTTATTCTTTTATTTTGCTTACGTCGTATATTTGTTTAATTTTTCAGGAATGTTTTCTTAAAACGCAAGTGTGCCATCATGAGTTTAAGATAAAAATTGAAATTAATTCTTTTCACTTAAGAACACGATTGGAGATCATTAAATTGTGTCGTCGTTTTTTTTAAATAATAAGAAAAATCGGCATAAAATCTCTATAGCAAATATTTGAGAAAAGAAAAAAAATAAAATTCTTGAAATACACAAAAACTCAAAATTTGCTTAGTTTTAAAAAATGTTCCAAACTTAGTAAATTTTCAAAACAAGTACCTTTTCCTAAGACAAAATTTTGCTTAAATACATCACACAAATCTTAGATTTCAAATTGAAATAATTTTTAACAAAAAATGAGACATATTTTTATAGGAGAATAAAAAATTAAACATGTTTTAAAATTGTCATTGTCTAAACCATATAAAAACCGCAAGATCAGCAAGCGTATCAAACGTTACACAAAATGTCTGTAAAAAAACAACGTAACTGCATTTAATTTTTTTTAACATAAAAAGAAATCTATATAAATTTATCTTTTATTTTAGAGGAGAGAAAAAAAAACTACAATAAGCAAAACCTGACGTAAATGACACCTTAAAAAAAATGTAATAATATAATGGAAAAAATTAAAACACACTTAATAAAATAGAAAAAAAAACTTAACATATTCAAATGAAAAATACAAGAAAAAAATATTTTTACTGAATGACATTTTTATAGCTTCATTTTACATTCAAATTTAAGATAAAGTATGTACATGTTAAAGTATAACTAGAGGAAAAATTTGCAAGGTAATTTAAAAATTTAGTTAAAATTTTAAGAAGTTTCTTTAAAAAGAATTTTAACAATAACCTTCATTGCAAAAAAATTTATTTGTTAAGATATGGGGAAAATAAAACAGGCAGCTTCACGGCGTTAAAAATTTCTCAGACTTTGAGTTTAAACTTACACAGGCTTGGTTAGAAAAGAAGTGCATAGTGCCGGTCAAGTCTTGAGTTTTTAGGAGAGAAGGGAAAAGAGAATGCCATTTCTGAATGCCAGGCTATTGATATAGACAGAACCCTTGGCTTAGCACCTTCAACAGTAAAAACAATTTTAAACCGAGATATCACTAAAAATTAATTATTTGAAGATAGCTCGAGTTAATAGCAAATGAGATTCTTTTTTTTTAATGTTTTGGTGAATATGGATAAATGAAATAAATAAATTTTTGTTAAGTTTTTGTGAAAATATATTTTTTCGCCAGCCGAAAGCCCAAGTAGCTAGTACTATACTTTTGTAAAGTCTTATATTTATATAAGGTTAATATTATTTAAAAAAAAAAAAATAAAAATAAATAAATATTTTTTCTTATGTATTTCCTTATTTATTTATTTTTCAAATGATAAATATATATTTACTTATTTTTTATAATATCTAAGCCCACTTGCTGAATAAATAGAATTTAACGTAACCATATCACTTTTCTATCATAAATATTTCTTGCTAAAAGTTTATATTTTTTAACTAATCAAAAAAATATTGGTGCAATAAATTGTCTATGATTTGTTACATTTAATATTTGACGATTTTTTGATTATTTTGTTAAATGTTCTCGACGATTTTGACGAACTTTGTTAAAACTTTTGACGATTTTTTAAGAAAAAAGCATAACAACCCTGGAACCGGCACATAAAGATCGTAAATCTCTCCATCACAAGTGTTGAATAAGGGTATACTAGGTTTGTCATTCCGTGTAAAACTTTTATAATATTCGTCTAAGACCTTTAAGGTGTATATATTCTGTGCCCTTGAGCAATTCTAAGCCGTTTTAGCCTTGCCCGTCTGTCTGTCCGCCCATTGAACATTGAACACGGTTACCTACATCCTCCTTATTGTTTCTAATAGCTGATTTACGCTATCACACAAGTTTTACGTATTTTGAAAAAAATACAACTCTGTCATAACAAGTTGTTATTGTTTTTTGAAAATAATAATTAGATCAGAGAAGGATTTTCTTCAAATTCGTAAAACTGGTGTGATAGTGGAAAGCGGCTCGAAGTAGTTTGGAATTGAAGTCCAGCACAATCGGCTCAGTAAGAAAGGAGTTATAGACCCAAATGTGGAACAACCGGCCTTAAAAATTGACATTTCTGTTAAAAAATACTAATATAGATTGGGAGCGGAATGCACAGATTGTCATTAAATATCGCACAAATTCGTTTTATATATCATGAAATCAAGCTACAAAAGATTGGTTCATAAGACTGAAAATTATACTGTCCAATTTCGGGAAAATCGGTCGATAATTTACCATAAGCCCCCTACAAAGACCACTATCGGCAAACTTTTTGCGTTTCATTCCGCATTGGCTAATTTCTTGGCATGGTAAAGCTGTACCAACTGACATGCATGCAATCGTTTTTACCTAACGTTTTCATCGCGCTTGTCTTGTGAGTACTATCTTAAACTCAGACGAATTACTTTTGATTTGATTGATTACTGATGCAGACCATAATACTCTGGAGCGGATTTTGGAAGGTCTTACTTTTGTGTTCGAAGGTATGAGGCTCTTAACTTGTGTGATACCTTGGCAATATAACTGCAAAACATAAGCAAACAAACTTAATTTAAAATATACATATATAAATTTTTTTTAAATAATAAGATATGTATAAAAAGCCTGCTGATATTGTTAAATTAAAATGTCTCACCCTGTATTAAATTATCAAACTATAGCACCATTAAACGTTATTTTATTCAATACTAGCATACACCCGCTACTTCGTTAGCGTCTCCTTTTTCTTCGTGGACATATTTTTAAGCCAAAGTTTATTTTTCTAGGTTTAAACTTGTTTAAATTCTAGCATTTAACCCGCTACTTTAGTAGAACCAAAAAGCTAGAGAAAAATATCCAATTTCCATTTTTGGGAACTATATTTTCCCCCCATTAAAGTATCAAAAATTTCACTATTGTGGTGGCAGCCCATAATTTAGTACGAATATGTCGATGAATGGAGGAAAATGTTTTGTAAAAAAGTTTCGAATGTGGTATTAACTTTGTTTCTATGTTTATTGGTTCAAAAGAAAGATGGGGTGGCAAAAAAGTACTAAAATTCAGATTTTACCCGTTTACTCCCTAATAGGGCCGAATTTCAAAAAAGTACCTGACACCGGTCCGCTTATTTTTCTAAAGAACAAAGATAAGTATTACATTTATTTTGCATCTCATTTAGTTTTGGAGATATAAGGTTACCGAGTTTTCCCGTTTTTACCTTTTCTACCCGCTAAACATTCGAATTTCGAAAAATCCCGTCTTAGTGGATCGACTTGGGGAGTGACCAATCGCTAGTCCAAATTTCAAGTTTCTAGGGTCAGCGGTTTGGGCTGGGCGATGATGAATTAGTCAGTCAGTCAGTCACTCACGCAACTTTTTTATATATATAGTAGGGTGATCGATTATTCGACTTTTTTCAATAACCGGTTTTCGAATAGTGCGAATAGTTGCTATTTTAAAAAAACCGGTTTTCGAATAGCCATTTTTAAAATAACCGGTTAACCGGCTTTAATTCGAATACATAAATAACACAATAATAACATTAGTAATTGAAATAAAAAGTTTATTTGTTCAATAATAAAAAACTTAACATATTAACATAAAATAATGAGATCATATTAGTCAGGTAAAAACTTTAAAAAAATTATTTTCTTAGTGGCTTCTTTTAAAATAATCTTTTAAAAACAAGATGCAATTCAAGTGTTTTGAGGTAAATCTATTTTTTTCTTTTGTTTTTATAAAACTTGACATTGAAAATGACCTTTCACTTAGGGTACTTGTTGGACTTATAGAATACAAAGCATTAAGCAATCTTTCTAGCCTCTCAGATCTCTTATGACACTTATCTAAATAAAAAAAATCTTCAAAAATTTGTTCTTTATGTTTGGTTTTTGTAGGGCATTTTGGTGTGTGCATTAATTTAATAGTATTGTTCAGCTCATTTTCTAAATCTTGCTCATAATCGTCGCTTTCTATGTCTTCATTTGAATCTGATTAAGTCCCATCCATACCACTAAATAATCGGATATACAATTGTAATGCAAATTCTTTTGTATCAGTTTTGTCAGAATACTTAAGAAAAGAATTGCTAACAGGAAAGTATCCAGTGCTTAAATATACTATTAAAGTGTTAAGGATTTTGTTTCGCCGCTGGTTAACGCGAGATTTTAAAGATTCCAGTAAATCGATTGAAAGAGGATTTTGAATATTTGAAAGTTTTGAAAACAAAAATTTAAAACTTCCTTCAGCTTCAACTAAAGTAGCAGAGTTTTTTGACAATTCATTTATGGAAACTTCTAACGGCTTTAAAGTTTTGTGCACAACAGTTAAAGTTTTTATATCATTTTCACTAAACGGAGTCAGTCCTAGTTCTAAAAGAGCATGATTAACACATTTATAAATTCTTAAAAATTGCGAAATCATTTTTAACATTGAGTTCCATCTGTGTTTTACATCGTGTACTAGTTTAAGTTCCTTTTTCTCTTGTTCTTTAACATAAATCTGAAGTTTCTTTTGTTTTTCACTTGATTTGTTGAACATTTTTACACATTTTCTTACGCGGCATATTGTATCCGCTATATTTTCATTCAAACAAGTATTCTCATCAATTAAATAACAAACTTCATCTTCCGAATCTTGCTCATTAAATTCCGATTCATCAGAACTGGAATTCTCGATTACACTACTATTTGGTTTTTTGTAAATTGTGTCCACAACACAAAGATGAATTGCGTGGTTTATACACAGTTGAGATTCTGCATCTATGTTGCGACCGTATTTTTGCATCACCGCAGCACCATCATGGGTAGATGCCACAATGTCACTTTTAATATTTAAAGAAAATTCGTCTAACTTATTTTTAATAAGTTCTTCTACATTATTTGCGGTGGCTTTTACTTTGATTTCTTCAAGTCCAAGATTGTAAATTTCAAATTTTTTTGTTTTAGCACTAAAGAAACGAATAGTAACATTTACATATTTTTTATATGAAATGTCTGTCCATTCGTCGACCACAATTGAAAACCTTCCTTCACTATTTTTGATTTCTTCAATTTTATTTTTTAGGTCTTGGTGTGTTTTTAAATAAAACTGATGAATTTTTTCCCATATAGTTGATTCCGCCGGCATGTTGTAGTTTTTAGAATGGAGATATGCTAAAACAACTTTAGATTTTTTTAGTGCCCTAACGGACATTCCGTCCTCGGCAACACAACGAGCTAATATTTCACCTAATGATTCATTTTTACCTGCGTATTTCAGTAAGGTATTATTTGCCGACGGCTTTGAACTGCTGGGATCTGAGTCTTGTTTTTCTTGGTTCACATTTATTTCAATTTTATGGACTAATTTTAGATGGTTTATAAGTCCTGACGTTGATGAGCCTTTGCAACTCAACATTTTAGGGCACTTTAGGCACTTTGCTTTGTCTTCTTCCCGCAAATATCTCCACACTTCAGAGGACATCTATGTGTGTATGTTTATAAAAATATATTTAATATTTAGAATATTCTTAAAAAAATTGTCATTTACCTTTTAAATTGAATACTATTTTGTGATATTAAAATATTTGTTTTTTTATAGCCACTCACGTTTTTACAAGTTTTAACCGTTCATTATGTTCTTTACTTTTGTTATGACATTCTCTATGAAAAGTGTAAAGTTGCCAGATGTATTAAAAAATAAGGCCGAATATTACGATTAGATGAATACTTAAATTACGGGTATAATTAAAAAAATGAAAGCAAAATATATATGAATTATAACTTTTTAAAAATAACCGGTTAGTTATACCAAAATAACCGGTTTATTTGATATTCGAAAAACAGACATTTTAAACTATTCGACTTAAGCACAACCAAATTAACCGGTTAAAACCGGTCGAATACTATTCGATCGATATCCCTAATATATAGAAAGATTGTTTCAATAATTTTAAGAAAAAAGTATAAAATTTGGTTATTATTAATTGTATTATTATTTAAATTTAATTTATACAACTTCCTTCAATTAAATATGGAAACAAAGATTTACAGTCTAATTTATAAAAAATAAAACCGGTTAATAAAGGCTTTATGAAACGGATTTTCATACAAAATCCGTTTAATAAACCCTTTATTAACATGTTTTATTTTTTATAAATAAGGCAGTTAAAATTTTAATAATACGTAAAAAGCCGTCAGTGACTGACTTGACTCAATGTCAGACCAAACTTAGTTGTAGTTTGAGCTCAAACCAAATAAATGTTATTAATGACTGTTTCTATGTTACATTCTGTTTTTATTCATTTTGACACTTGACCACCCGAAAAATATTTGGCGTTTAAAATAAATTTATGTGGTGTTTATAGAACACGAGCGCCATACACGTCCATTCAAATTACATTTAAAACAAAAACAAATTTGGAAATTTTGTTTTTGTTTTAAATATAATTTGAACGGACGAGTATGGCGCTCGTGTTCTATAAACTACACCTTAATGTTTAGAGCTACATATGACAACAAGTGAATGTATTAATGCACTCAATTTTTTTTTTTGACGAATTGGTAAAATTTAATATTTACTTATGTTATTACATTTAGAAATTTGTGTTTTTGAAATTCGGTACTCTACATTTTTTTTGTATTTTTTCCAGTGAAAAGTCAATAACTTTAAAAACACAATGGGTTATGTATTAGATTAATTTTAAACAATTTTTACAAAAAACTACGGACGATACTATATTGTTTAAATAACTGACTATATTTTTGGTTTTCCTCTCAAGCTGCAAATATAAAATATAAAAAGTTTTTTTTCTCTCCTGTAAAATGTGCTGAAAGGGAGTTAGCAGGTTTGCAATATTAAGCCGACGAAGTGTTGCCGAAAATTGTCTGTGCAACACTGCATTGCCTTTATAATGATGTAACAACTCTTGATTATACATTAATAGTGATTGACAAATTCGAAGAAAATGATATATTCGGTTGTCATTTACCAAAATAGGAAGGCCCCTTAATTCGGTTCATGTAACTCTCAATTTGATTTTTTTGCAGCGTAAAAATATTTAAATTTTGATATTTTAATTAGGCTAAAGTTCATCAAATTTAATTTTCATTAAATTATTTTTATAAAGAAGGAATTTTGCAACATGAAAATTAATAAAAATTTATTGATAATTCTTAACTCCTGCTGGGCTCGACCCAGGCTTTTATGGGAGTTTTCTCCAATTTTCGCTGTGTTAATTCAATTGTAAACATGGGAAAAGGGAAAAAACTCCCAGACAATTTTTATTCATAATTGGGCTGTATATATTGAAAAATAAATAAGCAAATTCCATGACCGAAAAAACAATAATTTGTCACAGCAAATTTTGTTATGCTTTTATGTTTGTTAACAACACAAATATCAAATAGATTTCGAAATTTCTATGTTATGCACATGGAAAAAACATATCGCTTACTAAATCATAAACCGCACAACTCAAAATTCAAAAATATTTAGAAGAGGCAGAAAACTGGCGTCAAAAACATGGTTGCAATTTTTTAATCCAATTGAGTTTCACAAATGATAAAAAAGAAAGTGGTGCAAACAGCATTTTTCATGCACGCTTTAGATTTAATTTGTGAATTGGTTTATGAAAAAAATGATTTTGAAAAATTTTGAGTTGTGCCTGTTTATGATTTAGTGTGCGATATGAAGTATTAAATAAAAAATAAAACTGAACCAGACTAAGATTCTGAGAAAGTACCTGTACTAAAACCCCAAATACTCCGAATTTAAGACCCAAACTCGAAACGGTAAGAGAACTTAAGAGGGTGAACATGAGAAGCAGAACTATAATCTGAGTTGAAGCCTAAAGCATAATATGAAAAATGAACTAAACTAGATCCGGAAATTTATATTTTTGGATACATATTTGTATGTTTTTTGGTATGTAGCCCAACCACAAGAAAACCGCTGAATGGTCCACATTAAAATATAGGGTGTTTTTAAGAGGGAAATCGGGGAAAAATTAGTACTTTGGTGCTTTTTCCTTTTTAATAAATTTGGTATGCAGATTTTATTTGGTCAGGATTAAAAAATAGGTTACCTTTTAAGGGTTACAATTTGTACTTTTTAAGGGGTAAAAAACGGGATAAAATTGGTACTTTTTGACTTTTTGGTAAATTTAATATAGATTAAGATTATTGCCTACATAAACGCACAGTGTACTTTCTTGGGGCTTAAAATGAGGAAAAGCTGGAACTCGAGTACAAAGAGTTAACCTTTGGTACTTTTTCCCTTTTCGAAAAATTTGTTTTATAGATAGCATGTAGCCCAGATTTAAATATATTAATATGCTGTAAAACAAAAACAAAAAAAAAAAAATGGTATGGTACCTTTTCTCTTTTTGATAAATTTGGTTACGGATTACATATTGTCCAGTGGTCGGAATATACATATTTAGAGACCCCTTGATTTTCACATCGGTAGTTATATGTCGGTTGCTCTATTGTTGACAAAAAACAATAATTCATAAAATATGTTTTCTTCTTATTCTTATCCCGTGAAGCTCTGCGCTTGTCTGCAGGAGACCAGAGTCTCTGACGGGAATCGAACACGCAACCCCCGCACTGGTAGACTAGCTTACTACCAACTAGCCTACCGGGGTAGTTGATAGTACTCCATAAAATTTTTGTAAATGTTTTATAGGATAAATCCTATTCTTTAAATCTTGCTCTAGTTTTCACGTGAACGTAGTTACTAGTAAAAACTAGTTGCACATAATCAAGAACCCAAACTAGAACTAAAAAATAAACTAGAACAGTGCAGTTTTTTAAACCGTAATTAAAACCTGAACAAGAACCAAAAAAATTACCTTAACTAGAACTTGTACTAGTATTTAAACTGAATATAAGATAAAACCTAAGCTAGAATCTGAATTCGGACCTGAGCATAACCTAGAACCTGAACGTAGACCTAGACCTGAAGTCTCGTCCAGCAGTTGAACTAGAAACTTTACTAGAATCTAAAATAAAGTTTTAATTAAGGCCGTTTTACACTATTCCACAAAGTCTTTAGTATTTTACGAAAATGCAACCCTGTCATGATAAGTTGTTATTGTTTTTTAAAAATGTTCAAAGAATAATTAGATCAGGGAAGCATTTCTGAAAAATACGTAAGACTTTGTGGGATAGTGTGTAACGGCCTTTAGTGACATTTTTATTAATTTACTTTCGTACAAACTAAAGGCCTAACCATAATGTTCTTAAGTTGGATTAAGCAAATGTGCGAATACATGTAAATCATATGAAGCAACCCATATTGAACTTACGGAAATTTTTTGTTAAGTTTTATGAAACTGTCATTTGCTTAAGCAAAGTGCGAAACTGATCGCACATTCCGTACAAAATCAAATGTTTTTTGATTTTGTTATTGTTTTTTTAAATACATTTGAGAGACTTTTTGGTAATTTTTGACAGTAGGTTAAGAACGGCTATGCATATTACGGTTGGGCATTAAAACTAGAATCTGATCCAGATCTCGAACTAGAAAATGAACCAATATCAAAATTAAAACCTTAGTTTCATCAGTAACATTTTTATTATTTAACTTATTTCAAACTTCATAAATCCCCTTTTAAAATTTTACTCTTTTTCTTTATATCTCGTCACCACTTGATACATTGTATAGCCTTTTATTTTGATCATACCCACCAACTTCATGTTGCTGTCAATTATTTTTTTTTTAAAACTTCGGTAAAATGAACAAACATGTCACTTGATTTTAACCAATTGGCAACCAATATTATCGTAAAAAACACTAACGAGCGAAAGACCGACTACAAATAATGGTATGAAATAAAAATTTAATAATACAAAAAAAAAAAGAAGTATAAAAACATAAAAAAAATCTAAGTACTTAAGGAGGCTGACTTGGATGGATGACTGGTTGACTGGTGGCATAAGTAGCTTAAACAACCATGGTGGTCGTGCCACCAGAGTACAGAATATTTTCTGTAAAATAACTTTGTCTAATGATTCGGAAATCCGCCAGCAACAATAAAAACAAACGAAGCTATAACAATGAAAGAAGTATTTATTAAAAATCCAAAAAATGGTCATAAAAAATATTTTAAAAACATTATGATCACACTTGATGGAGACTTAAAAGGAAAATGGTGCATAAAATTAAAATATTTAAAAAGATTTTGTCACAAATTTTTTAATGTTTTAAGATTAAAATGCTTCAATATAAAAATAGTAAAGACAAAAAGTTTTTAATTACTAAACAACCAAATTATCTTTGTCAAATGTTTGTCAAACTTAAATTGAACAACTGCCAAGCTTCATTCGAAAGTATAAAATACTTATACTTTTTGAATCCCAAGAAAAACTTTGATAACTAATATGCATGTGGCAGTGTAAATAAAACTGAACTGGCAAAATAAAATAAAGGAATTTGTTTTTATTTTTGTTTTTTCTTTACCCACTTACAACTACATTTATCCCCAATTTCACCAAGTTCAGTTATAACTAACTATCAGTTATAGCTGTCAAAATATATTGTTAACTGGGAGTTAAAGTAATAGTTAGTTTTAACTGAACTTGGTGAAATTGGTCGTTAGAGTTGACAAAGAATCAACCAATTACAATTGTAAGAATAGATAAACTCACTGTTTATTGTTGTTGTTTTTGTTTAAGCTTTGTGTTGTTACAAGTAAAACTGTGGTTTATAATTCTTATTCGCTTCACAGTTTAATTTTTATAATAGCTTTAGTTTTTCTTAAATCTTTAAATGAAGTTTCCTGACGATCTGGCTTAAGCAACCAGTGAAATGCGCATAGGAATAGCTTATCCCATAAACAATAAATTTCAGTTTATCAATATTTTGAAATGGTAATTTAGCAAATTTAAACGAAACCTTGTTAATAAAATACTTATGTTGAATTAAAGTTCAAGGTTCTAATATATATATTTTTTTATATATACAATCTTAAATTACACGTGATTACCGATTCAAACCAGTATTTAGAAGGTTTAAACAGTGATGCCAAGAGTGCAGATTTATTTGCATTTTGCAGATTTTATACCGCAAAATTGCCAATATGCAGATTTGAAGATTTTTGGTTTAAAATTACAGATTTTTTAGCCCGGTGGAAACGTCTTTAAAGTGTCTCTTAAGTTTGTACGGTTTCCACTGAGTTGCAAAACATAATGATAATTTGCATTCAAAGTAAAATTATATCGAGCCCTTTTTGCGATTATATTGTAAGCGATATTATTAATTGAATCTCAGCATGTTCTTGAAAACTAATGAATGCGCCATTATAAGCTTAAAAATAAATAAATGCATAACATGAAAGCAAATAAAACATTGCAGTAATTAAGAAAAAAATTAAAACCATCTCCTGTAAAATCTACCCTTTGTCACTTAAGATATAATCGAAAATAGGGCTCATTATCATCAAGTGTAACGATATACAGTTTGCTTATTGTGTACACATCGGTAACTTTTTTAGTTCACGTTTTTGAACTCACCAATAGTTGTCAGTAAATAACGTGGTAAACTATTTAAAATAAGTAGTCGAACATCAAACTACCTTCAAACATGTATCTTATGACATCCAATGATTAAAATATAGTCTAAAAAACGAACAAACTAAAGCTTTACTAGTTTCTAGCAAATATCTATCACCAAATATCACAATTTTCAATGAGCTCGGCCCATGTGCCAATTAGAACGGATGGACATAATTGAATCGACTCAGAAAGTGATTTTAAATCGATCAGAACACTTAAAAGTTTAGGACCAATATTTATAATATAATAATACCCTTCCCACTATTGTGGTGTGGGTTCCAAAATTATGTAAACCTAACATGAAACTTCCTTCAAACATAGATTAAACATATATTTTGTGCAAGATATAGATCTCAAATTGGTGTTAGTAAAATTTGATAATTTTTTTATTTTGCAGACGTCACACAAATATTGAATTAATCTCTAAAGTAGCATGGTCACACATCAAACTGCCTCATCAAAAACACATTTTTGTGATTGTGTTAAAAATAAAAAACTCACACGTATGGTTTGATGTGAGTTTGACGAAAATCAATAAAATTTGTATTTTTATACAAATTTGAAGAAATTTCTTGAATTTTTTTTTTTAAAAAATTATATTCGACAAAAAAGAATTTTTAACTTGAACGAATACTTTTTCGATACGAAAGCAATTTTATTTCTAATGTGCGGCTTCCATAATACAAATTTACATGAGAAGCACTCAGTTTTTTTGAGTTTTTTTTATATAAATTTTACTACACCTTTTGATCACTTGTTTTGTGTAAATTGCACATAATTCTTTTAGTCGATCCTGAACGGATTAAATTATTTTTTTAGTGTAGTGAAAACTCAAATAAATGTTTAAGGCCAGGATTCACTATCCTACACAATCCTACGATTCATTTACACGAAAATCTGATGGAATTCTATCCGACATAAAAAAATGTCTTCAAAATCTGCTGTCAATGCAACACTATCCCACAAAAATGATGCCAACTCAAATGACTCAGCTACTTTACAAGAAATGCAACTCTGATCGTACAGAAACTATCATTTTATGAACATTTTCATAAACATTTGCAAGTCGGACAGACTTGTCAAAAAAATCTGTCACTCCATTCATTTTCAAGCCACACTATCCTACTTTGTGAGCACACACGATTTTTTTTGACAAATCATACGACTGAATAGGATAGGGGTTCGCCGGCTTTAACAACACTGAAAAAATAATTTCGATTCGTTCTGTATCGACTGAAAGAATTAGGAATTAAATTGCTTTCGAATCAAAAAGTACTCGATCACGACTGCCAGAATTAGCACTCAGTAATAATATAAACACGAGTATGATGTGTGGCTGTTAATACAATTTAATGAAGCAGTTTGATGCGTGGACACGGCGACCAAAAACAAATTAACAAACAAATTTATGGTGTCATGCAAATTGCTTAAAAAAAGTCCTTGATTTTGGAGAATAGGAAATTGCAGTTTATTACAGTTGCCAATTCATCGATTTAATTTTCCTAGCCTCACTCACTCGTTTTATGAATGAAATCAAACTGCTTTGAAACTCAACCAAAGTCAAATCTAATATCTATTAAACATTTATTATCAAATTTAATCGCATCAAATCATATGATTTCAGATCTCTAATGCAGGCTATTAAAAGCAATTTTTATAACTTTATTAAAAAATCAATATGACATTTAAACGATTTTATGCATTTGAAACGGCGCCAAGATTGAGATTAAATAAAAAAAAAAAAAAATAAAATTGGAATATAGTAATTCGTTTAAAGAATGATAACATTCATTCCAAACCCAACAGGTAGTTTAAAAATTTAAATAACGTAATATTATTAAACTTTTAAGCCAACAATAGAAACGAAATCAATAAAAGTTTAAGTCTAGTCGATTTTTAAACGAACAAAAAATTAAAAAAAAAAATACACATCATACCTACTTGTTACACAAGTCAAAGCACCACAAAAAAGAAAAAAAAAAAACAACACACAGAATAAACAACATGAAAAATTTGAGACAAGATATAATTTTACCAAATTATAACGAAGTAAGAAACAAAAAAAAAAAAAAAAAAATGCTAGCAACAACAATTTCTAAGAACACCTTAGGCCAAAGACATTAACAGCAAAATGACACAAAATTTAATATCAAAATACAAATTTTTTGTTCATTTTTTTCTTCTCTTCTTTTGGGCAAAATACATTAATATTATTCCATATTCACATTTGATAAAACCAGATGAAAGAGTGGTGTGTGCTTTTTTTGGTCTAGTGTCTAAGTTTAACAGAAAATCAATTCATTATGCTCACACTACCCGCCCGGTTCCATATGAATTTAATATAATACTAGTTCGAGTATTTGAGTTTTCTTTTTAAATTTTCTTAATGTTTACATTTGTCTTTACTGACAAAGTGACGGACAATTAAATAATTTACTCTTAATTTGGTTTTTAATTTCAAAAATTGGTTTTTTTTACAAAAAATATACAATTTATTTCTTTAGCCCAGTCATATGTATATGCGAAATGAGAGATAATAAGCTGTAAACTCGTAAACACCTTCATTATGATTTTCTAAAAGTTATCTCAAAAGTCAAACTGCAGTCGAAACCAAAAACTGTCGAGCAAAAAACGAAAATTTGTGTACAACTTTTTTATTTTTGAGTTGGATTGACAGCGACTGTTTACATTTAATGAATCAGAAGTAAAAGCAACAGTTTTTTTTTTTTGGCAAATAACAAATGAAGATGTGGAAGAAATGGCAGTTTTTCTACTTTGACTGCAGTTTTTTAAATGCTGTATAAAATCTCGTGTCTGCGCCCTAAGTAATACAAGGTCAAAGGTCACAAAAATCAGCTTTTACGCGATTATCTCGGTTTCTATAGCTCCAATGATGTTAACATTTATGATAAAAATTTAGAGCATAAAATTTGCGAAAAATTTCGTTAAAATAAAATTTTCATACGTCCAATCGTTTTTGAAATAAAGTGCAGAAGTCCGGAGCACTTAGCCATAATCACTGTAATGCAAGTTTCCTTCATTGCTTGAGTAACTTAATTATCTTCGCGAGAGTTATTCTCAGTAACTGTTGCTCGATTCAAAAACTAAATACAGCAAACGCTATGATACTTTGCTTCAACCGCGAGCGAGTCATACTCCTAAAGTAAACGATCTTTGACTTATTGTCCTAAGGAATCCTTTCGTTCTTTTGCTCTTTTGATGACGTTCTCTTAAATTTCCAGAGTACTTCAGAATTAGAAGTACTTAGTTGTAATTCAAAAAGACTTGTTATACCCAAACCACAGTACTAGGGGGTATTATGCGTTTGTTCTGATGTGTGTTACACTAGACTCAGAATCACTTTCTGAGTCGATCTAACGATGTCCGTATAACCGTTCGGCTGGATGTTTGTCTGTCTATGCAATCTTTTGTTCAAAGTACAGGTCGAAATTTTGAAGCTAATTACCCTTATCGTGATTGGCAAATTTAAAATATGCCTGCGACTGTTTGGTTATAGATTAAAGAGAACGTGAAATTATTTCCTTTAATCTATTGCCAAACAGTCGCAGGCGTATTTTAAATTCGCCACGAAAGGGGTGAATATAATGAAATTTGGTACATACGTATTAATTGTCATATGGATGAGACTTTTTGAAAATGGTGAGAACCGGGCCATAATTTCACAAGGTCCCCAAACAAACTGATTTTCGGAAAAGCGTTTGTGCCCATACATTTTTTATGTTGGTATTTTAATTAAATTTGGTTCAAAAATATTTTTTTAACATAAATGGTCTTATCAAATTTTTCCAAAATCGGTTCATATTTGAACCATGCAAATACCACTCCCAAAAATAGCTTAAAAATGCCCTAACTTTCTTATAACTGTTAGTATTGATATACAGTAGTTCCCGCTTAAATGCACCCCGCTTAAATGATTACCCCTGTTAAATGCGCAAATTGTGCTGGCAAGTAAAATTTTCACATACTTACATGAACAAAATCCCGCTTAAATGACCTCGCGTAAATGCGTTCCCCGTTTTAATGATTCATTATTTTTGGCCGAAATTACATAAATCGCTTAAATGTGTAACCAAAAAACTTGCGGCAAGGTATTTAAAAAGTTAGTAAAAGTATTTTTGTACTTATATGTATGGTAGCACAAATATTTAAAACGGCAGTTGAAGTAAAAAAGTAAATTTCTCTTTTACTTCAAAAATCATAGAGAATAATTTTAAAGAAATATCGGAATCTTCCGATGATGAAGAAGAGGAAATAATTGAAACTCCAACTTATTCACAAGTTTTAAGTGAAACAAAATAAATGCACCAATGAAATTAAAACCATCTAAAGCCCTTATGACACTACATTTTTAATGCATTGTTCAAGTTTTGGTGAACAGTACAAATATAATGTAATACAAAAATTTACCAAGTGCAAAGAGTTCAGCTGTATTAAGATAAATGGCAAACTGTCAAAAATTTTACTAAAGTTATCGATAAAAAATGAAGTTATGTCAAAAAAAATGTAAAATTGTTTAACTTAAAATTGACATTTCAAGCTTGAAATATTAAAAGTGTTGCTGAATCAGCGGTTTATGGGCAAATTCAGCGATTTACCGCTTTTTGTTTTTAGGTTTCTCATAAACAAAAAGTTGGCAACATTTAATAAAATAAACAAAACAGGGATGGTTAAGTTGTTTCAATTGTACTTTTTTGTTGATACTTTTTAAACTTAGATTTATAATACCTTTTTGTGGTGTTTTTTATGAACATAAATGAAATTAATTTTAACTAAAAAAATCTTTTAGAACAATTAGGGTAAAATAGTACAATTTTTAAAGGTTGTTGGTACAATTTAAAAAATTCTTAACGCCATCCCTGAAACAAAACCATAACAAGAGAAAAAAAAAATAAAAAACTTTGTTTACATTTTTTTATAGTTTGCTCTTTCTAACATTTACTGTTTCTTTCTATCAATTCTATATCAATTAATGAATAAAAAATGTAGTGTCATAAGGGCTTAAGGAAGACATAATAAATGGCTTTATTAATATTAAAGCTCAAATTAGACGTGACATAACCATATTGCCACAGCCGTAACGGCGAATTTAGAAACCAAAATTGAATTGGTTTGTATGGTATGTTTATGTCGTTTTGGTAATACAGTGGCGATGGTAATACAGTTTTGCTATGGTTATGTCACGTCTAATTCGACCTTGACACGGCGTCCACATTTGCCAGTAATGGCAAGACAGTAGCATTACACCGGAATCAAGTTTAGTTTAGTGGGTGCCTCGGTAGGCTAGCTGGTAGCGAGCTAGTCTACTCTGGTTTCTTTCCTGCAGACAAGCATAGAGCTTCGCGGGATTAGCTTAGGAAACTAAAAAAAAAAAAAAGTTCTAGTTCAGTGCATTTCTAATTCAGTTTTTATTTAGTTCTAGTTAAGACCCAAGTATAAGTTCTTATTCAGTTTATGTACAGCTTTAGCTTTGCAATTGTTTAGACACAGTTTTGATAATTATAAAAAAATATCGACATCTACTATAGTTGGGGCTATTATGGCAAATAAATTAAACTTTTTTACTTTCAAAAAAAAAGCATCCATTGATTCCAAGAAAATGTTATGAAGATAGTTATTTGTTGTATTTAAACAAAAAAAAAAAAAACTTATTTTAATTTTATATTTTTCTCCTGCAATTTAATATTATGAATGAATATCCATTTTACTACGATTTTTATACCCTACTGCATATGTGTCAAATTTTAAGAACTTTTTGTGTTACATATCTAATCTGAAATAAGAATTTGCAATAGCAATAAAAAGCTGTACCACAGGGGAATATAAAAACTTTTGTTTATTTAACACGATTTTCGGATAGCTTTAATTAAGAAAGAGCTATTGTAAAATTTTCCTAGCACTTGAATCGACTAGAAAAAAAGCGTTGGACCTTAATTTTAAAATGAATGGGAGGAAACCTTCAAGCTTGATGTAGTCGAGATTTTAAAATTCTTTACATTGCTATATGATGCTGCAAGAGCGAAAAATCCAAAACCAAATATTTCTCTAAAAGAAGTGATGACAGTTAGATGATTCCAGAATTTTTAAAATCATTATCATGAAGATTATTAGATGAGCAGTTTAAATTGAAACCTTTACCCATGTTCTGTTACTTTGGTAAGAACTTCTCGCGTCGAAAAGATGTGAAACAAAATTGTCCATCGTTTCTCGAAAAGTGAGAAAAAATTGTGTCTGTAACTCATGTCGAAAACTATCAAAAGAGATTACGTCGTTACGCTATAAATATCATAAAATTCCACTCGAAGCCGATGTAAAATTGCAGACGTTGAGAACGCCAGTAACTCATATCGTTGACGGCGACCAAAATTTACTAAAATTTTAACATTTTCAACGACGGCGGCGAAAATACTACCGTCGGATATCTTTTTCTTTGAAAGCTGCCCTTTTGGATTTTTTGTTTTGATCAAGCAATTTGTGTTGATAGTAGCGGCCTGTTTTTCACATTGCCACTTCACTACCAAAAAACGTTTTCTTTCTCTTTCTTCGAAAACTGCCCTCGCAAACGATTTAGGCATTTTTCATACGGAACTTTTTTCATCTCTGTATGCTTTTTGGCCGCACAATGCCCTACCCTCCGTCAAACAATAAAGATGTATATTAAAAGTTAAAGAACAAAATAAGTGTAGATTCAGTAGGCAAATTTTGGACCGTTTGTTTATCAATGGCATTATCTTCCTTTTTTGTAGCTGCCCTATGAAGGTACTCTTCTTTAAAACTCACCATTGTTCAATAATGGAGTTAAGAAGAATTCAGGAGATTCGGTTATCGGGGCATTTGAAAATTTTTTACATTTCCCTAAAATTGGTCCTTGTACAAAAATGGCTAAGAAAATAGTAGCGGAAACTAGATTAATGTAAATCCAATGACCCTTGAGCAGAAGTAAATCACAACACTCTCTCAATAAGTACGAATAACAGTAATAAGTACTTAAACAATCCAAAATGGTACTATTTTCGAAAAACAATGCTGGAATTTTTTAAAATAAGTATAACATTTTTAAATCAAGTAAAAAACCTTGAACCAAGTACAAATTTCTTGTCACTCGGAGAGTAAAATTATAAAGTAAGCTTATAATTCTAAGAGATCTTATTACTCTCATCACTCAGCACTGCATTCTATATGCGCGAAACAACATAAGCACTACAAAAGTAGATAAAAGCGATTAACTTGCTTTGTATAGGTACAACAACAACTCTACAAGAAGAAAAACATACATTTTTTATTTTCCTGTTTGAAAAAAGGGTAAGAGGGAAAAATTCCCGAATTCTATTTTCAAACTTAGTACAAAGAATGATGATTGAAAACCATATGGGGCCATTATGCTGGTGACTTACAATTGAGATTTCTAAAGTAAATAAAAGGGGGAATAGGTACAACAAAACTGACACATACAAAACAGAAAAACAAATATAATAACACTATGGGGTAAGTGTTTAGAAATAATCTAAAATAAATACATATAATGTCTGAAGCTTCTTCTCATGCTCCTCTGCTTTGGCCTACAAGGCGAAAAAAGTATTTATGTATTTCAAGTACGAATTTCGGGACTTAATTTACTTTTAAATTCATGAATTTAGCGCAGCTTAAGATTAATTATATCTCACTTTTACTTAAGTCAATCCCGTTTTCGTTATAATTTAAGTTATTTTATCAAGTATTCTGTACTTGATTTAAGAAAATCCGGACTTACCGTATTATTGACACGGCTTTGGCTTTTGGTTTCAGTTCGGATGGATTGATTTTTTTTTGAGTGTAGAATATTTGTCTGGAGACCATGTACTTACTTAGGTGCTGGTGCTATCTAACCTACACTGAAAAGCAGCTTCTGTTACATAAAAACTTCATTCAGAGATATAACCCATTAGGCTGAACCTCACTCTAGATTACGGATGAAAGTCGACTCTGGGGGGTTACCCAGAGTTCGAACAATTTGTACTGTGTACTACGATCTTCTTACTTTTTGCTTCGAATGAACGGAAGTTGCTTATACCTTTTCGAAAACAAAAAGTCCCTTTCGTAACGGCAACTCTCTATTACGAACAGGGCTGCCAGAAATTTTCAGCAAAAAATCTTAATTTCACCAAAAAAAAAATCTTATTTTTAAAAAAAAATCTTATTTTTGGAAAAAAGAAGTTTTTTTTTATTAAAATTAACTTTAAAACATATCAACATGTATTTCCACTGTTGACAACTTTTTTTGAAGATTCCCCGCCAAATCGGACTTCAAAACCGCTAGAAACCACTAAATATTCAATTTAGCGGGATTTTTCTTAAAACTACCTTTAAATCTAAACATTTTTTAAAGTTTATTTATATAAATCTAGATATAAGCTGCCTTTTCAAAGGTATTTCGATGCACTTTAAATTACATTTTCGGATTAAACATTTTTCTATTAAATGTCTTTGCTATTATTTAATTTTTGCGAACCTTAGTCTGACTTGTAATATTTTCTGTTTTTGCAAAATAAAAAGCGCGCAAAGCTTACACCTGATTAATCACCCTTGAAGGCCAAACAGAGGTTGATTTTTAAAGGCCTATAACCATAATATGCATAGCGTTGCTTAACCTACTGTCAAAAATTCGCTCAAATGCATTAACATGCATTCGCATATTTGCTTAAGCCATCTGAAGCACATTATTGTTGGGCCTTAAGTATTTTTTTTTGTCCAGTAAACCGCAAGGTTGCATTATTAAGTTTAAAAATTTTCAAATTGGAACAAAGAAGGTTTTTTTAAATGAACCTAACCTTCGTCTAGACAAAACAAAAAATCTTGTTTTTGGGGAAAAAATCTTAAAATCTTTTTTCGGTTAAAAAATCTTAAAAAATAAGGTAAAATCTTATTTCTGGCAGCGCTGATTACGAACAATAAAAATCCCTTTCGAAACTCCAACTCTGTATTACGAAACAAGCGTCAGTTATGTAAAAAGCGTTATACCCTTTGTACACTTGCATACATTTCGGAGGAACGCATGATAGATGCTGAAAATGTGAAATACGTGTTCACACTTAAAGCATCTAACATCTACTATTAAAAAATGTCACCATTTTTGAAAAAAAAAACTGTTATTTTTTTAAATACTTCTTTTCTACAAAAGTGCCAACATTTTAAAAGATAACACCAAAATGTATATCTAATTTATTTTGTTTAATAATTTTAGCAAAATAAGGCTTGCAAAAAAGGAAAAACTTGAGAAATGGTAACGCTGCTTTCAAAGCAACTTCCATTTTGTCAGTGATGCCACAATAATAACAGAATTTATTGCCATTTTTCTAGTGATGACACTAAAAGAATCGAAAAATGTAAAAGGGAACGAAATGAGATAGTAGCATTCTGTAATAGGCTTTTTACACTGATCAACATCTAACATCTATTATCAAAGATGTAGAAATGTGAAACACTCGTTTACATTGCTCACATCTAACATCTACCATCAAACAAAAAATGTCACCATATTTAAAAAAAAAGTTTTTCAAATACAAAATTGTTTTTTTCTACAAAACTGACAAAATTTAAAAAGAAAACACAAAAATGTATTTGAAGTTCAATTAAACAAAAAAACAATGCAATAAAAGAGAAAACTTGACAAATGGTAACGCTGCTTTCAAAACCAATTTTTTTTGTCAGTAATGCCACAATAATAATAGAACTTATTGCCACTTTTCTAGTGATGACACTAAAATAATCAAAAGATGTAGAATGGAATAAAATGAGATAGGAACATCTTTTGAAGATGTTAAAAGATGTTGGTTTTAAGCCCTATGTATTTCTTATGGAAAGATATTAACATCTTCGCAAATTGATGGTAGTTGTTAGATGTTGTTCAGTGTAAAAAGGCTATAAAGATGTTGAACAATTTTGATTTTAAGCTCTATGTATTTCTTATGGGAAAATTCCAACATCTTCGCAAATTGATGTTAAATGTTAAATGTTGACAAGTGCGAAAAGGCTATTAGGAAGTTGTTCGAAAGCTATTTTGTTATTGACAAAGTGCAAATGACAAAACTCAAGATTAATAAAAGTGTAAAAGAAACAAATTAAAACTAATGTTTACTTATGTTGTTATTGAAAATGTTTAAATATTTGTGGTCTTGAAATTTAAAAAAAATATTAAACATTCAAAATGTAGAAGAAACACAGTTATATGGTTTATCATATTAAAAAATTAACTTCTATAAAAATCAAAAAGGGTAACTGGACTTAAACTTCTAATGTTATGCTAAATTAAAGAAAGTAAAGGCATTTAATTTTATTTCAAATAAAATCTTTAGAATTCCAAGAATTAATTAAGGTTATCTTAATTTTATTTAGTTCCTTAGAATTTTTTTCCTTTTTCCCTTAAGAAACCCAAAAAACTATTTCCAATTGTCCTTGCTCACTGTTCTCATTAATGTATAAATGCATATAGAAATCTCCAGAGACGAAAAAAAATTAGTTTTAATTGAGTGTTTGTATAGTGCGCATAATCGCGCGCAGACACACACACACTCACGCAGACACAATATCCAAAGGCACATCCTGGTTAAACCAATGGTATGTGGTTGCTAAGTGTGGGTGGTTTATATGGCAACAGCCTGTTAATATTCCTCATTTCTCAACTTTCCTGCAGTCATTCGATTGTTTGTTTGTTTGTTTTTTGGGTTTTATTTGTTCGGTGTTTCTATGTCATCAAGTTTGCCAAGGAAATACGTTTTTCAAAATGGCTGTTTAAATATTTACCCTGGATCAACAAAATTTTTTATTTGTTTAAAGGCAGATTTCTATGGATATTTCAAACTTAATACATTCGCACTTTAAATACGAAATACGTAACAACTGTTATTTTATTTAATTAAATTAGCTTTGGATAATTTCTACACTCTGTTACTTTTCTTATTTCTTTTTATTTAAAGGAAAAAAGGAAGTTTAAAATTTTTTTTAAGTTAACAAAATTTAGTTTAAGAATTTTTGAGAAAAATATTGAAAAAAAAACCTTTTGACGCCACTTTAGCCAAGACTTGTGTCGCGTCTGGTTATATTGCCTGCTGTTAGATGCCTCTTTTTTGTTGTTGCTTCATGTGGCAATTTTGGTGTCTTCTTATTGAAAACTTGTCTCTGATTTTTAAAACAGTCTCGCCTTGTGGCTGACTTTTCTGAATTTGCTTGTTCTTCTGCTACGTTTATCTTGTATACTTGATTTAATCCTTAATTTTTGCTTGTTTCTTAAAAATTTTTAGCAGATAAAACTTTTTTGTTGTAGCTTAGGAAACCTTATGTTTTATAAATTTATATGAAAGAAATTAATACAATTGATTGCACCCACCCTAAAGTTTTAATAAAATAAGAATTTTAAAATATGTTCCCTTTTAGTTTTGTTTCATTTAAAGACCAGCAGTTTTGAAACTGTCTACAGTCTGTGATTAACTAGGTGAACTTAATTGTTGGTGACATTTGCTTGTTGTGGCGCCCAATCAAGTGTTTAACAAAATTTAATGAGCCATGCATCATAGGAAAGCCTGGAGAAGGTTTGTCTTGTAGTTTGTTAGTTAAGGAAGAACACACAAAAATTTTGTTTGAGATTTTGGCCAAAAAGTTCGAGCTTAAAATGGATTTCGTGGAAAGGGTTAAAGATTAACCTTTTCAGGGTCAGGAAATGTTGTAGTTTTCAAGAAAAAAGATCGTGTAAATTTGAATAAATTTTGAAACGATATTTCAAGAAGTCCTTTTTTACATTTGATAATTACAAATCTTTACAAAGTTATGAATTGACGTTCTCCATAATTTCATTTAAAATTATCATAAATATCATTAAATGGTTACCAGATAGACCGACTCACTTAAATGCGCTTTATCTGCCCAATGGTAAAGTATTGCTCATCCATATTCGACGACGCTGCCTAACTAACGAAAGTCTGGATTAAATATTTCGGTCTGAAACATAATCCAGATGCCCAGAACTGAACTATAACTTAAGTTAATCTGAAATAGAACTGAACCAGAACTAAGCAGAACAAAACTAAAACTTAACTGAAACTATACTGTAACTGAATAAGGACTGAACTAGAACAGAGCTAAAACTGGGTTAAAACTGGACTAGAACTGAACTAGAACGGAGCCAGAACTAAACTAGAACTGATCTAGAACTGAACTATAACTGAACTATAACAGAACTAGAACTGAACTAGAACTAAACTAGAACTGAACGAGAAGTGAACTAGAACTGAACTAGAACTGAACTAAAACTGAACTATAACAGAGCTAGAACTGAGTTAAAACTGGAGTAGAACTGAACTAGAACGGAGCTAGAACTAAACTAGAACTGAACTAGAACTAAATTAGAACTAAAATAGAACTGAACTTGAACTAGAATTGAGCTGGAATTGAACTAGAGCTGAACTTGAACTGAGCTAAAACTAACCTAGAAGTAAAATAGAACTGAACATGAATTAAATTAAAACTGAACTGAATTAGGTCTGAACTAGAAATATAAACTGAATTAGAACTAAACTGAAACAAGGACCAGAGCTTAAGTTAGAATATGAACTAGAAAGTTAACTTGAACCGTTTTTTCATACTTCTATATTTATTTACTGAATCTGTCTCATTTACGACAACCAGTTAGCAGTAAAATCTTAAAACCAAAAGCCATTCCCACCTAAGGAGGGTATTTGTGTACAGACAGGCCTCGTGCTAGTGGGTGGAAGATCGGCTTTTCGAAGTCTAATAGCTTTTGGAGTTGATATTTAAATTATTTTCGAGTTTTATAATCAAGTTATAATACCTAAACTATACTATAAACCTAATAAAGAACTGGGATCCGACTGGCAACTGAAATAAACTAACACTCTGTATCAACATAAAACTAAAATTTAAATAGGTCTTATAAAAACTTTTTGTAACTACATATCTAATTATTTTCTTTAAAGGGTTAATTGGCTTCTCGTTTAAAGCAACATTTCAATCAATTTGCCTGAAGCAACTGATTAGATTATTTATGACATTTTATGAATTACCTCATTAGAAAGATAAAGTAACGGTAAATACAATATTCATAAAAATTTTTAAAGAATTTAAATGGTTAAATTTGTTAAAGAAAACGATCCCTATATACATACAAATTTCTTAATTGCAGATTTCCCTTTTTCCGGATAACAAAATTAATATCGATTCTAACAAATTTTATAAAACACACTAATAAAAAATAATTATGTGTTACACAAATTAGCAAAAAAAACTGTGGTTCTCTTATTCACAACATGACTTCAAATCGTATCAAAGCACAATTTTATTAAAATTTAAAAACTCTGGGGGATACAAGTAAAAATGAGCAACTAAATCCCGCCCCATTAAAAATAAGATTTTTTTTACAAACAATAAATAACAAAACAAAACTAATTTCTCTAGGCACAAAATATATACGTTTTTACGTTTAATTGTTTGTTAACTCAATGTGAATAGCAAAAACAACAAGAAAATATCATATGTTTTAAATGAAAAAAAAAAACTCATACAAATATACACTCTCAATATTATTCTATCATAAACAGTGCTGCCACAACCAATACAATTTTTACAACCAAAATTTTTGAAAAAGTTACCAAATGTGAAAAAATATAACCAAATTTAAAATGGCTTTTATTAATTGAGAAAATCATTAAAATTTATTTTAAGTTGCATTGTAATACAAAGATATTTGCACTTTAAAGTAATATAATAATTATCAGCCTGTTCAACGATTTCGAACGTTAGCGTTTGCATAGAAAATTACATTTAAACCAAAAACAAACTTTAGAATTTTGTTTTAAATGTAATTTTCTATTCGAACGTCAACGTTCGAAATCGTTGAACAAGCTGTATAAGTCAAGAAAACAAAACGAGAAACAAAATTATTTTACATATTACAAAAATAACAAGAAACTTAATTAACCCCCAATTTCACCAAGATCAGTTAAAATTAACTATATCTTAAACTTCCAGTTAACAATGTGTTTTGACAGCTATAAGTGATAGTTTATTATAACCGAACTTAGTGAAATTGAGGGTAAAAGTTTTATTTATTTGAGACTTTTTTTCGTAAAAAATATTTTTATTTTATAAGAGTTAAATCCGTCAAACTTCCATACAAAATTCAGTATGTATATTGATAGTTTATAAATTGAATATTTTTTTATTTGTCGTTTTAAATAAACGAAAATTGTACTTCACAGTTCAAAATAACAAAAAAGGAAAATTGTTTTCCGCTTTTTAGCTGTCATTGACAGGACTGTCAAATGTGGCGATTTTTTAATCCTTTTGTCGATGGAAATTTACGTTTGGCGATTGTTTTGGCGAAATTGAAAACGATTGGCGATATGCGAAATGCATTTTATGTAAATATTTTCTAATTTACATACATATATGTATGTATCTAAAATATTATAAAAACTTTTTTCTCGTGTTTGTAAAATTTATTTCAAATTTATAATTCTTATTATTAATAACTGTTTTAAAATTGTTCTATTTGATACATTTTGTGAATCATTGTAAGATATTATGGCGAATATAAACAAATTCGCCTTTCGGAGCGTACATTAAATGGGGAAAGAGACAGTCAAAGGTTTTTTTATAAATTAAAAATATTGCCAAATAATTAATAACACAGGCCAACACTCAATTTGCTTCTTTGAATTTATCAACTGATTCTAGTTAATTTTGGTGCGCTGAATTCAAATCTGTAATCAGTTTGTCTCAATCAGCTCTAGTTTTCATGATATAGCATTTTTATACCCTCCACTTATGACCTCCATTTATGACCGTCTGTTAGTTTTTTCAAAAAATTTTTTTCATCAAAATTTCTTATTTACAGTTATGGTTAACAAGAATCAGTTGATAAATTCAAAGAAGCAAAAATTTTTTTTAATTTTGTCGGGCTGTGTAATCTAAAAACATTAAATAAATATACATACCGACAAGATATAAATGATTTATTTTAAATCAATGTATTTTTAAAAAATCTTTAAAATTCCTATGTGTATTTTCAAATATGTATTTAAATATATCTACTTCTGGAAATAACCTAAATTTAGAAAATTTAACTTATATTCATATTTTTAGAAACACTAAAACGACTTTTGTGTAATTTTTCAGTCATTTTCTAAAATTTATTCCGCATGTTTTAAAATCTCAATCGATTAAAACTTCATATGTTTTCGAACATGGCCGTTTTTAATATAAAAATCACAAATGGCAATATTTTTCTTAACAAAAATCTTAAAAATATTATATGTTGGCAGTTTTAAAAGGATTTTTTGTTTTCGATAAAGTATAAAAAATTATTATTATTTTAAAAAAAAGTAACCAAAATGAAAAAAATATTCACATCTCCACATTGAAAAAAAATATAACCAATTTTGGTTAGAAATAACCAAAAACGGCAGCTCTGATCATAAAGAAAAGGCACTCAAACTCTTGATGATAATAAATAATGATGCCGGACTATTTTTAGGAAAATGAAAATAATGTTTTATTTATGAATTAAATGAGGAACTGCAGCCATATTCCGTAATTCGCTAAAGCTAAATCTCTATCGCTAAAAATTGATTTGGCGATTTTTGGCTACGAATGCAATATTATAACGTGCATATTAATAAATTCGGAAGGCAATAAGCCATAAAACCTGGAATCAGTATTGCCAACTCTTCACGACCAAAAATTTAAATTTAGAAAGCAAATAGCCGGGGAGAGGCATCCGCGTAGCTCACAGTTTTCATATAAAATAATGCTTAAAACTGCATTAATGTTCACACGATGAAACTTTTATTTCGCAGCATTTTTAAGGTTTTTGTAAGCTCTCCGTCTATCTTCTTCTTTCTCTTAATAACTAACTAATACAAATTGCATGTCCTTTTCGTCATTCATTCGACTTAGAAAAACGTAAAAATATGGATTTTTTTATTGATCTTGTATTTTTTTTATTATGTGGTGATATGTTTATGAATGTGAGACCAACTATCCGTATCAGTTTTGTAGGTAATTCTTTTTTTTTTTAAATCTCTTTTCAGTCATTACCGTAAAAAAGCTTAAGCGACAAAAACAAAATTTTACAGGAGAAGGTTTTTTGTATTTTATTTCATAAAAATATTGTATGAAGGTTGTCGCTTAAGGCCGTTATACACTATCCCACAAAGTCTTTAGTAATTTACGAAAATGCAACCCTGTCATGATAAGTTGTAATTGTTTTTTAAAACTGTTCAAAGAATAATTAGATCAGGGAAGCATTTTTGGAAAATACGTAAGACTTTGTGGGATAGTGTGTAACGGTCTTTAAGAAAATATTGTTTTTGCTATAAAATCGTGTTGCCAATAAAGCCATTTATTTAACATCTCTTGCATGTATCGTTTTGTGTAATTAATCTCTCCCACAAGCACGGTAAATAATACAGGTGACATCGCTAGGCAAGTACAAATTTCAACATAAATAGAAATTTGTCTCCGAATACTTAAAAAAATATTTTAAACAAAATGTGCGGCTGAACGTGATTAAATAAATTAATTTTCAGTCAATTTTAATTTTATCAAATCTTTAACCGGAGAATATCCGACTCTGTACTAAGGAATCTAAGGCCCGAACAAGCTGGCATCCGGCCCAAAAAATCCTGTGTAGATAGTAAGAGAGTCAATAGACTACGAATTATTATAGATCAATTTACAGAATTGCGTCTCCGCTTTAAATGTTGTTAATCGATTTTGAAAAAGCGTTTAATACGCTGACCCAAAACGCAATAAGGAGCGCTCTTGCTTGCAAAGGGGTTCCACCTAAAATCATAAGCCTTACTCAAACTCTATACCGTAATGTTCAATTTCGTGTTGCCCACAATTACGCTCCGATCAGTAGTTTTATGTTATAGCTGGTATCCGCCAGGGCTGCATGTTATCTCCCTAGCTTTTTAACATCGTGCTAGATGTTGTAGTTCGTAATGCTACTTAAGCAAATAGAGGTATCAACTGGGGTCTTAACCAACAACTCGAGAGCCTCGAGTATGCAGATGATATCTGCCTCCTTTCACACAGCTACACTGAAAGAATTTTCTTCGCAATACCAATGATAAAACCTGATAAAACCTGTTTCATAAAATGTATTTAATGAATCATTACATTCGATCTATGAATATTATTCATTGGATGAATACTTTCAATCAAGTAAAAATTTTTTTTTCTTATTTTATTTTTTTTTTTTTTTATTTATTTTGGTTTTTTTATTTAATTTTTTTTATTTTATTTTATTTTTTTTTCTGTCTCTGGCGGGAATCGATCGCGCTACCTCGGTGCTGATAGACTAGCTCACTACCAGCTAGCCTACCAGGGCAGTGTAGTTTTTGGATAAAAAAATTATGTTTTTTACTCAATTAAGAGCGTAAATATGAGATTAAATTGTCCATAACAACAATAACAACGTTAATTGAAAGTGGATTGAAAGTTTTTGTTTCATTACTATAATGACATTTTTATTGTCATAATGAAAATTTAAATTTATGAAGGCAATTATTGAAATATGTTGCTTTTATAAAAAAATGTTTGATTTCATAAATTTAATGGCATATAACATTAGATGTATGAAATAATTAAATCTTAAATTTTTTAATTAACAATTAAACATATTTTTAAGGAAACTATAATTTATGAATATAGTTATGTTTGTGTTATGTTTTTTATGTTCCCAATTAAAATTTTTGTTTAACTTGGACAAACTTAAGTTTTCATAAATCCAATGAAAGTTTTTAACGTAATTACGAATTCCAATGAAGCGATTTTAACGAAAAGATTTCATTATAACTAGGAAATTCCATTTAGACAATGAAAATTTTCATTTAACCAATGATAATTTTTTTATGAAAATGATTCATTAAATATATGAAGCATTTTTCTTTCAGTGTAGAAAGTTTGGCATCTAAACTTAAATGTATCGAAACAGAGGCCATAAAAGCTGTTCTAAAAATAAAGAGTGTGCTGCAATACAGTAAATACCAACAGGTTTCGCTTAGAGAACAAAGAACTAGAAGAAGTCTTGTCAGTTTGCTACCTAGGCAGCATCTTAACAAACATAGGCGGCACGAGCGAATATGTAGCGTACCGAATCTCAAAAGCCAACAAAGCCAATATGAAAATCTTCTGCCATATTCAAGAACACTAAGATCAGTATCTCTAACTCATGTGTCAAGTCTGTACTACTCTATGCATGCGAGACATAGAATACAACAGAAAACGACGTACACTCCCTACAAGTGTTTGCTTCGATGTCTCCGAAGAATATTAAAAGTTTTCTGGCCTAAGACCATATGTAATACGGAAATCTGGAGCCAAGCAAATCAGCGCCCAAGCCATATTGATTTCTTGAGCCGCAAATGGCGCTGAATTGGTGACACGCTGCGCAGGCCTTAAGACGACACAGCTAAAATTGCGATTGACTGGAACCCAGGTGGTAGGACACGAAGAGTAGGCAGACTGTTACACCCTTGTCGTCGCAACTGAGCATAGAACTCGGCCGTAGAGATCTAAACTGGAGAGAAGTAAAACAAATATCATCAAACTGAATCCAATGGAATAGATTCGTTGTGGCCCTTTGTTCCCAATAGGAACCACAGGACATCATATACTATTTATTTTTATTTAAAATAATCAAAAACTTTAATACAATACACTTATCACAACACAAAACGTGGAATTAAAAAAAAAACTTTGACATAAGACTAGACAAACAATATAAGAGCAAAAAAGTTTCATCTGGCGTAGTAAATTTCATCATGTCCGCAAATATTCTCACTTTATCAAAGTATGGTCTATGTCCAGTAACCGCACAGTGGATTGCAAGTGCTGTTTTTTTTAGTCTGATTTGTGCGATGATAATCGTGCCCTTAGTTTGGACTTTGTTGTACCAACATACATATGTATATTTTTTTGACATGTTACCAGTTACCGCACAGTGGGTTGCAAGTGCTGTTTTTTGAGTCTGATTTGTGCGACGATAATCGTGCCCTTAGTTTGGACTTTGTTGTAATAACATACATATGTATATTTTTTGACATGTATATGTCAGTATCGTCTTCATTACGTTCAAGCTGATATACTAGATTGGATTTATCTTGTTTGATTATGTTGTATTTCATGTTTTTAAACAATCGGATTGTTGTATTACCGGTTGTCGTTGCCAATATGTAATTTACCTTTTCGATAGCTCAGCTATATACATATTTCATTGACACATACATTTTTAGTGGTTATTTCGTCCTTACATTGTTGTTTGACTTTGGCTGATTTATTACATGTTTAATCAAGCATTTATAGTTTTGCATGAAAAGTCTTATAAAGTTTTATGAGTTTAGAATTTTTTTTCAAGATTTTTGATAAAAATATATGTACATACATAAGTGCAACAATTTTAAAAATTAATTTAATCCCTTTAAGGATACAATTCAAATCACACAGTCTGGCAGCCTATTATAGATGCTACCCTGTTTAATGATACTAACACCAAAACAAAATTCATTTTATTACATGGAGCGAAGAGAGTCACTCTTTCTTTCTTTCGCTCGTATTTAGCAGAGATTAAAAAAGCACCGTTGTAAAATAAGGATAAACAAAACAACAGCGTTAACGATATAAACAAACACCCAGCCAGCCATCCAGCTGTTTACGAAGCCCACCACCTCTTCAACAATAACAAAAACCAACACTTCTACAATAACAGCTATGTATATATATGTATGTATATAACGAGCTCGTCCATGAAAACTAACTCGTTTTTTATGAATCCTAAAATTTGTTGTTGCTTCTTTGTATGTATATTCGTTTTGCTTTGTTATTGTTTATTTATGTTTGCTTAACATGTTTATGGCATGTTCAGGCGATGTTTGTGGGGAAGTATGTGTGTTTGACAAGCTAAAGCTTGAGCAAATTACACGCGAATTTATGCGAATCAGTTGAAAAGTTACGGTTAATACGCAATCGTTAAAAAACATTAAATAAAATTTCACTTATTAATTAAGCGGATGTTTATTCATTTATATATAAAAAAAATTATTAAATACATAAATTAAAAAATACAACAATTTTTTTTAAATAAAAATAACAACAAAACAAAAAAAAAATTGTTCAATAAAAAATAAATTTGCGTTTGATTTTTGGAAAATGCCGTCGGCTTTTTTTCTGTGTTGGTTTCTGGTTGTGTGAAAAACCGTAAATTTATATGAAAATGTCTGCTTTGAAATTAAAGTTGTCATTTAATTGTCATTAATTACTGGCCATTTGTTTAAAATGTCTACAAAAAATTTCATGTAAATTTATAGCTTTTAAACAGGGCGCGTTCGTCTAGTGTGTAAAATAAAAAAATAAAATTCATTAAAACTTAAACATGCAAATTATTATGGCAATAGATTAAGTATTAATTACCATGGAAAAAACATACAAATATGAAAAAAATATATTATTGCAAACACAATGTCTTAAAAATCTAGTAAACAAATTCATTTAATTCTAAACCCATTTAACACCACAAGTAGCTGGCTGTCAGCACAAGTGTCAAATTTTGAAATATCATTATTTTCGAATAAAAAAAGGATGAATAATAAAAAAAATGATTTTTAAAAAATTGAATATTTGAATTTTATAAAATTTAAAAAAAAAATTATAACAAATTATACATATTTAAAAATTTTTGATATTAATGAATTTAATTTTTTAAATAAAAGTTTGAAAATAAAATTAAAATATTTTTGTTTTTGTAATTTTTTTTTTCAATATTTTCCTGTTATTATTTTTGTTTAAAGATCCTGTTCCTTAAACACGGTTAAATATTATACTTCATAATATACTATGTTGTATAATGTACCGTGTTATCAAAATTATTCAACACTGGATTACTACAAGGTAAGTTTTTAAATGATTTTTAGAACATAAAAATATTTAAACAAAAAAACCCCATAAAATGAAGTTGTCATTCTTTTTAAGTTCTAAAAATAAGACCCTCATGCACCTGGAAATGCGTCAAAAGAATCTAAAACAAGCCATGCTTACGCGGTCATTAGGTTAGTAATCCCTGTTTACCCGTGTGATACCCACTCACCCATTCAAGTCAAATGGTGGCGCCTAGTGGAACTAGCTTGGGAGCGTCTGGTGTAGTGCTACAAAAGTATTGGGTATTGGTTAGCGAGTACCGAGTATTTGCACTTTTTTTGAGGTTAATTTGGCAAACCCTATTTGGTAAAGAGAAACTAAAATAAAAGTCGCTTTCGAAGATGAACAATCGCTCCAAGCACTTCTAATGCTGCTTAAAGTTTTGCCGTTAAAAAGTAGGAAAACATTTCAGGTTTGAATGCTGAAAAATTTGAAAAAGGAGTTAGCCGCTGCAGAAATTAGATTTTGTGCAACAAACATTTCTCTCTACCTCTTGCGGCAGTAAGAACACACGACATAAAAAATTTGCCAAAAGGGTGCATTCCGAAAAATATATTCGAATTCATTTAATCCTTTGATAATTTTTACAGAAAAAAAGACACATAAAACCTGATGCATAAATAACGCCTTTATTTTACTGAAAAAGATTTCAGATTCAACCTGTTTGATTTCAGTATCTTTCATACCTTGGTAAACATTTGGATATACGGCTGACTTGGCGTCGACATATAGAAATAAAGAGAGACCTATCTTGCAGCTAAAAACCTCTAAACCTTACCCCGTTTGAGGTTATCTGGCTTATCTCGGACTTAGCATCATTTAATATTTTAACTGAAACTTGATTTTGAGCATTTTTTTTTTAAGTAAACGTAATATTTCTCACAGCTGTATCGCGTAGACCGATTGGAATTTTGTTTTGCTATCGTCAGAATTATTGAAGATGTGAAAAAACAAAAAAGTGAATTCGTGATAAAAATGGCGACTTTTTTAATGATGCTATAATATCTAAATCCGAGCTAAGCTAGAACTACTTTCCGCAACTAAAGTCAAAATTAAGTGCACATTTTAGGTGTTGCAATGTGCATTCTAGGATTTTATAAAGTTTAAAGTGAACACTTTTAAATCAGCTGAGATTAAGGAAGTAAAAGTTCGGGTTTTTGAGAAAATATCGCTAAGCTCAACAGGGTTGTCAATGGTATCTGTACATAATTTAATTACATAAGTCTTTGTTTCTTAAGAGTTAGTTTTTATCCAAGTTATCCAATATGAACACTGATTGCTTGCATCCCGAAATGACACCAAACAAAAGAGATTTTGAGTTTCTTCTTTAAAAGTTAATTAATGTTTCTAAGCAAAGCTTCTATTGAGAAAGATTTTTCCAAATGGAAACATGCTTTCAGCTTTTGCAACTAGGATGGAAGGTTGTAATGGTAGGATATATTAAGTACTAAGGAATTGTTTGCTCTAAACACAGTTTTCAAAAGTAACGATTTTAAAATAGGGTCCGTTACAGTATTTCTGGGCTCTATAAAAAAATAATAAAACATAATTTTAAATTAAGTGTTTTCTGGGTTACCCCATAGAATCTTAGTGGTCCTACCCACAGTACTATTCCAGCTAGACGTGTGGGTTTCCCTAGCCCATGCCTCCATTTCAGCTTTGGTTGCCTCAAACGAGAGAAGAAGAGAACAAGAAGCCTCCTCAATGGGAGTAAGTCCGAAGATACAACTACAGCAAATTGGACGAACGGAATCTGACGAGTGTAGAGCGTGTGGCGAGAAGGGCGAGACAGTGGAACACTTTCTTTGCTACGGTCAGGCCTTCGTCGAAATAAGATCCAAACACCACGGAAGCGATGTCATGTTTGACTTAGGATCCCTGAGGAACGTTTACTGTAAAACCTAAAGGAGTTACGTCTGGAATACAGAGTTTCTTAATGGACGTTAACCCCCTCCCTTTAGGTAGTGGTAGCACTATCCACCTTAATTTCCATGTTTCTTAAGAAGCGCACCAACAGGCCCGGTAGTGGCCAAGGTATATATCGTACATCGTACTGAAATGAGGTTGCATCTTTGATGCTTCATCCTCATTCGACCTAACCTAACCTAAGTGTTGCTAAGAAAATTTAAGTCGGTACGATTTTTCTTAAGAACTTAATAAATTTTTATTAATGTTCGAAGCCCTTGCTATCTTTTTAATCTGAAGTTGTCCTAAAGTTGACCTACGTCGATCTTGGGAGCACATAGAAATCAAGGTTTGTGTTGGTAGGATTTGTGGAATATATTATTGCTTTTCCTTACTAAGTGTTGTTAGGTAGATTTAGATCGTCACAACGTTCGTTAGGTAAACCAATTATTATTGTCCCTTACGGAGCTGGGATTGTCTTAAAGTTTTCAAATGGGTGTCCGAAGTCATAACAACTATCTCGGAGTCAGAAAAAAAGAAAATTTTCTTAATGCTTAACTGAGTGTTTCTATGTAGATTTGGATTGGTATCGTAGATAAGCTGGTCTAATGAGTTCTGTTTATAAAATTTATTGGTTATCTCCTCCGAAAAGAGATAGATTGAAGTCTACAAGCTTCTTAAAGCAGATTCACACATAAATCTCGGTCGATCAGAGGAATATATGGTTCTAGCTTATAGGGCCTGGTATTATTGCTTACTATAACGATTCTTCGAAGAAGCATTTTGTGTGTTCTGTATTTCGATTAAGTGATCACAAATTAGTTTTTGGGTTTGTTTCAAATGTTGCAATTTTTCGCGAATTTTAGCCATGTTTGCGATAAAAGCGATTTGTTCTTGTAAGTTTTTGGGATTCTTGACAGCTTTAACGATTTAAAATAAATAGTACCGTTGCTATCATGCCGCTGTTAGCAAATTTTTGCGAATTTAGGAATTTTTACCGAACTTTTGAAATTTCTTATAGTTTTAGATACTTTTTTTATCAATTTTATGAATTGTTTGAAATATTAAAAATTTTCACGAATTGCACCATTTTTGGAAATTTTTTATTATTTTTCGACATTTTGTTTTTTCAATCATTTAGCGATTTCAAATAAATATTAGTGTTTGTTTAGGAGTTTGCAAATTTTAGCCAAGTTTGCAATAGAAGTAATTTGTCCCTGTGATTCTTTACAGCTTTCACGATTTATAATAAATAGTAGATTTTGCTATCATGCCGCTGTTAGCAAATTTTTGCGAATTTCCAGTAATTTAGCAATTTTTATCAAATTTTTGGCATTCCTTATAGTTTTAGGGAATTTTATGGCTTGTTTGAAATATAGAAATTTTTCGCGAATTTTCGATATTTTTGCAATTTTTTGTTTTCATCTGAAATTTTGTTTTTTTAAACCCACTTAGCGATTTCAAATAAGTTTTAGTGTTTGTTTAAAAGTTTGCAATTTTTCGCGAATTTTAGCCATGTTTGCGATAGAAGCGATTTTTCCCTGTGATTCTTAAACGATTTTTAATAAATATTAGACTTTGCTATCATGCTGCGGTTAGCTGTCCCTGTCCCAAGTTATTCGTCGTTCGTCAGCGTAAGAAATAAACCTACAGCAGAGTTCGTTACGCACGACGAATTTCGGTCTACGCAATGATTGTTTGTATTTTCAGACATACCAATGTGTTCTATTTCTGACAACGAATATTCGTTGCAAAGAATTCGTCGTTTGCTCCAGTTGTGTTTCTAGCAAAAACCAACAAGTTTGAAGGAAATTTTTTTTAACAAATATAATCTGGGAATTTATTTCTCATGTTGAGTGGCATTTATTATATAAATTTTCAAATTATTCGAATGTGTATTCCAAGTCAAATTACAATCCTCAAAAGCTTTTATACTTTAATAGGCTTAATGCTTCAATATTTTCCAGGAATATTTTCTATGCACTATCAGAATTTTTCGTTTGTATATTTCTATTACGAGGCTTACTTTAGCTATCCTTTGGCTAGCAATGAAGGCCGTAGCGGGCCAGAAAATGCATTACATTCTGCTGGTATCTAAGTATTAGTTGTATAAATTTTCTTTACAATTTATGTACTTAATTGCTAGCCAAAGGATAGCTAAAGTAAGCCTCGTAATAGAAATATACAAACGAAATATTCTGAATAAGTCTATTAATGTATAAAACTTTTAAGGATTGTAATTTGACTTAGAATACACATTCGAATAATATGAAAATTTAGAAAATTTTTTTAGTTATGATATTATAAGATTTCCTTCATGGCACAATAATACTTAAAAGCTAGGCTCGAAGAGCCCGCACTTTATTTTATTATTTGCTTGTTTCGTGATATGATCTTTTAAATGATGTTTAATATTTTTTCCAAAACGCACAGACAATATAAAATAACTTGCGTTTTTGAAATTTCTCATCTTATGTTTTTTTATTGTAATCTCGCGGCTACCTTTTATTATAGTACCAGGATTTCCTCTCCTTCTCTCTCTCTCTCAAAATTTGCTTTATACCAGTGTTGCCACCTCACGTGTAATTACACATATTATGTGTAATATTTTTTTTCATGTGTAGCCCATGTGTAATTGAGTGCATGTGTAATTCATGTGTAATTTAACCCTACACTTCATATTGTATCACTGGTGATACACGATTTTCTTATTTGAATAACTGTTATCTCGCTCTTGCTCTCGAAAAATATAAACTCATTTTACATTATATTGAACATATTTGCACAATAAAAAAAAAGAACCGTAATGTTATTCTCAATAGTTTTATATTGTCAACTCAGTTTTTAAAACGTCTTACAGTTTAAGTGAAAGTGTTCGGAGTACGTAGACAATAATTAGCTGCAAGTTTTGGTTTTTTACGTAAAAAGGCGTAAGTTGAACTAAATTTGTATAATAATATAATATATTTATGATTAAACAACATTTTATTACATAAATTATTCTTATTTTCTTTATAAATCACTATAAACTTCATGTATCACTGTTGATACACCATGCAGTGGTATATATTTTTGTACAATATATTCATAGTAAAAATATAAAAATTTAAACAAAAATATACAGGACTATAATAATGTTTTTTTTTTAATATTTAAGATTTACTACTTATATAAAATAATGTTCCTCATATATTATAATATAAAATAAAATAATATGAACAGTGTTTGTCACTTGACGAACAGTTATGTTCGAGCAAAGCTAGAAGTTATCTAAAACTATATTTGCCAGACAAACCTCACAAATGGGGTTACAAACTTTTTGTTCTAAGCGGAATTTCCGGATTTACGTATATTTTTGAAATTTATACCGGGCAGGAAAATGATCCCACAAAACGGCTATCCAATGAACCAGATTGGGCTGTTCAGCTAACATTGTTATCAGATTATTACGCAGTGTTCCAAAATATGAAAATTATCGTGTATATTTTGATAACTATTATACCACGTTACCATAAGTTGTAGAATTAGCAAAAAGCCAAATATATACCATTGGAACAGTTCGCAGAAATCGCAACCCAAATTGCAAGCTACCTACAGAAATAGAGTTGAAAAAGGAAAAACGTGGAACTATTGTAGAATATGTTGGATGTATTGATGACATTTAAATTGCAACTGTAGTTTGGAAAGATAATAAGCTTGTCAATTTGATTTCAACGTTCACAGGAAAGGACCCAATACAAACAGCGGAACGTTTTGACAAAAATCGAAAGGAAATGATTACTTTAGAATGCCCAAATATATTCAAAGAATACAATATGTTTATGGGTGGAGTGGATAAAACTGATAGCCTTATTGGGTGGTATAAAATTAAAATAAGATCAAAAAAAATGGTACATTAGAATTTTTTATCACTTGATAGATGTATATTTAGTTAATTCGTGGTTATTATACAAACGCGCTTTCGCAAAGAGAAACAAGGAGACTTTGTTGTTATTGGATTTTTGACTTGAAGTAGCTGAAAGTTTATGTAAAACTGGTAAGTCTACAGCACGAAAAGGTAGACCATCTAGCACAAAAATAGAAACTACAATTGAAGGGAAACGACAGAAAACGTCTGCAACTCATTACCCAACAGCAGACGTGCGATTGGACAATTTTGCACATTGGCCAATATGGACTCATGAGAGGCAACGATGTAAAAATCCAAAATGCAACTTTTTATCTTCTGTGATATGTGAAAAATGCAAATTGCATTTGTGCCTTTTAAAAAATAGAAATTGTTTTACTAATTTTCATTTGAACAAATAATTCATTCTTAGTCAAATTAAATGAAATTATTATGAATTAATTTATATTTATTTTTATAATTTTATTTTATGGCCTCGAGCTCGAAAAAACTTTTTATTTTAATAATTAAAAAAAGGTCGAAAAAAAATAAAATTTAATTTAATATTTTATTTTATTTTATAGTTATTTTTTTAATTTTTTTTTTTATATTAGAATGAATTGTTATTTTGAATTATAATAAACTGCCAAATAAATTGTGCTATATTGAAGACAATAAAATGTTATGTCTTACATTTCCTTACTGCATAATGTATCACTGGTGATACATATGAAAATTGCATCATATCTTCTAAATTAGTGTTTTTATTTATTTTTTAATATTTTTTCTGAACTCAGACGGTAATTTCCCCTTAAAAAACATTTTTTTCGATCAAATATAAAAAATCATGCAGTGTAGGGTTAATATTTTAACGTTTTGTAGCACTGATTTTTGTTATTATTTTTTCACAAGAAGTTAAAAGGTTCATTATTTTTAGCAAAACTTAAAAATTTAATTAAAAGAATGAAAGCGTTAAAAGAGCTAATCAAAAATGGTTGCATCATTAACTACTAACCATTTGGCATTTATGTAGAAAGCTTTTGCCACAATTTATTATAACGACGAAACATCCTGGGTACATTATTCTTTTTTTATTTCAAAGAGAAGATCATCGACTGCAAAAGAAATTTTTGAGCTTCTCAAAGGCACATATATAGAAAAAGGGATCCCTTTTGAAAATCTAGTTGGATTTGCATCAGATGCACCTAATGTTAAGTTTGGACAGTAAAATTCAGAAGTCAAGTTGCTAAAAGACGAAAAACCAGTTATTATTTTGATAAAATGCTCGTGCCACCTAATACATTTGGTAGCGTCGAAGGCCTGCCTGAACCTTCCAACATATTTGGAAGATTTACTTTGTAATATTAGATCTTGTTTTATTAGAAGTAATGCTCGGCAGATAAAACTAAGGAGTTTCAAGAATATTTTCGCGGCAACATGCACTCTTACCTTTTGTAAAATTTTAGATTCATAGTAATTTAAAGGCAGAAAATTATTGGAAAAAGGTTTTTGAAATAAAAAATTCCTTTGGAGACAGACTATTTCCTACTTTACAAATAGTTATTTTGGTTTTAATCTTTTAAATGGTAAAATGAAAATATTTTTTTTTACCTTAAATATAGCAACGATACGATTGTTGTTAACAAAAAGCAAATAAAGAGACATTTGAAAAATATTTTTGTGTTGGATAAGTAAAAAATATAAAAATATCCGGCATATCCAATGTTGCAGGAATGGAGGAACTGAATTAACATTCCGTTTTTGCGTCGACGACATTTATAGGGATGCATCAGATTCTTTATTATACCCAAATGAAATGTATGTTACATATCGTCACTTAAAATGCAAAAGGGCTTAACAAAAAAAATCGAATTAAGAGTTTTTTATTGAGTTTTGTTCGTTTTATTTAACTTTATGTTCACACACAATTTTAGATCAAAATGGCGACTTTATTAAAGAAATTCAAACGCCAATTACACCTTGTTGATATTGATTTTGTATGTTTTTTTGCTTCTCCTGTAAAAAAATAAAGTGTTGTTACGTCTTTTGCATTTCAGGTGACGATATTTATGTTCAATTGTTTTGCAAAAATGCATAAGTTTTAAGTGGTTTGTACGAAATAAAAAGGTGGAATACTGAGTTTTTTGGTATATATGCTGCTTAAAATATCAATTCCACTTAGAAAATTGAAATTGGTTTACGTTTTCTGAAGATGCCAAATACAGTTTTAATTCCACTTTTGATCGAAATTTGTTTCTGCGACATGATTAAAAAGATAGCATGTGTAATTCGTATTTTCATGTGTAATTTTGGCATGATCCATGTGTAATTTACCCTTTCGTTGGTGGCAACACTGCTTTATACACTTATTCCTGCCATTTGTTTGCAACTGTTCAAATACAGGTGCTCATTTTGAAATAGTTCAGACAACAATACTCCACCTTTTCCATCAAAATCCTCGAATTCCAAGTATTTGCTTTATTATTAAAATTGTTTGTTTTGTTTTCAGTTTCTTACAAAGAACAACAAAAACAATAATTTAAAAGCCTTAACGCTTTTAAATCTGCAGCTTTTTCTATTGTTTTTTATTCCAAAATGAAATTTCCATTTAGTGTTTGTACAACTTAACTCAGGACAAACAGCGATGAAATGTCTTCCAACAACTGTCATCTCTCAGGGCAACCCCCCTTTTTTTTGATTTGTTGAAGATGAGTTTGTTTGTTTGGTACATTCGCATATAAATTTGGTTTGACTGACTGTCTGATTGTTTGATATTCTTGTTTAAATATATGTAGATTTGTGTGTGTGTTCTCTTGGCATTCAATTGAATGCCGCCTTGTTGTTTGTATGGATACGCTCTGTTTGCTGTAATTTTCTGCTTGTAATCTGAGCTCCTTTCAAGTCGATATTTTTAGTATATTTGTTTTATTCGTTGAACAAATTTTTTTAGTTTTATTGTAAAAATAAAAGACTTTGATTTGTTTTAGTAGTTTTAGAGATAATTTTCGGAAGGAGACTTAAGCTAATGTTATGGAAATAATTTAGATCGTTTTGCAATTCGGCATTCTGTTGAGGTTTTGGGGACCCGTAAAATATCGCTAGACTTCAAAGATCACAAGATCGAACAATTGAATGTTAAGTTTAACACAACTTTGAACAAATTTTAGTTATTCTTAGCAAATTTTTAGAAATTGTTCGAATAAAAAATATTTTTTAATAGTTTTTGAATATTGAAAAGGATTTGTGAGAAAATTTATTTGTTAGAATTTAAAAAAAAAATAATGAGAAAATTAAAAACCAAAAGCGCAAATTTTCTCCAAACTTTTTTAATTTTAATCAAATTGGTTAAATTTTTATAAAAAACTGACTTAAATACACTGATAAAAAGGCGTCATAACGCTGCTGTATTTTAACATCAGTACTATGACAAGTGTGTTCGTTTTTGACCCCATGACACTTTTCATCATTGTGATGTCCAGCCTTAACATCACTTGGCCGAATTGTAATCAGGGTAAACAATTTAAATTATGTCAAAAATTGGATAACACATTGGCATCATAAAAATGTCGAATCGGAGCCAGTTTCATAAAACATGTCATCAGTGCGATGACTCAGTAACATCGGAAAAAGGACTCATTAGGCCAACTGTCATTAAATTGTGTCATTGGGATTGACTAAAGCCAAAGTGAGAGAATATTATTATTAAATTAGCCGTAACAAATGTTTATTCCGTCCTTTGTTAACAGAAGAACTTTTAATTATAAGACACCAGCAGCATGCCCGATATGGTTTTCGTAATCATTCTACTTTGAAAATTTGATACAAATAGAATACGGGAATTTTTGCTTCTTATTTTACTTTTTAAAAATTTAATAATACACAAAATGCGGCATCAAGGTGATGTCATTGTAGTCAAAGCGTAAGATGACGAATAAAATAAGACAACATTTTTTGATGACGCTCGTCATTGGATTGATGTCACTTTTTGACTCATTGACGCCTTTTGTAATAACATTGTTGTCACAATTCTGAGGTTAGGGCATCATCACTTTTTCTATGGGTGTAGAACAAATCTGTACAAACTTGCATTTAAACATAAAAAAATTTCATTAGATTTTAACAATTAGAATAATAAACTGAAGAAATCAGTGCAATATTGTTGAAATTGGCACAAAATTTAGACAGTCTATAAAAATTTAACAAAGTCAAAAAAGATTTGTAAGAAAATTTAAAAAACGTATGTATTTGATCTTAAAAAATTTTGCGCAATTTGAGCAAATTGGGGCAAAAATAATTTTAAGAAATAAGCAACTTTATAATATATAATTCTTAAAACAAGATTTATGAAAAGTTGGGAAAATGTATCAAAAAGTTTAAAAATATTTGCACAAATTTAATGTGATTTGTTAGTTTAAAAAAAGTTTTTATTAAGAAATTGAGAGTGAATTTATAAGAATTTGTTTACACTAAACAAACCTTGTTAATTAAAAAAAGAACTAAAAATTTTTTTACAAAAATTGCTTACAAATTTTTAATTGTTTTGATCAATCTCTTGATTTTAGCCAAGTTTAAAAAATAAATAAATATTAATGAATTTCCTTAAGTTTTTTCAAATTTGTGCAAACATTTTTATAAATTAAAAAAATTTGCGCACTATTTTTTTTAATTTTATCAGTTGTTGTGTAAGAAAAGCAAAAACATATCAAACAAATTTTATTAAATCTCTGTAGAGTTTAGAAATATTTCCAAAATTTGAATAAATTTGCATAAAAATTCGAAGTTATTAAATCATACGTTATCCACAAGATTTAGCAAATTTCATTTCAACTCCAGTTAATTTTTACTAATTTGTTGAGCAAATAGAAGGAATTTGAGTAAATTTGAGTAATTTTGTTTAATCGTGCAAAACTTCTAATAATTTGTTGAATTTTAATTAAATTTTAATGGATTTTATTGACTGTTAGAAGGAAAATTAATAAGTTGACGATATTTGGGAAAATTTGTAAGTATTTATTAAAGTTAATTTTGGACAGTTTGTGTAAATTTGTGCAACTTTTTGTAAACTTGTTTTTATAATAATATGAAAAAAAATTAGAATCTTTTTAAAATTCTGAAGAAATTTTGTAAAAATGGATTTTGTAAAAACGGAAAACATGTGGCCCAGAAATTAGAACATTAAAAAAAAATTTGCTTAAATCTTTTTAGAGTTTAGAAATATTTCTAAAATTTGAATAAGTTTGCATACAAATTAGAAGTTATAAAGTTATATTGAAACATAAAACGCAAGATTTAGCAAATTTTATTTCAACTTTAGCTAATTTTTACTAATTTCCCTAGAAAATAGATGAAATTTTCGTAGTTTTGTTTTATCATGTAAATTGTTAATGAATTTTAATTAATTTGAATATTTTATTCATAAGAAGCCAATTTAATAAGTTGAGCAAATTTTAGAAAAGTTGTGAGTATTTTAGTAAATTTTGGACAATTTGTGTAAATTTGTGTAACTTTTTGTAAACTCTATTGCAATAAATTTAAACATGTTTTAATAATAATATAAAAAAATTAGACTCATGGTAAAATTCTAAAGAAATAATTTCAAAAGATTTTGTTATTCGTGCTTAATTCCCAGTTTTTATTATTGATAAAAACACTTGAAATTTATTGTTGATGGGATAAGCTATTCCTATGCGCATTTCACTGGTTGCTGAGGCCAGATCATCAGGAAACTTCATCCATAAAGATTTTGGAAAAACTAAAGATATTAAACCAAATAAAACTGTTAAGCGTATAAGACTTTTAGCAACAGTTCTACTTGTAACAATATCAAAGTTTAAACAAAACACATCAACAATAAACAGTGGGTTTATCTCATCTTACATTCCCCACTACAATTAGTTGAAATTCTCTCAACATTAATTGTAGTTGTAAGTAGGTTAAGAAAAACCAAATAAAAACAAACAACAACTTACAAAAGATGTTGTCAATTAAGTGTTTTTTTAGGCCGTGCACTTGCCTGTTTATTATCAAAAAGTAATTAAAATTTTTGGGAATACAAAATTTTAATTTCAAAAGATTTTGTTATTCGTGCTTAATTCCCAGTTTTTATTATTGATAAAAACACTTGAAATTTATTGTTGATGGGATAAGCTATTCCTATGCGCATTTCACTGGTTGCTTAGGCCAGATCATCAGGAAAGTTCATCCATAAAGATTTTGGAAAAACTAAAGATATTAAACCAAATAAAACTGTTAAGCGTATAAGACTTATAGCAACAGTTCTACTTGTAACAATATCAAAGTTTAAACAAAACACATCAACAATAAACAGTGGGTTTATCTCAACTTACATTCCCCACTACAATTAGTTGAAATTTGTGGGGAATGTAGTGGGGAATGTAAGATGAGATAAACCCACGGTTTATTGTTGATGTGTTTTGTTTAAACTTTGATATTGTTACAAGTAGAACTGTTGCTATAAGTCTTATACGCTTAACAGTTTTATTTGGTTTAATATCTTTAGTTTTTCCAAAATCTTTATGGATGAACTTTCCTGATGATCTGGCCTAAGCAACCAGTGAAATGCGCATAGGAATAGCTTATCCCATCAACAATAAATTTCAAGTGTTTTTATCAATAATAAAAACTGGGAATTAAGCACGAATAACAAAATCTTTTGAAATTAAAATTTTGTATTCCCAAAAATTTTAATTACTTTTTGATTCTAAAGAAATTTTATAAAAATCTTTGCAAATTTGAATAAATTTCTACAAACTTAAAGAATTTAAGGCAATTTTTTAAAAAAATTGCAAAAATTTTTAAAGAAATTTAAGGCAAATTTGTTTTAATATTTTAAAATTCATGCAAATTTTCACTAAAGGCCTCGTTACTCTTACGTAGATGTATACGTTACGGATCAGCTGTTCCGTTTTTCTTTCCTAGCTTATGTACATGAATCAAAAAACGAGATTACGTACTCAGCCATACAAAAAAAATTTCAACTGCGCATCTACGTCACAATAGAATGAAAATGAGGGTTTGTTGTAAAAAATTTAAGAGAGAGAGTACACAAATGTTCTTTGTTTAACACAAATTCTATGTCTATGTCACACAACAAAATAACGGACCTGCGCAATGCGTAATCTTTACGTATGAGTAAAGAGGCTTTAAGATTTTCTCTGTGAAAAATTTGCACAAATCCTATAAACTTTTTTAAAACAAATTGCGTTAATTTCCTAATTCGAAGCCAAGGCGGTAAAAGTCAAAAGGTATTAGAAAATATTTGCAATTTTCTAGAGCAAATTTGTCTCTCATCAAAATCTATGAAATAATTTTTCTCTGACTTTTGATCTTAATATTTCTATTCAAACCTTTTTTGATCCATCTACTTTTTAATAGTTTTGGAAAATAAATCCATGTGTGTTTTGCCCAATATTTTGATATTTCGACCGCCCACATGAATTTTTTTTTTATCAAGAGAACCAAATCTAACCAAAATTCGTAGGTTAGTTAAGGCAAAACAAATGTTTAGGTAATTAGGATTAAGACTGACTACTGTTTAATAAGAGAGCCAAAAATAAAGTGAGGTTTAATCCGAAAAGTGCATCAAACAGATAATTTGAACAATTAATAATGGATATATTAAAAAAAAAACTAAGATTGACCTTTGATTTAAAGGATTAATGTTGAAAAAGAGCAACTGCTTTTGCTCTTACTGTTTTTCACTCTCTTAAAGTAAAACATAAGATCCTTTTTCTTAATTTTAAAGCTGATAATAACTGCTATTTAAATACAAACTCAATCTTTGGCTTCTGTTTGAGGATTTTGTGTGTGTGTGTGTTTTCAAAATTTTGTCAGTTGGACAGACATTTTGCTGATCCTTTTTTTCTTTTTTTCTTTTATTTTTGGTATTTTGCTTTTGTGGTTTTATTTCGTTGGAAAAAATCTGGTTTCTTAGGAATCTTTTTTTCAAAAAACAAAACTATTAAAAGAATATTTTAGTGGGTCAGGTTTTTTTTATCTTCTTTATGTGAGTGTCTCACGGACAATACTCTTGTCATCAAACAAAAACGTTGTTGATTTTCTAATGACAACTTAACGTATGAATTCTTCATGAAAGGAATCTTCAATGAAAGGAACCTTCTTTTTGCTTAAAAATTATTTTATCAAAATCTTCTCTCTTTTTCTTTTTGCTTAATTACTTTACGATGACAGTTTACTGTCAATTTGTCAAGTATTAGGCAAAAAAAAAAAAAAAAAAAAATGCAGAAATTATTTAAGGAATTCAAAAATGTTCTAAAGTAAATTAAGGAAATCTAAACAGGTTATTGAAGAGTTTTTTTTTAATTGTTATAAAAATTTTAGATACAGATGAAAAACTTTAAGAAAGTGGAAATTTTTTGCTTGATATTAGGTTTGTATTCCTTTATTAGTTACATGGAGGAAAAACCGGTCCTGGGGGGATAGAACGGATTGCAGGGTGTCTAGGGGATTAGGCTGGATTGGATTTTTTTAACCGGTCAAATGTAGCCCATAAGAGGCAAGGACTTGTCCAAAGGTAATCCCAATGAATGGAAAAATGGCTTATTTTACAGTACGATGTCCTAGGGCAGGACCATATAACCCAGCTTGCATTACAAAGGAGAAGTCTTAAAACTACTCCATGGTATACTCCAGAGGATTCAAAACGAAATCGTTTCAAAACGAAAACATGTCGTTAAAAAACGAAGACATGTCGTTTCACTGCAAACTCTTTTTAATAATGACATGGTCCATACTTGCACTACATTGGACCAGCCCAGGATCAAAATGGATCAAGTAGTCCAATATAATTTGCAGGGTATAAAAAAATAATACATACATGCAATTGGGGCTTTTAACTATTTTTTGGTTTTGAATTCCGAATAATTATATCTTCATTTGTTGTACTCGAATTGAAACTATTCCAACAATCAATAATTAGTTGCAATAAATGAATAAACATTTATATTACAAAATTTATTGACGAAAGCAAATTATTGACCATTTGTACTAATTTTTAGAACTAAATTAAATAAGTTGTCACAACCATTAAAAGAATTGAAGGAATCATATTTCAGTTGGAACATCGTTTTAATATTCAGTAGAATTAAAAATCAGTTAGAACCATACAGTTCTAATAGTTGCAATAATAAAACATGTAACTTGATCAATATTTTATTACTGCAACCGTTTCCCAACCAATTTGTTTTCTGTGCGTGTGTTAAGGCTTTTACGAGAAAATGGGACCGTACCATACCGGACTTCTGCGGGTTATGCGAGGATTCTGAGAAGCTAGTGACGATTGAATATGTACTGTGCCACTGTCCTGGGATGCAGCGTCTCAGGCAGAAATGGCTAGGAGATAGATTTCACGACGAACTGGGGTGTATCGCTGGATGTAATCCAGTCGATCTTCTGGGGTTTGTCAGGGAAATTAGGACGGTTGTTCCTGATGAGGGGACTGTAGAGGGAGTTTTTGTTCTATGTAGTATCTATTAACTACATTAAACCTATCTGTCATCTCTTTTCTTCTTTACTTCTTTCTTTCTTCATCCTCTTTATTGAAGGGATACACAATAGACCGCATTGGTCTCCGAGTGGAGGTGTGACCTTTGGAGTATAACCCTTCTTATCCTAACCTAACCTTACCTTCATGGATGAAAAAATATAAATTTGACTCCAAACTCTCTCTTTTAATTAAAATAGTTTTAAACAACTATTTTTTCTTAATTTATACATTTTTGTTTATAATTTTTATGTTAAAAAGTCACATTTAATGCGAAAAATCATACAAAAAAAAAAACTTTTTATTGAACAAGTTTTAATTTAAAGAAGTAACATTTTACACCAAAAGTCAGTTTTTTTTACATTTTTTATTACAAAAAGTGTCTTTTTATTACAAAACGTTTCTTTTTATACTTAAACTTTTAATATTTTTCACAAAAAGAGACATTTTTAACACAATTTCTACATTTCAACAAAAAGATTTCGATTTTATATTTTAGTACTAGAGGGTACTCGTTTGCACAAGTTATTATTAGTACCAATATGATTTCTTCTTTCAGTACTATTTTTAAATTGTGTGAATTCTTTTACAATTTATTTATTATTGCATTTTTAAGGTTTCGTTGTTTTTTATACTTAATAAAATATTTATTGTTGTTTTTTTGTCTTATCTCTCGCTCATTTTGTTCGTTGCTCCACCACATGATTTCCTGTCACATTATATTCGCTTAAATGGATTTCAAAGTGGAAAAATTAAAAAAAAAAAATGATCAAGAAGTTTATATATTTTTTTTTATTTTTTCCTTTTTGTATCTTTACACTTTTATGTTTAGATTCTTTCAAGTTTTTTTTTTCATTCAAGTTTAAGACATTTTCGTACTTGCCCCCACTTTTATGTCGTTGGTTTAAAGCAATTGCCCTTTTAAGAGATTTAAAAAAGAATTAATTTGTAGAAAAATTATACAAAAAGAAAAAGTAAAACAAGAGAGCGACTTTTTTGCAAAAAATATTTTCTTTGTGTAAAAAGCAGGGTTCGAAAATAAATAATGTATACTATACTTTAGTGTTCTGTACGGTAGAAATATAGAAAACACAAACGTGAATGTAGAAAATGCCTTAAAAAAACCGTTTCTCTGTTTGTGATCTTCGTACACAATAAGAATACTGTACTACACCAACCCAAAATAAAGATAAGCTAATTTTATAGCGTTCTGTTTTTTGAAACGCCACAAACTTCTTTTTTTTCGGTTCAGCACTTTAATGTTCGTTCGTTTAAAATGTGCTCAGCGCTCTTTTGGCTGGTAAAGGTAACAAACAAAATACATATGTAAGTTTAAAAAAAAAAAAAAAAAAGCCTACAAGAATTGTCTACAACAACAAAACATGTACACAATAAACACACACCGGCTATTCGTGCTGTCGTCGTGCAAATTGCCAAGCCACAGCAGTTGTTTGCTCATTCTTCCTCAACGTGAAAAAACACTACAGAACATTAAAATATAATGTATGCCTGCAGAACCACTACAATTGTACAGTGTTCATAATGTTTGTTACTTTCTTGAAAATTTGTTACTTTCGTGAACGGCATTAAGGGTTGTGTACTAATACCCAAACACTAAAAAAATAGTTACCGTTTCTGGGTGTGTGTACCGTACTCTAAATAATATTCGGTTTAAACACTGGTCAAAAGTGACTTTCTGTGTTAAAAGTGACTTTCAATTTTTTTTTCTCTTTGTGTAAAAAGGGACTTTTATGTGTAAAAAGTGTATCTTTATGTAAAATGTGATATTTGTGTAAAAAAGGTAAATTTTTTGTTTAAAAATAGACTTTTTTAAGAAAATGGGAATTTGTGTGCAAAATAAGGTTGTTTTTGTGCTTTTTATGAAAATATTTTTTTTGTTTTAAAAGTGACTTTTTTGTAAAATATGACATTTGAGTAAAATGGGAATTTTTATATTAAAAGTGGCTTTTCTTGTAAAAATTAACGCTTTGTGTAAAAAGTGACTCTTTGTGGTTAATTTTACCATTTAGTGGGACTTTTTAATGTAGTGAATTAAAGAAAAGTTCAATTTTTTCTCATCTTCAAGTTGTTTTAATCATTTATACCTAAATATATTTTAATTTTTCTTTTGTTTAAAAAGCCATTTCCACTAAATTAACTGACAATCCTTGAAATCTATCCTAAATTAATTAGAGTTTTTAACTGCTCCCTCAAAAAAAAAAAAAAAAAAAAAAATACAAAACTAAAAGTTTGGTTTTCAACATTAATACTTAAATAAATTGTAGCTGTTGGATAAAAAAAAATACAAAAAATCCATCCTAGACCACATGGGGTGTTAACAATAGAGTTGGCAGATAAAATAAATAAAGCCCACATAATAATGCCATAATTATGTAAACAAAAAACCCACACAATTCTTGAGGACCAGAAGACTCATTATGACTGCCAAATGCCTCAAAAGAAAACAAAAACCACAGGCGAAAACCATCCAAAAAATAACAATCACAATTAAGTGACAAAATTATATTTAAAGAAAAAAAAAAAAAAAAAAAAAAAACAAAACTACAAAAAACGCTTTTTTTATTTGCTATGATACCCGCAGTTTTGCTAAACCATTCATTTCATCAGCTTAAATAACAAAGGACTTGGAAACCACTCAACGCACCAGCCAACCAACAAAGACCGTAATTTTTTGATGAAAATTTTTATGTTTTAAAATATACTAAAAATGGTAGATTTTCAAATGACTAGTCGTAAAATGGATTTGTTGCGCTTTTTTCTCATTTTGAACCAAAGCAAAACAGAAGCATCCTTTTTGGAAGGAATTTAGAAAACGGCCCTTTTTCCTAACTAAACGCATAACGTTTATTCGTAAATAAGAAAGAGATCCATTTCAGTGTTCTTTTTGAGAATGTAGAGTACAATGGAACTTAGAGTACAGTACGAGTATTGAACAGCTACCGTTTGCCATTTTTTTTCAAATTCTTTTTAAAATTCTTCAACAATTAAAAGAAGCGTTATTGTTCATTTCAGTTTGGTGAGGTATTGTTTTTGTTTTCGTAGAAAAGAGACCCTGTAGAAAATTTAGGAAAAAAAATTTGTGTGTGGTTTTTTGTTAAGAGTCTGACTTTTTGTTTAAATTTGAACTTTTTTTTGGAAAATTGGGCTTTTAGTGAAGAGTTTATAAAATATAAATTTTTGTCTTAATTAGGATTTTGCGTGAAGTGCCATTTTTTATGTAATCACTGAGTTTTTGTGAAAAAGTAGGTTGAAGTGTAAAAATAAAAATCGAAAGGTTATTATTATTTTATTATCTACCGATTTTAGGCCATTTTTAGTTTTCCTCAAGCAATGGCAATTTTTCGAATACCGAATAAACCGGTTATTTTGCTTTAATAACCCGTTATTTTAGAAATGTGTAATTTATTTACATTATTTTTAATTTAAATATTCCCGTAATTAAAGTATTTTTCTAATTGTTATATTGGCATTCTTTTTTTTAATACATCTCATATACACATCGCACCTCCAATGTAATATCGACGTAATTGCAATTTTCCTTAATGTTGAAGAACCACGTTTAAAGCTTTCTTGCTTATGCAAAAAACGGCACTTTAAAGGGTTTAAATGTTCTACATCATACATTTCTGCATCAACTTTCACTAGGGGTCTTCTAAGACCAAAAAATCATGAAATGTATGTAAAACGGGTTTTCGAAAAATTCAAAAATTTCAAGGCCCGGAATTTCGAAAATCCATTTAAAATACATCACAAGAACTTTTGGTCTTAGCAGACCGCTAGTAAAAGTTGATGCAGAAAATATTCGTAGAACATTTAAACTCTTAAAAGTGCCGTTTAGGTATACTTTTGTGTAAGAGTTTGGAAAAAGGACAAAAATTACCCCTTAAAATGAGAGTTAGAGGGTTAATAAATTCTAAGAAAAGAATCGCTATACGATTCTACTGAAGACATTTGAAAAAATTTTTTAGCTACGAAGTACATTTAGTATATATTTTTTGACTTATACCAAACGCCTTTTCCAAAAATTCACAAGCTTTAGGGGCCCATATTTCGGGAACCCGAGCTAACTTTACAAAACCCTTTGGCAGATTTGCTCTACTAGTAGTCTACTTTCATTTGGCTTTGCAAGTGTTGAGGCTGGCGGCGATGACCCGAATTTTGTTGCACAGTGTAATTTAACACTTTTTTATACCAAATTTCTCAAACTAATAAAAACCTTGTCTTTGAATCGATTTTTAATCGAAAAAACCGAAATCCGGGTTTTAAATATTTCGCTTTTTCGAAAACCGGTTTTTTGTAAATGACGAATATTTGATGTCTCTAAAAAAGTGGCTTTTTGTGTAAAAGCGACTCTTTGTACAAAAATTGGCTTTTTGTTTTGTTATTTAAATTTTACAAAATTTATATAAAATTGTTAAAATTTTACCAATAATCTGAAGGAAGTTAAAAAACAGTTGCTTTAATTTTGAGCAAAAATTTACAAATATAGAAAATAAATTTAGAAACATTTACGCAAATTTTAAGAAACCTACTTATGTCAACAACCAGGTAAATAGTTCATTGCATAAATTTAAGGAAATGTCGAACCGATTTTTTGTAATTTTATGTAAAATTAAACTAATTTGTTAAAACTTTTGTGCAAATTTTTAAAATTTTAACAAATTTTAATAAAATTTAGTAAATTTTAATTACCTTTTTAAACAACTTTTAGAAACTTGTGTAATAATAATGTTTTTATTTGAGCAAATTTTAGTTAAAAAAAAATTTAGAAAAAAGTGGGCGTGGCACAAAATATATTCCCTTATATCTAGGGAACGATACGAGAAAAATTATCTTAATTTGATGCACATAGCTGGTCTATCAATATACATAAAACTTCTTTAAAAAAATAGGCGAAATTGGAGAAGCGGGAGTGGCACATCCCAACAATACATTAAAGATTTCTGTATATCTGGAGAACGGCGAGAGCCAAAGTTTTCAAATTAGGTACAAGCATAATGGGTATCAATATTCAGCATCGGACAAAATGTGTGCGGGATAGGAGAAGCGTGCGTGACACCAAATAGATTCATTCCATCTGCAGAACAGTAACAGACAAATTTGGTGCACAAACCTGATTTAACAATACACAACCTCTCTAAATGGGCAGGATTGCAAAGGTGGGCGTGGTACAAAATTCAATTCTGCTCTGATAAAATTATTACATTAACTGATTGATTGATTAAGAAAATTATGTATATCTGAAGAGCTGTATGTGTAATATTGTCCAAATAATTATGCTTTTATACAACAATATTGTTACTAAGTGTTAAAAGTTTTATAACTATATCGCAGCGGGAAGGCCTCCGTACTCCTTCTTTTGGATATACAAGGCCTGTCCGCTCCATTCCATTCTCATATCTTTTTTACACACATTGTCGTTGCGGAGAAGGCCTTCCGCTCTCGCTTCTTTAGCAGGGACATAGGAATGGTAACGGGATCGAAAAAAAATAATTATTTTGCTTTTGCTTGTGCAGAAAAACAATATAAAAAATGTTACTCCTTCTCTACTCCCTTCTCATAGAAGCGAGTGTGGAAGGTGTATCTTATCTTTTACAACAAAGAGCCGAGGCCTTCTATGTGGCATTCCTTAACAGTTAGAGAAGAATAGTACTTTAATCAAAACAATTTTTAAGCAAGACTTTTAAAAGGCCTGAAGTAAAAAGGTCTTTTGAGTTTTACCGCTGGGATATTTAAATAGAATTTAATAGTTTTGCAAATTTTGGAACAAATTAAGAACAAAACTTAAGGTAGTTTGCGAAAATTTTAATCAAAATTGTCTGGCTAGTATGTTTCTATTAAAGCAGTTGCTTGAAATTTTAAAACTTTTATATCATTTTGGAATTTTATCTTCATTTCCCAACGGGTCAGGTTTGGAACACATACTTTTTCACAAAATCTGTGTGCAATCACTATTTTCTTCCTTGTATTTGTGCAATTTTGATCCTTTTTCTGTGTTCTGCCGTTTGTTATTCTATAACAAATGAATCCCTTTTTGTGCTATATACATTTATATGTTTACATATGTATATTGCTATTATGGTATATAGAAATACAAATAAATTACATTTGCTTGTATGGGTTTATTGTGTCCTGGACTACCGTTGCCATTGACTACTAGTGTTTGCTCTCTTTTTTTTCCTTTTCCTTTTTTCCCTTTTTGTTGTAAGTTTTTATTAAAACGATAGTGAAGTTGCTAACGATGATGCTGTGCAGTGGCTGTTCAATTTCAATTCTTTTTAATACCGAAATGATGATGATTATGATGATGTTTATGTTGATGCTGGAGTTGATGATTATTGCTGTTGTTGTGCTCGTTTAGAACACACATTTTGTGGTTTCAGATTTCAATGAATTAATTCCCTTTCTGCTTTTGTTTGCTGTTGCTACTAGAAATTCAGGCAACTGCTGTTGCTGTAAGTTGTAGGAAAAACTTATGTATTTGTGGTCCTTTTAGGTATGAAAAGGATTTTGTCAACATTTTTTCCATTATTATTTTACTAGAGGCTTTTTAAGGAAAATTTTAATAATTTTCATATTTTTGAGTCATAAATCATTTTTCTTCGTTTTATCATGATTATCATTTACCTTCTCATCATTGTCATTTGCTATTATAAATATTTCTTTGGTTGGTTGGATGTCTCGTTCGTTTGTTTACTCGCTCGTTCACTTATTCCTTTAGCTGTGTGATATTCATATTTCTTTTATGAAATTATTAGCTTTATTACAATTATTTGTGGTTAATATTGTTAATATGGTGGCTTTGTATTTGTCTGTCTGTCCGACCGTCTTTTTTTTTAGTGTGACTCACGAGTTCTTTTAGCTGCGTTTTGTTTAAAATTTACTTTTGTAACACTTGTACAGGAACCAACAAATAATAATGAAGAAAATAAAAAAAAAATAAATATATAATTTTATTATTACTATGGCGCCATTATTTATTTTAATTCATAAAATGCAAATAAAGTCTGAAAGTAAAGAAATAAGAAGCCATTAAATGACAATTGTTATTATTTTTTTTTTAATAAATTTTCACAGTTTGAAATTTCACAGAACCCTTCGTTTTATTTAAAACAGATAATTGAAAAAAATTTTAAAAAATAAATATATCCGGTTGGATTAAAAAAAAAAAAACATAAACAGCACGAAATCTTTATAGTTAAAAAAGAAATGGTACAATAACTTATCATTATTGAATATATTACATTCTAAACTATTTTAGAAAAATTAAAATTTTCAGATTAATCGATATATACATATAAAATATTTTTTTTTTTTAATAATTCAAGAAATTTAATAAGTTAACCAAAAATTTTTTTTAAACATTTTGGGGACTGCCCTCGTAGAGTCTTAAAATTGTTTGCTTATTATACCCATCTCCACAGGTGGAAAGGATATACATATGTATAAAAGTTTATCATTCCGTTTGTAATTTCTATAATATTCGTGTTCGACCCTATAAAGTATAGATATTCTGGGTCCTAATGAGTAGAGTAGTTGATTCAACGATGACCGTCTGTCCGTAAGTCCGTTGAAATGGGTTTTTCGATGACCCCATTTATGATGGGGACTAAGTTGTTATATTTTTCTATCACATATAGTCACGAAAAGTTTTCTATTGAAAGTCAGTCAGATCGGTCCACAACTTTCTGAGAATTGCCTCTGATTTTACCAAAAAATCCTTTGTTGTTGTGTTTATCTTTTAAATTTTCTGTATATTTGGATAACGGCAAGAGCCAAAGTCTTGGTTATCAATAGACAATATCCGACAAAATGTGGGCGTCATTGGAAAAGTGGACGTGGCACAAATTAGATTCATTTTCATATAACGAACGGTATTAATATAACTATCTGTTCTTATCGCACCATGGTGAAGGATGATATATGAGATTCGGCATAGCCGAATATCGTATTTTAACTTGTTTTTTTTTTACTGTTTTTTTCGTTTTTTTTTTTAACAAAATCTCTTAAAGTTAAATTTATTGGCCATATATGTTTAAAAAACAACAATTTTTCAATAACATTGAAACAAAAATTTTTACATCCATTTTTGTTAATTACACTTTCACAATATAAATTTCATATAAAATTTTTTATAATAAAACCAATTGTACGAAAACACACGAATAAAGTAAAAAACAAGTAAGAAAGTATAGATATGGTCAAGTACGACCATATCATATCCTAAGCCACAGTATATAACAACAATTTTTGCAAGTGTACCCTATGTGGGACCCATGGGCAATCATGGACCCGCCTGAACAAAATGATATTATGAGGTTAAGATAAATGTTAAAGTTCATAAAAAAAGATTCTTAGAAAATTTCGATGTGAACAAACGTTTAAATTCAAAGATAAAAAGAATTCTCCAAAAATATTTCAGAAAAATATTTACAAACAAAAATTTTAATACATAATAAAAATATCTCATAAAAGAAGTAAAAAAATTTCATGTGCTGTTTGCACAACACAACTGATTGAACGTGTAGTAAAATTTATATAAAAACACTCAAAAAAACTGCGTGCTTTTCATATAAATTTTATTACACTTTCAATCACTCGTGTTGTGAAAACAGCACATTAAAGCAAAAATATTTTAAAAGAACCTTTTTTTAAACAACTTTGAAAAGCAAGTTTTTCCTTATAATAATCCATATACAAATTTGTATACGCTTTTTCGTTTATCATTTTCTATAATTCGTATGAAATTAATAAAAGTTCTTTAAAATCCTTATACATACCAAGGGCGGATCCAGCCTTCAGTTCTAGAAGGGGGGCCACATAGCGGAAATTTAGTTGGGAAAACCTAGAATCTAAATTTATAATTGTAATAGCATTGCTTGAGGGGTGGTGACCCTCAAGGAACACTTACACCCCCCTTTTGGAGCCATGCTTAAGCAAAATTAGTTTTGACTCATGCTTACACCGGCATCATTGTTGGCAATTTAGATATTTTTTTGTCAAATCTAGCGATTTTTAATTAAATTTTACAGGAAAAATTGTGACTTAGCTACTAGCGGGAAATCTAGCAATCTTTTCTATTGCTTAGTTAGAGACGTGCTTTGAAACAACCTAAAGGGCCAAATAAACCACACAAACGGTTGCACAAACTTATGAGAAAAGTATGGAGCATGTTTGAATATTAAAAATGTTTAATATTTATTCACACAAACATCTTGTTGTTGTTGTTGTCAAACTGCTTGTGTTGTTAATTTGGCCATTAAAAATCAAGGCGGATTCACTTTGTAATTGTTGTACTTTTTGTGGTATTGTCGACACCTGATGTTTGAATTCGCCTTGCCAAGAACTTAAAATATAAATACAATTCATAGTAATTCATACGTTATATTTCTATTTTTAAAAAATATATCTATGTCTCATTTACGATGGAAGCAGCCATTTCCTTTTTCATATGTTTCTTTCTTTTCCAAAGTGTTTCATATAAATTCTTTTCTTGGGTGCCCCAGTAGCCTAGTTGGTAGTGAGCTAGTCTATCAGTGCGAGGGTTGCGGGCTCGATTCCCGCCAGAGACTCTGGTTTCTTTCCTGCAGACAAGCGTAGAGCTTCTCGGGGATTAGCTTAGGGAATTAAAAAAAAACAAGTAAGAGTGCTATATACCCTTCACCATTGTGCGAGCAGAGTACAGAGCAACTAAATAATTTTAACATATACATACATATTTTTAATACTTAAAACTTCATTATAAATGAAATTTAAAAAGCGAAAACTGGTAAATATTTTTTTAAAATCGTTTTTAGAACATAAAAATATTAAAAAAAAAAATTTCTTTTTAAAAAACTAAGATTCGAACCAGGGAACTACTCACAGTTTCTAACTTAACACACCCCCTAGACAACTGAACCATGAAGGAACGCTGTTTAAATATCATTAAAATAAAATATGGACCGTTTACTGTTTAAAACTCAACACAGTTTTTTGTTTGTTTTCTTTTTGTAAAGGCACTGTTGTCAAACCCTAGACTTATCTCTTTTGGCGAGTTTTTAAGTAGCAAAAAAACACAAAAATTCCTAGTTAAAATTTGTTAAAATTATTTCGTTAAATATATGAAATAATAAAGAAGGGTGATAACGAAAATCATATCGGGCATTATGGTAGTATATGTAAACAAATGTGAAGGGGGGGTTTTATTTTGATTATAACTCAGCCATTTTTTAACCGATTTGACATATTTATAAAAAAAAAAATTATTATTTTAAATAAATATTTTCTTTTAAAAATTTCCGATCTTTTGATATATAAGGCGTAATCATAGGTCATATTACAGTCAAAAAATTTAGGTTTTTATACAATTTTTAATATTTTTTGTATGGGATGCTGTGTATTGATAACACCAACCAAGCCCTCATCATTTTTGGGGGCTTCGGAAAACCCATTTCAACAGACAGACGGACGGACGGACAACCCGACAACCGGATTTGAACTTCGCTTTTCATAAGGACCCAGAATATATATACTTTATAGGGTGTAGGATCAATATTGTAGAAATTACAAACGGAATGACAAAGTTATATATACCCTTTTACCTTCGGTGAAGGGTATAAAAACTATAACGGGCTGAAGGTCTCCGTTACTACTGCTCGGTTAATAAAGTTAGAATATAATTTGAAATTGTATTTGTAACTCTTATTAAATAAATAAATAAATTCTTTTTATTTTTAAGTACAAAAATTTAACTAAAGTTCTGTTGAATATTTGAGTCTACTTTAATTTCAGCAACAATTTGTACGCAAAAATGGGATTTTTTTTAGCGATTTATCTCTATTTTCAAGATGTTTTTCAATTTGTTTTAGCGATATTCTTGGGAAAAAATTGGCAGCATTGAGCGGAATTTAGCAATTGAGTATTTATATACCTTTAAATTCTCTTTCAATCACGCCTAATCGAATTGCTATAAAAAATTCTCACTCGTTTTTTCTCTCATATAAAATTTATTAACAACAACAGCAACAACAAAAAACATAACTGGTATTTATCTGATGATGGCGTATTAAACAACAACAAGCAGTTTTTTTGGCAGGTAAAATTGTATGTATTGTGTTTTTTTCAAAAGAACAACAACAACAATACAATAGCTTAAAAGAAACAAAATTACATACAAACACTCACACTATCTTGTATTTACTGTATTTTAAGTGTTGCCAGGTATTTTGGGGTGGGTTTAAGCGTAAAAACCAACACAAACATTTTTCAATGATATTGGATACGCCCATTTGATCTATTTTTAAATAGATAAATTTTGCTTTTTTTAAATTTCTAAAAAGTTGTTGTTTTATTTTTTGTTTAATTTTTGTTCAAAAGATTAAAAACTATTGAACAATAATGTCAGGAAAACATGATGTCAAGATAATGAGGAAGTAGTGGAAATTTAACAATGCAGATTTAGAATAGAAAAACAAAAGATGTACCCGAGTTTAATAATTTAAGAGACAAAAAAATGATGGGAAATTTTTTTTTTTTGGTTAAAATGAAAGAAAAATTTCATTAATAAAAAATTGGGAAAGAGGAAACTAGATAAAGAATTCTGGGAAAAATTTTTTAATGTTAAAAACAAGAAAAAAAATAAAAAAATACAAAAACTGCAAACAAAAATTAAAAAATCTAAAAATGATGTAATACTTTTGAAAAGTCGCCATTGCAAAGCATTCAAAACAAATTTAAAAAATAAACATTTGATATTTCGGAGCTTTGCTACAAACGTTACAAAGCTCCGATTATAAATTGGAGTAAGAAAGGGTACATTAGTCCAAACTACCAGGAAAAGCAAGAATAAAAACCATTTACTTTCCCCGAAAGAAAAGTGGAAAGTATGTATGTAAAGAGGGTTACGACTTGGAGATAAAAAATACTAACTTACTCCATACTTTTCAGGGTGTACAGTGAGAAAAAAGAGCTGGATCTCAAGAACGACAAAGAAATTAGTATAAACTTTAGAACAAAGTTTGTTCTTTAATAGAAAAAACTATACATATTGGCCCCGTAGAATAGAATGGGCTTAATGCCAGTACACATTCCTCGTGTTAATTCCCCAGTTTAGGCCAATGACCCTGTTGCAGGGAAACCAGTAGTAGTCCTGGAAATGGTGTTCATCCTCTAGTTCAGTTTGATGTCCAATATTAGCCCAAGATACTTGGCGCTGTCAGACAGTTCCAGTAAGTTCCCCTTTATCCACGGGGTATTAAATTTCGGAATTTTGTATCTCCTTCTGAAAAGTACCAGTTCTGTTTAGGCAGGATTTACATCCAGTCCACATCCCTAGCACCATTTTGTTAGGACGTCCAATGCGGACTCCATAAGTTCAGACAATAGTCTGGGATCACAACTGCATCGTCATCCGCATATGCAACCGTTCTGCAGAACGTACTTTCTATGGCCCAGAGAAGGGTATTTATATTCAGATTCCAAAGTAAAGATGACAGTACACCACCTTGCGGGGTGCCCCTAGTCACAACCTTGGAAATGTTCGAGGCGCCCAAGTTGGATTCGATACGCCTGAAGTGCAAAATACTGCTGACAAATAAAATGATCGCTGGGTCGGTTTAAAAAAGTCTCATAGCGATAATAACCGATTCAGGTCTAACGTTGTTAAAAGCTCCTTCAATATCCAGGAATGTAACTAAAGCAAATTCCTTGTAATGCAGGGATCTCTCTATGTGGCCCACCAATGAGTGAAGCGCAGTTTCAGTGGACCTTTCCTTCGTGTAGGCGTGCTGAGCCAGTGACGAGGAATTATGTCCTAACGATGATCTAATATGAATATCCAAAATCCTCTCCAGTGTTTTCAGCAGAAAGGAGGATAGACTAATTGGTCTAAAGTCTTAAGCCGTAGTGTAAGATGTCTTTCCACTCTTGGGGATGAAGACGATCTTATATGTTGTCCAAGTTGATGGGACATGTGAGAGACTCAGGCAGGCTCTAAATATTGCCAAGAGCCATGGCATCAATATTTCCATGTTCTTTTGAAGATCCGCTGGGATAATGCTATCCGGGCCTGGAGATTTAAAGGGATGAAAGCTTTTGACCTCCCATTCCACACGATGGCGAGTTATCTGAATATTAGAGATATCCCGAGCGCCACGAAATGTTTCTTCCCTAGGTACATCATCAGTGTGTCCCGACTGTTTGTGGCCGAGGATCCATCTTTCTTCCGTATATACGATGGAGTAGCTGGTTTAGAGGATAAAATCTTTCGTAGCCGACTTGTCTCCGAGGAGTTTTTCATGTCAAACAATCGCATTTATAAACAAGTAAGAAAGTACGGTCAAGCCCTCCTACACCACAGTACATATAAACTAGGAATGTAAAAATACGCCTTTTTGCCCATGCGATACCGATACTCAATATATCGGCATACCTTAAATATCGTAGATATATCGGTATCGGTTTTCGTAATTTTCCTCATATAATATATGAGATTGGTTCGTTTTAAAGTGATTTTGAAGGTTTATTTCGGACCTATAGTTAATTTTCAGGAGTGGTTATCAACAACGAAAACTAGTGGATCGTTCTGTGCCGCTCTGTTTGTATTCATTAATTAAAAGCGTTACTTTTCATTAATTTTGTGTAATTAAATTTTTTTTGGATAATTTTGATGCTTTGCCTTTGAAAAATTAAAATTGGATTCCAGCAACTCTAAGAATAAGAAAAATAAAAAGCTTTTGAGTTAACTTTATTAATTTTGCAATTTTTTCATTTAAACAATTTAAAAAAATGTATAAAAATTCTTACAAAAATTCTTTTAATCAGCTCAAATTTTTGGGCAAACAATTGACTTTGTTCAATAATTGGCCATGAAACTTTCCTAACATAAGGGTGAAAGTAAAAAGGACAACATTGTATATTTTAAGCAAAATAAAAGGATTAGTTTTCATTTGTTAAAATGAAATTCAATATACCAGACCATGGCCACCAGGTGGCCTTGCCACACATTTAACAATATCAAATATATTAATAATTTTTCTTCAAATCACATCATTGAAAGACATAAAATCGAACAATTTCTAACTAAAAATTAAATATTTTTTGTGTTTGAAAAAAATAAAACAAATGGTTTTTCTTTTCTTTAGAAATCGTCTGAAAAAAACCAAAAAAGAAAATAAAAATAACTGCGGGTTAAATGAAAACATATTAATTACAAATTTATAAAAAAAAAAATGAATAGATAAAAGTATAAAATATAAACCAGACAACAAAACAATCAAATGAAATTGATATTTGATACACTTACACTAAAATGGCAATGATTTGCCAGAGAAAAATAATATAAAATAATTTGTTGTTTAATAAAAATCTACAGAAAAATAAAATAAAAATTGATAATTAAACAAAATTTTTTTTTTGGAAAAATTCAGCGAAAATGTTGGTAAATGAACCAGAAATTTAGAGCAATTTTATCTTTTTGCACTTAAATGTTATTGACATTTGCCTAAAAAAAAATATTAAATTTCTATTAAATGTTCATTTTTTTCTCTTTCATCAAAAAGAACAAATAATATTATCCTTTCTTTTATTTAAAAAAAAACTTTTCAAAATTCTTAAACAATTTTTCCTGCTTTGTCCTTAAAATCCTTTTTGATTTCCTTGTTCATTTTTCATAAAACTACTTGTCTTTTTTTGCCTTATTTTTAAAAGTAATTAGCAAGGATTAAGGAATTTTGTCAACATGTTTTTTCTCAGCGCTACAATATGCATGCTTAAGTCGTTTGTCGCCAGTAGTTGTGTTGCTCTAATTCTGTAGGCTTTGGAGTATTTAAAATGGTCTACAGGAGATTTGATTTAGCCAGCTTAGACATAATGTTTATAGTAAATAACATATTAAATAGAAAAACAGGCAACGATTTAAAAGATTAGCCGAAGAGAAAAGTAGGGAAAAAGAGAAATAATACTGCAACTTCTTAAAAAAAGATTTGCCTAAAAGCCAGGATCTTAAAGTGATTTTAAATCAGAAACAAAAGAGACGTTTTAGAAAAATTCTTACAAGTGTTCTACTAAAAAAGATATTTGCCTTTATGTGTAAACAAATTATGCAAACTAATCACCAGGTTTTGCGAATCACTGTTGGTATCTGACAATTCTATAATTGTACCGTCTCAATGTCAAAATTGTACCAAATTGACATAAATTGTACTAAAACTTCGCTGTAAAATAAAAAAGCGTACAGAGTAATTCATAACACTGTTATTCAATAAAATTAAAAACAAGTAAAAAACTATAATCGGTCAAGCCATTTGATACCCCACAGCACAGTACTTAAAGACTCTATTTCGGACCCATGGGCAAGCATGGACCAGCCAGAACAAAATTATGCTAGGAGTTTAAGATTCATGTGGAAAGTCTTTGTTTGAATATTATTTAGATATCTTTATCTATATGAGATTTGTTTGCCCTTACGTATTTTAGGAAGGGCGCTTATGTATATGGGACCTATGGTTAATATTTTTTAAGACATGCTATCTTAAAAGCTGCTGTAGTCAATTTTTATGTCAATTCCAACATGGACCAATTTCAATAAAATTTTGTAAGATGGTTTAGATTGCAATAAAATAAGTTTTGCTCAAATTTAATCTAAATACCAACATAAAATATTGTTTATAGTCACAAACACTATTCCGGAAAGTAGTTTGTATGGCTGCTATTTGAAATTACGAACCGATTCTCACCATTTTCAGTAGGCTTCGTACTTATAAATTGAAAGCAATATACAAAATTTCCTCAGATTACCTTCAAAATTGCGACCTTTAGTTTGCGCACAAAATTAAATGGACAAAAAGGCAGTCAGCCTGCAGCCAGACAAAAGTGTAGACAGTGTCACAAAAACAAAACTGGAATTTGGTGACACTTGATCCCAGGCTTCCTACAGGGATATACTTATGTATGTTTGTATGTGCTTAGTATGTTAGTAAATATAACATCAGAAGCGCAAATTTACAATAATGCAATTTTTGGTAGTTCTGGTCAGGGCTGGAGGTATGTTAATAAAAATTGTATTATTGAAAAGAAAAGTGAGTTAATCCACCTAAAAGATATGATAAAACTACGTGGGTATTGTTTTAATTGTACAAAAAAAAAAAATGAATTGTACCAGTGTAACAATTAAGTTTGTACCACAAATTCCATCAGTGTTGCTAATATCTGTGGTTTTCACGAATAATCGCGTAAGTCGGTTTTTACCGAAATTGAGATAATGATGTCAAAGTGCTACATTTTGCATTAGGTTTTTATAAGTATTAAGCTTTTTAGAATATAATGTAGTATTATTAATTTTTTTCTGCTAAAAACCACTTAAGTTAACTGTTTAATAAAATTTTTTGCTATTATAACGATTTATGTCGACATACATCGCCAAAAATTGTAAAACTGCTGAATATGTTTCCAAATAAAAAGCATATGTGATGTTATGTTGTTATTCGTGCAAAAAATATGAAAGTATTTTTTGAAAATTTTTCTATTAATAACAACTTATATCTACATGTGCGTTTATTGTTGACTTCTTTAGTTGCAACAACAGCAGATGAGTGGTTGTTTGTAATTTTAAGTCCATACGTTGTGCTATAAGTATCAAAAACTCTGAATATGTCGCCAACTTGTGTGCTAAAAATAACAACGTAAGTCGTCATGTGTGATTAAAATGATAACATTTATTTTCACAAAAAAGAACTTATGTGGAGATATGATGTTATATTGCACACACTTAATGAGTCAATCAAACATATGCATTTTTAGTCCTTTTACATCCTGTAAGGATGACTATCTATGAAAACTATGCATAATACGTAGAAAGTCACTGTTAAGAGGATAGTAAAGAAAAAAGTTTAAAAAAGCATCTACAAAAGCCGCAATTGAAAAAAATAATTGTTTTTGCTCTTCTGAAAAGTTTGGTTTTATAACTTACGCGATTATTCGTGAAAACCACAGATATGTACTTAGACATTTATTAAGTTCAGAGAGAGAAAGAGAGTTCAAAAAAAAAAAAGCGGAACGGGTTTTAAAATTATAAAAATTAACTTGAATTTTTTATAAAGGATCTGCCATAAAGGGCGTTTCAACTTTCGAGCAGTTGATTGCGAGCATATTGTTAAAGCTACATCTGTCATATTGTCTGTCATTTATTCAAACTCTTTTACCAAATAGTGCAAATGATGATAAAAGTTTAAAATTTAAAAAAATTTTAAACTGACCTCATTTTTATCTGTAGCATTAAGGCCCATTTCTGGATGAATGTACACTAGAGCGTTCCATCTTATTGTTTTATGATAAACTTTTATGGTTTTACAACGTTTGACAGTAAAACCACTTGCCAGCGTGCTTTATTTCCTGCACAAATATATGCTTTTCGTGGTTATAAAGCGGGTTTTTAGTGATGCCTAAATGATAGTTAAAAAATTAAAAAAGGTAGCTAGGGGTTAATTTGTGACTAAAATCTCAAGCGGTGGTCCACACCTTTCTACCGACGTATTGGAAATAAAACTGGTTAAGTTATTTAAATTTTCATTGAAATCGAATTGAAAAGCATCAAAAAACTGACATGAACATCTCGCTATCTTAAGTCTGTGTTTAGATTATTAAAATTCATAAATATCTATTATATTTGGCCTTTCATTGGAAAAAAAATTTTTCCGAACTGTTTATTCAAGAAAAATACCATTTTTTTACCCTTTTTTTGACGCGGTTTAGTTCACGGGAGATTATCGCAAGAGCCAAATACAACATGTCAAAGTTAGTTTTGAGTAGCGTTCGTACATCAAAAACTTTTTTTTTTTTTTGGAGAAAAATATTTTTTGATTTCCTTTATTTTTTACTGTGTTGATGTTCCTTCTGAACAGCACATTTCAGCAAATTTTCAGATTTTTTTTGGCTTATGGTTACAGAGATATCGAATATTAAAAAAATCGCGTTATAAGAAAACTATGTTCAAATAAACAAGCATAACGTTTTCAATATTAGTCCAAATAGAATAGTTTTTTTTGTATTCATTCTTTTTTTGTCTACTTTCCGGTAAAAAGAAGAAACAATTTCGCACAAAATTTTAAGAGTGCCCCGGTAGGCAAGCTGGTAGTGAGCTAGTCTATCAGCACCGGGGTTGCGGGTTCGATTCTCACCAGAGACTCTGGCTACTTTCCTGCAGACAAGCGTGGAGCTTCGCGGGATTAGCTAAGGAAATTAAAAAAAAAGTCGACGATCGCCGGGCTAGGCCATCGGCGTCAATGACGAGCGCTAAAAGGATAAAATGGACCCCAACGACGTGTGGTTTTAATACGACGGCGCCATACAACTCTTGCGACATTGGACATTTTGCACGAGCGTTTTGAGGTGGATTCTTAAGTCGCAGGTCTTTGCGAATAAACAACAAGCCAGAGGCCCTCAAAGCCAACATAACCCATTCAAATTCAGTCAGAATCATGTAAAATTTAACATTTCAGATATGCGCCACCTATTTAAGCCGCCGGAAACATTTGCATAATGTTATACTCCATTAATAATGGCATCGATAGAGCTTTCAAACGAATAACAAATTTAGATTTACACACGCATTGTTATACATACCCACACTACAATAGTGGAGAGGGTATTATGCTTTTGTGCTGATGTGTGCAACACCTTAAAATATTGGTTCCAGGCCCACTTAAAGTATACTGATCGACTCAGAATCACTTTCGGAGTCGATCTAACGATGTATGTCCGGCTGGCTGGCTGTCCATGTAACCTTGTGCGCAAGATAAAGGTCGCAATTTTGAAGAAAATTTGATGAAATTTTGGTAGATAGTTTCTAATTGGCACAAGGACCAATCTTATTGAAAATGGTCAATTACTTCATATAGCTCCCATATAAGCTGCCCACTATCAAACCAATTTTAATGAAATTCAAAACATTGATAGATACATATTTATATGGACACATAAGCTATGCATTTTTTTAAAAAAATAGGACCGCGAGGGGAGATAGCGGCAATTTCTGCCTCTCAGAAACTAGCAAACCGATTTTGATGAAATAGAAAACACAGATAGATCCATGAAATTTGTTTTTAAATACTGTGGTGTAGGCTATCTATGGCCTTTCTTAATTGTTTTTATTATTTATGAAGCAGCGGAAACCTCCACAAAGAATTAGAAAAATATTTATTTAAAATAAAGTAACGTAGCTTTACATTGTATGTATGGCCATGTTATGGACGAATTTTATAGCATTTTACAGCATAAATTTTCAAAATATAGAACTTATTTGTGACTACAGTGTAATTTCCTTTAATGGACACTTTTCTTTCAAAAATATGCCCTTTGGATGGACCCTTAAGATTTTCACTATCAAATCATTGAGTTCTTTTGAAAGGACATTTCCCTGACATTTGTCTGATCAAGAGAGATTCTACTATATATATTTATTTTAAACGATATGTAATTACTGTACCGTTTTTTCTTATGATTTAACAGACGTGAAGGTAGAAGTACATAACACGCGTTAATTCTTCGACGTGTGTCGTGCGTTTAAAAATTTTAGCACATGAAAAATTGCAAGTTACACAACGCGCGTTACAAAAGCCGCTCCTGTCAGCTATTTATTGTTTGTTTACTTATTTGTACATTAAAAACGGATTCGAAAGTATATCAAGATTTTGTTATTTTATTAAATTTATTATTTTTATATAAATATTGTATGTTTTTTAAGCTCTTCAATAAGTTTTTCTTTCATGATTCACAATTTTGGTTAATTATTATTTTTATTGTAGCTGATTACTTGTCAAAAATACACATCGCGTTAAAAAGTTCAAAGTAAACCAACTTTCTGGCGCAAACGCGTCAAAATATTTTGCATGTAGCCTGATCTATGAAAATACACTAGTTTAACTTTTTTGACATAAGTCTACAGAGCGTGCGCGAGCTAACACGTGTTATGTACTTCTACCTATAACGTTTAATACACGTTCACTGAAAACAAAAGTCAATCCATCCGTAATTTAATGAAGCCGAAGCGGTGTCAACAGTACGGTTAGTATGGATTTCCTTAAATCAAGTACAGAATGCTTAATTCAAGTACAGTTTATTTAAGAGCAAAAATTAAAAAAGACTAAAGTTAATCTAAAACTGTACTTGATTCATACATTTTAAAGTTGGCGACTTTAATCACAAATTCGTACTTGAAATCAGATTTTAAAAAACTGCATTCGAAACCAAAAACTGTCAAACAAAAAACGAAATTTATGTACAACTTTTCGCTTTTTGATTTGACAGCGACTGTTTATATTTAATGAATCAGAAGCAAAATTAACAGTTTTTTTTTGCTGATTACAAAAGAAGAAGTGGAAAAATTAGCAGTTTTTCTACTTTGACTGCAGTTTTTTAAACGCTGCTTGGAATAATGCGAAAGTGAGATTGATTACAACCCAAACACTTATCCCAGAGAAGCAGAGTGAAAGCGAATATGATAATTGATTTCCCCGTTACACATTCTTTATTCACTTTTTTTGTATTCCCCCTTTGTTAACAGAAGAACTCTCACTTATAAAATAACAACAGCATGCCCGATATGGTTTTCGAAATCATTCGGATATTTAAAAAAAAAAAACGGGAATTTTTGCTTATTTTACTTATTAAACATGAAAAAATTAATGTTTTCGTTCTTGTAGTGTTGTTGTTGTTTCTACACAATACAAGCAAATCTTTTTTTTACCTTTTTTGTAGTGTTGTTGCTTTTATTTCTACAATAAACTTTTACAAACAGACGCATATGCACGTATGTATAATGCAATGGTGTTCGAAAGTAATTCGATTTCGGATTGTTTTAAGTACTTTTTGGTGTTGCTCGTACTTAAATTTTTAACTACGACTCGTACTAAAAGTAAGTGGAAAAAACTTAACTTTTGTACGATGTTTTTTTTTCTGTGTATGCGATTTTCGTGAGTTGGATTAATCACCCCTATCGTGAAGAACAAGTGGAATTTTTGTTCCCATGAAATTTTCATTCCCCTCGAAGGGAAAAAAGCAATCGTGAATCTTATGTGAAAAATTTTTCATGCTATCAGTTCCAGTGAATGTAAAAAAGAAGAAAATTAGAATAAATTAAAAATCATTGAAATTTTTGTTTAAAAATATACACGTATATATTTTAAAGGAAATTTAAAATAATAAATCTAAATAATTAGTATTGGAGGGATAGGTTGATAACAACGTTAGCTTTTTGCACTTTTTAAATTTTATGTAGTAAAATATTTTCCAAAATTCTGCCACCACGTCTTTCACAAATCCGGCGGCAATCAACCTGTTGTTTTGCATTTTGTTGACCAATATATCGGTTTGTGCCTTATTAACGGATCTAGCCCTTATTATTCGATTTATAGGAGGAACTACTAACATACACGTTCTATTCCCTAGCAAAAATAAAGTGAGAAAATCTAAGGGAAATGTGAACAAATTACGAGGGAAAAAACTTTTCACGATAAGGGGAATTTATTCCCGTGAACATTTTTTCACGTTATTATTCTCCTTTGAATTACATTTTTTTCATGGGAGCTGTTCATGATCTTTACATATTTAAAAAGGGAAAAAATTACGAGGGAAAAATTATTCACGATAGGGGTGAATATCGAAATTTTAGCGAAATATGGGAAGTTAACTTTATCACAAAATTCGGTAGTGTTATTTCGAGCAATATAGCTTCAAAAAGGACCCAATTTCTTTGCCATTTAAAAAATTTGTTTTAGCGGGTTTTACTTGTGAATTAAACGTCCTTTCTATTGTGAAAATAGAATAGAATAATTTATCATAAACAGCAATTTTATTTTAAAAATCATAAAAATGCCTTTTTAATATTTGTCAAATTCGTAACGGTCACAATTATAATAATTCTTAAATTTCCTAAGTTTCCTTATTCTAATTAAAAGCCTGATATTAATCAAAAATTAATTGCCTTAATCCTTTTTAAAAACCCCTTAAAGAAATATTCTACAATTTGTCAAAAAATTTCAAACAAGTTTGAATCAAAATTTTTAATGACCTTTGACATTTTTTAGCTCTCATTAAAAATGAGATTTTTTATTGCAGTAAAAAACCCTTATCATTTATTTTGTGCTAAAATGTCCCAAAGAAACCTTAATTTTATTTTATGCCAAAAAAAAAAAAAAAAAAACAATTTCTAGAGATTATAAAAAATGCCTGATGTTTTTATGTTTTAGGAAAAAAATGCACTTTTTAATGCATTTTTTTTTGGGGGGGTTTGTGTGTCTTGTTAATTGTAAATATCCTGGCAAAGGACATAAAGAGTAACAAACAAAACCTTTCAAAGGTTTCTTAAAAATAAAAATTGTGAAAAATGTACGAAAAAATATCATATTACATGACATACCTTTTTATGGTTGCACATGATTTTTTTTCACAAACAGAATAGTTTGAATAGTTTAAAGAAAAAATTTCCGAATGATTAAAATGTTTGGTGTAATAATTGCAAGGTACAGTGGGGTGAAAGAGAAAAAATAAAATCATACCAAACTCTTACTTTTCGTAAAATATTAAAATTTCTGTTTCTTTGAAGGAAAGCTGCCAGATTTTTTCTGGAAAAATTTACATTTTAGTGAAACATTTTATTCAGTGACAATTGTCTTTTTGACGAAAAAATTATTTTACCTTTTGGTAAAACAGTGTTCTGTTTGTAAAATAAATGTTGCTTTTTGTGAAAAGAAGTTTATTTTTATTAAAAAAGTGATTTAAAAAGAACATGTTTTTTTTGTCGGAAAAGTAACTGGGTGGAGCCTTTTGTACCAAGAAGTGGTTTTTTGTGCAAAATAGATCATTTTAAATAACACGGGAATAATAGCGGAAAACATATGGGCAAATCCCAAAAACAGTCCACGAACCAAAAATTTTTCAAATTATATTTTTTAATGAAATATAAGACTAGATGTAAATATAATTTAATTTTTATATAAAAAAATATGTATTTTGACGACCATTAATACAATAATTTTTACCAAATACTACCCCAACCCTGATCTCTTAATGTTATACATGAATTAAACATTATTTTAGGTGCTTTTTGAGCTTAAAATAGCACTTACAGCAGACTCATCAAAATATAAAATATAAAAAAAAGATTGATACAAAAAATTACAATATTTTTTAGCTGCGAATAATTGATTTTAGAATTCTTTTATATTCATCTTTCTTTAAGGAATAGGATTTTGTATACCTTATGATGCAAAATTCGCTAAAAATTGGGAAAACACACTTCAACTTTTAAAGTTACTTCCACTTTTTGTGGCGTGCGTCACAAAACTTTGTGATTAATTATTTCGCAACAAATACCTGCTTAGAAAATATGATATATGCAATTCGTAAGTACGTATTAATGTCACTAAATACTATATATAAGTTGAAGCTATCTCTTTCGAAAGGCCAAAAAATGTTTATATGTATATCAGTTAGAAAACGCGTGCGAATGTAGCGTTCTTCTCGCAGGATTTGCCCATATGCTTTACACGGGGGCTTTTACGACGTCGCTTTTCCGACGTCTCTATTTGCTTGGTGAAGAACGTTATAGAGAAGAAAGAGGGGTTAACAAAAAGACTCGGTTTGTATTTTTCATGTCACTTTTTAAAGTTTCTCTTTAAACTTCTTCTTGTTACGTTTATTCTATAATAAGATAATAAGATAATTCAAAGAATATGATATAAGCAAGTAGAACTACTATTAACACATATATTTATTTTATTGTCTATAGCCCAGTCATTTAAGGTAAAAAAAGGCCAACCTCGGAATGAAAGATAATAAGCTGAAAATTGGTATAGACCTTTGATTTGTCTTTCTAAATGTTGTCTCAAAAGTCACAAATGCTATCGTGTCCGCGTCTTAAGATATTCAAGGTCAAAGGTCATAAAAATCGGTTTTACGCGAATATCTTGCTTCTTACTGCTTAAATGAGATTTGCACCTATATTAGAGTATAAAATTCTCTACAACTTTTGTCTGAACTTTGTTTTCGTACAATCAACCGTTTTTGGGGCAGAGAGATTTGGTCTAACGAGACTTATTATTTTTTTTTGTGAAAATAATGACAATTGTCATTGAGTTGAAAATAACTTCAATTTTATTCAGTTTTATTATGCATAGTCCATTTGAAATTTACACGTTGTTAACAAAAGTTATTCTTAAGTAACCATTTTTAATTGGGACTTATCGATAATCCAAAAATTATTAGCAATTAAATGTAATCTTTTTGTTGGCGCACTAAATTGAAATAGCCAAAATGTCTCATCTATATTTGATCCACTGATGTGTCATCTTTTCTCCACATCTCAGCCAATCAAAATGTTAAATTTTGTAAAAACTGCAGCCCATTGATTTAAATCTAACAGGTGGTTAAATTTTAAGGGCCGATGTTGAGTGTGAACCACACCTAAACGTCAAGTTTCTTTCTGCATTGCATTTGACATTTCTCAATTTCAGACCAACTATATTTTAACCATGGAAAGATACACAATCGAGCAAAGCGTTGAAGTTATTCAGGCTTATTATGAAAATGGATGATCAATTTTCGAAGAAAATCATCTTCAGTGAAAGGATGAAAATCCAAGAGAGATTGTCGAAAAACCAATGAACCCACAAAGAGTGACTGTTTGGTGCTGTTTATGGGCTAGCGGCATCATCGGGCTGTTTTTTTTTAAATGAGGCTGGCCAGGCAGTTACTGTGAATGGTGTTCGCTATCGTGAGATGATTTTATGGCCCGAATTGGAAGATATGGATGTGGACGATATGTGGTTTCAACAGGACGGTGCCACTTGCCACACAGTCAAAGAAATAATGGCTCTTTTGCGCGACAAATTCAATGGCCGTGTTATCTCACGTGGTGGCGATGTCAATTGGCCGCCAAGATCATGTGATTTGACACCGTTGGACTTCTTTCTTTGGGGTTATATTGGGTGTTATTTTTTTAAAACAAAAGAGCTTTTTAGAAAAGTTTGACTTTTTGTGTAAAGCGGAAAATTTTGTGTAAAGTGCGGATTTTGTGTAAAATGGAACTTTTTGTATTAATTTTCACTTTCGATGCAACAAAATAACGTGCGGTGAGTTTTGGTGTAAGAATTAATTTTTACTTTGTTGCAATAAATGTATTTACTGTTTGTTTTGTGTTTTTAGTACTTTTCTTATTTGAATAATTTAATATTTTTATAATTTTTTTTCCATTTTTTTTAACAAAAAAATAAAAAATCGTTAATTATCCAGTATTTTGTTGAATTTTTAAGCGAGTTTAAAACAAATGATTATTGAAAATGATTGACAGCTCGCCCAGTCATACAAAAAAAGAAAGAGTGTGTGACAATAATCAATAATGTCAGTTTTACTTACTACTAATACTTCTTGTTGTTGCTGCTAGTTATTGCTATAGTTGTAAGTGCAGTGTGCGCTGAATATTATTAAGCCGGAAACGTAGCGTTACCTTCAATGAAGTGCAACTAACCAACCACTCACATCGCTAATTCCTACATTCATATTCATACACTCAGTCACATATTTGTAGCATCACTTTGTGTGCATATATTTTTTTCCTGATGAGCATGTGTCAAATATCTTAACAATGACAAGTGAAAGGAAAAAAAGTCAAACACAAAATTGAAACATCTTAAAGAGCGCCAAATGTCAAAGAGTTGTCAACATGACCTACACCATCCTGACAAATTTAACCAAAAAAAAATTGTAATGAAAATAAAATTGAAAGTGTTGCACAGCATTTATTTTTATAGCTGCTGCTGTTCTTCTGCTGCTATATGTTGGCTGCAGTAAATAGTTTTTCAGGAAACTGTCAAATTATTAATGACATACCCAGTGTTTTTTTCTAATTTGTTTTCATTTCTGCTTTAAATTTTTTATCAACATAATTCGTTAGAATTTAAGAAAGGGAAGCAACATTTTCATAGAAATTTTTAAAATACATATTTTAACTTGATTTGATTAAAACAAAAAATTTAAATGTCAAATAAATTATGATAGTTTTTAATATACTTTTTTTATTTATTGTCAGTTTTCTTTAAAAATAATTTTTCACACTTAAATTTAACTCATTTGTTTCATTTGTTAGAAAAAAATTATATACAATTTGTATTTTCGATTTTCATGAGAAGACATTGTAATCTTAACGCTTTAGCTGGCTGACAGATGTCAGCTACACTTTCATGTGACAGTTGTCATACGAAAGAGCATAAAAGCGTATACAAAAATATGCAGAGATAAATAAATGTAATTTTTGTTTATATTAATTGAAAACAATGTATTTTTTTTAGGAAAACGGAATGATTTCAAATGAAAAATAAATAAAAAATTTTAATTACAAGGCCTTTAGGTAGACCGTTTTTGAGTTTTTAATGACATTAATCACCATTTAAAATTAAAAAAAATATTGTTCATTTAGTTAGAAAACTTATTTAGAAGGGGCTAGTAATTGAAACGACTACTGGCTAAATGGAAAAAATCGTGCTTTAATGAGCAGAAAGAGAGTTCTCTTTACAAAATATAAATTTTCCAAAAATTCTTTTATAAAAAAGTCATGACTTTTTTTTACAAAAATTAAACGAATAGAAGTGAAAGCTTTGTCAAGAGTCGACAATCACTTTTTACACAATAAACCCCTTTTCACATAAAAAACAACTTTTGTGCCACACCCACTTCTCTAATCCCGCCCCCATTTCGTCGAATGTTGTGTGATGCTTTTACTGAATTTGGAAAGTTTGTCGCTTGCCGTTCTTCAAATATACAAAAACTTATAATGTATTTGTATGGGAAGTCCCACGCCCACTTCTCTAGTCGCGCCAATTGTCTCTTACCGTATTTTAGATATGCCCACTATAGATACATGTTGCTGTTGTGTATTTATAACCGAAAAATTTGTACAAAATGTGGGAACTTTAACACCTTCTGTACTTAAGATATGCAGAAAAAACAGCAAAAATAAATTTTTGCTCATATCTCAGCCATTTGTAGTCCGAATTTCAAAAGCAAAATTATGCGAAGCATATGTGACATAAATCAGGGCCGATGTTGAATGTGAATCACACCTAAACGTCAAGTTTTTTTTCTGCATTTCATTTGACATTTCTCAATCTCAGACTAACTCAATTTGAACCACGGAAAGATACACAATCGAGCAACGCGTTAAGGGCATAATAAACCACACAAATGGCTTGGCAAACATGTCAAAATTTTACGTTTGTACAAATATTTTGTGTGGTTAATTGGGGTGTTTGCTGTTTGTACAAACATTTGAAGTTATGTTTGTAGAAATATTAAAACTTTTTAATATTTGGCAGACATGTTGGATATTTGTCAAACTTTTTGTGGCGTCTAATGCTAAACGTTTTCATTTCAGCGAAAACTTTGCAGAGTGAAGACGTTGAAAAAGAAGCATTAAAATAATTTTGAATAGTAAACTCAAATTTTTTTTAGCAGTATTGCTTGCCACAAAACAGCTCGTTGTTTAAATCACATTTTACTTTTAATTCCTTGCCTTTATTTTAATTTTTTCTCCTTTTAAAGCAAAAAGCAAAAAAATTGCCGCAGCACTATCGGCGTCTGCATTCATTGAAACAAAACAAAAATAAAAAATTAATGTTTGTACGGAGTATATTTGCGCTGTTTATTGGCAAACACCAAACGGAAACAATGTGTGTGTTTGCCAAGCATATTGTGTGGTTTATTATGTCCTTTAGAGTTATTCAGGCTCATTATGAAAATGGGCGTTCAAATCAAAATGCATATCGTGCACTTCGTGATTTTTTCGGTCAATTTAATCGTCCAATTGTGCGTATAATCGGAAAAATCGTGCAAAATCAACTTCTCTCCGCATAAGAACCCAGAATATATACATATACCTTAAAGGGTCCAATACCAACATTCTAAAAATTACAAACTTATATATACCACCAACTGTGTTGAAGGGCATAACAAGTTTTACAAAAAAGTTTTTTTTACACAAAAATTCCAATTGTAAAGAAAAATCTAAAGTGGTAGTCATAAAGTCATATATATGTCTTAAAAAAATAACAAGAACAACAAGTAAGAAAGTAAAGTCGGTTAAACCCGACCAAATGATACCCTGCACCACAGTATTTAAAAACACATCATGCTTAAGTGTCCATATAAATATGGATTTTTCTTTGTTTAAAAACTTCATTAAAATGGGTTTGAAAGTTTGTGAGAGGCAGAAATTGTACCTTACCTCCCCTTGTGATCCTATTTTTAAAAAATGCATACCTTTTGTGTCCATATAGATATGATCCTATCTATGTTTTAAATTTCATTATAATCGGTTTGGTAGTTTCTGAGAGGAAGAAATTACCCCCTATCTTCCCCCGTGGTCCTACGATTTGGCTCATTCCTTGGTCCTTGTGCCAATAAGAACCTAAGTCCCAAATTTTATCAAATTATCTCTGAAATTGCGACCTGCACTTTGCGCACAAGGCTACATGGACAGCCAGTCAGCCAGCCGGACGGATGGACATCGTTAGTTTGACTCAGAAAATGATTCTGAGTCGATCGGTTTATTTAAAGGCGGGTCTAGGACCAATATTTTAGAGTGTTAGACACATCAGCACTATACATTATACCCTCTCCACTATTGTGGTGTGGGTATAAATATGAGTTCTGTGAGCCACCCTCATAAATTAGATTTCCACTAAATTGTTTTGACAAAACAATAACAACAACAATAATTTTTTTAAACTATTGTAAAATATTGGCATATATTGACAACGTGACTTGATAGCACACCTTGTGAATCCCCCAATAATATGTTATTACCATTTAACGCAAAAAGTCATATTTTTACAAAAATTCGCATTTTTTGTTCCAAAAAGTCCATATTATTACACATTTTTTTAAGAAATAAACTTGAATCTGAAATAGTATTAAAATTCATGTTTCTAAAGCAGTTTTGAATTATAAATTTAAGTTTCCTGAAAACCTTTATATCTAAAATATTATTCCCACACAAACCTTAAAATATTAACCTTTATTTAGTTAAGGACACAAACATTTCTTTTATATATCTCCTTGGTAACATTGTCTATCTTACACGTGTTAAATATACATTTCTTAGTTAAACCCATTATCCACCCACTGGGTGGGCGAATCATTCACAAACATACGTATGTCAGTAGTTAGAAAAAAAATTTCAAAGATACACAACTGTCAGTTTGAGTAAATGTCAAAAATTATAATGTTTACAAAAATTGTTTGTGATCTTAGGGGGGAAAAAATTTTATAATATCAATGAAGAACATTTCAAGTGGAAACACCAATAACAACATTAGCAATAACGGGAACAAATTGGTTGAAAAAATAAAACAGAAAAGCTTCTACACCAAAAAATTTAACACGTGTTTCTTGTCTTCTGGTCCTCAGCCGTCACCTTTTAGTGGACGGAAGGAAACATTTGGAAAAGAGGTGGTGGTTGTTCGAGAGAATTTCTTTTTATTAATGACGTGTGTGGTTGTTATTTAAACCTGGTGCTCTTTAATTAAATTAGTGTTTCATCGTTTTAATAACATTGTTATTTTTGGCTTATCGTTGAAAAAGTTGAAATTAAATAATTGCACTTGAGAGCACCCCTTTTAAGGACTTGACAAACTTGGGTATATTACAAATGTAATGAGGGGGTGAGGGGAGAAATTTTGTACATCATTAAAGTGTAACTAATCCCTGAGTTTCGGTTTGTTTCGCTTTTGTATATATTTTTTTAAATTTATTAATTCAACACCCGGTTCTTGGTAGTTATGGAGAAAAGAAATCAAAATGTTTCTAATTATTAAAAGTTTAGAAATTGGGCTTCCATCGGGTGATTTTTTAGCTATTATCTTTTTGGCAACACTGGTTTAAACAGCTGACGCACGTTTCGTGTTTTGTTTCACTGTCAAACATCTTCAGTTTGGTCTATAATTTAACCATGAATCGTCTTACAAACGAACAACGCTTGCAAATTATTGAATTTTATTATCAAAATGCGTGCTCTCTTCCATTTTATGGTCAGTTAAATCGGCCCACTGAAGCGGCTATTCGGGCTATTGTGACTAAATTTCGCACCAAATTTACATTGTTGGACATTAAACCAGCAACACGCTTACGTAGAGTTCGAAGTGAAGAAAATATCGCAGCTGTATTGGCCAGTGTTAATGATGACAATAAATTATCGATTCGTCGCCGTTCGCAGCAATTGGGCCTCTGTTAGGTGTGAAGCCTTTCAAAATACAGCTGGTGCAAGAATTGAAGCCGAAAGACCTACCGCAACGTAGAATTTTTAGTGAATGGGCTCTTGGAAAGTTGGCCGAAGATCCACTTTTTTATCGAAAAATTGTGTTCAGCGACGAAGCTCCTTTTTGGCTCAATGGGTACGTTAATAAGCTGAATTGTCGATTTTGGAGTGAAGATCAGCCAGAAGCATTGCAAGAGCTACCAATGCATCCAGAAAAAGTCACAGTTTCGTGCGGTTTATGGGCTGGTGGCATCATTGGACCGTACTTCTTCAAAGATGATGCGTATCGTAACGTAAATGTGGATGGTGAGCGCTACCGTGAGATAATATCCAACTTTTTTTGCCCAAAATGCAAGAGCTTGACTTGCATGACATGTGGTTTCAACAAGCCGTGCCACATACCACACAGCACGCTTAACAATGGACTTATTGAGAGGCGAGTTCGGTGAACATTTTATTTCACGTTCGGGACCGGTCAATTGGCCGCCTAGATCGTGCGATTTAACGCCTTTAGACTATTTTTTGCGGGGCCATGTTAAAGCTCATGCCTATACACACATGCCCGCTTCAATTGATGCATTGGAAGACAACATTGAAGCATTTATTCATGAGATACCGGCCGAAATGTTGGAAAGAGTATGCCAAAATTGGACTAAGCGGATGGACCATTTGAGGCGCAGTCACGGTCAACATTTGCATAAAATAATCTTCAAACATTAAATTATATGGACCGTACTATCGATTCAAATAAAGATTTCTTGCATTTTTCTGAATTTTATGTGCTTTTTTTTAAACTTTCCTATAGCTCTTAAAAAATCACCCATTACAAAAACCCTTAAATATATTTAAAGGATAATATAGAGTGTATGCCGCCTAATTGCTGCAACATCATTATACAGTAGTTCCCGCTTTAATGCACCCCTCTTAAATGATTTCCCCTCTTAAATGCGTAAAATGTGCTGGCATTCAAAATTTTCACATAATTACGGGGGTTTTTTTACAACACCACACCGCAATAAAAAAATATTTTCATACAAATTTTTGAAAATTCAAAAAATTTTAAATGAAAAATTTCTCAACGCAAGGTGAAGGGATTTACAAAATAACCCCCTACATGAACAAAATCCCGCTTAAATGACCTCGCTTAAATGCGTTCCCCGTTTTAATGATTCATTATTTTTGTCCGAAATTACATAAACTTGAGCAAAATAAATCGCTTAAATGCGAAACCAAAAAACTTTTATGGCTTAATATATATATTTTGCCGATTTTTATTTTCAAACTATCGTTTTATTTTTGGAATTGATGATGTGGCAATACAGCCATTTGACAATAATCAAATGAATTACGTTAGAAACGAAAAACCTGTCGACCAACAAGGCGATAGTTAGTGGGCCACTTAAGAGAACGATAATATGTGACTTTTTGTCGCTCGCTTAAGTTGTCGATCGATATCGTGGGCCATGCTGTAAATTTCAAGTTCTGAGGCCATTCGAATTGGTATTCAGATCTAATTCAGTTGCCAGTTGAGGTTTTTTCATGTTTTCGATTTACTTCAGGATCTACTTCAATTAAATTTAGGTTCTACTTTAGAATTCAATTCATTACTAGATTATTTCTAGTTCATTCTACAGGGTGGCGCATAAGTGTCTTTATGATTTGTTTAATGAATAAATTTTTTTAATTCTGATTTTATTTAACGTTGGCATTAATTAAAATTTAGATTCTTGTTTGGAAATAGAATCAGATAATGTTTTAAAGAAAGTATCTTTCAAATGGTGCCTTTTGACATGACGTGCTCTTTCCAGAGCATTTCTCATAAATTTTCTTAGACTTTCAGGTCATAGCGCTCTCACTTCTTCTCGGATATTCGCCTAAAGCTGTTGGATAGTTCTTGGCATACACCATGCCCAGTGAACCCCCAATATAGTGGTGGCCAGTTTAAATCAGAATCGCCAAAAATTTGTCGCAGAAGGGCCATAGTTGGACGAGATGTGTGAGCGGTGGCTCCAATTCTGGATTGTTCTCTACATCAGGCCTTAACAAACGTTCAATAATTGCCCGGTTTTGATTGAAACTTTTTTATCGTTTTCGAAAAAATATGGTAAAAAAATATCTGCATCTAAGTGCCCGCATTTGATGTTCAACAATTGTTCTTGAATTTTGGGTGCCCCAAAATTTGCAATTTTTTTTATTCACGTGACCGTTAAGGTAAAAATGGGCCTCATCGCTCATTATTCGATATGATATTTGTATCTGAATAATCGAATTCTGATTTTCAAAATAAAATTGAACAATTTTGGATCTTTGTTCTGTAATAAGTCTTTCAATCATAAATTTCCCAAGTTTTTAAAAGTTAATTCTGGAAAAATCCCAAAAACGTTAACAGCAAATTTATTAACTTATTAAATCATATTAATACTTATGCGCTACCTGACCTGCCGCAGGTAGTTCTAGTTAACTTTTAGTTAACTTTTAGTTTAGTTTAGTTCTACTTCAGTTCTTGCTCACTTCTACTTCGTTTTTAGTTCAGATCTAGTTCTAGTTCCATTTTAGTTCAGTACTAGCTCAGTTTTAATTCAGTTATTGTTAATTTTTATTTAGTTCTATACATCGTCCCCTTTGCGCGTAATTATCGAAAAAAACCAAATTTTTCAGGAGAACATTATTTTAAAATAATTTCGTTCACAAGATAAACTAAAATTTCACGTACGATAAAATCAAATTAGCAATGTTCCCATAAGTATAGCGAATATCGATTTGTATTCTATTTCACTATATGGTGAGTCAGTGAGTTTAGCATAAATTATGAAATATAAAAAAATGTAACATTCAACAATTTCGCGCAAAGGGGACGATACATTAAGTTCTAGTTCATGTTATATTGCAGGTTCTGCTTTTAATATACACGCAGAGAAAAAACCTTTTTCAATTTGGTCACTTCTAGCACAACTATTTTTAACGAGAAATTTTGTTACTAAAACCATATCTTTGTCACCAACAACTTTTTCATGGTTAAATAAGTCGTCCATCAAGAAGCCGCAGCCATATTATGGTTGACACCGAATATGTTATAGTTTATAACAACAACAAATTATTTACCACCAACAATTGTTTGGTTTTATATTAACAATAATATTTTCCTCTTTTCCAATAACAACATGTTATGGTTGATAAACAACTAAACAATTGTAAGCGTTAAACATTTTTTTGTTATTATTAACTATAACATGTTTGAAGACAATCATTATATGGTTGTGGCTTCTCGATGGAGGATTAAAAACCTGTTCGAAGACAATCATAATATGGTTGTGGCTTCTCGATGTATGATTAATTTAACCACAATATGTTTGCCGGTGACAATAATATGCTTAAATTAACCATAATATGTTTGAACATTTTCATTAAAAACAGTTTTGTTGAAGTGATCATATTGAAAAATGTTTTTCTCTAGGTGTAGTCTTAATTCTTTTCTGATTCAAGTTATAGTTCAGATGTGGTTAATTTCGAGCCAAGACTTTCGAAAAAAAACGTTTTTACAAAAGAATTTTTTTTTTGAGTCAGCTTTTTGTTCAATTCTACAAGATTTCTACGTAAATTTCTTCCACTAAAACTGTCACTTTCAATTTATTATCACCACAAACTTTTACTTTTTAATAATCATCAACCATAATTGAAATTAACATAATAATAAGACTAAACAATCTAATTTTCATATTCCCCAAAGGACCAAACAATAAGGAGAAAAAAAACAAACAAATTATTTTACACTCAGGATATAAAAACTGGTGTTAATTTACACTAGATACTGTTAACACGCCTCCACATTTTCTACAGTTTTCTTGAAAAAAAAAAGTTTTTACATGTCACACTTCATTATTATACTGCAAAGAGGCAAAGAGAAGAAGAAAAAGGACTCTTACTTGACTTTCAACATACGTTTTAGAGATAAACATCTTATTTTTGCTTATTGCCACTCAAAATGTTCTTTCTAAGCTTATTAATAAAATAAAGGAAAAATAAAGCAATTTTTTATAATTTTTATAACACTCCCCCTTTTTCCATCGTTATTGAGTTGATCCTTATGAATAAAGCTTTTGAAAATCTCAATTTCATATACGATAAAGCAACGAGGGTGTTGAAGAGCAAAAGCGTTGTTGTGTGTGCTGTTTCCTCCCCTAAAAGTCGGCAAATTTATTTATTAACTTTCTATTATAGAATTGTGGCCTGGAGGATTTGTTTTACAGATTCTTTATAGTTTTTTTTTAATTTTTTTTTTTTTTTTGAATTTATGAGTCTCTAGAGTATAAATTAACACTTATAATTGTGATGATTTTTTAGAAGTTTTCTTTTAAAGGACTTTAACAGATGTTTGTAATGTTGACGAGGGGGGAAGCAGTTGTTTTAATATATCACAGATTTTCCGTCTTTTTCTTGACTTTTAAAAAATGTGAAGTCTTAATTTAAAAAAGCAAATTATTTTTTTACAATCACTTAGAATTTATTTGAGGCTTCTTATTTACTTAATTTTTATTTACAAAATTCATCACTATTTTTTTAATAAATAATCGAATATTTATTTATGTTCAATAAATAATTTTCTGTTTGCAAAGCAGTTAAAAAATATCCTACCGTTTGAAAAAAAAAAATAAAAAAGTTAAAATACTTTTTTAAGACAAAAAACACATGTAAACATTTTTTTCTGTTTTTTTGGTAATTTGAAACCCATTGTATGTTGACCGATACTTATTGATGGATAAGAAAAAATAAAAAAAAATTTATTTAAAATAAATAAAATTAAATCAACAATTTGTTCATACATAAATATTTAACCGAGCATTTGTCTAACATACAAGACTTTTTGGTGTAGAAACAACTAAAAATGTGTGTAAATTTTTTATTTTGTTTAATTTTTGCAAAATTGAAATTTATAGTTTAAAGAAATTTGAAACTCAATTTTTAAATACGGAAACTTTCAAACGCATGTAGAAATAAACAATTTTTTCTTTAACATAAAGGGAAAAATAAAACAATATTAAAGCAATAAAATAATTTTGCAAAAAAAAAAAAATTAAATAAATATTGAACATAATTTCCCAGAAAGTTTCTTACCAATATAATGAAGAAAAATTAATTTTTTATATAGGGTGTTTTTTTAGCTGCATGTGAACTTAAGTTTTTTAAATATAATTTCTGGCATATGTCCACCGCGGCTTCGAGTTGTCCATTCGACCATTCCAATTTTTGGCTACTTTTCCTAATAAATCTGGCCATATGGCGTCAATGGTAACTTGATTATTGGCTTCCAATGCTTCAAGAGTTTTGGGTTTTTCGGCTTAAGCCAATGACTTAACAAAGCGCCATAAGAAGTAATCCAGAGGCGTTAAATCGCACGAACGAGGTGGCAAGTGAACAGGACTTCTGGAAATAAAGTTGTCGCCAAATAGGTTTTTCAATAAATCGATTGTTAAGCGCGCTGTATGGCAAGTTGCTCCGTCATGTGGGAACCGAATGTCGTTGATGTTAAGCTTATTAATTTTTGGAAACAAAAATTCCGTCAGCATGAATCGATAGTGCTCTTCATTCACCATAACGGCAGCTCCTTGCTCATTTAGAAAAAGCGTGTAAACCGCATTAAGCAGTCAATCTCAGTGGGTGTTTCGCTGATTCGTTAGCGCCTTGAGGATTGTCTTCGCTCCAAATACGGCAATTTTGCTTATTAACGAAGCCATTTAACCAGAAATGAGCTTCGTAAACTGGACGAAATGCTCTATAAGCTTCGCGAATACATTTATTTTTCAAATAAATTTCTACAATTTTTCATGATGACTGGCTAAACTTAACTTAACAGAAATGTCAACACAAATTGAAATTCTCAGCTGTCAACAAACCATAGTAGTCGATATAGAAAGTTCTCAGGCAACTAAAAAAACGCCCGATAAAATAAAAAAATACTTAAAGTTAAACTGGAACTAAAGTTAAATTACCCTCGACCGGTACTATTGGGTGTATAACTTAAAAATTGACAATCCAAAGATCAAGAAACTGTTAGTGGGACCCCATTTTCCAGCCGAATCAACATCAAAGCCGAATATCTATGGCGCCAATGTAATGCTCTGTTTTTAGGGAGACTAGAGTGGTTTTTCCTATTTAAACTGCTGAAGTCGGGCGAGACGATTACACCTGTACTGAACATAACTGTTGCGTTGGAAGGCAGAGTTGGCCATTTTAAGATATAAGTGTAATTTAAATTTGTCTAAAGTTTTGTCTATCGTTAGCTAGGACCTTTTCCCATCTTTTTAGCAACATTTGGATTTCGAAAAAAAAAGAAAAAAAAAAAACAATTAAGAGTGCTATATTCGGCTATGCCGAATCTTATATACCCTTCACCATGGTGCGTATAGAACAATTTTATAAATACCGTTTTTTAGATAGAAATAAATATATTTTGTGCAACGGCCACTTCTCCAATCTTGTCCACATTTTGTCGAATGTTGTGTATTAATAACTTAAATGCTTGTTCCTCATATGGAATATTTGGCTTTAACTGTTCTCGAGATATACAGAAATCTATAATATCTTTGTACGGGAAGTTCCACGCCCACTTCTCCAATCCCGCCCATATTTTGGAAAAGGTTGTGTATAGATAACCCAGCTTTGTGTGGCTTCATTTGTGGTCACTTATTTCAGGTTTTAAGCGATTCAATTATGTTTGTTCATACTGCTTGCGTGCTCGTTGAATGCAGACGTGTTTTTTTTTAACTCGGCTTACGGTATTTTTTTTTTAACATAAATAAGTGTATATTTATGATTTAATAATTATATTATTTTTATTAAATAATATAAGATCAGCGAATGAATAGACGCTTTAAAATAATTTTTAATAAGTGAACATAAAATTTTTAATACAAATATTAAAAATTACAATTAACAAAAATATATGTATGTACACACATACATATACATACATTTTAAGCAAAAACATTTCTTGTTTTCTTTATTCCTTTTTTTTTTTATTCTCAACAACAAATAAAAAGAAGAGCACAAATTAACAAACAGTAATATATAAAAAAAAAACTCTTATGAATGCATATAATGCAAAAACAATAAAACAAAACGAAAGAAATGCATATGTTACATTGAGTGTTGACGAAACAAACGTAGAAAAAAGAATCGATGATAGCAATTATTTAACGGCTAAACCTATTACTCGAACTCGTTCCCTCTCGCCCTCTTTGTTTACAAATACGGTCGATCGTAATACAATAACAAATTTATTAACTGCAAGTGTTGCCACAGAGCAAAAAAAAACTTTAATAAGTGATGAAACGGTTAACCCCAAAACAGCCGCTATGGACAACTCAATAACTCAAGTAAAAACTTCTCAAAAGCCTACAGTACAAGTTGGTATGGACAGGTACATAACAGTGCTTAAACGGGGGCGCAGCCCTACCTCTGCAGCAGTTGCTTCGGCCTCAAAAGTACCATCTTTTAATAAAATAAATTCCCAAAATCGTTTTGCAATTCTGGAGGATGAATCCTCTGAAGCACAAAACGTCATAAAATCGTCCAAGCCTCCCCCCATATATCTGAGGGAGCAAAATTCTACTGAGCTCATAAAGAGTTTGATAGCGGTTATAGGTGAAAATTCGTTTTACGTAGCTGCTATCAAGCGTGGTAGTATAAACGAAACAAAAATACAAGTCAATCATGAGAGTGATTTTCGCAAAATTATAAGCAACTTTGAGGCACTTAAAAAAAACTTTTATACATACCAACTGAAAAGCAGTAAAGGTCTTCAAGTTGTGATTAAGGGTATTGACTCATGTGTGGACCCAGAAGAGGTAAAAACATTTCTAGAAGAAAAAGGCTTCAAAGTAAAGCATGTAGTAAACATTAAAAATAGAGAAAAAATTCCCCAACCACTTTTTCGAGTGGAGTTTGAACCCGGCGACGTTAAGCTTAAAAAAAATGAAACGCATCCCATCTATGATTTAAAATACATTCTGTACAGAAAAGTAACTATAGAGGAGCCGCACAAGAGAGGTGGTCCCGTTCAATGTTTGAACTGCCAAGAATTTGGCCATACTAAGGCATACTGCTATTTACCCCCTGTTTGCGTAGTATGTGGTGAGCTACACGGTACAGTTCTTTGCGATAAGTCTAAAACCGACCCCAACGTAAAAAAATGCAGCAACTGTGGTGGTAATCACACTGCCAATTATAGAGGATGCCCTGTATATACTATCGTCAAGCAGTCGGTTGGACCGAAAACTAATCCCCCTCAAATGCAGGTAACAAATCAAGTAAACAGTAATAACCTTCAGGCTCCGCAGCCTAGTAGTAACAGAACCTCTTATGCTAACGTCTTAAAATCAAACAATGTACCAATGCAAGGCGCTTCGTCAAGTAATGACGAAACCCCAGTTTCTAATCTAAGTCGTCTAGAAAAAACCATGGAAACATTAGTGCAAACAGTAAATAATTTTACAAACACAATGGGTAATATGATGCAGGAAATTCTTAGAATGCAATCGATGTTATTGCAAGCTATTCTTAACAAGCCATGAACTGTTTAAAAATTTGTTTTTGGAACGCAAACGGCATCCGCCAACATAAAAATGAATTAGAATACTTTCTTAAAAATAAACAAATTGATGTCATGATGGTTTCTGAAACTCATTTGACCTCAAGAAATACGTTTAAAATTAATGGTTATACTCTATATGATACCAAGGACCCTCGAGATAGAGCTTGTGGAGGTTCTGCTATATTAATAAAAAACCGAATTAAACACTACCCAATGTGTGATCATCGTGAAGATTATCTCCAAGCAACGAACATTTGTGTCGAAGAGCTAAATCGAAGCATAGTAATTTCATCTCTATATTCACCACCTAGATTTGCAATATCAGAAAGCCAATATTACAAATATTATAAGTCATTGGGGCCCTGTTTCCTGGCTGCTGGCGATTATAATGCTAAACATACCTTCTGGGGGTCACGACTAATAACACCAAAGGGTCGTGTTTTATTTAATACAATTTCTAAAATGAATTTAAATGTTGTCGCGAGTGGCCAACCAACATATTGGCCTGCTGATGCGCAAAAAATTCCAGATGTCATTGATTTTGGCGTTGTTAAAAACATCCCCACAAAAATGATTCACGTTGAAGCTTCCTTAGAATTATCCTCTGATCACACACCTACAATAGTTACTATAATAAACACCAGTAGAATTGAATCTCCCTCTGGATACATAGCGACGTCAGCTACACATATAAATTGGTTAAAATATAAAAAATATCTCAGTACCCATTGCACAGAAAATATTCCGCTTAGCACACCGGAGTATATAGATCGCTCTATTGTCAATTTTGACAGTTTTCTAAAACTAGCTGTTCAACATTCCAGTATTGCCCCTAAAAAAACCAAAAATAATAAAATATATTCCTCAGATGTCGAGCGTCTTTTGTCTGAAAAAAGGAGAGCTCGTAGAGAGTGGCAATTGCACAGATCCCCTCAACTTAAGAACTTACTAAAAGACTGTACAAAAAGGTTGAGAATGTTACTGCAGACTCAGAAAACGGCTTCACTGGACAAATATCTCAAGGAACTTGATGCAACTCCACAATCAGACTACTCATTATGGCGTGCAGCTAGAAATCTAAAAAGGCCAGTTATATCTAAGCCACCATTAAGAAACTTAAATGGAAGTTGGGCAAGAAATGATGTTGAAAAAGGAAACCTGTTTGTCGATCATTTAAAAAACGTATTTACACCAAATATATCTCACAATATTGCGGTCGAGTTACCACCTGTTGCTGCTAGAGCAGCTATACCCTTCAGATTTGAGATAAGAGAAATCGAAAAGGCTATTTGTGACTTAAACACTAAGAAGGCACCTGGTATTGATAAGATCAGTAATAAAATGCTTTTAGAGCTACCTCGCATAGCAAAGAAAATTATTCTTTTTATTTTTAATGCTATCTTACGCCTTGAATACTATCCTCAAAAATGGAAGGTTTCCTTAGTTACCATGATACCAAAGCCAGGTAAAGATCATACAAAAGTTGAGTCTTATAGGCCTATTAGCTTATTATCAAATATGTCAAAGCTGTTTGAGAAATTATTAGTTTCAAAATTAACACCGATTTTAAGTGAAAATAGATGTATTCCAAACCATCAGTTCGGATTTAGAAGAAAACACAGCACAATCGAACAGACTCATCGAATAGTAAATGTCATAAGAAAAGCATTTGAAGAAAAGAAATATTGCTCAGCACTCTTCATCGATGTTTCGCAAGCTTTTGATAAAGTCTGGCATGAAGGCTTATTACATAAATTGAAGCAAAATTTACCAGCTAACACACACAAGCTGCTAGAAAGCTACTTAGTCGGTCGTCAATTTATTATTAAAGAAGGAAATTTCTTAAGTTCACCTCAGCCCATTGACGCTGGAGTCCCACAAGGCAGCATCCTGGGCCCCCTATTATACTTAATTTATACTTCGGACATGCCAACCAGCAACTATACACAAACTTCAACATTTGCAGACGATACAGCTTTTCTAAGCATCCACGAAAACCGTTATGAAGCATCTCGTTACTTACAGCATCATATATTTCAACTAGAAATATGGTTAAGACAGTGGAGAATAACGGTCAATGAGCAAAAATGTGTGCATATAACATTCACCTTGCGCCGGGAATCTTGCCCCCATATTACAATCAACAATCAAATAATTCCTCAACATTCGCATGTAAAATATCTCGGTATACATCTGGATCGGCGATTAACGTGGAAATGCCATATAGAGGCAAAATTAACTCAAATGAAACTAAAAGCCATTCAAATTCATTGGCTTATTGGTAGAAACTCTGTCCTTAGTCTCGACTGCAAACTTCTTCTTTACAACTCCATCTTAAAGCCAATCTGGTGCTATGGTATTCAGTTATGGGGCACTGCCTCGGCCTCTAATATAGAAAAAATTCAAAGGCGCCAAAATAAAATTCTTCGAATAATCACAGCTGCCCCTTGGTATGTTAAAAACTCAAATATTCACAAGGATCTCAATGTTCCATTAGTCAAAACTATGATTACAAAATATGCGGTAAAATATTTAAAAAGGCTTGAACAACACCCAAATCCACTAGCTCGAAATATCTTAAATCATGGCGGCCACACTCGCTTAAGAAGAAGAGACACTGCAGCACTTACCCAGTTAGATGAGCGATAAACACTTATATATGTGAACAGAACCCGTGATGAAGAACATTTTTGTCTGGCAATGGCAGGACATAAATAAAGTATTAGGATAAGATTTGATTAATTATTGTTAGTTCATATTAAATATATGAAGATTCAATAAATAAATATTGAAAAAAAAAAAAAAAAAAAAAAAAATTATGTTTGGCTCAGTGTGGCCTGTGTGGCTGTCTAGCCCGATTAAAGCATAGAACCCTTGTGGACTCACCAAATACAAATAATTACTTTGTCACTATGGGAAATTGGCTTTGTCATTGATTATTTACTCTAGTTGGCTGGGCCGCAATGCTTATTTTGTACATTGGATTGCTGAAATATATCCATTTCTCGTCGCCATTAAAGATTTTTTGCAAAAATTTTATGGTTTTATGGCGATAAAATTGTGCTTACCACATATTAAATCGTCAATCAACGTCGCTCGGCTTTAACATCTAGGGAAACCTGGAACTTCAACTAGAACTTAAAATAAAACTTTAACTAGAACCTTAACTTAAAAACCTAAATAATAATTAGATTTAGAACATAAACTTAATCCTTAATTAGAATTGAACTATAACACTCCCCTAATTGATCAATTCCTAATTTTATGATAACATAATTAAATAACATTTTGTAATCCAATTTTACAACGCTGTGGCCACCCAAAATCTCGACAAAGTTTTTGTGTTATGTCAATGAAGCATTCAATGATCAGTGATCGTTTGGAAACAAACTTAAGCCATAAAATCTTAAACAATTATGTACCAACTATAATAAAACTAATAATCAAATCAAATAGAACAAACGAGCAGAGAAAAACCCCTCGTAAACTCCTCCTTATTCACGACATCACTAACAAATTTAAAAAGCGTAAAATTTAATTAACACTCGGGAGGTCCATGGCGATCAATTTGAACGTAAATCTTTTTTAAATAAAATCAAAAAGAAATAAATAAAATAAAACAAAACAGCGATAGAGTCCACAGCCAGAGCAGCCGTTATAATTCCCCGTCTGTTTCTGTAGTTGTTGTTGAGAGTATATTTTGCGCACGATCAGCACGTACGGAATATTTTTTAAATGCAACATGGCGCAAGATCGCCACGAACTTCAGGAAATTATTATTTTTGTTTGTAAGATTTTGCTTTTGTAAAGTAAAAAAAAAAAATATACAACAAATAACAAATTGTTTAAACTCAGCTAAACCTCAATTGAAAAGAAAAAACAATGAACCAACCATGCCGGGCACTCCGTCAGTCAGCCATCGAGCCAGCCACTCAAAGCATTTGGTCAATGACGATGCAATAATTTCTTGCAAAGGAAAACAAAAACAAAACAAGCAACAACAACACCAACAAGAAAATGTTGATGACGATAATGATGAGGGTGTTCGTTGATTATTATGGTGGGGTGTAATTTGAGTCAAATTATGCAAATGCAACAAAATTGTGGATGGGCACAAGATTTGTTTTTTTTTATTGTTGTTGAAATTTTCTCTGTCACAGTGGGTTCGAGCGAAATTTAATAAATATTAAGTAAAATTTTTATTTATTTTACATTCGGTTCATGCGATTTAAAAAGCGACCGCCAAAACCAAATATAAAAAAATTAAACGAAACGATAATTAAGAGACAGCTCAAGAAAAGGAAGAGAAATCGACGGAAATAAAAGTTAACATTTGTGGAATGGCGACAAGAATATTATACACACAGATTTGACGAAACGTTGGGAAATGGCTCAGCACCAAGACAAGAAGAATTTACGACAGAAGAGCTATGAAAGCTCCAAACAGAACGAAGAAAATGCAAGAATATTGATTCCAAAAGATACTGGTAAATTAATAGGGAGATAAGGACAGCAACCCGATCAGCAAAGAATGCGATGTTACACTGTAAATGTCAAGAAATTGAATTGAAATTGAAACTATGAATGTGGCATGGATACGAAGATAACCAGAACACCTAAAGAAGTAGATCATGCGGTGAACACCTTTAAAGACAAAAAAGCCACAGGTTTGGATGAAATCCCTCCGAAATTTTCAAATTTATATGTGATGACCAGGGAAATCAGAAATATGATCTAAAAAACCCGCTTTGTGCGCATTAAATATGCATTAAAAACTGGAAAATACGCCCTGAAAATTGTTAAAAATATGCCCTTAAAAATCAAAAATTGCTCATTTGAAAACAAAATATTTCAAAATTTAAAAACACAATAAAAAAAAAAAACCAAAAATTATTATCGCTGAAGCTCATATACTATTATAGTATTTACCGACGAATTTTCTAGATTTTACCATATTTGGAAACGATGGGCAGTCATGGGTTCACAAACACAGAGTTATATTATTATGTTAAAATTCATATAAGAGATCTAGATATTAACATCCATATCGGTTTTTGTTTAAAGAGATTTTAGGTACGGTCGCTAAATTGTTAATTAATTTTAACATTAAAAAGGAAGTTAAAGCTATTTATAGATGGGAGCTTTGGGTAAATGTGAACCGATTCCAAAATAATTTTATTTGCAGTAAAATATTTTTAGGGCGAATTTAATTTAAATACATTTAGATGGTTTACGGACATAAAAAGTCTTATTTGGAAAGAAGTTTTTTATAAATAATATGTGAAATTATCGTTCTCGCCATTTGCATAGTCATCGTCTATATTTGATCAAATTATCTTCAAAATTTAATCTTGTACTTTGCGCAACAGGTTAACGTGAAAAGTGATTCCGAGTTGATCGTAATACTAAAAAATTTGTCTAGATTTTTATGTATTATACACATCGTATAACATTTATCTTTAATGGCAACCTGCTTAGTCTTAAAATTTTTGAGTAAAAATTAAATGTAGATGGAAAAATTAAAGCAACACGTTGGGTATACAGATACAGTCAAAGCCCGGTATAACGAATGATATAATGTTCAGACCTTTCGTTATACCGAGATATTCGTTATATCGATCAGTAATTTTTTACCTTAAAATTTTATAAAAAACGGTGGTCCACAATTTGAAAAAATCTAAATTTAATTGTATTTATAATTTAGTGTAGAAATAAAACTTTAATTGATATTTTTAAGAACTTTTTTTATTTCTAATATGTAATTTCATTAAAAATCATAAATGTACATAGGTGCATATACATACATTCTTATATTTGGATGCTATTTATTATAACATTTCATTTATATTATTCATTTCTTAAGAAACCAGGAGCACTGGACTCTCCAGCATGGACAAGTGGCTTATCAGCAATTTCCAACATAAACTGGTCTCATACGCATTAAACATTTTATATCTTGTTAAATTCTGTTCGCTTACTAAGTTATGGAAATGATTTTTAAAAGGCTCCACTAAATCTTGTCGAGCTGAAAGTTTTTCGCCGGTTTGCTTTAGCAACCTGATTCCATATATTTTCTTAAAACATGATAGCCAGCCATCACTTACGTGGAAATCGGAGGCGTACATTTGATTATGGATTTCTAATGCCTTTGCTTTTAAAACCATTCCATTGACGGGTACATGCTTGTTTCTTTGGCTTGAAAACCATTCGAAAAGAGCTTTTTCCATTCTTGGAAATTCACCTTTTTAAAAAATCGCCGATTTTTTGTCCCATTTTCCACAATTTTTTGTTCGTTCTTTTTTAAGATTTTGGTATTCCATACTTTTGGGATATTACTGAATGATTTACACCTTTCTTACACTCTTCTAAAATCTTTAATTTTTTATCAAAAGAGATTCTTTTGCGATTTGAAATCTCGTTTTCACAATGAACCAAACAAAACTACTAAAACTTAAACGAAAAAAGCAACGCATCACACGTGTCCTTTTAATACAAAGCAAAGAAGCCAAAAACACAAACAAAAATCTAACGGTTCTGTAACGACTAATTTATCTTGCTTTGCCATACGTTAAATCGGGATTTTTTTTCCATTCGCTATATAAGGTAGTTAATGTAAAAATTTGGCCATTCGTTATATCGGATATTCGTTAAACTGCGTATTCGTTATACCGGGCTTTGACTGTACATATAAAAACAGAAAAGCCATCTGTTAACCAGAATTTAAAAAAAAAAATGTATTTGCTGCGAAAGCTCTTCATCTAAAAAAAATTTAACATGTATCAAAACTAAATTATGCAAAAAAATACTGCAAGCGGTAAAATATGCAAAAATATGCACTAACAGATCGATGCCAAAATTAATAAAAGGCTCTTAAACGGATAAATATATTGTTTCTGTCTTCATTGGTCGCACAAGAAAAAACATGTAATTACATATTTATGGTTTCCTAGGTGATGACAATATGCAACAAACTTCTGGTAAGATTATTTAACAACATATATGACATAGAACAATATCTCCACTAATGTCTGATATCAACTTTTGTCGCCATACCAAAGAAAACAAGCGCCGAAAATTGTTGCGATTACAGACTGATAAGGCTTATGTGCTACGCCTTAACAATATTAATCCAAAAAATTCACAAGGGGATATACGTCAAATGTTACTGGTGGAAACACAGTTAAGTTTTAAAAAAAGAAATGGTAATGAGAGAAGCACTTCTTAGTGTTTATTTATATACAGAAAAAAAATCAATTTCTTTAAAATCCTCGAAAATAACGTTGATTTTAAATTTTTTGGTAGTGATTTTGCTTCATAGTTACTTCATTTAATTTATCTTGATTTTACAAAAGCTTGTGAACAACATTGGGCCATGTCACAGAGTACAATTCCGTTCGGAATGATTCCGTTCGGAACCGAAGAAAACATATTTGTTTATTGAAAGAAAGTATATTTTGATAGTTTTTTGGCCTGTCAGATAAAGAAAACTGCCATTCCTTTCATGAAAGCAAAAATGGTTTCATTCCAAGAATTTTTTAAGTCATTTTCTGAAGCACCAAATTACGGAATGAATTCCCTTTCCGAACGGAATTTAACTCTGTGACATGGCTGATTATCTTCTTTTAAAATATGTAACTATAATTCAAGTTAATAAAACATTCCCGTAAAGTTAGAACAAAATTACATTCATATTGAAATAACACTCCGAATCACGTTGAATGAAAGTTATTTCTAGTTAAAACAACGTAAATTTCATGTAGAATCGAATTGGTTTGAGTTTGAAATAACAGTGAGAATAAGCTTCAGAGACAACATCTACGTTAATGTAAGAAACATTCCAAACACTTACCCGCGGAACCAGAGAGAGAGAGAGAGAGAATATAATTATTTATTTTCCTGTAACACATGTTTCACTTTCTTGTTTTCCCCTTTTTTTACAGAAACACTCACAATTAAAAGACACCAGCAGAATGACCCGATATGGTTTTCGTCATCATTCTACTTTGAAAATTTGATGTACTATTTGACTAAATAATTTTAACAAAAAGAATACGGGAATTTTTTTCTTTTTGTAAATAATCTTAAACATGACAATAAAAATAATTATGTTTTTCTTTTCATAGTGTTGTTATTATTTCTATACAAAAGAAATAAAACAGGATTTTATGGATTCAAAATTGAACAATGTTATTTGAAAATTTTTCGTTTAAAATTAATATGAAACAATGATAATATTGCAGAAATTTGCTATGCTTTTTAATAAACATTGCACAATGTTAATTTAACATTGATATTTTTTTTTCTGTGTGTAGTAACACGAGATATTCAAAAATGCCTCTATGTTAATTTAACATTGATATTTTTTTTTCTGTGTGTAGTAACACGAGATATTCAAAAATGCCTCTATGTGCTTTATTGATTATGAGAAAGCTTTTGATGAGGCTCAGCATGATAAACTAATTGAAATCTTAGCATCCATTAGTAAAGACGGCATTAGTATAAACGTTGTTATCAAAATCTCTACTGGAAACAGAGTGCGCGTGTGAAAGTTAAATGTGAACTCACTGACGAAATTGCCATTTCGGAAGGCGTTAGACAAGGTTGTATACTATCACCCTTACTATTTAACGTTTACTCGGAGAAAATATTTCGAGAAGCCGTCGAAAGGCATATACATAAATGGAATATTAATAAACAATATACGATATGCTGACGACACCATGAAAGTAGCAAGCACAATGTTTGGCCTTCAAAAACTCTTGATAAAACTCACTGAAACAAGTGAGTTAAACATTTTCAAACAGAATTGTGTCTTCAACTTCAGGCAAAAATACTAAAGCCCATAAATAAAACTTCGGCAGTAACTTCAATTTCTCGCTAGGAGATAGATTTCGCGACGAACTAAGATGTATCGCTACATGAAATCCAGTTGATCTACTAGGGTTTGTCAGGGAAATAAATCAATTTTTTCTGATGAGGGGACTGTAGAGGGAGTTTTTGTTGTATGTGGTATCTACTGACATTCTTTAATCCATCTGTCATATCCTTTCTTCTTCACTTTTCTCTTTCTTCTTCCTCTATATTAAAGCGATTCACAACGGACCGCATTGGTCTCCGAGTGGAGGTGTGCTCTTGGGCGCATAACCCTTCTTAACCTAACTTTAACTTCTCTCTCATTTTATTGTTTTAATTTTTTATTTTCTTTTGGTTTTTATTTTCTGCTTACTTAATGTATAAAATTAAATAAAAGTTTGGTAGCATTGTTGGGAGAATAAGTGTTTTTATGTGAGAGCATTAAAAAACGTTCTCAAAATAAAATAGATTTTATTTCACGACGGCTTTCTACGACAAATTTGTATGTCAAGTGGTATGGAAAATGTGGTCTAGACGCAGTTCTATTGGAACACTGCGACTTACGAAACAATATTAAAAAGACAAAATATATGTATGATCGTTAACAGAAAGTCCGTACACAAAAATACCACCTTAAAATTAAAAAGTACATAAACTGAACGGGTAAAACGTATAAATATCTAGGGGTTCCGATTAATTATAAATGGGATGCCTCAAAGGAAATAAGTTGTCGCACGGAAATGGCGAGAGAGAGTGAGGAGTGTATCAAATACAGCACCATTCTAGCCAGCCAAGACATCAATATAACAACGCTGCGTATAGAAGGACTATATGTTTAGTCCTTCTATACGCAGCGGAAGTATGGAAAATTACAACAGTGGACGAGAAAAGATTAAAAGCATATGAAATATAGAAATACAGACGAATATTAAAAATATCCTATACCGAAGGGTTCCAAACAGCGAGATACTAAGAAAAATAAACCTTGATCGGGAATTAATGAAAAGCAATAAATACTCAAAAAATTGCCTACTTGAGATATATAATGAGGAATAAAGCAAAACGTGCTTTAAAAACATCCAAGAATTGAGAGCACAACCAGACGAAAATAGCGCCCTAACAGCTGCCAAGAATAGATATGTGTGACTCTGCATAATTATTCAAAATTGTTGAAGAAAATGTTGTATGCTCGCCTACAAGACTTGGAATAGAATAAAGTAGTTGTAGTAGGAGATGAAGCTGACGAATGCTCTGTAGCGCAACAAAGTTCAAAGTTTTGAATTTTGCGCTTCAACTTCTTCTAGAACTACGTATTTTGTTGACACTACTTTAAAACTGCCGTTTTAAACATTTAAAAGCTTGCAGCTCTATTCGTCACGTTGTACTGCAGCGACTATTCTGTTGCCCACTTAATATCGGATATGCAAGTAAAAGAAGAAAAAGATTCGGTTCTTGGATGGCCATTGCTAATTTATTTTCTGTTTAAATCAGGTTTTTATCTAGCTCCAGCTAAGTTCTTGTTTAGTTCAGTTCTAGTTCAGTTCGAGTTTTTTTTTTCTTTATTTAATTTAATTTTCCTAAGATAATCCCGCGAAGCTATTCGCTTGTCTGCAGGAAAGAAACCAGTGTCTCTGGCGGGAATCGAACCCGCAACCCCGGCGCTGATAGACTAGCTCACTACCAGCTAGGCTACCGGGGCACACCTAGCTAGCTTCAGCTAGTTCTAGTTCATTTTTAGTTTTATTCAGTTCAAGTTCAGCTTCGAGGTAAATTACCAGCTAAGGTTTTTATTTAGGTTTCAGTTTAGGTTCTGGCTTATGTTCTTATTAAAATTTAAGTTCAAGTTTTAGTTTTGATCCAGGCTTTCGCATGGGTTCGAGTTCATTTTCCAGTTTATGTTCCAGTTTAGATTTTTCTCAGATGCTTCTTAAGGTTCTTGTTTTGATTCTGGTTAATGTCCTCCTTTAGGTTCAGCTTCGGTTTAGTTGGTTTAGTTTTATTATCTTCTTAAATTTAAGTCCACAATTCCCTTTAATTTTTTTCCCCTTATTTGTCTCTTCCTTTGCCACTGTGAAACTTTTAAGTTTGAGTGCTTCTCTATTGCAACAATTCAATAGGGGTCTTGTAGTAGTGTTGTTATAAAAGTTAAAAAAAGAAGGTAATCGGTATCCATGCAGTCGTTATAATTAAGAATAAATTTAAAAAAATTTTCCATTCATAAAATTTATCTTAGACGGAGATATGCATTTTAATATAAATTTAATGATTTTATTTTATTATAGTCAAATTAATTTTGTAAATAAATTTAGCTTAATTTTTGTAAAATATGTATAATATATCTATTAAATAAATAAATAAAAAAAAAAAAATATAAATTTAATGATAATAACTTAAAACGGTTTAAAGAAAATCATATATTTTTCTTAACTTGTATATTTAATTTTTTTTCAGAAAGTAGGAATAAGGGACCGTTGTATACCGATGTAAAGGTAATAATATCAGCATTTTATAAATGTATAGAAAATTATGTTATCTTAAAATTTGTAGTGCACTTTAAGGAATAAAAATACTTTGGATTATTGAAAGACTATTACAAGATTCAGTATAACTTTACTGGAGTCTGAAAACTGGAATTGTTGAAAGTGTTTTAGCTTTACTTAACTGGGATCTGTCTAGAGTAATAACAGTTTCTGGTGGTATAAGCGGAATAAACTGAAGGGACACCAGTTAACTTTTTTTTGTTATCCTTCTGAAACAATTAACGAAATTTTCATTTAGTTGGAAGAATAATTTCGATAAATTGACTACCGACTACTTTATACTTCTTTACATCTCTAATGTTTTGTAATTCATAGAAAAAAAAAACTTCAATCGTTTGGTGGCTTTATAAAGTAAATATATGAATGGTTTGCTGCTGGTGCTTTTCTTTAAGCCATCATATTGTGTGTGAGTTCTTGTCGCCGTTGTATTAACGTTGGGCTGCTGTTTCTTTATGGTTCTCTTATTTTTTTTTTGTACAGATAATTTGTTTGACGCTTAAAGATCGCTGTGGTAGATATAATTGACGACATGTTGTCTCACGATCGTGCTAAAACGATTTAAAGCCAAGTTGGCGAAACATTCACATCTTTTAAGCGTAATAAGAAGAGGAAAAAATTTTAAAACGCTAAAAATCTAAGTGATCAGTTTCAAGCGGAAAATTATCTTTGACTGTTTGACTTTAGATATTAAGTGTGTCAAAGATTTAAATGATGATGGTGTGCGGGACTCCATCCATATCTATCCATTTAACAAATGTCTGTCGGAACCGACAAGTAATGAGAGCTTTAACAGGAATGTGACAGTATAAGTAATTAAGTGGATTTTTTGATTTTGTAATAAAAATTAATTTTAGAAAATTTAATTTAATAAATAAATTAAATTAAATTAAAAAAATTAAATTAAATTAAAAAAAAAAATGATGAAAATAAATTTTATTGGTCAAACTGATTTCATTGGCTCCATTTGAATTGCGCAAAAATATTAACTTAGTGCCCCACATTTTAAAATTTTATTAATGAATTTCTGGTTGAGCAAAATGTTTATTAATTTTATTATTTTTTAATTGCAAAATTTTGTTCTTAATAGCTTGTACTTGTCAGCATTTTAAACATTTCAATATATTCCTCTTTTATTTTAATTTTTTGTTGTGCTCTTGTTTTAAATTTTCTATAATTGACACATACGGGAAACCATTTTCTTTTGCATTTTATTCATTGTTTTGCATATTCCTAAACATTGTTGGACTTTAGTTTGAATTTATTTTTAATTAGTCATTTTCATTTTATTTTTAGTTTAAAATTTAGGTCATTTAATATTATTTAAAGTTGAATTAATCATCGTGGTGTTTAATTAGGTGGCCTTTTTATGGCTATAGGAAATTTAAAATTAAGCGAGTGCAGAACATTAATAATTAAAATAATGACAATTTTAATTAAAACGTTTGAGGCTGTCTGTGAAATTCATCAAATTGATACCGATGGGAGACATTTTTCTGTAATTGAAAGGAAGTTTAGGCAACCTTAACCTAAATGTATGGTTTGAAATTAAAAAGATTGCTAAAAGAATTAGGAAAAAGTTCCAGAAATAAATAAAAGCAAAATTAAAAACTGAAATAAAACTTGTTTTACAATCTAAACTAGAACATAAATAGAATTAAACTAGAAATAAACCCAAACCTGCACTAAAGCTAAACTAGAACCTGAACGAAAATTGTTTTAGAACTAAATAAATAAATATATCTGAACTAAAATTTGAACAAAAACTTGAACTAGAATAAAACCTTCAACTTGAATTTTACCTGTACTGAGAGTAGAACTAAACTAGATCTGGAAAAGAACTGAACTTTAACCGAATTAGAACTGAACTCGAACTAAATTTTTTTTAAATTTTTTTATTTTTTATTTATATTTATTGAACTGAACTGAACTAGAACTGAACTAAAACTGATCTGGAACCGAACTTAAACTGAACTAGAACCGAGTTAAACCTAAACTAAAACTCAACTAAAGCTGAACTAGAACTGCAATATTTTCAATAAATAAAGAAGAAAAACCTTAATTTGCATCTGAATTAATACTTAAACGGGGGTTTTAATAAGGATCTCTGCTTAAAACTATTTAGATCTAAAATTGAAAAAAAAAATATACTGTTGCATTGGGGCCTTGATTATTTGTGACTTGATAAAGGCGACCGTACACGACATGTTTTTGTCATCTGACATGTCAAATTTTCCACTGCAAAACACATACATGTCGTGTGTTACCTTTTTAACTTTGCTTCTGTAAAAGTCAGACGCAAAGTCATCTGACAAAATTTCAATTAGAGCGTGCTCTATTTTCTTCTGACAAACCATCTGACATCAGAAAGCTACGCCGGCAAGAAACCGGCAGCGGCGTCCACTATTGACGGAATCATTAGCCGGCTGAAGTTAATTTTTTACAATACTGAGATATGTTTGATCATCTTACCATTGAATAGAATTTATGTGAATATATAAATAAAAACCGTTTTATTATAAAATCCTAAATTGGTATCTTTGAATTAAAAGAAAAAAATGTTAAGATGGCTGAACTATTTTACGGCGCAAATAAAACTTTTCATGGCGGCAGCAAGTTATTTTGAAACCGAGCACTACTTTGGTTTCTGCAATAACAATGCGAAAAAAACAGAGACAATGTCAGAAGCAAATTACATGTACGTTTGTGACCGAATATTATAAAGCTTATGTAAAACAGCGATTTTGACAGACATGCACAATTACATGTGACTTGAAAATTTGACATGTCAGATGACAAAAACATGTCGTCTATATGCGCCTTAACTGGCACCATCAATTAGCCGGGAAATAAAACGATTTTTTGTATCGATTTTTATTTTTTGTTTTTGCGACGACACTCTTTATTATTCGAGATTGCCTCTGTTATCCGGACTTACAAGAAAATTTATTTTTTTAGGTTTTTGATTAAACAATCAAAGACATGTGAAGTGAACAAAGCGAAGAAGGGAAATTCACAAATGCCGGAAAGTTCCGTAAAATGCTAAGAACCTAACCGGTATTAAAATATGTTGGGATTAAAGGTTACACAAAATTAACTTTAAATCTCGATAATTTCTTTTTTTTTTATAAAAGTCACCCCCAAATATTCTTTCAAAATTCTTTAATTTCTACAATGTTTTAGGGAAAACTATCCTTAAATATCTCAATAGTTTAAAATATGTTCCGTTAAAAGTCAATAGGGGTTGAAAGGTTAAATGACAAGACTTACAAACTGAAGTGGCAAAAAACGCAGGTAAGAAAGGGTTAATGCTTAATAGATAAATTTTGGCTTCTATAAGATTTTCACGAAAAAGGTAAAATTTATAGTTGTTTTTTTAAGGAAAGAATTAATTTTTAAGGGGACAATATTAATTTTATAATAAAAAACTTTAATTTACTTATCTTTTCTGTTAAAAAAAGTGTTTTTTTTTTATTTAATTAAATTAAAGCGTCGGTAGAAGAAGACTTAAAATTCGAATATCTTTACTTTTTAACATTTTTGCAAAAAAAATGTGACTTTTTGTGCAAAAAGTGAATTTTTATTAAAAGTCTGTTTTTATGCAAAAAGTTAAATTTTTGTGAAAAAATTAGATTTTGGTTTGTTAATTTTGTTCGGCATTAGATCATGAGTTAAACAAACTATAAACATATTCTGTTTAAAAATTCTATTTTATTTTATTTCCCAATATTTCGGTCAACTTTGATGACCATCTTCAGGGGTTCTGTATAAAAATACAAAAACATATTACAAAAATTATTATAAAAATTACACAAAATATTTCAAAAACAAACAATATAATAACATTTTAAAATAAATAAACGAAAACAAAAAATGTAAACAAAAAAACGCTTTCTTGAGCTGTAAGCTTTTGTCAACTAATGTTTTCTTCATTTTATTTTGGTCTTTTTCTGTTTTTGTGTATCGTGTGTTTGGATGTGTGAGCTGAGATGTATGTGTGAGCTGAGTTGTGCCTACGTAAGCCTTCTGATTTTTTGTGTAGAAAGTGTGAATTTCTGTGAAAAATTTGATTTTTTGTAAAATGTATAAGTTTTTCTAAAATATGTGATTTTTAATTTTCGATATTCTTTAATTAGGCTTGAGTTCATCAAATTTCATTTTCATTAAATTATTTTCACTGAGGGAAGGAATTTTACAACTTGGAATTTTTATTAAAATTTATTGATAATTTTTCTTGGCTGAGCTGGGATTTGAACCCGGGTTGATCTTTACATGTTTCACGAAACACCACTTTCTATCGTCAGAAGATCTTTGTGTTCTACCCACTGCACCACTGCGATGCCCGTTAGCCAACAGTCAAACATCAATCTTTAACCAGTAGTACTGGTGCTCCGAAATTTGCTGTTATTATCACTTAAATTTCAAATTACATGTTGCCTCCTTTTTCCTCTGTTTTTTCGTATTCTTTAAGTCAAGACTTTGTCTTGAAAACCTGAATACATTTGTTTATTATGTTGTTTTGTCCACTTTCGTCGACATTTTTATTTGTACAAATTAAAGTACAAATGTAAACATTAGAGCTTGTGCCATAGCTATTTCTAAGAACAATTTTGATTTTTAGTTGAACTGTTAATTTTTAATTTTTAATTTTCGATATTCTTCAATTAGGCTTGAGTTCATCAAATTTAATTTTCATTAAATTATTTTCACTGAGGGAAGGAATTTTACAACTTGGAATTTTTATTAAAATTTATTGATAATTTTTCTTGGCTGAGCTGGGATTTGAACCCGGGTTGATCTTTACATGTTTCAAGAAATTTGATGAACTCAAGCCTAATTAAAGAATATCGAAAATTAAAAATTAACAGTTCAACTAAAAATCAAAATATGTGATTTTTTGTAAAAAAAGGGTCACTTTTTGTAAATAAAGTAAAAAAATGTGTGAATTTTTGTAAAAAATTTTATGTATTGTGAAAAAATTAGATTTTTTTTTTAATAAAAAAGTGTAATTTTTGGTAAAAAGGTGTAAGGTTTTGTTTTTAAAGTGTGCCCTTGGCGAAAAATATGACTTTTTATAGAAAAGTGTGAAATTTAATAAATAAAGTGCGGATTTTTGTAAATAAGTAAGTGTGATTTCTTGTAAAAAAGTGTGTCTTTAAAAAGAGTGTTACTTTTCGTTAAAAGATCAATTTTTTGTGAAACAAAATTGACTCGGTGCGCTTTGCTACCCCGGTTGTAATAAAATAAGTAAAGTTTTTTAAAAAAAAGATCTCGTGTATTGAAAACGAAGTAATTTGTACTAAATTTTTATACTTTTACTATTACCGTTCTCCAGATATCCAGAAATCGATATTTTATTAAAATTGAAGCTGCCATGGATACTTCTCAAGTCCAACCAACTTTGCAGTAAATTTGAACAACTTAAAACTTAACACTTATCGTTCTTGAGATATACATATGTAATTATATTTTGTGCCATGCCCTTTTATTCAATTCCCTACATTTAAACTGATGTTGCGCATTGATAAGCAAGTTATTTATACCAAATTTGGAAACTTTAACTATTGTCGTTTTCCAGATATAAATTATATTTTGTGCCACGCCCCCCTTCTCTAATTCCACTCACTTTTTGACAGATGGCGTTCAGTGATAACTAAGAAATTTGTGTCAAATTTGTAAACTGTAGCTCGGGCCGCTCTCCAGATATACGGAATCCTATATTGCCTTTGAATGGGGGTTGCCTAGCCCACTTCCCCAATCCCGCCCATTTTTTAGAGGGGTTGTGTATTATCAAGCCAGCTATGTGTACCAAATTTGGACAACTTTTCTCTTAACGTCCTTTAGAAATCAATAAATCTATTTTGTGTAACGCCCACTTATCCAATCCCACCCACATTTTGTCGGATGTTGTGTGTTGACAACCAAGTTGCTTGTAGTACCTAGTTTTGAAACTTTGGATCTAGCCGTACTCAAGATATACATACATACATCTTTGATGTTACGCCCACTTTTTGTATCTCGCCAATTTTTTAAGAGGCTGAGTACTGATGACCCAGCTATGTGTAACAACTTTGGATAATTTTTCTTCTACCGTTCTTCAAATATAAAGAAATATATTTTGTGCCACGCCCACTTCACAAATCTTGGCCAAATTTAGTCAGATGTTGCGTATTGATTACTAAGATATTTGTACAAATTTTAACTTTAGCTCCTGCAGTTCTCTAGATATACAGAAAAATATGTACATTGTCTTTGTATGGGACGCCCACTTAAGAATTAACAAATATTTATAGCATATGATAAAATAAATACTTTTTCATATTAATATATGAATGTATCAGAAGCTAAAAGGCCTAACTCTACAAAATAAGAAGTAGAGTAAATTAGTAATGTTCAAAAAATTGATTTCCAAAATTTAAGATGCTTTAATTTAAGCGTAGTAGTTCATACGTCAGCAATATATTATGACCTTATTTTGGTTTGTATATTATCTGGCTGAAACAATTTAAATAACATTCAAAACTTTTACCAATTTTTTATATTTTTTAATGAAAAATATTTAAATAATGGAAAAACAAAATTTTTTTTAAAGAATTAACAGCTAATAAGATAGTTATACATACTACAAAATTAAGAAATTTTTGAAAAGTGGAGTTAGGCCTTTTAGCTTCTGACACATCCATATATACATAGATAGATTTCTCATAAATCATTGATTTTTTTAATTAACAGCCTTTCAACCCTGGAGAACCTTTTAACCTTTAACTTAACCTTTCTCCCTCTTTCGCAAATGTTACTTCACAGATGTTTCTTTAGAGGAACAACGTCTTAAAATCTTAAAAAAAATTATACAATATATTTAAGAAAGTTTTGCAATCAATATATTATTGATTTTTTAATTAGCTATCTTTTCACACTTAGTGACTTTTTAACCCTTTAAGATTTGTTTGTAATTTTTAGGCTACAATATATTCATGGGTCAATGATTTTTACTCTAAAAATTCGAGGATATTTTATTAAGAAAATATAATTTTTTTTGGGTAAAAATATTTCTTGAATTTTTTTTCAATTTAACTTGTAACCATTTGCCCCTAAAAAGGGGTAGTTCGTATTGGTACCCTTTACAGCCTGAAGATTTGTAAATTTTTCCCAATTAAAAGATTTATGAAGAAACCAAATTTTTAAATTTCTTATTTTGTTGTAACTAATCAATTTTAACATTTTATTGGTTTGTGACCTTTGACCTTTGTAAGAAAAAAATATATTTTTCTAAGACATATTAAATATTTAAAGCCAAATTTTTATTTTTTTTATTGAATTTTAATAATTTTTATTGATTTCCTATAAATTTTTACAGATTTATAAAAAACATAATACGTGACCTTTTACCTTTGTTAAAAAAACTATACATTATTAAGGTCAAATTTTTAAAATTATTCGATTTCTGTTAAAGGACAGTTTTGTAGTCCATTTTATTTTTTTCATATGCAACCTTTGACCTTTTTAAAGGTTAAATTTGCACAAATATTAAATTCTTTTATTTTATGCAAATATTTTTACAAATCTGAAACCTTTAAAATAAAAAACATGACAACACTGTTTGATTGAGTTAATAAATTTTAGAGCTTCTGTTAAAAAATCTTCAAGAAACCCCATCCCACGTTCAAAGCGTTATCGCCTTTAAAAATTTAATTAAAATTGTAGTGCCCCATAGTAATCTTTGAGTTTGTTTATGCTCCTCTAAATTTACACTTGTTTATTGTTCTCCATACAGTAGCACTATCATAAATATTCAAAACAAAATAATGAAACATTTAGAGAAAATAAACAAAATCATAAAAAATTAGTTTTGCTAACTTTGCTTCTTTAAAAAGGAAGAAATGAACAAAATCACAAATTTAGTACAGACCAAAAGGAGAGAAATATCTTTAATACTTCAGAGAATTATCTTTATACTACAAGCGCTAACGATCAAACGTTTGGTTTGTGGCAAACAACACGCAATATTGACATTTCGAGGCGGTATTGTGTTAAATATGTTTTTTTCGGTTAAAATATTTCTTTTTTGTAAAAAATTTTATTTCTTTTTAGACAATTGCTTTTTTGCAAAATGTTACCTTTTTGTTAAGAGGTGGGTGGTATTTGTGCAATGCCTAACTTTCTTGTGTACAGTTACATTTTATACAAAATGTGACTTGTTTGTGAAAGAACTGACATTTTGTGCAAAATGTGACTTTTTTGTGAAAGAATCGGAATTTTGTGCGAAATGTGGCCTTTTTTAAAAAAAAAAGAATTTTCAACATCTTGCAAATATTTGTGATGTACTTGTGGAATAGGTGATTTTTTGTGCATATATGAGAAACAATTACATATCTGTGACTCATTTGTTTAACATGTGGCCTTTCTTGTTTGATCCGTACCCAACAAACGCGATATCAAACCTTTGATATGAAATGACTTTATCATTTGACATCAAACACAATTCTCAAACGTGTTTCAATTGTCTGATTTAACATTTAAATTCAAATTGATAATGATTTCAAAATAAACATTTAATATCAAACGATTTATCAATTTGATGTCAAATGTTAAATTCAAATCGAAAATAAGCTTGGCAATACTAAATCGAAAAATAAAGGGTGGTTAAATTTCAAGGGCCGATGTTGATTTTGAATAAAATACAAACTATTTAGGAAATTATTGTAATTTTATTTTATTATGATATATTGGTATTACTCAATTATGTATGGAACAAAATATCGGCCAAATGGGCGCCGCGACCACGGCGGCACACCTCCATCCGATGGTCCAAATTTTCGATGACCCTGAGGCATAATGGAGGTTCTATGCCGTTAATGTGCCGAATTATCTCATCCTTAAGCTCTTGAATTGTTGCTGACTTATCGACGTACACCTTTTCTTTCAAATAACCCCAAAGAAAAAAGTCCAACGGTGTCAAATCACATGATCTTGGCGGCCAATTGACATCGCCATTACGTGAGATAACACGGCCATTGAATTTGTTGCGCAAAAGAGCCATTGTTTCGTTAGCTGTGTGGCAAGTGGCACCGTCCTGCTGAAACCACATATCGTCCACATCCATATCTTCCAATTCGGGCCATAAAAAGTTCGTTATCATCTCATGATAGCGAACACCATTCACGGCAACTGCCTGACCGGCCTCATTTTGGAAAAAATACGGCCCGATGATGCCGCCAGCCCATAAACCGCACCAAACAGTCACTCTTTGTGGGTGCATTGGTTTTTCGACAATCACTCTTGAATTATTATTCGCCCAAATGCGGAAATTCTGCTTATCGACAAATCCACTGAGGTGAAAATGTGCCTCATCACTGAAGATGATTTTCTTCGAAATTTATCATCCATTTTCATAATAAGTCTGGATAACTTTAACACGTTGTTGGATTGTGTATCTCTCCATGGTTCAAATTGAGTAAGTCTGAAATAGAGAAATGTCAAATAAAATTCGGAAAAAAACTTGGCGTTTAGGTGTGGTTCACATTCAACATCGGCCCTTACAATTTAACCACCCTTTAAATGTAAGCATTAAAAATGGCGATTAAAGTAACATTTTTTACTTTGTGGTTCCATGTGTTGCACTATTTAAAATAAATCTATATATATATAAAAATAAGTTGTCCTATGTTCGTCATTTTATAACTCGAGAACCACTCAACCGATTTTCAATCGAGTACATGCGTTAAGCCTGGTACTCTGTTCAACATTTCACGTGAAATGCTGTCAAAACGCATATGAAAAAAACTTGTGCGGAATATCTATGAAATAATGTTGATAGAGTTGTACTCTGTTCATTTTGTGAAAAAGTTCCGAAATGTTTCTGGCAACATTTTTTTACAACTGCGAAATAATGTAAGCTGCACTTATTTCGCGTGAAATTTTAAGCAAAAGCAAAAAAGTATGAACTTAATATTAAATAAGAAATAAAAAATTATTGTTACACAACCGGTACCAGTTTTTTTATCCATATTTACTTTCTTTTTTTATTAAAAAAAATAAATTTTAGTAAAATACATGTGGGGTTTGTTTACATACGCAAAACAATGTTGCATACTTTACAGGCATGAAAACGTCAAATTGTACAAACTCGCAAGATAGGTAACATTGATACATGTCAAAATTTTCGTGTGAAATAATAAATGTTGCTCATAATTTTTCACAAATTTGAACAGAGTACTAGGCTTTAGAAAGGTCTACTTTCACTGATGGTTTATTAAAAAAACACCCGATAGGTTGTCGTGATATTTATATTTTTTTTTTTTATTGATGGCAGATAGCGCTGGGGTCAAGTTATTAACAAATTTCTCCAGTACTTATTTTTTTTTTTTATTTAGAAAATCCCGAGCAGCGCCGGGAGCAAACAGTTAGTTTTAATATAAAGTGAACAGTTCATTTCTTGTGAAAAATAAAAATTATTTGTGAGTAATTACAATGATTAAGAATACGAAAAAAAGGAAAATAAAACGGGAAATTAAGAAATTAAAAAAAATTAAAAATAAAAAAAATTAAGAAAGTTTGTTGAACGATCGCGGTGCTACAATCCTCAATATAAAAGGTGGCCAATTACGGCTTTGCAAGAATTAGAGGATGAAAAGATCATTATTTCATCTTTTAGCTATGTTGCCGAGTGCTTATCTCACAGTTTATTTAAATAAAATTGAAATTTGACATTTGAAAAACATTTGAGAATTACGTTTGAAAGCAAGTTGAAAATAAAGGCAGTTTACAACTTGATAATAATTTCCCCTATTTGTTGCGAATGCTATGATTTTCAAATCATTATCAAATGTTTGTCCCTTCAAATCATTTTTAATTTGAAATCAAAGCTCCGTGTTTGTTGGGTAGCGCATCCAAATAAACCAAAACCATACATTTGTTTATTATTGCAATTGACCACCAAGTCAGTTCCTTGGAATTCAAATGAAATCTCATTTATGCTTGTAGTATTTACTGGTCACTATTATGAAACTCTGGTATAGTTTATTTTGTTCTTTAGTTTCCGCTGCTGTTTAATTGCTCTTAAAGCTGTTTATTTTTATCCAGTCGAATGAATGTGCTTAATAATGTATGTCTGAGTATGATAAAACAAATAATTTTGCCGCTTTTGAACATAAATACATTTTGCATAAAATTGATTTTTTTCTTCTGATTTTTTTTCTATTCCCCACAAAAATTCAATGAACAAAAATACACAACTAAGAACAAGTTAATACAGAAACATGTAAATTTTCATGTTGGTAATTAGAGATTTAAAAAATTTGGGTGAAATTAGATTAGACAGATGTAAAAAATGTGAAAATCTATTTGATTTGATTAAATTTAATCAAATTGATCAAAAATGATGAGGAGCACAGGCATTTGAAATGTGGGAGGCTAAAACTATCTTGGAGAACAAAATATTTTAAGTTTTTCTTTAAAATTTAAGAATGTTTTTCCACACGAGTGCAAAATTTTACAGGAATTTTTTTTTGGAAATTTAATTTTTTTTATTAATTAATGAAAAAAATTTTACTTTTTGTTGAAGAAAGTGTAATCTTCTGGTAAAAAAGGAACATTTTTTAATTAAAAAAAGTTTATCTTTTGTTAAAAATTCGAAACTTTTGCAAAAAATAGGCAAATGTTGGAAAAAGTGCATTCCTTTAAGAGAAAGCCCAAACTTTTAATAAAAAATTTAAACTTTTGTCAAATAAGTGAATGTTTATTATTTTTGAAAGAAAGTGGAAATTTTTGAAAGAAATGCAACTTTTGTTAAAAATGAAAATTATTATTTTTTTTAAATTTATAGTTGAAAACCCCTTGCTTCTGTTATAAAACTGCAACTTTTGTGGAAAAACTTTAACTTATGTTAAAATAAAATGCAACTTTTAATAAAAAAGATAATTTTAATGAAAAAAGTGCAATTTTAAATGAAAAATGCGGAAATTTCAATGAAAAAAGTTCCACTTTTTATGTAAAAGTAAACCTTTGATGAAAGAGTAACATTTATTTTTTTTGAAAAAATTAAAGTTGTGTTAAAAAAAGTGCAGCAATTAAGTAACAGCGGTTTTTCTTTTTTGAAAAAAGTGTAATTCTTGATAAAAAAAAGGGTGCAACTTGTGGTGAAAAGGTCCAACTTTTGAGGAAAGGGTGAAAATATTTTTTTTAAAAAAAATTTTATTGTTAAAAGAAAAGCTAGGCTTTATTTTGTGTAAGATAGCAAAAAGTTTTAAAAAAGCTCGGTGAAAAAATCATTTTTATTAAAAAATAAAATAAACCAATATTAAAGAAAAATTTTGTTTAAAATACAAAATTTTAAAAACGTAAACAAAAATAATAATTTCAAATTTTTTTCAACTTTTTAAAATTGACTTAAGATATTTTGTCAAAATGAAACAGATTTTTACTTTTCACTTTGCTACAAATTAAACAGATATTTTTTAAAATATAGATACTTCTTTTTAATTTGTGTGTGGAATGTTTTTAAAAAGGACTTGTATTTGTAATTAACATTTAATTTAATTCTTAGGCAGTTTGTTGTATACATTTTTTGAATTAAGAGGAAAATATTAAAAACAATTTAATTATTTGTTATTTCTACCATTTCGGGCAAAATAAGCACTCTGCAGATTTAAAATGTTATTTTATTTATAAACATTCTTCTAATAAACTTTAATTTACCAATTACATTCTTATTAAACTTCAAAAATTTTGCTAATAACTCCACTAACAGCCTAAAGTAAAGTAATGAAGATACAAAAACAACTATAAAAAAATATAATATACATTTTGTATCTTATAGTAACAAAAAAGGGCGGAGTTTCATACACACACACACACAATAACAGCAAATGCCATTGAAAGCAACCCATCTTTTTGTTTTATTTTTTAGCTATTTTACCTATAACCAACAAAAAAAAAAGGAGAATTTTACACCCAACCAACCGAAAATGTGTACGAAAAGTAAGAGATATAAATTGAGTTAAAAAGCAAACTCATAGATACAAATTGTGTATGTATTTTGAAAGTATCTGTAAGGTGTGTGTTATTAAACAATTCTCTTCTATTAAATTCACTCAATTACACGTGTGAGAGGGAGAGAGTTTATCAGTATGAGTTTTATGAGTGAAACCCACACACACAAACACCCATCTCTAGTACCCTAATTTTTGGACGTTGTATTCATGTCTTTTAAGTTGTTTGAGGAATTTAGTTTTCTCGAGATACTCAAACCGCAACAAAGTGAATAAATTTCGGGGAAACAATAGAATTTGTACAAATAAATTACATATTATTATTTTATTTTAAATATGCAAGATTTTAATAAAAAAACGTAAATTTTTAATGAAAAAATTACCTTAAAAATTAAAAAAAAATATATAAAGTGTAATTTAAGACAAAAAAAAAAAATTGTGTTAAACCTTTAAATTTTTACCGACGGTTTTATGTTTTTTTTTTTTAATAAAATAAGTTTTCTAAATTGTAAGTTACTTTTTTCTAATTAAATAATTTGAAATTTGTTAAAAAAAAAATTTGCAAAACCAAAGTTGTTTTTTTTGGATTTAAAAGAAAATTTTAAAATAAAAAATGGTGACTATAATGCCGTATAGTTACTCAGCACGTCGATGTGGATTAATTGATAAAATGATAGAACCCAAGGTACTTTAATTAAAAAAAAAATTATTAATAAATTTTCAAATAAAAAATATAACAAGGCATTGTCTAGTTTTAATTCGAATTATAGAATAATTTACAAATTTAAAGAATTTAATATTTAATAAAAATTTTTTCTTGACCAGCAAACCTTAAAGACATCTATTCAATTCAAAACTATAGACTACTATTTTGAAATCAAGTGGAGTAGTCTAATGATCCTAAGGTGATTTATCAGCTTAGAACTAAAACCCGTCCTTTTTACAACACAACTTTTTGACTTAACAAAAATAATCGATTCGGTTAACATTTTGAATACAACAGTACGTTTAAACAATTCCAACTTTGGTCAAAATGTCATCGCGGCATGTCGTATATTTCAAATAGATTTGAAAAGAAATCGGTTCAAATCAAACGATCAGTCCAAAGATGAAATATGATTTCAGCACGGCACTTAAAGTTTCAACTTTTGGCATTCAACATTAATGATATGAGAGTAAATTGATATCTTGAAACAGTGCTGGTCCCAGAAGATTAACTAACTACTGTTACATATAGTCCATGTTGCTATAGAGCATTGACGTCCATAAGTTTTCTGCAATACACAGAAAAAAATAAATATGGATTTCAATTAAAAAATTAGTGATATTAATATAAAAAATTATTTAAATTTGCACTAGCCAACAAATTAATAGTATTAATTAAACGTTTTATTAACTTGATTAAACGTTTAATTCAATTGAATAAACGTTAAATTCAATTGATTAAATTTTTAATTAAAACTGATTTAATTTTTGATAAATGCTTTAATTGGTGAAACATTTTGGAGAATTTTTTCTGTGTACCAATTACAAGGAATATAAAGCTTTCAGGCCTACTTAACAGAGTGCCCTTAGAATTTTTAAAATTATTTTTTTTTTGCAGAAGTTTGTTTGTCCTTCTACTCTTTTCCCGGGCTAAATCATTCAAAAATCGTTTTGCAATTTACCCAATTATTTTTATTAATCGATATACGCGTTTTACCTTTACCACATATCCTGAGTGATACCTGAAGTTAAGTTTCTTTTAGAGAATAACACAAACACATTGAAGCAGTTTATAAAGACCGAGTTCGTATAAGGAATCATACTTTCCAATCATTGCTCGCTGTAAAGTATCTTAATCTAAAATTCTATATTGAAAGTTTAAGATATTCAAAGAATACGCTTGAGCAATTAATGGAATCATACGTCCAATACATTTGCCGATGCCGAGTATCTTTATTTTAAAGGCTATTTTGAAAGATACATTTCTTCTATGCTCGATCCCATACGAGCCATCTAAATAGAACGTAATTGCATTCTTTCGATATAGGTTACCATTGTTTATTTCACGCAGCTCGTAATCCTAAGGTTGAAAAGTAAACATCATTATAGCACCCATATCAATTTTCGTTTCCCTTAATTATTGTCGTGAATTCTGAATTTTAAATCTAAATCGCGGTGACACTCTCCAGATAAGTAGGAGCCCGTTAACTGATCCCTTGAATCCTTCTCGCGGCTACGAGTATAGCGAATATGTTAGCTCGGAAAACGAGACCGGTAACAGTTAGCCCTGATTATAAAGGAAAGGTTTATATCTTTCTAAAACATTCGCTTTAAGTAAAATGTTGATTAAGCTGATCAAAGACGTTCACATTACATTTGAGAACCTAAGTGTTAACATAGCATAACACTTTGTCCACATATCCTTTTGTGATTCATCTCAAAAACAAAATTGAATTAATTAAAATTAGAGGACGAAGTTGAGCGGCTTCAAGTCCTCTCACAGCCGCCGCCGAAGGTTTTTCAGGTGCTTGAGTGGCCGCCAAATCATTAATATGGCAGCATTGAAAAAATGTTTAAAGCTTACAGCCGACTACAAGCCGCCTCCGACTTTTTACCTTAGCTGCCGCCGCCGATAATTTTAATTCGACTTTGCCCTCTGGTATGGATCATTGTGATGCCTTAGTTAATAAAAGTAGACTAAGAAGCAAAGAAAGAAGATAATAAAGGATGAAAGCGTAAGAAATAGTGGAAGATAATATCGGACCAGAAAGAGAAAAACCTCTACACAGAAAAACCCTTAACACAATAATCCTACTTATAACCAGTCCTTAACCGCCTGTTATACTGCCAAGTCATGCTCATTACAAGTCCCGTTAGATTATCGAGTCCACAGTCCGAGAAATCTCCCAATTCGGCTATGAGCCTACTACCCAGCCATCTCAGCCTCCTGTATAAGTAACACAGAATGGCTGACTTCCAAAACGTACTAATACAAAGTTCGTACACAATTTTACTACTGTATTTCAACCATGTACACGTACAAAGTACCAAACCAATGCAACTATGTGTTTTGTTTATTGAAACGTTTTGGAAGTCAGCCAATGTACTCAACCATCTCTATCTTCTCTGTGTCTTCGCACAACCTACATAATTCCGACGATCCAGATCCCATTACCACCGCCATACTGCCTATCATGCAGTGGCCAGTGATAATACCTTTAAAGGTTCTAACGCAAACCCTTCCGTCCGCGTTATTAATTACTCCATTCTTTACCTCCAGAATCGATAAGTTCGGTTTAGAAGCCAGTACCTAAGCTTTCCAAAATAAAAGCCTATTAAACAGTAACTATCTCCACAGAGTCAGGATCCTTTATTGCGCCCTACGTCATCCGTAAAAATCAAAATCATTTTACATTTACCATTATGTACCATTTTTCAGATAATGTTTTTTATGAAGCTTCTGTTCGGTAAAAAATTAAACGATAATTTGAGGGAACTATTTTCGGAATTGCCGGGAATATTCTGGGTTTGTGATATTAAATGGTATTTACTAACTGTTTATCTTTGTCAAAAGAAAAGTAGGATAAAATTGGAAGCAAATACAGCGCATATTTAAGGATAAAACCTTGAACTTGTTGATCAAGACAGGATTTAGTTGGCAACATCATTTAAAAATCCTTGAATTTAAAGGAGTATATCAAGAATGCCAGGGCAAAACAAGGAATTTGTTGATCGTGATTGACTTAAATATGTATACTAATTTAAATATTTAACACAATAAAGCAGTTTAAAACCCCTGATTTCAAATATTTCTCAATATTCAATACAAAAGTTTTTGTAAAGGGACAAGAATTGTCGACGACGCTAAGACATTTTAAACAAAAAGCAGGCCAGGCCAATTTGCCTGTGCAAAACTTTTGATTTTATTCACAATTTACTGAGAAAACTGAAAATCGGTTTCCATACAAAAAGAAAAAACTTTCATGACACACACATATTTAAAATGTTATTTTTGTATGGAAATCGATATTCAGTTTTCTCAGTAAATTGTAAATAAAATCAAAAGTTGTGCACCGATTACAATAAATTAAACCTCATTTCATTCAAAATTATGTAAAGCTAAATGTTTTTAGACAAAAACTGTGATTTTTGTCACATTTTTTTTATGAATATTTAAAGAATAAAAATTTGTTTTTTTTTTAATTTTCTTTTTTTTCCAAAAATTCAACAATATTTTTAAACTACAGGGCAAATTTGAAAACAATGTAAACACGGCTTACAGATATTACTGTTGCCGAGTTTCAGATTTTTTGGTTAACTGAATATGGTCAACCGTTTTCAAGTTATTCCAATATATGTAGTGAAAGTGACTTAATTTTGGATATAACGGTATATCTCGAAAGGTAGAGCTGATAAAGAAAAATTGAGATTAGATTTAAAGTCAGCGACCTCAATTTAGTACAAATTTGGAATCAAATTCCAGACCGCACAATAAAAGTTCAAATTTGTTCCCTTATGTTATCAATATTCAAGTACATTTTTCATACCTTTTTTCTTTCCAAAAATTTACGGAAATTCCTGGAGACAAAAGAAACTTTTATGCAAAAAGTTTCTTAATTAGGAACCCTATACCGATAGTCTCCGAAAGGATTACAGCTTGTTAGTGCTGGTTCACACACTTCAAGTCTGACTCGTCATTTCTTGAGTTTTTAGGAAAGAGTGGAGAAGAGAATGGAAAGGGGTACAGACTTGACCATGCTTGTAAATTAATCTTTATTCTCCACTTGTGGTGAATGAGGATATACTAAGTTTATCATTTCGGGTGAATGACAGGCTCTCTTTCGAAAAATTCATAAGAAATTAACAATGTTGGAGTCATATTTCTAAGCAGTTTGGGATTTAAATCCAGCAAAATCGGTAAACTAGGAAAAGATTGATGAGCCCAAATATGGAACAACGTCCTAAAAAATTAATATTTTTGTTATTAGCATTAATTGGTGACACAATGTACCCTTTCTCATTTAATTTAGCACAAATTCGTTTTATATGACTGGAAATCATACTAATAAATTCTGTGAAGATCGGTGCATAATTTACCGTAGGCCCCATATAAACCCCACTCACGGAAAATACTTTACTACGCCTAAAACCGTAACAAATCATGCTATTGCACTAAAATTTAGTATGTCATAGTTTCTTACGACTAGAAACGACTAGAAATTAAGTGGTCGGTCGCTTCATATAAATCCCACTCCCGGAAAACACTTTAGTACTTCTTAAACCGTAGCGAATCATGGTATTGTAGTATGTTCGGTAGATGTGTATGCATTAAAAAAAATTCACCAAGCGGTTGCCAAAATCGTAATCTACGGCAAATTATAAGAAGGTTTGACAAAGAAACCATTGGTCTAAAATCAAAATCAAGCTTCCGGTTTTTAAAAAGAAACTTCTTTTCGTTTAGACAAATATTACAAAGAGGTAATGTTTGTTTGTTTGCAGGCGGTAATCTTCGTAACCGCTGAGCCGATCTTTATGAAAATTTTACAGTCTGGGAGGTGCTATAGGCACCTCTGAAAATAATCCAAGATTTCCTAAAAACTTGCATATTACAGCCGTACCTAAAAAAAGCGGCTGGTTTTTGAATAGAGAGGCCTAAACGATTTTTAATTGGAAACCCCGATTCTGACAGCTCGTTTAAAATTTAAGTTTGCGGCTATTGTTAATTAATAATGGCAATTTAGCTATTTTTTGGTTAATCGAGCATTTTTATCTCTATTTTTAATTAGATTTTTTTTGTGGATTTTATTAAACAAAAAACCTATCACTCCTGTTCGTAATACAACGTCGACGCTCTTCCTTTGGTATGCTTACCAGCGTAAAAACTAAACGTCCCGCCTCCCGCTCTTTTTAAGGTAGGGCTGTTAAACATTCCAAGATTAAAAAACGAAATTGTCAAAAATGTTATATTTTATTCAAACTTTGGAGACTTAAAAAAAATCGTCTCTTTTTTTTTAAAAAATAAGGAAATCGGCACTTTGCTAATTTCGGAACAAAAAATCGTCAAAATGACGATAAATTGTCAAATCTGGCAGCCCTGCCTGCATGTCTGACCCAGCGCTAAAAAGCTTATAAGAGAACACCAGTTTTTCTGTGTCTCAGGGACGAACTTACAGATACATAATCTTTCTTGATTTTAATATGGAATAGATACTAAAATATCCTTAAATTGGCTTGTGAGTTGACACTTGAACATTGGGAAAAATGCTCTCATTTAGTATACTTTGGTACCCCAAACTTTCTTTCTTCCATCAATTGAATTTAGCTTATCAATGTAAATTTTGTATTTCAGTCATGAATTTTAACTACTTTTTTCATTTGCACTGCTCGAACTCTCTTATTATTTGCTGCAACGTATTAATCATTTGAAATGAATGTAAGAGATTTAACACTGATGATAAGTCTCAAAAAAAATTTTATATTATCAAAAACAAATTTCAGTATTTTAAAAGTGAGTTTTTTTTTGTTGTCAAGCTCTCACCACAGCAACACCCGAATTTTCAACATTTTGTCACTTCATAAGTCATAAGACTTTTTGCCACTGCCTCAAATGCAAGATTTATTCAAATGCAATAAATTTTAGGAAGAATTATTAAAACAGCCAAAGAAAAAAGCAAGAGAAAAAAGCCTTCAATAACTCATTAATGATTATTAATGACAAACAAACATCAAAAATACGAAATAAAAACAAGTAAGAGAGTGTAGTCGGTCAAGCCCGACCATATGATACCATACACCACGTATTTAAAAACACATTATGCTATATGTTCATATGGATTTATCTATGTTTATAAACTTCATTAAAATCGGTTTGAAAGTTTGGGAGAGGCAGAAAGTTCCCCCTATCTTCCCTCGTGGTCCCTTTTTTGAAAAACTGCATAGCTTATGTGTCCATATAAGTATGGATTTATCTATGTTTTAAATTTTATTAAAATCGGTTTGATAGTTTCTGAGAGGCAGAAATGTCCCCATATCTTCCCTCGTGGTCCTACGTTTCGGCCCATTAGGCTCGGTCCTTGTGCCAATAAGAACCTATGTCCCAAATTTTATCAAATTATCTCCAAAATTGCGACCTGTACTTTGCGCACAAAGTTACATGGACGGCCAGCCAGCCGGACGGACATAATTGGTTCGACTCAGAAAATGATTCTGAGTCGATCGGTAAGCTTTAAGGTGTATTTTAAGGTGTTACACACATCAGCACAAATGCATAATACCCTCTCCACTATTGTGGTGTGGGTATAATTATAATTGTGATTAATTTAGTTAAACTAACAAAAAGGGAAAATAATGAAAAATTAAATATTAATATTTAATCTTTTTTAATAAATCTTATTAAAAAAAATCCTAAAAAAAATAAAATCGAAATAAAAAACTGAACAAAAAACCAACAACCTTTTTAATCCAAAGATGATGACTTAAAAAATAAAGAGATAAAGATCTTTTAAAGAGTCTTAATACAGTAAATAAAGAGTTTAAAGATTTTCAGTGTTAGTTGGGCTCTTTAAGGGTTAAACAGGTATTCTTTCTTAATTTTTGTTGTTGTAGTTGCTGTTTGTGACTGTTGTTGTTTGTTGCAGGTTTTATTTGTTCTTTAGAGTTTTTTTTTAATGTTTTGTTCGGCGACTTGTGCCATAAATTAGTTGACAGTTTTTTCTTGTTTTTCTTTTCATAAAGAAAGAAAAGAAGAAAAGAGACTTAATGAAAAAGAGAGGCTTTTTTTAAAGGGAAGAAGGCTTGAAAAAACATGTAAAATCTGAAAAAATGGAAAAAAGTTACACTTTTTCAAAAGACAACAAAATCACACAATTCAACCAAAAATATATTAAAGAAGTACGTAAAAGAATACATATTAACTTTTTATAAAAAAAAGTTTTTAGCTTCAAAGTACATTTTTCATAAAATCAGACGGATTTTTTTACAAAGCACCCTAGTGAGCTATCTCTCGTTGGCTGCCCAAGGACCATAAGGATTTGACTCGAAAGCTTTTTTTTGTGAGAGAAAGGACAGAAAATTTACTACAAAAATACATCAAAATATGTACATACATTTCACAAAAAGGCAATAAAAAAGTTCAAGGTACTTTTTGACAAATAAAATTACATAAAAAGTTTCTTAAACAGTTTACAGAAATACGTATTGATTAAAAATAAAAAAAATAATAACAGGTACTTTTTGTGCAAAAAAGTACTTCTCTTTGGTCAACTTTTCAAAAAGTGCTTTTACTACTTTTCATAGGATGATAGGAAGTACTTTGTACTTACTAAAAACTTTCATGGAAAGTACCAGTTTACAAAAGTGTGCAGAAAGTATGTTCTGTTGAAAAGCTAATTTTTGAATGGAAAAAGAAAAAAATATTTGGGAGAATATTTTCCCAAAAAATAAACTTTAAAGATATATTTCTAACAAACGTTTGAATAGAGTCGTTTTAAAAAAATGTCTATAAAAGCTTTTAAAGCAAAAATTATTTAAAAAATCCGAGAAAGTACTTTTTAAAAGTAATAGTCAAAAAGGTTACACAATGGCTCATTTTTTAAACCTAAAGGGCACTTATCCAATTGTTTTACTAAAAAATATATTTTTGCACTTAAATGTATATTTGTTTAAAACTTTTTATAAATTAAAACTTAACATTTACCGATTTTCACTATTTCCAATTAGATTCGTCCTTATTAGAATTAAAATTAATGTACTAAATTTCGTCAAATTATCTTTAAAATTGCGATCTATACTTTACGCGCAAAGTTTGCTTAGACAGATAACCAGCCAGTCAGATAGCCAACCAGCTAGAGAGATCGACTCAGAAAGTGATTCTAATCGGGTCTAGCTAGGACCAATATTTTTTAGTTACTACTGTTACCAAAAAGAAAAATTGTATTTCCAGAAAGTAACCATTTGCAATGCAGGTACCAGAAAATATTTTGTAACTAACAAGTAACGCAAAGAAGACTCAAATTACTTTTTAATTATAAATCTACATTTTGGAGGCACAACACATTAAAGTTTCTTTTTAACTAAAGAAACACTAATGGCCTATTTCATTAATTCTATTTAAATACCATTTTATGTTTAAAATTCCTTTTTCATGTCACATAAAAAAATTATATGAAAAACTATTTTTTAATATTAATTAATTTAAACGGTACCTTTTTACGATAAAAAAATAAAAATAGTACGTTTAACGAAATATGACCCTATTTACAAAAACCTTTTAGTAAACTTTTTTAAAAAATTAGCTCTTAAAATAGTATCTATTTTAATAAAGTACGTTTGCATAGCAAAGCGCCTGACTACAACAAAGAACCTTGCATAACAAGGTATTTACAACAAAGTAGATTTTTACAACAAATTTTATTCTTGCAATTTTGTAAGAATTCTTTGCAAAAAGTACCTGTTACCAAAAGAATACCATTTTATAAAATATACCTTTTTGCAAGAAAGTGTTTTAACAAAAAATAGTACATTTTTTTTAGAAATATGTAATGTCTTTTCATGAAAAAGATATCTTACAAAAAAAAAAAAAACAAAAACATTTGTACATTAAAATTACATTTTTACATAAAAGTACTTTTTCCAAGAAAGTACCTGGCTTACAATAACATTTGTTTTAAAAGAAAAAAAAAACCGTTTTTTTAATCAGTTTTCCTCTTAATTTTTTTTTTTTAGTTTATTTCTTGGCTATCCTTCCCCTTCTTGTGTAAAATTCCTTATATCTATAGTCAAGCACACACACGCCACTTAACAAATCATGATCTTCATCATGATTTCAGTGTTACTTTTTTTTATTAATTTTAATTGCTGTTGAGATAAGCAAGAAATTTTTATACTTTGTTTAATATTAAATAAAAAAATTTAGGTTTTTTTATAAAAAAAATTATAAATTTTTTTGCTTAATAAAATAATCACACCAAAATAAAAAATTTTTTTTGTATTAAAAAAAATATTTTCCCACAATTTGTTTATAAAAAAAAAAATAAAATAAAATGCAAAGTGTACAAAATTTGTTTTAAAACAGTTTTTTTTTAACATTTTTTTAATTCAGCCAAAAGGCAACAGGCAGTTTTTTTGTCGATTTTCTACAGGGCTGTGGAGTCGTTAAGAAAAAGTTATAACTCCGACTCCGACTCCTTTTGGTGAAATTTTTTAAGTACGACTCCGACTCCGACTCCGACTCCAACTCCGACTCCGACTCCTTCTCTAACCTAGCATTATTTAAGAGACTAGTTTTTTTTGACTTTAAACTCTTTCTTAATTTAGTACCTGTTAAATGGTTAAATATAGCAAGAAAATGATTCTGTAAAAATTTCAAATCGATATTTTAATTCTAACGTGCCGCGCATTGAGCTTTAACATACTAGTTACTAACATACGAGTAGGAAAGCTGCAAAAAATTTTATTTGGATTTTGGAAAAGTTGAAAACAACACCAAGTCCAATTGGCTTATACGTTAAAGGCATCAAGTGTTCTTAGTGTTGTTTACCACAATATTAATAGAGGCAAAGGACAGTCCTTTTTTGCAAATTGTGAAGTCAGGTCTTTTGTTTTTAATATACATTTTATTTTTTAAGTCAAATCATTCTCAGGAAAATTTTATAAAGTTTATTAAAACATGCATATGCGCCTTCAGATGTTAGTTCTACAATTTATATAACACATTTTGAAGAGAAATGTAACGTAAAAAAATGTTGTTAGCCTTCTATTATTTTTGGGAAATAGTACCCCTTTTGTTGTTGGACTTGGTGCTGTTTGTCTCAAGGCATGGAACAGTACCATAGAAGGTAACGAACCTTTTATGACGTAATTTTTTAAGTATATCATCGACATAAAAAAAATATGTTAGGATCATATAAAATATTCGTACAAATGCACATTTTTATAACATAAACATCATTTGCGATTATCAACATGTTTGCGCGGTCTGCTGTAAAGTTTTCAAAATGTGGCTTGATGTAGTTTTATGTGAATTTTTAAACAACTAAATTTAAATCTTTTTCTTCAGTGTACTCGCCATTGCATTTTTCCGTTCCTAATTCAATATTATTATTGTCCAAGACCGAAATTTGAAATTGCAAGTCTTTATTATCTCTCCAATTTTCCCTAAAGTGAGTAGATAAAAGTATTCTCAAATCATTTTTCCCACATTGATGGGAATTATATCTGGAACAATGTCATGTATTTTTCCGAGTTCCTTTTCCTTTTATTCTATTATAATTCACCTTGAAGGTTGGAACTTCAAATGTAGTTCACTTAATGCTTTCACCACAGGAGCTACAGCTGATTTCAAGTCATATTCATGAACACGACTACAAAAATATTTGTTAATATACGATAAATAAAAAACAACATCTTTTGTTACAGAATTTTGAGGTCACATTAAAACATAGAAAAGGACATGCTTTGATACAATCTATATAACTATTCTTATAAATTGTCAAAATAAGATGTTATCTCAATTTTTTAATTTTTGAAACTCACCTACTCATATGAAAAGTATACTGGTCCTTATTTTCTGACTTCACAATTTCAAAAAGCAGACCCTCTTATGGCCAATTCCACTAATTTATTAATATATCAATTTATGTTTAAAATTTGTTTTCTTATGTCAAATAAAAATAAAATTATAAGAAAAATTATATTCAAAAATATGAATTGATGTTTAAAAAGAATTGGAGAAATTGGTCATTAAAATTTTTTATTTTAAAAAATATTAGAAAAATTGTAATGCAAAAAAGTCGGAGTCGGAGTCGCTAGTTTTTGTGGGTACTTCGACTCCGACTCCGACTCCGGTACAAAAACCTCAACTCCGACTCCTCAACTCCGACTCCGACTCCGACTCCACAGCCCTGATTTTCTAGAGTAATTGTTTTTCCGGAAAATTTGACTCAGCAATTTTTTGGTATTTAACAAAATTTTAATTTTAAATTTTTTTTTAAAAAGTAGCGCCTTAGTCGAAATGAAAAAAAAAACTGCTGATTTCATTACAATTATGTTTTTTATTATTAAACTAAATAATTAAACCTTCTTAAAGTTTAAGCCTCATTAATCCCGTTTTAATTAAAACTCTCCACCATGAGCTGTTTGTCAGTCATGTAAAGAAAAACGAAAATATGATCTTAACTCTAAAACCAACTTCTCATAAACCATTTAAGAGCTAAATTTTCTTAGTCTGACTTAAACAAAAAATTGTTATTGTGTTTACTTTTAACAGCTGGTTAAAATAATGGTTGATTTTTATGAGTTAGTTATTCTTTTCCTTAAAAAAAATTCCTAAATACTGTCAGGTTTTCTCGGTTCTGCCATTTGTTTTTATGACTTTAACATGCGATCTACTAAAAGTTCTTCTACTGTTGCCTGTTTGTTTGTTTTAAATAATTTATAGAGTATTGAAATGTGTCACTGAAATATGTTAAAATTTCTTTAAATACCTTTAAAAGGCAACACAACAACTGCAAAGCTGAATAAAAAAATGCAAAAATGTGGGGAGTCCTCTACGCACGCAATCACGTTTTAGCACGCACGAAATGTCATGTTGGGTTCATTGTTTTTTTTTCGTGGCCAGGCACACGTAAAAATACTTCTGGTATTTAATCTGTCTTAAATGGCATAAATTATGATTTAAGTTAAAAAAAAAAAATTTTTTTTAACAAAACTTGTTAAATAGTTTTTCATTCTTTCTAATTTCAGGTTAAACGTCCCAAAACAGAGCATACGGATACAAATGATAGAAATCGGTAAGAATTTTAACAAAATTAATATAAAATCTTTTGAAAAAAGGTAGTTCTCTTATTAAAAACGTATTTTTTTATGTAAATAAGAGTCACCTTTTTTGTTAGAAAAAAGTGCTTATTTTCAAAAAAGAACTTTTTATGTAAAATTGTCCTTTATATGTAAAAATCAAAATTGCAGCTTTACGTAAAAAAGTATATTTCATATCCAAAAGGTACTTTTTATTTTAAAAGGTACTTTTAATGCCAAAATAGGCTTAATATGTCAAAAGGTGGTTTTCGCGAAAAAGGTACTTTTTATTTTGGAAACGTACGTTTTAATTCACTTTTATGTAATTAAGTACTTTCATAAGTACTTTCATGCAAGAAAGTTCCTTACTTCCTAAACGGAATGTTGCAATGCTACACGGAAAGGAAAAGCTTAAAAAACTCCACTTTTTTTGTAGGCAATGCCTTTAGTTCATTATACATGTAACCGTAACTGCACAACGTTTGAGAAATGAGTGCACTGCTTTTATTTGTGATGGGTTTTTAACGAATTCGTTTTAGGATATATGGCCCAAAAGCTAATGAAAGCTGACTCCAAAGTTAGGAGTATTTTGAATGAGACATCACCCGCAAATAATGAAAAATAGAACTAAAAAAATTAAATGTAAAAGTTAAAAGTCCCGAATTCCAAATCCAGAATTCTCAAATTTCAAAATCATGAGTTTAAAAATAATTGAATTACTGAATTTTAATAGAAACATGGCATGGTTTAGCTTCGCCGGGGCTCAAGCATTTTTTGCTCTATGGTATAACAAATACCGTCTTTGTTAAAGCTTCTCTGAATAGACGGTTTTCACCTGGGCGCAAGGATTTTCTTCTCAATAACAAACATTGGCTTCGTTAACTAAAGTTTTCAATATTGGTAAAAGAAAATATGTAGTTCCAAATTAAAAATAGCGATTTTATTTGGGGTAATTTTTAGTCCTTGGTTTTGGGATCACTTTTTATTTCAATAAATATCCAAAAACACCCCAACAAAAGAATGCAAAAGAACTCCCCTCCCCCCTCCCCTCAAAAAAAAAACAAAAACCCCAAAACAGCATGTTTTTACGCTTTATATAAAGTTTTGGTGCCATTTCTTATTTAGTACTTTGAGGTCATAAAACTTTATTTTTAAATAAAGGGAACCTTTTTTAAATAAAAGGTACTTCATACAATAAGCACCTTTTGGTATTACAAATACTTTTTATTATAGAACATACTTTTTATATTAATTTTTTATATAAAAAAGATATATGTTATATAAAAAGGTACTTTTAATTTTAATAAAAGCAGTTTCTGTAACAACTACGCCGAAAACGACAACATTTTTGTTATAGATTTGTAAGTAGTGGTCGTATTTGTTGTCGTTTTTGCTAACCACGGCACCATTTTTAAAAACGCCTTTCTTTTGTCACATAAACGTCGACCTCGATAAGGGTAAATGTAAAGATACTTTTAACGTCAAAAAAGTACTTTTTTAATTATAAAGGCACATTTTATGTAAAACGGTACTTTAAATATAAAAAGGGAGTTTAAATTAAAAAAGGTACTTTAAATGCAAAAAGGTACTTTAAATGTATAAAGGTAGATAATATGTTAAAATGTATTTTTATTTCAAAATGTACTTTTTATATTATATTTATTAAATAGGTACTTTTTCTTTTATACGAATTAACGTAGTTTTTATTTTAGAGGATATTCTTTTAAAAACGGCTTGCTTTTTATAATTTTTTTTTTCTAAAATCGGAAATTTCTTACGAAAATTCTCAATAAACCCTCAGCTCACACGCAAAACCAAATTAAGTACTTATTTTCAAAATCACCTTGTTATATGGCAGCGAAATATTGCTGTTTACAAGTGTGATCACACAACGTATACAGGTGTTCGTAAATAAATGCCTACGTAACATGTGCGGATTTTTATCGCCTAGTTACATTAGCAACGACGACCTGTGGCAAATTGCAAATGAGGAGCCAGTGGGAAGGCAGATAAAAAAGGAAGTGGAGGTTTATAGGCCATACTCTCCGAAAGCCTTCCGACTCGATTAATAGGACAGGTTTTGACCGGAACCCACAAGGCAGCAGACGGCTAGGTCGACCTAAGATGACGTGGAGGAGAACACTACAAAGGGATTTAAGTGCAATAGATACAAATTTGGACGAAATTAAACGAATTGTAGATGATAGATAAAGATTCAAATGTATTGTTGAGGACCTATGTTCCCACGTGGAATAAATAAAGGCAAAAAATTGTAAGGAGAAGAGCCGAAAAGAAACTGAAATGTTTCTGTTTTTGCTTTAACACCTTTAAGACTGTTAAGAGACTTAGATTTTGTAATCTTTCGAAGAGATTTTGTGTCCATAACATGGAAATGCTTTGTTAAGGACCCTTTATACACGCTTTGTTTAGGACCCTTCTTAAACAGGCCTTACAAATTTTGTTACCCGTCCCTTGAAATCAAATTCCAGTTTGAATTCGCTTAAAGTATTTCACACTCTTAAATTTTTCCTAGAAATCTCTTGAAAATTAACAACAATTTGTTGTCCAAAAATGTCTTTACAACAACCTGAAAATTCAATTTAAGTATCAAATATCAAAACTAGTCCAACAGAAGACTTTCTTCATTTCAATCTGACCCTTAAGAGACATCATATCCATATTTTATTTAATTTTTCAAAATTATAATTTAAATATTTTAAAAATTTTTGTAGGAAAAGATTTCAAAACGTTAAAACACATGCTAAAATTTCGTGGAACTCCTTTTGGCATATGGTAGACTAAAAGGTGGCAGGTTTTTGTTTTTAAATTTGATTTCTTAAAGAATTTTTTTATAAACAAAAAATCTCAGCTTAAAAATAAAAGTGTCATACTTAAGAGTATTTAACACTTAAATATCGTAAGAATTGAATCCGGCAACCAACGAAAAAAAAAAATGTCAACTGAAAATGCACGTACATATTCAATAAATTTTGTTTAAACATGTTTCTTTAAAAGTGTGTATTTAAATCTTAAATACAAAAGATGCCCATAATAAGGGTTCAAGATGCGCCCCTTTAAATACTACTTAAGAGATTATGGGAATAAGAGGAGACAAAATATTCAAAAGAAGAATAAAAATGTCGTAAGGTGTTAATAATAATTAGAAAAAAATGTTTAGATTTTTTCAAATATTTATTTAAATTGAAAACATTTTTTTTAATAATTTCAATTTTCATATATGTATAAAAACTTTTGTAAATGAGGTAAAACCTCCAGCGAAACGCCCTTTTGTCTTAAACATTTTTGTACTCATTTATAATTTGACACCTTTTTTCTCAGTGTCTTTAGGTTTTTAGAAACCAGATATGGAAATAATACGCAGAACAGAAATAAATCTTTGTCTAGTGTCACGTGTTAAGGAAAAAACAATGACGCATTGAAAAAAAAAAGTTTTTTGAAAATAACCCTCCAATTCCCCATTAAGAAAGAATCCTCCGTAAGAAAAAAAAAAGTTTCAGATATTTACGTTCTTATGGAAATATGCAAAAGATTTTGAGAGTTTGTTAACTAACAATATTAATAGTAACAAGGCTGTCATTATAAATGTCAATACTCGTTTTGCCTACAACTGCCAAATTAATATTTTTTTGCTGAAGAAAATCAAGTAAAATTATTGGTATAAAAAGGCCAAGAAAAATTATTTTTGATTATTTAATATTTCATATTTTCAATAATTTTAAATTTGTTTAAAAAATACAATGAAATTTTTTAAAATTTTTATTTCCTAGGATCAACGATCTTTACAAAAGATAACTCTTCACATGTTCTTATATGATTTAAATTAAAAAAAAAAAAAAATCGAGATTCTTTTTGTTGGATAACATCAAAAATGGCTTCTAAGTTGCATATTGCAAAAATTTCACACTTGGCATTACTTTTTTTAAACTTTTTTAATGTCGTAATTTGTTTTTTAAATTCGTAAATTGTTTAAAAAAATTTGCTTAATATATACAAAAACAAGTATGAAAGTATAGTCGGTCAAGCCCGACCATATGATACCCTACACCACAGTATTTTTAAAACACATCTTCAAAAGTGCACCCATTCGGGACCCATGGAGAATCATGCACCCGCCTACACAAAAAGTTCTTTGTGTCAAATATTATCTCCCCTCGTGGTCCTATTTTTTTAAAAATGCATAGCTTATGTATCCAAATAAATATGAACCTATATATGTTTTAAATTACATTAACATCGGCTTGATAGTTTCTGAAAGGAAGAAATTTTCCTCTATCTCCCCTCGTGGTCCTATTTTTGAAAAACTGCATAGCTTATGTGTCTATTAGGGTGGCCGTTATTTTTTTTATTTTGATTTCTTATATTCTCCCCCCCTAAATCGGTTCAGTTTTATGTAAAAAAAAAATACAAAAAAATTTCGTAGCGATAAGTTGTGTTTTAGGGGGGGCGTCCGTCCCTCAAACTTTGCCATCAAGGCATTTATTCAAATGTAATTTGTTTGCGTATGACTATCTTCTAAAAACAACATTTTACAAGAATATAATATACGGCAATATTTTAGCTCTTTTAGTCAACAACATAAGCCTCCCAGAAAGTTTTTTGCTAAAATCAATATTTTAGAAAATAATTAAGAAAATAAAAACAAAATACCAAACATTTTATATATATAAAAGGGGGATTTAATGTCAAGTGACCCAATTTTGAAATAGATGTCTTTCGATTTAAATGAAATTTACACCAATTTTAGTACTGTTAGATGGTAGCTTAGACACAAATTTTCAACAAGATCGGTCAAAAAGTTTCTGAGTTAGAGGGAGTCAAAGTTTGACATTTTGGCCATACAGGTGTTCTTTCTCATCCATGTAACTTATTACCTATTGGTGTAAGCAAAATTTGTCCCAAGTAGCTTAGATAGCTTTTTGATCAAACTTTTTAAAAAAAAAAATTAAAAAATTTTTTTAAAAAAACAAAAAAATATTTTTAAAAAAGATTGATTAAATAGCTATCTAAGCTACTTGGGATAAATTTTGCTAACACCAATAGGTAATAAATTACATGGATGAGAAAGAACACCTGTATGGCAAACTTTGACCCCCTCTACCTCTGAAACATTTTGACCGATCTTGTTGAAAATTTGTGTGTAAACTACTATCTAATAGGACTAACCTTGGTGTAAATTTCATCCAAATCGGAAGACATCGATTTCAAAATTGTGTCACTTGACATTAAATCGCCTTTTCATATATATAAAACGTATATAAAATGTTTGGTATTTTGTTGTTATTTTCTTAATTATTTTCTAAGATATTAGTCTTAGCAAAAAACTTTCTGGGAGGCTTATGTTGTTGACTAGAAGAGCTAAAATATTGCCATATATCATATTCGTGTAAAATGTTGTTTTTAGAAGATAGTCATACGCAAACCAATTACATTTGAATAAATGGCTTGATGGCAAACTTTGAGGGGCGGACGCCCTCCCTAAAACATAACTTATCGCTACGAAATTTTTTTGTATTTTTTTTTACATAAAACTGAACCGATTTGGAGGGGAAGAGTATAAGAAATCAAAAAAAAAAGTTCTCCATACAACTAACGGCCACGCTAGTGTCTATATATGTAAATATGTTTCTATCTATAATTTACATTTCATTCAAATCTGTTTGAAACTTTTGGGGAGGCAGAAATCGCCCCTATCGTGGTCCTCAGAAAGTGATTCTGAGTCAATCGGTATACTTTAAGGTGGGCCTTGGACTAATTTTTTAAGGTGTTACACACATCAGCACAAATTCATAATACCTTTTCCACTATTGTGGTGTGGGTATAATTATGAAATAATATGAAAAGTCGATATCGTATGTAGAGTTTTGCGACTAAGTGTAATTAGGTCTGAAAGAAAATGTATTTCCTGATACTTAAACTTTTTCGAATCGAAGCTTTATAATATCGACGGTTCTTGAGAACTGGTTAACTTGAATAAATCCGTCTATATAGTCGTTTTCTCTATACTGAGTACCGGTGGAAACTTTGAGTAAAATAATTGCAACAGAATACTCTCTTTCTTGTTTCTAATTTAAATTACTATGTAGAATAGTGATATTCGTTTTTGCTGATGTTTGTAACACCTTTTCGAATAACGATCGACTCAGAATCACTTTCGGAGTTGATCTAATGATGTTCGGCTGGCAGACTAGCATGCTGCTTGTCTGTCCATGTAATCTTGTGAGCAAAGTACAGGAAATTTTGAAGATAATTTTGAAGCCTATTGAAAATAGTGACAATCGGACCATTATTTCACATGGCCAACAAATCTCATATAGATGCAGAAATCTAAATAATATTCAGCACAAAAAACTTTTACATAAGTCTCAACCTCCCAATTAAATTATTTTGTTCTGGCGGATCCATGAGTGCGGATCAATGTGAACCAAATAAGGTTTTTTAAATACAATTTTGGTTTCCTTGGAGGCTTAGAGTCGCTGTAATAAACGTAATATAAACGTTAGTGGAGGTCAAATCTAATATTATATCCATACGGACTTGAGAAGTTCAGAAGACCTTATTCTAAGAGTATTTTGCAAAGATTAGAAGTCCGCCCATTCATTGTACTCTTAGAACTGTTTAACTTGATTTAACCCGTCTCTTAAAGAGCTCGGCCCGTTTTAGATACGTATTAAAAGAAGTTGAACTTAGCATGATTTTTAAGCTCAAAGGGGTAAATTCCTTTTGACACCCGTAATTCCGAGGCTTGTCATCTTTAAAGCGAAAAAAAAGTTTAATAACAGCCTTATACATGCAGTGAAAAATTTCTAGTTTAGGCCCCCATCACTTTGCGAAGCACACAAAAACCATCCGTTGTTAATGTTGCGTACTCTTCAGTGATTATAACACCGAATAAGAACCTTTTTATTAAAAAGTACTTTTTAAGCAAAAATATTTCGTTATTAAAATACATTAATTTTTAAAGGCCTCTTTGCCGCTTCTTCGTCAATCAGAGTGCTTAAAACCTAACGCCTGTCTGTCAAAAATTCTCTTCAAAATAAATCAAGTATTTCAATTTTTAAAAAGACGCTTTTCTTAAACATTTTCTTCTTTAGTTTTCCTTTTTTACATTTGTCTTACACATGTTAAAATTTTTCAATCTATCAAAAAAAAAATCCTTTTCAAACTCAAATTTGTCGCAAAAGACACTTTAGTTAAACAAATAATTATTTTCTTAAATTATGTTTGAGTTCTAAAAAAAAGAAAACAATTGTAATAAAAAAATTTGAAAACAACAAAAACCCCAGCACTTGACAAAATCTCTTAAATCTGTTTATTTTTCAAAATGATTGTGTGGTACTAAAAGTCAAAGAGGAGTTTGAAAAACTACGAATGTTAGAGCATGTGTTTTTTTTTTGGGCACTTGACTCAAAAAAAATTTATGTATGTGTTCAATTTTATTGGAAACTATTTTAATTTTATTTGTTTTTAATTTCCCTTTTTTTAAGGGACGCAAACTAAACGTTACAATAATCATTATGTTGGACTTTAAGTATTTATGAGTTTTAAATAGGATTTTATTTAGATTTTACGAGGATTGTTTTTATAAATTTCAATATTTTATTAGAATCTAGTATAAATATGTACACATTTAAAATTTTACTAGTGTTTACAAATTGAAATTTGTTATACTTCTTGTCTTCTTTACAGCCTCTGCTCCCAAACGGCCGCTCAAACATCATCAGTAATATCACACCAATCCTCATCGCATCTACCCCACTTGCAGGGTCCCTTGCTGGCCTCACAGTCTGCTTTAGCCTCTTCGGCAGCGGCAGCAAGTCAATGTAGTCCTTTATCTTTACCACCTCAAACCCAACCTTTACAACCCACCATAACCTCTTTGGCATCACTCTCATCGTATCACCACTCTCTGCAATCCTCAACACATCAACATCCTCATCACTCTCAGCATCTGCACACACAAACTCACCACCTTACGCAGCAAGCGCAGCAGCAGCAGCACCAACAACAACAGCAGCAGCAGCAGCAGCAGCATACCCAACAACAACAACAATCCTCTTCTCAGCAATTGAGCTCAAGTAGCTGTAGTTTGAGTTCTGCTGCCTCATCCTCAGCTGCCAGTAACAGTTTACCCTCTTTATCTAACACACAAACCTCTCAGTTTGCTCACACTGCTGGCAGTAGTAGTTTTTCAACATATCAACAACAACAACAGCAACAACACTCTTCTAACTCATCAAGTTCAGCGGCTGCTGCCAATGAGAATTCTACCACTCTGTCGTCATCGACTTCCTCTGCGGCTGCAACAACGAATGCTTTAACATCTAGTGGTATGTCCCACTGGTTAACAGCCGATCAGTCTGCTACACAGTTGCCTTCGGTAAAGTCAGAAAATCGTTCTCCCGGCTTAGCACAATCGGTGCACTCTCAGACGTCAACACAACAGCATTTACAATCTTCGGTCGGTGAGCACTCGTCTTTACATTCAACGTCTAGTTTAAGTGGTCATTTAGATAACGGTGGCTCGAATTTATATAGCTGTTCATCAGTGGGAAATACTGCAGCTGGATTAGCTGGCTTGGATTCTCCGAGTAATTCATTAAGTTCCTCTACTATGGCAGCAGTAAATTCTTCGGCAGCTGCCGCCGCTGCTGCAGTGGCCTATGATTCCAAACATGATTATTACAATTACTACAACAGTATGCAGCAATACACACCACCATTTTATTCGACCTATGGTACACCCTTCACCACAGCCGCTGGGAGAGCACAACCAAAAATTGAACCTACTTCACCGTATTTGACTTCCTCATATGCGTCTTCCAATAATAACGCCTCTCAGTTATACCCCTCAGCTTATGGTTACAACAACTTTGCCCAATTCGGTTCAGCCTCGGCGGCTGCAGCCCAACAGGATTACACTTCTTACTACAATGATCAATATGGCAATTACTACAATCCCGCCAATTATTCTCCTTATGCCGTTAGCTCGCCCAGTTCTAGTGCCAGCCATGGCTTTCATGTAGCTGCCTCCAATCTCTCGGAAAGTCCCACCGATACTCATTCCACCACCCCCATCTTGCACAATACCCATTCACCTCATTCACCTTTACCGATCTCACCCAATAACAACATGAATGCCTCGGCAAATGTGGGCTCGTCCAATGCCAGCTCAGCTGCTTTGCCAAAAACCACACCCACTGGCAAAACGGGCAGATCAAGAGGCCGCAGACATCAGCAACCTAGTCCCACTCGCAGTACCACCTCCGAAACACCCAATAGCGAAGCGGTTAAGCCACCAGAACGTGTATTTATCTGGGACTTAGACGAGACTATTATAATTTTTCATACCTTGTTGTCGGGTTCTTTTGCCAGCCGTTATACCAAAGATCATAGTGCTTTAATGACCATAGCATTTAGAATGGAAGAAATGGTTTTTAACTTGGCTGATACTCATTTTTTCTTTAACGAAATCGAAGAATGCGATCAAGTGCACATAGATGATGTTTCATCGGATGATAATGGCCAGGATTTGAGTACGTATAATTTTGCAACAGATGGTTTTCATACGGGTGCCCCGCCTGGGGCTCCTCCGAATCTTTGTTTGCCTACTGGTGTACGAGGAGGAGTGGATTGGATGCGTAAATTGGCTTTTAGATATCGGAAGATCAAGGAGATCTATAATACCTACAGGGGAAAGTAAGTAATTTTATGGTAGCTTAAGAACTCTTTTTAATTCCATCTTTAGGGTTTCTTTTAATTTTTTGTTCCTATAAATTTTTAAATTTCATTTAAAACGCTTATAAATTGCAAAAATTTCAAAGGCTCCCGTTTCCCCCTTTTGGTCTATTCGTGCAGCATATCGCTGAAACTTTAAGCCTCGTACGCATACATTTATATGTATTATGATTTGTTTATTCATAAAATTCCAAGGAAGATTCAATTTCAATATTTATCTGTTCTTATCAAACCCTGGAAAAGGGTATATAAAATTCGACGCTTCCGGATGTAGCGCTTTTACTTGTTATATAAAGCAGAGACCGTAACAGTTATTCCTTTTTTCATAAAAGTCAGATGAAAACAGTTTTTTTTTTGATTTTTATTTTCTTGAACAAAAATAACTGTTATTTTTTGATTTTTATAAACAAAAATAACTGTTATTTTTTGATTTTTATTTTTTCGATCAAAAATAACAGTTATTTTTTGATTTTTAAATTTTTGAACAAAAATAAAAGTTATTCTTTAAAGAAATGTACGTGTAATAATAATTTATTTGACTTTAAATATTTATTTTGATATGCTTAAGAACTCCAAATGATGATAACACATTAAAATAAACATTTTAAGTCAACTAAATTATTATTACACGCACATTTCTTTAAAGAATAACTTTTGTTTTTGCTCAAAAAAATAAAAATCAAAAAATAACTGTTATTTTTGATAGAAAAAATAAAAATCAAAAAATAACAGTTATTTTTGTTCAAAAAAATAAAAATCAAAAAATAACTCTTAATTTTGACCGAAAAAATAAAAATCTAAATTTTAAAAATCAATATATTTTGTCATAGACAAGTTCATAAGGATCAATTTGGTATACTTGAATCAGTTCAATCAATCTACTTCTATATGCTTTTTTTGTTTTAAAATTCGAATATAACTGTTATTTTCGGTCCCTGATATAAAGTGTTAGAGGTTTAACCATCTTTTCTTTTGTATTTAAATTTATTTTTTACCTGGCCTTTTGTTTTTAACAGAATTTTATGCCTTTAAACTAATTAATCTTTTTTGGTCTTTCTCTCTATCTTTCGTTCTTATGTTTTTAGTGTTGGTGGCTTATTGGGTCCTGTCAAACGTGATGCATGGCTTCAAATACGTCAAGATATAGAAATGGCTACCGATAATTGGGCCTCTTTGGCTACCAAATGTTTAAATATGATTGCTCAACGTGAAAATTGTGTTAATGTGCTGGTAACATCTACCCAATTGGCTCCAGCGCTAGCCAAAGTTTTACTCTTTGGCCTGGGTGGTATTTTTAATATAGAAAATATCTATTCGGCCCATAAAATAGGTAAGTTATTATCAAAGAAACCTCTAAATAAACAAAATAACTTACTCTCCTTTTTACTCTTTATTTTTAAGGACAAGAAACCTGTTACGAACGCATTGTTACCCGTTTCGGCCGCAAAAGCACTTATGTGGTTGTAGGTGATGGAGCCGAAGAGGAATCGGCGGCTAAGGCTATGAATTTTCCATTTTGGCGTATTTCTTCACATAGTGATATAAGGGCTTTATACACAGCCTTGGATATGGGTTTCTTATGAAAATCTTTAGTTGCACTTAAGATTTTTATGTAAATTTTTTTAAACAAATTTTGAGTTAAATTAAGAAAAATAAAACAACGCACTAAAATTAAAAGAGAATAACAAAAAAAAAAAAAAAATTTCATGACTAAAACACATGCAACCAATTTTTAATTCAAAATTAATTTTTTTTGTACAAAATGAAGGCGAATTTATTTATGTACACGGTGGCGGTATTTTGTTTGCATTGTAAGTGCTAACGGCTCCACCTAACAATTCTTTGTCATACCAAACGTCAAAGTCTATATAAAAAAAACTCTAATATTTTTGTCAGCGTTTTTTTTTTATATGAAGTTTGACGTTTATTATGACAAAATATTTTCAGGTGAAGACCCCATGTAAGCAAAACATTGTAAAACGAAAGCAAATTGGTTCGAACAGTCAGCAGGCTTTTCGCTTCCACCTGTGGTGAGTTTGCCTTGGTAAAAATTAACCATTTTTTGCAATATCTATTAAAAAAAGTTTATTTAAACAGAAATTTATTCAATATTTATTATTTAAAAATATTTTTTTTTTTAAAAGCAAAGTTCAAAACCGCAAAAAAATGTTAAAGATTTAAGCACAAAATAATTTAATTATTTTGTTTTTTTTTTTTTTTTTGATATAAATAAATATAAAAGCACATTTTTTTAATAATTTTAGGTTTCTATAAATATTTTGTAAAACTTTTGTAAATTTAAAAATTTTATTATAATCATAAGTTGTGTAATATTTTTAAAATTATTTTTAGTATTTGATTTATAATTATAAGTGAAAAATTTTATTTAATTATTTTTTATATAAAGCACATTTAATAAGTAGCACTATTTAGTATTTTAATGTTTAAAATTTATTATTAATAATAATAAAAAAAAATAACAAGATAATTATTTTAAATTAAAAATTATATAAATAAAATAGTTAAAAAACTGTAGTATTTGAAACAAAAATTAAAATATTTAACTTTAAAATAAAAAAAAAAAAACAAAAAGGAATTAAAATAATTAAAAATGAAATAAAAAAAGTCGCACTATTATTATGAAAAAAAAAATAAAATCCCAAGAAGTTTTACTTGCAATTAGTAAAAAAACAACAAAAAATTGGGGTTCCTCAATATCTCAAACCCAGTCACCAATTATTCCAACGAAAAATCATGATTGAAACCAGGGTTTTAAAAACTGCAGTCGAAACCAAAAACTGTCGAACAAAAAACGAAGATTTGTGCATAACTTTTTGCTTTTTGAGTTGGTTTGACAGCGACTGTTTACATTTAATGAATCAAAAGTAAAAGCAACAGTTTTTTTTTTGGCCAATGACAAATTAAGAAGTAATAGAAATGGCCGTTTTTACTTTGACTGCAGTTTTTTAAACGCTGATTGAAACCTAGTGCTGGTTACACACTACGCAATGCATTTACGCAATCAAGCAAACTTAATTCATTTTCATATATTTTTCATCCATTCCAGATTGCATCAACATCAAAACGCTTTGATATTTTGACAGCTTATCAAGAGACTCGAGCACTCATAGTAGTCAACTTGTAAAAATCTAAATCTTTTGATTTTTCTTCAACCAACTCGACAACCGTCAAACTAATCAATTGACAAAGCCATACACGGTTTGATTTGGACAACAACCTACTCAGTTGACAATTGAATTGAATTGAGTATGGGCTGCTTTAACAATTCAAATTTTTCATTTTTCTTTAATACCATTTCCGTATTATTATTTTCGTTTTCCCTGTTTACAACTCAATGAATTCAATAGCTGCGTTCGTTTACCCCAAAATTTGTACAAATTTGTATTGGATATTACTGAAATGCGTTCGCGTACAAATAAATTTATAAATTTTTTATATAACTCACCTACTGGATTTTATTGGGATTTTACTGGAAAAGTAAACGAACACACATAATATTAACACCAGCGTTGCCGTTTTGGTTACTTTAAACCAAAATTGGTTAATTTTTTTTCATATACATTTTCATATTATTCGAATGTGTATTCTAAGTCAAATTACAATCCTCAAAAGCTTTTATACTTGAATAGGCTTATTCCTGGAAAATATTTAATTTTTTTCCAATGTGTACTTGTGTACTTTTTTTCAACAGAAAAATAACCAATTTTTTGTTTTGGAACAAGCCCTCCACCCCGGGAGTTTTCTCCTCTTTCCCATATTCCTATGTAAATTTAATTGTAAAAATGGAAAAAGGGAAAAAAGTCCCAGGGAATTTGTATTCATAATTGGGATGAATAAATACCCGCTCCGCTTTTTTGACCCTTAAAATTGTGTGTGTGTGGGTGATCATTGAAATTTTGTTTTCGTCTACTTTAAAATTTTTTTTTAAAGGATTATAACAGTATTCATAAAAATTTTTTAAGTTTTATAAAGGTTTACAAAACAAATTTTGTATAAAAATTTGACTTAAAAAACGTTTGTTAAATTTAATAATCGTTTATGAATACGGCGGTAAAACTTTAACAGACAATCAACTTAACCATTCAAAGTATACACTTTGTAGTGTAGATGGCCATTATCTGTTACTCTTAATGCTTCATAGGTCTAACTCAAAAAAAAAAAAACTTTCTAGATAAACGATAAGTTCAAAGGACCTTCCGATACCATCCCGTTTAATATGATTATCAGGGGTGTTCTGGAAATCGAAACGTAAAACGCAAGAATTTGGATGTTGTTTTTATACACTTTTAATCAAATTTTTATAATTTCTGTCATAAAATTCTTTTTAAGAGAGAAATATTTGTATAATATTCGTCATAAAATTCTTTTTTTACAGAAATCTTATTAAAAAACGACGTTTTAAATTCTTGCGTTTAGCGTTTTTGATTTCCTGTATATTTCTATCGGGCAAAAAGCATCTACATATTAAAGTTCTACCGCATAATTTAGCTCAATTTTGCACTTTGATACCATAACGCACAGCAAGACTTTAAAAGTCTTACTTGTAAGAGCTCTTTATAAAAAAGGTTGAAAGCTCTAGCTTAAAAAGTTTTTAAAATTTACGAAAATAAGTGTTAACTCTGTATAGGAGGTGCTACGTCCACTAAAAATTATATAACCTATTTTTCTTTCCAAACTGTCAAAACTTTAAAAAAATCTGCCCAGCGGTTTATGAGCCTACAAGATACAAACAAACACTATTTCGTATTTAGCCACGCGATTTTTTAACGGAAATACGAATAATATAAAAAAATGTTCATACAAAATAATTTTGGTTACTTTTTTTCGCTTTTGGTTACTCTATTTTTACATTGTGGTTACAATTTTTTTTTTGTGCGTGGCAACGCTAATTAACACACGCAGGCACACATGCAAAATAACACAACACTCAAATTGCTTTTGCACGCAATAAAAGCACAACAAACTTCCCAACCAACACGAAGTCAAACCTTTGATATGAAATGACTTTATCATTTGACATCAAACACAATTCTCAAACGTTTTTCAAATGTTTGATTTTTTCATTTAAATTCAAATTGATAATGATTTGAAAATTAACAGTTGACATTAAATGTTGAATTAATTTGACGTCAAATTGGTAACAAATGTTAAATTAAAATCAAAACTAAACTTGGCAATACTAAAATAAATGTAAACATTAAAAATGGCGATTAAAGTTAAATTTTTGCTTTGTGGTTAAATGAGTTTTACAAGTGAACGATTTATTTCTTGTGAAAAATAAAAAGTATTTGTAAGTAATTACAATGGTTAAAAATACGAATTAAAAAAATAAAAGTGAAGAAACTATAAGTTTGTTGTATGATCGTGGAGCTATAATCCTCAAAATAAAAGGGTGCCAATTATTTAGTCTTTGCAAGAATTAGAGGACGGATATAACATTATGTCATATTTTAGCTATGGTGCCGAATTTTTATCTCACGGTTTATTTAAATAAATAATGAACTTAAATTAAAAAAAAAATATTTTTATTAATGTTCCACATTGTGTTATAATCCACATTTGAAAAACGTTTGAGACCTACGTTTAAAAGCAAGTTGAAAATAAAAGCATTTTTCCATTTTGAAAATAATGTCCCCTTTTTGTTGAGAATGCTCTATGATTTTCAAATCATTATCAAACGTATTTTGTTTGAGAAAACATTTGATTTCAAATAATTTTCAATTTGAAATCAAACCTCCGTGTTTTTTTGGCTTCTTTACGTTTTTATTAATTTGTGCATTTATGCACACATACCTTCTTCTTTACCCCACTTTCCATTAAAAAATGTTAATAATAGCAAAAAATTTCGAGTTGAAAAAGTTACCAAAATAAATAAAGGATACTCAAGTACACAATGCAAAAACAGAAACCAATTTTGGTTAAAAGTAAAAAAGACGGCAACGCTGGTTGGTTGGGAAAAAGTTAAACACAATAATTTTTCAGCCTAGCAGTACTCCAGTTAAAAGTATTGCCATACTGTTAATTTTTGTAATACTAGTAGCCGCTAGAGGTCAGCGTCATTTTATAATGGCTTGTGAATTTACTAAAAACATGACCGGGAAAAGGCATATCGATAACTCTTTATTGCAAAAATTCTCCACATGGTGAAAACACTTTTGTGGAGTTTTTCTGCGCCATCTATGGCTAACAGCAAATACAGCAATATAAAAAATGAGCGCGTCATCTATCGGCCAGTAGTAGATTATTTTTTTTTAATTTTTCTTAGCGTTCCATTTTACGGTACATTTTAAATATTTCCGGTTAGTTTTTTTATTGCTTTACGGCCAATTTCTTCAAGTTCAGTTAAAACTAATTACGTATTACTTTAACTAACAATATGTTTTCGACAGCTATAGCTGATAGTTAATTATAACTGAACGTTGATGTGTTTTTCTAATGTTATTGTTTTTTTTAAGAACAGTACAAAACATTATTAATTAACACAAATGTTAGTAGTTTAACTTAAAATTCTCTAGAAGATTCTTTGTCTAAAATTAACGATTTTATAGTTTTTTGATTTCTATGTAAATTTTTTTTTTTTAAATATCAAAGCCGAATATAAAAAGCCGAGTATTACAATTCGGACCTGTTTAAGATTTTTCTACAGTAAATTTTTAAGGAAAAATTGTCAATTCATGAAATTATGTAATTAATTAAATAGAATCTGGGAATTTATTTCTCATGGTGAGTAACATTTACTATATAAATTTTTACATATTATTCGAATGTGTATTCTAAGTCAAATTACAATCCTCCTCTGATAGTGCATAGAAAATGGAAAATATTCCTGGAAAATATTGAAGGAATAAGCCTATTAAAGTATAAAAGCTTTTGAGGATTGTAATTTGACTTAGAATACACATTCGAATAATATGAAAATTTATGTAATTAATTAAATTAATTTTTGTTGAAAAAGATTATCTTTTGAAGAAAATCATAAGTGACCAAAAAATTTTCGGTCTTTTCTTCGCTGTAAATATTTCAAGTTATTGTGTTTAATTTTGAGTTTTAACATTTGAACGTCGTTTAACTGGTGGAATTTCTTTTTTTATGGAATCGAGTGTAAATTTGCGTTCTTTTTTTTCTCACAAAAAAATTTTATATTTTAATGAAAGTTATTAGTGATCAACAAGCAACAAGTAAGAGTGCTATATTCGGCTGTACCGCATCTTTGATACCCTCCATCGAGAGTTCGAATAGTTCAGTATTGGGCTCTATAAATTATAAGCCAATCCTTATAAAAACTGACCTCACAGTATTATAATTCGTTGCGGTTTCAGGCGTATTAAAGTCTAATAAAATTAATTTGACCTCACCATAATAAAATATCATGATTTGTTTCAGAAAAGTTAAAGTATTTTTTAGAGGGGATTTTATATTAAATCCATTGTAAATTGTGGATAGTTTATCGCAAAATTCGGTAGTATTGATTTTTAGTACATATTCAAAATACCTTATATATACCTTATTTCAATACAGTGATACCAATTTTTTTGGGGTTTAAAAAAACTGCAGTCAAAACAAAAAACTTCCGAACAAAAAACGAAAATTTGTGTACAACTTTTCGCTTTTTGAGTTGGTTTATATTTAATGAATGTTTTTATTTAATGAATTAGAAGTAAAAGCAACAGTTTTTTTTTTGGCCAATGACAAATAAAGAAGTGGAAGAAATGGCAGTTTTTCTACTTTGACTGCAGTTTTTTAAACGTTGATTTTTATTACACTTTTAGCGTCTAAAGGTGCTTTTTGGAAGGGTTACGGTAAATTATGGACGGATCTTCATAAAATTTAGTAGTATAATTACTAGTCATATAAAACGAATTCATTGCTCCTAATTTGGATTCATAACTCTTTTCCTACTGAAACGATTGTGCTCGATTTCAATCCCAAACTGCTAACGAAAACCAAAAACAATTAGACAGAAAAATTGTTCGAAAGTGAGCGGGTTTGGACAGACAGACGGACAGACGTCATAGGATGCTTAACCTGGCGTTTACATTTACCAGTACTGGCATGACCGTAGCAATACATGCAAATTTTTTTACTAATACATGCACACTTTTCCAACTGCCTTGTCTACTGTCTAGCAAATTTTGCAGACAGTAAAATTGGACAGTGTTTTGGCATTTTTTTTTAGCAGTAATCTGAAGTTTTATTAGCAAAAGGAAAAAAACGTAAGAAAATAAATATATTTTGCTTTGATTTTTTTGTTTTAGTTAAGTGTTATGTTTTTTTTTTACAAAATATAGTTATTTTAGGCTGATTTTAAGTTTGTTTAGTTCATATAAAACACGTTTAGCTGAACTTTCACTGTAACATTCACTACTGTCTGGACGCCTACGTCACGAAGACAGTTAGCAGTGTTTTTGTCAACTAATATGTATTTTCTTACTGCCTTGCCAGTACTGTCAAATGTAAACGCTATGTAAAGGCTCTGTTAGCCTACCGTAAATGTAGAAATGTAAATGTAATGTAAACAGCTGATCGTTTCTGTTAAATGGAAAGCAATGCAAATGCTTAACTGACTGTAATGTCACTTAATCGTTACGTGCCAACCTGTGGAAAATAGAAATTCATTACGAGGTTACGTGACAGTTGTAGATAGTGATGGGCTGCTATTATTTTAAATGAATTGGGGGTAAAATCACTATTTTTCTTTAGTACTTTTGCCAGTAATAAGATCTGTGGACTTTTGACAAAATAAAAGTACATAATTTTCATTTTCATTTACACAAATATATTATATATATTATATATATATATGTATATGTCTAGATGTATAAAGTAAACATATGCATACATATGTATATGCAAACAATAAAAAGTTTGGTTTTTAATGGTATACAAACCTTGCTTTGTGTATGCACATTTTCAAAATAATGAAAGTACATGTGTATGAATTTGCTATAATACATATTTGTTTATAGTAAATCTGTAATATTAATATAAAATATTAAATTATTTATGTATTTATACATACATGAAATACAGTTTTAATACTATTTAAATCACTTGGTACTTTTTCTGCAAAGCGGTCACAGTGTGAGCTTTTTTAATTCTCATCACTGTGTGTGTTGTTTTATGTATACCTACTAATGTTTTTTTGTTTATGTTTTTCAAAAACAGCTGACACGTTCTTACATGTTCTATAAGTGCACAAACGAGCTTACAGTACGTTACGGTACGTTACATTGCATTTCATTACATTTACGGTCGGCTAAAGCTGCCTTAAAGGACCAACCATATGGTTACGAAATTAGATTCATCCAAGAATTATTTATAGTTTTAATTATAAGTTATCTTGTAAATTATAATTTATGTCGTATTAGTTTAAATTGTTATTTGCTGCACTGTATTGTAGACTTTGGATTTAATTGTAGAATTTCGAATTCGAGCAAAAAGATCTGAAATCGACTAAAAGGTTCTTGAATCTACCAAATACACTACAACTTCTACCGGTTGTGAACTATAAATACAATCACAGAATACCACAGAACTGTAAAAAGTGACGTGTGAAAAAGGCCCAAATCAGTTGCGAGGGCAGCTTTCGAAGAAAAAGACAGAAAGCTTTTTTTTGGTAGTGAAGTGGCAATGTGTAAAAACAGGCAGCAACAATCAACACAAATGGCATGATCAAAACAAAAATAACAAAACACAAATCACGTTAAAAAAATGCATTAATTCAACAAACGTTGTGTTTTGTGCAAAAAAAATGTATTTATTAAAATTTTTTGTTTTATAATGTTATTTATTTACTTAAATATTATTTACTTGTGTTGTAATAAACTTAAAAGTTAAGGCTCAGTTAGCCGGGAGTAACAGTAACGTTGCAAATCAGCTGATTCATTTTGTTGTATGTAAAGCAATTAGAACGATTATAGTTATCAGTAAGATGTTACGTCTGAATCTGTAAGAAATAGATTGGTCTTACTTTTTTACGGTAAGGTTACTGTTACTGCTACTCCCGGCTAACTGAGCCTTTAATTTTTACAAAAGCTTTGCAAATAAATCTCAACTAAATAAATTTGTGTTCATTGTATTGCGGCATAAAAGATGATGCAAAGAGAAATGCAAAAAGGGCAGCTTTCTTAAAAAGAGACAAAAAAAAAAAAAACGCAAAATCATCCGTCTCGTGACAGTTCTGTAGTATTCTGTGCTAACAATATTGGAGACATTTTGTGAACATAATGGGGGTATTCACGTCACAAGTTACACCCTTGCGAAAAAGCAAAAGTGCAAAAATATTACAACAACCACACAGACAATTAGTTGTTCGTAAATAATTGTCTTTGTGGTTGTTGTTATGTTTTTGCACTTTTGCTTTTTTGCAAGGGTGCAACTTGTGACGTCAATACCCTTAATAATTAATTTTAATAAAGTTTGTTAAATTGAATAAGTGTGTGTTTATTCATTTGGATTTGCAATTAAAATAACTCAAACGCGATTATTAAAGGAAAAACGTAACAATATATATCGTTAGCTTAAATGCAAAAAGGCGTAACTGACAAAAAATTTAAAATCCGTTTTTTGATTGATTGTTATGAATGCATTTAAACTGCATGTCTGGACAAAATATTACACTTCTACGATCAAAAATGACGCTTTTATTAACAAAAAAACAAAGGGATGTGACTACAAGTGTGTTTATTTAATTAATGCAAAACGGCGTAATTACACATTTTTTTCTAACAAAATATGATGAAATGGGTTTCTTTGAAAATTATTTGAAGAATTCCATGGACGTCTTATCAATACATTTTTTCTAACATGTTTACAGTTTTAATTTTACAAAGTTTTTTGCTTCTCCTGTAAAATTATATTTTTGTTATTTATATCTGTTGCAATTAATAATAATGGCTTAAGTCGAAATTTCGTGTTTTGAGATATGAAGGGTTTTCTCTAAAATAAATTCTGTTCTGTGTTTTGTTGTGTAAGTTAAAATATAAATGCGTATAGTTTTATTAATACACAGAAAAAAATAATAATTGATTTCAATTAAAAAATTTGTGACATTAATTAAAAAATTAATTAAATTTGCACCAGTAAATAGTAATAGTATTAATTAAACGTTTAATTCACTTGATTAAACGTTTAATTCACTTGATTAAACGTTTAATTCACTTGATTAAATTTTTAATTAAAACTGATTATATTTTTGATTAATGCTTTAATTGGTGAAAAATGTTGGTGAATTTTTTCTGTGTAATGACATTTTATACCTGAGACTTAGCTGAGTGATAGATCGTGAAGAAGAGAATAAGAATATGTAATAAAATGAAAAAGCACTTAAGTCAACTTAAGCCATTATTATTTATTGCCACAGATGTAAACTTTATATTCCAATATATGTTATTGGGTCTCAGATGGATATTAAAAAAGTGCCCCAGGGACTGACAATTTTATGATAGTTCGTTCGCACGACAGCGTCTTATTCGTAACTTACAGCCCAATTGTGATAAAAAATTTTCATAAATGCAAGAAGAAGAGTAGTTGAATTTTGAATATGCCGTGTGAACAGCGTAACTCGTATTCTTATTTCAAAAAGCAAACAACGTAATTCACAACCAGTTGTGGAGGATAAAGATATAAGTGATCATGGATTTTCGTCCTTTTAATAATTAAAAGCAATAAGAGCCGTTTTAAGCTTAATTTGTGTGAAATTCAAATACTGATTTTTGATGAAAAATTAAAATGATCATAGATTTTTGCACTTCTGTCATGTAATTTTAAGTTTTTGTTAGCACAATAATTTCATTTCAATAAAAAATATAATTCCCAAAAGCACAGTCTTATTAATTCTTTTATCATTTTTTTTTCACAAATTCCAATCCATGTCTACTATAATTATGACTTATTATGTTTTCAACACTTCTTTTCTCTAATTCACTAGACATTTTTAGCAGTCTTTTTATGTGTGTTTGTGTGTGTGTTTTTTTTTTGTCTGTATTTTATGAACTTTTAAGCCCTAAATTTAATTTTTCACCATTATGTCTGCAATAAAAGTAAAAATTTATTACAACTTTTTAACATGATTCAATTTTGAAGAAAGCAAGAACAAGAACAAAACTCCAGCAAAACATTACAGAACTAGTCTTAACCGAATAAATTGTAGACTGTTAAGTCTTCGTCTGTCCTTTAGTCTGTCTGTATATCTTTGGTCAGTGGGAACGGTGAATAACATCGTAATAGTGAATCATTTTTTATTAACAATAATTATTCATTATTGTTGCAACAAAAACAACATGATGTTTCAAACAATGGAGAGAAAACAAAAGACCTTTTTTTAGATTTTGTATTTCTATTATTTATGAAGTTGTGGATGATGGTTTATGAGCATTGAAATAATTTGTTGCGTTGAGTTTCTTCTTCTTTATCCTGCCATAATCCATTTTGGACTACACTAGATTTGTACATGTCATATTAGAGGGTATTTTCATTAAAAAAAATTTATATATTTTAGTTAAAGAATTTTAAAGAAAGGCACCTAAAAGCTAAAAAAAAATTTTATCTAGTAGATAAAATGACGCAAATTTGTGATCTCCAACATTTTTTTAATTAGAAATAGAACAAAATTTTGTGATCTTTTGTGCCTGTTTCAACAAGTAAGGAAGATTCGAAGATAACTCGAACAGACATGAAAGAGAGAAAAAATCAAAGGTAGGAAGTCATTTAATTTGCCTTCTCTAAGATTTACTTATATTTACTTGCTGGGTTCTTTGGAAAGGCCCAGCTTTTACTTTAAGAAGATCTTTTAAAACTATTACCGTCTCTTCGCACCCATGATCTTATCGAAAATCGGAATCGGCTATCGAATAGAAATTTTGTTTAAAAATGTAATAGATTTTTAACGTCGTTGTAGAGTATTAAATATATTGGGGGGTGTGCTGGAAATCGCAAACGCAAAACGCAAGAATTTGGAGGCTGTTTTTAATACACTTTTAATTTAATTTTTATAATTTTTGTTGTAAAATTCTGTTTAATAGAGAAATGTTTGTATAATATTTGTCATAAAATTCTTTTATTATAGAAATCTTACTAAAAAACGACTTTTAAAATTCTTGCGTTTTGCGTTTGCGATTTCCAGCACACCCCTGATTAACTAGCATTTAACCCGCTACTTCGTTAACGTCTTCTTTTTCTTCGTGGACATATTTTTATGCCAAAGTTTATTTTTCTAGGTTTTAACATGTTTAAATTCTAACATTGAAATCGGATCTTTTCTTTCATGAGCATATTTATATGCAAAAGTTTACGTTCCTTGTTTCTAACAAAAATAGTTCCAAATTTTTTATCTCATAGGTTGATATTCATACAGGACTTTGCACCGATAATGTTGTGTTTCTAAAGCTACGGTCACACTTATTAAATATTTGATCAAATAAGCGTAACCCCCACTTTAGTTAATAATTAGTGAGATTTAAAATGGTCTTAATATTACAAAATAAACTAATTATACTACTAGACATAGCAAAAAACAGTTTTTTGTAAGATGTGGTATTTTAAAAAAAATAAATATTGATATTAAGCGAAATGATTTTTTAGTTTGGTTGTTGGTCCCGTTTTTTTCGTCAAATATTTGATAAGTCTGACCGTAGCTTAAGTTCAATATTTTAGAAAATTCAAAAAGTCACACTCGTAGAACACAAAAGCAAATGCAAGAAAGTTAATTTCCCGTATTGTCCTTTTTGACACTTTTCTCTCTCCATTTATGTATCAAAAAATGCCAACGTTGTAGTGGGATGAAAGATAATAGATGGAGAAAACATCTTTCTAAAAAAGTAACAAGCTTAGGCACAATTTTCACTCCTTAAACGTTCGAATTTCGAAAAAGTACCATATATGCATTTGTATTTTTTAGATAAGCTACAAATGTTATTATGATCTTAATATTAGGAATGATCGGCACTTAAAACTAAACCACCCATTATATATATCATAGTTGGGGGTAGTGCACTAAATATTAATTTAAATCAGCAGTGCACTATCGCGAAATAAAACTGCAAAAAAATTAGTTTGCACTTTTTTTTTACCAGCTTTAGTGATGATTGTTATTTTTTTAACTACCACTAAACAAATTTAGTGAAAGTGCAAATTTTTTCACTATCACTAAACGCCGATTGAATGCAAAAATCTGCACTCAATTCAAATAGTGCAAAATTTGGACATGCAATAAAAAAAGCTGCATACAAATATTGTCTCACTAAAATTAAAAAATGTAACTTGTATGTGTATGGCTTTTGAATTCTTTTTTAAACAACGTTCCTTCATCGTTTAGTTGTCTAGGGGGTTTGTTAAGGTTAGAAACTGTGAGTCCGCTGGTTTCTTGGTTTTTCGAAAACAAATTTTGTTTTAAATTTTTATGTTCAAAAACGACTTTAAAAAATTTTTTACCAGTTTTCGCTTTTATTCATAATGAAGTTTTTAGTATTGTAAATATGTATGTATATGTAAAAATTATTTTATTTTTGTCGAGCTGCTCTGTATTCTGCTCGCAAAATGGTGAAGGGTATATAAGATTCGGCACAGCCGAATATAGCACTCTTACTTGTTTTTAAATCACACAATTTTTTTTTTTTTTGAGTGCAAAATTTTTTAACATCACTATCACTCATGTTTAGTGAGGGTGCAAATGTTTATTTCATCACTCAACATCAACAAAATGATCGCAAAATTTTTGCACTATCACTAATGGTGTTTTCTTTTCTACAAAAAAATGTGACATTTTATTTAGTCTTCAGAAGTTATTGATATTATTAAGTCCCTAAAGGCCAAGAAATCGGCAGGTTTGGATGATGTATCAAATTTTTTAATCAAAAAGTTTCCGAGTGCGGCAATAAAATTTTTAGTCATTATTTTTAATAATTGTCTAAATAATAGTTATTTCCCCAAGGCCTGGAAAATGGCCAGAATTTACCCTTTGCTAAAAAAACCAAATGACTTTCAAATCAATAACTCCCGTCCAATATCTATGTTGTCTAACATTGGAAAGTTATTTGAGAGGGTTATTAAGATAAAGTTGGAAAAATCTTTGGCACCGGATTTTCTACCCCCATATCAGTTTGGTTTCAAACGTGGACACTCGTCGGTTGATGCTTTGTTATATTTGCATAACGAAGTTATTTGTAATTAAGGGATAAGCAATGTACTGTCGCCGTTTCGTTAGACATTGAAAAGGCGTTCGATCGGGCGTATCATTTGGGTATTATCATTAAACTGATTAGGGTAGGTTGTGATTCCGTCTTTGTAAAGTTGTTTGAAAGCTATTTTTATGATCGAAAATTTTTGGTGGAAATGAATGATTTAAAATCGAATGTGGGCGGTATTTATTGTGGTGTTCCGCAGGGGGCAATTCTGGCGCCTTTGCTATATAACATTCTTGTATATGACTTCCCCCATATTGGTGTTGGTTCTAAGAGTATTTTATTTGCGGATGACTCGTTAATTTATGCACATGACAAAAATCCTGAAATCGCGTTAGGTAAGGTTCAAGGTCACCTTTTGGTAATTGATAGCTTTTACAGAAAGTGGGGTATTAAGATAAACACACAAAAATCAGAGGCCATTTGTTTTCGTAACGCAGCGGGAAAATGTCCCCGAAATGTAGTAAGGCTGAGTAAAACATTGAATCTTTCTCTGCATGGTTCTGTTATTCCCTTTAGACATCAAATAAAGTACCTTGGGGTAACGTTCAATAAACTGTTTAAGTTCAACCAACATGGAAGGAATGCCAAGGATAAAGGATTGCGCATTAAGGGCATGTTCGTGAAATTATTTATCAATAGACACTTGAGTCAGAAGGCCAAGCTTTTAATTTACAAAGTATGCATTCGATCTGCGATATTATATGGATTTCCCGTTTGGTTTTCGATTTCTCCAACCGTAATGATAGAGTTGGAGATTTTAAAACGAAGTTGTCTGAGATTTTGTATTAACGCGAACTATGAAAATTTTGTCAAACGATTTTCGAATTCCGTTATTTATAGAAGAGCGGATGTACTTCCCCTCTCTTCATATGCTCTGGTCCTTCTTAGTAATTTTATTAGTCGACTTGGAAATCACGATAACAATTTAATGACAACGGCTCTTTGCTCACAATCTGGGTTTAATTGGTCTAACAGTCCTTACATGTCTCCAATTGGAATTTTACATGAGGATATTAACTCCTTCACTAACTCAAATGAATACCGTCTACCAGAGTTCTACTCTCATGCAATAACAGGCTCCAACAGGGGTTAACGTCTATTTTTCCTTGTATATATTGTATGAGTTTAAGTCTTAGTTTTAAGTTTGTCATAGGATCTCACACCTGACTACCAACAGTCTATGTAAACTTCTATTATATTTTTGAGCAATATAATTTTAATGTTTATTTTTTGATGTAAAACTTCGTATCCGTCCATTTTAACTTAGCATGAAGCGTTATTTTAAAATCATAATGTACTAAATGTCTATTAAAACAATACTGTATAGTTTTAAGTTTTTGCATTCTAAATAATCTTTATACAGCTGCCTTTGTGATCTAAACTTATAAAAATTGAAAAATTGAAATTGAAAATTGTTTAGTTTTAATGACCAACCTTCCCTTCTAGTGTTACTCTATTACTCAAGCCCATTCATATTAAATCGGGTAACAATTCTAATGTCAAATAAATGTTTTAAACCTGATACGCATCTTAATTAGTCGCCATTAAGTAAGTGGTTTTCAAAATAAAGGCAGAGGATGAATGTCTGCTTGAAAAATGAGTTAGTAAGTCTTTGGTAAGCAAAATTCACACATTATAACACGCCTTTTTTAAATCCTCCTTTTTTTTACTACATAACATATTGTTGTTTAGAGTATTTATTTTTACGAGGAGCTGTAAATTTACAAAAGAAAAATTTTTTTGAAATTGAAATTTTGAAAAGGTTTGTCTTACTAAAATTTTTGGAGAGGATGCAAGAGAAGCTAAAAGAAAACACCGCATTGTTGAATTTGAAAGGTAAAGCTAAGAGTTAAGTTGCCCTACTTTTTTATGTTTATATATTCATACATCAGAACTGGCCGATGTAGAGATGCAAGATCATTCGAAAAAACAAACTGTGTTTCTAAGATCACAACAAATATAAATCACTTATTCAATGGCTTAAAATTCTTTATTTTTTGGAAACAGGTTTGATTTGGAGGGCTCAGAGCTAAGCGCACCAAGTCAAAAAAGAAAATTCGAAAATATTTCGAGTTTTAGTAAGTGAATTTCCATTAATTTCTGTAGCCATTGACTTGGGTTTAAATACAGAAAAACGCTCGGGATAAATTTAGTTTTTTTTACTTACTTTATGTACGAGTTGTACTCAAAAATTCATGTACGTATAACACTAAAACATACATAAAACAATCCTAAATGGGATTACTTGCGAAACTCAATCCCGAAATTTCTTAAAAAAAGTACAAAATTCATAAACCAAGTAAAAAAAAATTAAACTTTTCGTTGGTAGTGCCGCTCTGAGAGTAAAATTAAAAAGTGAGCATTTAAATCTCATTTAAGTTATCAAAGTTTGACTCAGACGCTACAACAACACCACACAAGTAGTTAAAAAATGATTTGATTGTTTTGTGCAGAATTAACAATGTTTACAAAGTAAAATTGAGAACTCATGCTTCTCATTTAGTTAATATTTTCAATTATATAATATATTGAGTTTTTAAAGTAAAAACCACATCGGGAATGATGCAGGTGTTTTACTATTGAAATTCCGTAAGGTTTAAAATGTGTAAGACAATCAATCATAATAAAATTATCCTTCTAATTCCACCTTTAGTTTGTTTCAAGTACGAATTCGGGATAAAATCAACTTTATAATACTTGAACCATGCGCATTCTGAGATTGGTTCTATCTAAGTTTTACTTTAATCAATCTAATTTTCGGATTATCCTAAGAACTCGGGATTGGATATGGATATGTCAAATATTTCGCGATTGAAAATCCGTACTTGAATCAATCTTTTTGTACTTGATCCAAGAAAATCCGGATGGATTGATTTTTCTTTTGAGTGTAGCCGTTACTTTAAGAATGAATCACTTTTTGCTTAAGTCTGTTACAGAACTGGATAGAGTTAAACTTTGGGGAGAATTTCGCACCAGTTTTGAAATACATATATGTATTACATTTTATAACTCGGTTTGGTTCCGCTCTGCTGACCACTAATGCGAAAATACATCAAGAGTACAGTGCAATCTTAAAAAACTTCCCTCTAAGGATAGTTCAAAAGGTTCAATTGTTTCCGGTGATCAGTTCACATTTAATTTATACCAAATTTCTGTGTATTTGGCTATTCTCATGGACATGGATAAACAAATTTAGGTCCTTTTGTGACTAACCAGATTTGCAGATATCTGTAATTCAAGGTTTAGTCCTAAGGCTTTGCCAATGGATCTTAAGATCATTGTATGTTTTAGTTAAGTATTATATATGTTCATATATAGCCATTTTAAACTATTTTAAATTTGTTTAGTTTAGTGCGTGTATTTCATACATAAAAAAGTTATATTATAGTAAGAAAGCCTTTAGTACACGGAATGTGAAAAACCTCATGCGAATGTGGTTCGGACGTAATTTTAACGTCATGGCGTTGTCATAATGGCCATTGTGTGTTTTGTGATGACGTCAATATAACGTAAGAACCACATTTTAACATTTCGTGTGCTCTTGGCTTAGTATGGTGTTCAGATATACATTTTTTATTGAATTCATATTAGATTTATTGACAAATTATCTTTCTGTTCACACATACACAATTTAGCTAACTCAATTAGCTTTTTTACTTAAGCAAAATGTAAACAACTTTTGACATCTTTAAAAAACCAACAAAACATCTGGCTTTTGCGCAGACCTAATGGATAGACCTTTTTTTGTTGTTTTGTTGTTGATTTTAGTTGTCAAATGTCAAAACACTTTGTTTGGTGAGTTGTGTTTTACTCACTAAAAACACTTGTGCCAGTAGAGATTTTAATTTTACTCAATATTATAACAATTTTGTTTTAATAGATCAACAGCTGAATTGAAATTTTGGATAATTGAGCTCAATAATGGCATTTATTGCGCCAAACTCAATTAAGGTGCATATCTGAACAAGGTATAAGACTCGCAATGTGTGAACGCCAAAGATAGTTAAAAGAAGAAAATGTGATAAGTTTATCAACAAGACTTGTATCGTGAGAATTGGGAAGAAAATGTGATAAGTTTATCAACAAGACGTGAGAATTGGGACTGAAAAATTAATATTAAAGACACAAACCTTTTTAAAACATCCGGCACCAGTTGTGAATTTTAAAGTTTTAACACCAACATTTTAAAATATTTAAGATGATATCCGTATATGACATTTTTACAATTAATTTTCCCAACTAAACTTCTTTAGTTTTTTAGAAAAAAGTTAGAAAAAAACTGAACCCTCTAACACTTCTTTAATTCTTTAACTAATTAACTCCTAAAGAGTCTGTCTGTCTCCTAAATTCAAATTAAATTCTTTTGCTTAAAAATGTAATTACCATTTCCGGCATTAATTTACTTCTTTAACAACATGACCATTCCAACTCATAAAACAAAATCACTTCGAACCGCATTGCGGTTTTGAAGTATTAGAAGTACTTGTAGGGTGTTGGCAGTAACTAATTATATATGGTGGGCGTTTATGACAACGAATGTGTGTTAAGCATGATGTACTTTATATATATTTAGGCTTTAGTTTTTTCTACAACTGTCGAAGTTGTATGCCTTACGTTTAAGTTACGGACGTGCTTAGTTGCTTTTGAATGTACTCATGAATGTTTGTATATTTAATATGCACTTGTTTAATTTTCAGGCTGGACAATGACGGTTCAGCAAGTCGTTTGTAATTTAAAGCATGTTTTTTGAAGTTCTTAAAAGTTCTTATAGTTTAAGAATACCAAGATACTAAAAAATAATAATAAATCCTTTTTCGATTTAATAAGTTTTTTTTTTGAAAGTGTAAGTTTGACCTCTTTACATTTAATTATAAAGTTTTTTTTTAACAAATAGAAAGAAACTGGGAATTATTTACTTTCGTAGGTTACTTTATATTATATTGAAATTTTTTTTATTTTTCGAATTTATTCTATGAGCTAAATTTGAGTTATGTATTTTATAAAGCTTTTCTGTAATAGTTCTATTCCAACAACTCATTAAATTTAGCTCATAGAATAAATTCGAAAAATAAAAAAATGTTTTTTTTATTTTGCAGGGCATTTCAGATTCGTTACTGCTTCATTTGATATTTTTAGTTGTCCTTTTTTATGTATTTCGTTGCGTTTGTTTTTGTTGTTTTAATATCCACGGGAATATAATAAAAGTGCGCCTTAACGAAAACTGCTTTGTTGCTAAGCTTTTATTCGTTTATGGTCTTTAAACAGAGTGGCACAAAAGGAGATCAGAAATAAATCAGTTTATTTGTAGTTCAGCTTCTATTTCACATTTTAGGTTAGATTTGAGTTCAGTTCTAGTTCAGTTGAAGTTCGGGTCTAGTTCAGAGCACAGAGCACAAAAAGGCGAAACGAGACGGAAGTTATTCAGCCCAATCACGAATATTCCCAAGAAATGTTTTTTTTTTTACGGAAAATACTTTGTTAGAGAAAAACAATTTTAATTAAAAATTCCGCGGGAGCAAAAAAAATTAATGAGTGGCATCACAGAAGTTGTTTTGCGAGTTTACATTGATTTTTGTTTGTTTTGGCTGTGCAAGTTAAAGTAAAATTAATTTTACTAGTGTTCGTCTAATGGCTAAAATTCGACCATACATTTTTTATGTAAATATTAAGCAAACATAGTTCATCTAAATATATATGAATTTATATGTTTCGAGCATTTATTTTTTCCGACTTAGTGGATCGATTTGTCGTGGGACCAACTTCCGGTTCATTTTTGATCTTCTACGTGAGTAAATTTAATTTTGTTCAATATAAGTTCAATTTAAAAAATTTGAGCAAATAAAAATTGAATAACAAAAAAGAATAAAAAAATGTCCTTTATAGATTGTCATCCACGCAGGATTTTGCATGTTTAATAAATAGGGCGTGAAATAGGGCAAGGGGGAATAAGCTCCCCATCACTATATCTTCTAACCAATCAACCGGTTTTTTAAAATTTGCAACATCTGGAAAAAAAATTATACGGCAAAACAAAATATGATTTTTGAAATTATAACATGCAGCATGGAAAAGTGAAAGAAAGAAATCTAATTTCCCACATTTATATAGTCCAAATATTGGAAACCCGGTTTCTAAAAAATGTCAAGTAATCGAACACCCTAGTTTTTATTATTTGAAAATTGAAAAAAACAAATTTTGTATTTATACCCACAGGGCTGTCAGACTTGGGGATTTCATGTGAGCAAAAAGGACAAAGAAAGTCATTTGGGGATTGCGGATTTTTTTGGGGATTTAAAAAAAATTTTGGGGATTTTTTGGGGATTTTACACTTTTTTATTATTTACGCTTATTTTTCTTTGTTTCGTATATAAAATATGAAAAAAAGTAGCAACACTTTTATCGTACTCTTATATAGTGTAAAGGGTCCTAATTAAGATAACCATTTTTGTTAAGTTATAAACTTGTTATTTTTTTTGAGTGAGTGTTTAAAAAAAAGAATTAAAAAATAGATCTAAAGCCGTAAATAAAATTTTTGATTTTTCAAAGACAATTTTAAAGCGAATATGTATGTATTCCCTAAAAATAAGTAAATATGTAAAACAATATAATAAAGATTGGGGAAAAAATGCTAGGCTATTGGATAGTAGTTATGATGCATCGAAGTACTAAATAAATGACGGAAATATATATTTTTATTGGCTTAAAGCGATTGAACAAGCTCCAAATAAATTAGCTCATTCGTCACTGGAATCGTCACTCGGATAAAACGGATTTAAAAAAACATGCCGAAACCAGTCGCTACAAACAAAATAAAATGATTTTTTTGAGTTAAAATTTTTATTTGCGGATTTTTGGGGATTTCTTATAAAATTTTTCTAACTTGGTTTCCAAAAAAATTTAAAATTTGGTCAGAAAAAGAAAAACAAAAAAAAATATTAACTTGTTAAGGTTTTGTTTTTTGGGAACTTGGGGATTTTTGGGGATATTTTTTTAATTTCTTGGGGACAAGGAAAAAAAGTACCTGGCAGCACTGTATACCCACACCACAATAGTGGATGGGGTATATTGCATTTGTGCTGATGTGTGTAACACCTTAAAATATTGGTCCTAGGACCCACCTAAAAGTATAACGATCGACTCAGAATCACTTTCTGAGTTGATCTAACGATGTCCGTCCGGCTGGCTGGCTGTACACGAGAGGAGATAGGGGGCAATTTCTGCCTCTCAGAAGCTATCAAACCGATTTTAATGAAATTTAAAACATAGATAGATCCATATTTATATGGACACATAAGCTATGCATTTTTATAAATTTAGGACCACCATGGGAGATAGGGGCAATTTCTGCCTACCTGAAACTATCAAATCGAATGTAATGAAATTTAAAAAATAGATAGATCCCTATTCATATAGCGATACACTCTCGAATATTTGTTTTTAAATACTGTGGTGTAGGGTATCATGTGGTCGGGCTTGAACGACTATACTTTCTTACTTGTTACATATGTGTAAGTAGCAAATTTGAACGCTTATTACTCCGAAAATATTGAACAGACTTTAATAAAATATATATTGTGCACTTTTATAAGTAAATATCTTTCAAATGGTGTATATTCTGTTTTACCTTTGCCGATTTATATATAGATTCAAGATAAAAAATTTAAAAGAATATCATAGTCTTGCAAGTTCTTTTTAAAAAATTTCTTTTGTGACAGGTTTATCGGTAACACTAACGGGCATTACATTTAACACGTACATTTATATTCTACCACGTTTACACTAAAAAATTCAATCGGCACGCTAAGGAACACTACAAGTTCTCTTAAACAATATCGGTACGTTATCTTAGCATTTGAATTCGTCAGCTTAGAATCGTTGTTTATCGTATTTTGTTTGTGTACAAGTTAACAATCACTTAAAGAAGTTTAAAAATTTGTGTTTTAAAAAATACACTACAGTTTTTTTTAAAACTTTGGCTAGATTATTTTTCAGATTCAGACTATATTTAAAAGTAAAGTTATAAATTTAATTCCGATTCTAGTTGAGTCAAGCTAAGATTTCAGTTAGGGTTAATGTTTAGATTATAATTCACGTCAAGTTCTACTTTAAACTTTAGGTTCTCGTTTTAGACCGGGTACAAAAAAAAAAGTTGTGCTAGTCACCCCCTAGAATGAAAGATATGCCAATGAAGTTTCTAAAACATGAAAACTTTTTTTGCCACGCCCTTAAATACAGCCCTTTTTGTTTTTTTTTTTATATACCGCTGCCATTTCATCGGGTTTCATGGCTAGACAGTGGCTTCATTTTTGCCTTGGGTGACTTTTTAATCCGATATCTGGGCGCCACTTATCAGATCTTTCCCCCAAATGTCCAATTTTATTCACGGGCCAAGAAAGTCCTTCTAAAACTTAGTATGTATAGGTTTTTATGTACCTACTTTTATGACACGCCTTCAAATTAAGCCCCTTTTTTCTTTTTCACAAACATATAACATTAAAACAGGAAAAACCCCAAAAAAAAAGACAAACAAATTTTCATCAGACACGCCCTAGAATCAAAAATATACTTATTAAGCTTAAAGAACTTTAAAAATCTTTGGTTTGCCACGCATAGCCATTTAAAGGCCAACCTCATCGTATTGAATATCAGTATTAATGGCTTGAATATGGCTTAATTGTTGTATTTAAGCTTTTAAAATCTTACTTAAAATTCTAGATGGCATTAAAAATCTCCCGGATCCTTCCCCTCTAATGTCCAATTTTTCATAAATAGAATAGAATTCCTCACATATTAATGAGTTTATCTCACCGTAATTTTGAAGCCTTTTATCTGTTCTAATAAAAATCAGAAAGGTTTTTTTTTCTTACCTAATTTTTCCTTCATATTAAGTGATATTATTAATAGTTTGTGTCCATATTAAAAAAAACTTATGTATAGTTAGAACAAAGTAGAAAAGGAGTTTAAATGCCTAAACTCTTAAGATGAATTATGTTAAAGATGCTAGATGTACGTTATATTAAATAGTAAATAAAGAATTGAATTGAAAAGAATTCCTTTTAAAACATGGTAAGTCAAGTTTTGAATATTCCTTTTTTACTCACGCCCTTAAACTATGCACATTTTATCATTTCATCACATACACGATATGATGAGATCTATATAAAGGGTGATTTTTTATGAATTGAGTTTTTCGGGCTGGCAGCACTGGTTGGTGTCCAAACTACATCTATGAAAGTGAAAAGTGTTCAGTATACTTTGCCATTTCATCATGGAGAAACTCACAAACGAGCAATGACTGCAAATCGTCAAAAATTTATTATCAAAATTCGTGCTCTGTGAGAAATGTCCATCGTTTGTTACGAACTTTTTATGGTCGTCATAATCGACCTAGTAAATCAACACTTCGTGCTATTATCACCAAATTCCGCACCAAATTTACTTTGGTGGACATTAAACCACCGACTCGCGTTCGTAGAGTGCGTACCGAAGAGAGTATTGCAGCCGTAGCGACCAGTGTTAATGAGGATAGTGAAATGTCAGTTCGTCGCCGTTCTCAGTTATTGGGCATATACGCGACTTTTTTTGCCCCAATTGGCTGAGTTGGACTTGGTTTATATGTGGTTTCAACGAGACGGTGCCACATGCCACACAGCTCGTGAAACAATGGACATTTTGAAGGATGAATTTGGTGAGCAGTTTATCTTTCGAAATGGCCCTGAGAGTTGGCCGCCAAGATCATGTGATTTGACGCCTCTTGACTATTTCTTGTGGGGTAATGTGAAGTCGTGGGTCTATGTGGACAAGACAAACACGATTGAAGCCTTAGAGTATAACATAACACGTGTTATTCATGGAATACAGGCCGAAATGCTCGAAAAAGAGGTGCAAAATTGGACCTCACGAATGGACCATTTGAACCGGACCCGCGGGCAACATTAACATGAAGTTATTTTTAAAAAGGAAATGGCAAATACCAATTTATCGATTCCAATAAAAAAATTTTTATATATGATGCAAATTTGAGTGTTTTATTAGATTTTTTAAAAAACTACGCTTAAAAAGTCACCCATTTTAAAAAACAAAAAGGGCTGTATTTGGAGAAGTGACAAAAAAATTTGTTCCTGTTTTTGGAAACTTCATTGACATATCTTTCATTCTAGGGGTACCTGGCACAACTTTTTTTCGACCCACCTTATTCTGGTTCTGTCTTAGTTCAGATAATAATTCAGATATTTGTTGTTTTCTAGTTCAAATGTGCAAATTCTAATTCAAATTCTCATCTGGTTCCACCCTGTAGGACAATTTTATACACTTTAAGTTCTTATTATTTTTATTTTTGCAGAGTATATTTTTTTTTATATAATAGTTATAAATCACCTTACAACACACTCAAAACCGTACACGTGGTAGTTTTATGAGACTTTAGTTTTGTGCTAAAACCTAAAATCGTCGTCCTCATTTTACCTGTAGATTTTTTTTGTTAACCTTTCTTTTGTATAAATCTTCTTTAATGTTCTTGTGCAAGATTTAATTGCATTTTTAATATTTAATTTATAATAACTTCATACTGCGCCGTACCAAAACGGGAGCTCATAAAAATAAATTAATTGAATGACAGTTAATTTATTAGTTAAATTGAAATAAAACGAATATATGAGTTAATCGAAGATTAGGTTTAAGTAATTTTAAATAGATAAAGTTGTTAACATTTTTTTTGTTAATGGAAGATAAATAATTTAGATTACAATGTCATCTTTAATGTCCGTAATTTCTACAAATAGATATCTAGCTGTGTATTGATATCTATGGTTTGCATAGTTTTAATACGTATTTCTTACCTAAGGGTTAAAGTGTACTGTATTTTACACCATCGATTTTCGATAGTTAATTCACGTAGACAAAATTAACGTTGAAATTTCCCCAATAGTGTTACCGGATAACTGTTAGGTACGAACACGACCAGGGGCCTGATTCTGGCAGTCGTGATCGAGTAATTTCTCGATTCGAAAGCAATTTAATATCTAATTATTTCAGTCAATTCTGAACGAATTGGAATTATTTTTTCAGTGTTGTAAAGCATTAATTTGAGTTTCACAATACTAAAAAAATAATTTTGATTCGTTCAGTATCGACTGAGATAAAATTGCTTTCGAATCGAGAAATTACTCGATCACGACTGCCAGAATTAGGCCACAGATATCTGTTTGTAGAAATTACGGGCGTTAGAAGGAATGTTTAAGAATTTAGTTCGGGTTTTAGTTTAGATTACAATTGAGGGTCTTTAAGGCTTTAAGGTTTCAATTCAGATTTTAGGTTATTTTGTTAGTTCTTGTAAAGTTTCAAGTTCAAGTTGTAGCCCAAAGGCCATCTTAAAGAAGCTCTAAAAAAGTGAGCCTGATTTCGAATTTAGTTCTAGTGTCAATTAAAAAATTTGTGATGCACCTGTAAACAAATTAATAGTATTAAATAAATATTTTTTTATATTCACAACATTTTCTGCATTAATGTTGTTGATGTAAGTAAACGTTTAATTTACTTGATTAAATTTTTAATTAAAACTGGTTTTATTTTTGATTAATACTTTAAAACAATTGGCGAGAATTTTTTCTGTGTATAGAACAAAAAAAATGAGGATGATGTTGAATTTAAGTTTTACTTAAATTTCTCTAAGTTTTAGTTAAGATTACAATTGGGGTTCTATATTAGCTTTTAGGTTCTAATAAAGATTCCAACACAGAAGAAATTAAAAATTGTCTCTAATCACCAAATTTATACCAAATTCATAGATTCAAGCAACCTATTTGTTGATTTTCCACCTTTGACCAAAATGATTATACTGATTACTAAAAATTGTAAAAATTTAATATTTTGAATATTTCTTTTCAATAAATTATATTTTGACAATTTCCAACAACAATTTCACAAGTTTATATTGATTTATTTTAAACGAAAAATTTTTTTGTTATTTAATTATTTTTTTAATTCGAAATTTATTTCAAAACAACTAAAATGTTAATTAAATCAAAATTAGAGTTTTAATTTTCTTTCAACAAAAAAAAAAAAATAATTGATTCAAATATCACATTAATTAAATTTAAATACTTTTTAAATAATTTTTTTAATTGATAAAAAACTAATAATAATTTTTTCTGTGAAGTTAACATTTAGTTAAAGTTTTTGTTAATTTTTGAGGTTCAGTTTTTAATTCAGGCTCAAGTTCAAGTTATAGCTCAAGTTCTTCCTCAGGTACGTTTTGGTAAGGCTCTGGTTCAGGTTCTAGTTTTGAATTTTATTTAAGTAATACCTCAGCTTTCTAGTGCTTGTTTTATTATTATTTTCATATCTAGCTTAGGCCGTAGTTTAGCTGCTCTTTAGTTTTTTGGATCAAGTTTTTTCTTCTTTAGATTCTAGTTCCGATTTCTCAGTTTCAGCTCTAGTTTAAAGTTATGTTGAGAGTCCACTTCAAACTCGAATTCAGTTAATTTTACTTGACCTTTTAAAATTAACATGACTTTTAAATTCAGATTGTATCTTATGCTATGTTCACACTCGGGTTCTTAAACGAGTTTAAGAACCTTGAACGTGATAAAGCCCTAATCACATCAAAATCGAGATGATTAACCATACATTGAAGTGATTTGTTAATTACTTCAAATTGACATGATTTAAACTTAATCATTTTATTAATCACATGGAATCCTCTGAAAATACCTCAAACTGCGTATAATGTAACTAGAATCGGCCATCATGAACGTACCCCTCACGTGTACACCCGACCACGATTTCTTCTTAATGTTTTTATTTTGTCCTTAAATAATTCATAAATTTTCACAATTTCATCATTAATGTGTTAAAAATAATCTTCTGATAACTTAATTAAAGTATTTTTATCCATTTTATTACTTTAAAGAAATATAAATTTGGTTTTTGTGTTTTTTTTTCTTAATCCACTGTCATCTTAATCGTCTCAAATGTAATGTAATGTAGCTTAATCAACATTTTGCTTAAATGCGTTTAAAAACCTAAGTGTGAACATGGCATAATAACTCATATTCTAGTGCTTGTTTTATTTTTATTCTCGTCAAAGTTAACTGTTAGGTACGAACACGACCAGGGGCCTGATTCTGGCAGTCGTGATCGAGTAATTTCTCGATTCGAAAGCAATTTAATATCTAATTATTTCAGTCAATTCTGAACGAATTGGAATTATTTTTTCAGTGTTGTAAAGCATTAATTTGAGTTTCACAATACTAAAAAAATAATTTTGATTCGTTCAGTATCGACTGAGATAAAATTGCTTTCGAATCGAGAAATTACTCGATCACGACTGCCAGAATTAGGCCACAGATATCTGTTTGTAGAAATTACGGGCGTTAGAAGGAATGTTTAAGAATTTAGTTCGGGTTTTAGTTTAGATTACAATTGAGGGTCTTTAAGGCTTTAAGGTTTCAATTCAGATTTTAGGTTATTTTGTTAGTTCTTGTAAAGTTTCAAGTTCAAGTTGTAGCCCAAAGGCCATCTTAAAGAAGCTCTAAAAAAGTGAGCCTGATTTCGAATTTAGTTCTAGTGTCAATTAAAAAATTTGTGATGCACCTGTAAACAAATTAATAGTATTAAATAAATATTTTTTTATATTCACAACATTTTCTGCATTAATGTTGTTGATGTAAGTAAACGTTTAATTTACTTGATTAAATTTTTAATTAAAACTGGTTTTATTTTTGATTAATACTTTAAAACAATTGGCGAGAATTTTTTCTGTGTATAGAACAAAAAAAATGAGGATGATGTTGAATTTAAGTTTTACTTAAATTTCTCTAAGTTTTAGTTAAGATTACAATTGGGGTTCTATATTAGCTTTTAGGTTCTAATAAAGATTCCAACACAGAAGAAATTAAAAATTGTCTCTAATCACCAAATTTATACCAAATTCATAGATTCAAGCAACCTATTTGTTGATTTTCCACCTTTGACCAAAATGATTATACTGATTACTAAAAATTGTAAAAATTTAATATTTTGAATATTTCTTTTCAATAAATTATATTTTGACAATTTCCAACAACAATTTCACAAGTTTATATTGATTTATTTTAAACGAAAAATTTTTTTGTTATTTAATTATTTTTTTAATTCGAAATTTATTTCAAAACAACTAAAATGTTAATTAAATCAAAATTAGAGTTTTAATTTTCTTTCAACAAAAAAAAAAAAAATAATTGATTCAAATATCACATTAATTAAATTTAAATACTTTTTAAATAATTTTTTTAATTGATAAAAAACTAATAATAATTTTTTCTGTGAAGTTAACATTTAGTTAAAGTTTTTGTTAATTTTTGAGGTTCAGTTTTTAATTCAGGCTCAAGTTCAAGTTATAGCTCAAGTTCTTCCTCAGGTACGTTTCGGTAAGGCTCTGGTTCAGGTTCTAGTTTTGAATTTTATTTAAGTAATACCTCAGCTTTCTAGTGCTTGTTTTATTATTATTTTCATATCTAGCTTAGGCCGTAGTTTAGCTGCTCTTTAGTTTTTTGGATCAAGTTTTTTCTTCTTTAGATTCTAGTTCCGATTTCTCAGTTTCAGCTCTAGTTTAAAGTTATGTTGAGAGTCCACTTCAAACTCGAATTCAGTTAATTTTACTTGACCTTTTAAAATTAACATGACTTTTAAATTCAGATTGTATCTTATGCTATGTTCACACTCGGGTTCTTAAACGAGTTTAAGAACCTTGAACGTGATAAAGCCCTAATCACATCAAAATCGAGATGATTAACCATACATTGAAGTGATTTGTTAATTACTTCAAATTGACATGATTTAAACTTAATCATTTTATTAATCACATGGAATCCTCTGAAAATACCTCAAACTGCGTATAATGTAACTAGAATCGGCCATCATGAACGTACCCCTCACGTGTACACCCGACCACGATTTCTTCTTAATGTTTTTATTTTGTCCTTAAATAATTCATAAATTTTCACAATTTCATCATTAATGTGTTAAAAATAATCTTCTGATAACTTAATTAAAGTATTTTTATCCATTTTATTACTTTAAAGAAATATAAATTTGGTTTTTGTGTTTTTTTTTCTTAATCCACTGTCATCTTAATCGTCTCAAATGTAATGTAATGTAGCTTAATCAACATTTTGCTTAAATGCGTTTAAAAACCTAAGTGTGAACATGGCATAATAACTCATATTCTAGTGCTTGTTTTATTTTTATTCTCGTCAAAGTTCTTGGTCGTAACAAACTTAAGGCGTAGTTTAGCTCTTCATTAGTTTTTTTTTCTGATCAAGTTTAATTCTTCTTTAGATTCTTGTTCCGATTATAGTTCGGCTTCTACTTGAGGTTCAAAGTTATGTTGAGAGTCCACTTCATACTCTACTTCAGTTAAGTTTACTTAACTTTTTAAAATTTACATGTCTTTTCAATTCCGATTGTAAATTAAATTCTAATTCAGATTCTATTTTTCTATATAAAGTTACAGATAAATTAATAGTTTATAATTATTTTCAGTTTCTATATCGAGTTTCAGTTCAGATCTTTAAAATTCTATAACAATTCAAACGGTTAATTATTTCTGGACCTCGAGCTCAAAAGGAAAAAAAGTTCTTTTATTTATACATTTTAAAGGTCGAATTAAACACAATATAATATTTCTGATTTGTTTTATATCATTTGAAACATTTCTCCCATCTCTTCATTGAACTTAACTCTAAATTTGCACGATATTTTCTATGTAACCTCAGCTAACAAGCCTACAACATTAAAACCAAAAAGCGTTGAACTATTTACAATTCTAATTTCTAAATAAATAAAATCACAAACTAAAAATAAACAATGATGTGAAGAGAAAAATCAATATTACACACTGAACTTTCCTAACTGATATAATCGTAACAATAAAATTTTTTTTGAAACCAAATGGATGAAACTGCTCAATTGAAAATTTGCATGAAGGTGTCCGTCCGTCTGCTTTGGTTTCAGTTTCTTTTATAAACATTATATTTACATAAAAAGTCGAGAGGAGAAAAAAAAACTTAATTAACTGAAAGAGATTTAAAATCATGTCGAAAAAAAATTGAATTTTTGTGTCGATTTTACAATTTTTTTTACCAAGTCACTAATAACGCCTTTATTGCGCACACCTTCTGGTTATTTTAAAATTTATGAGGCTGACTTGATTGAAAATTCATGGTTGCCTGAATGGCTAAGGCTTTATTAGCAAGACAGGCAGTTAAAACTGGTATAAACACTGAAAAGAACTGTGTTATTGGCTCTGATTGTCTGTCTGTCTGAAGGAAATCCTAACAAAAATTTTTAAGTGAATAAAATATTAAAAAAGGAAACCTCTGAGTAAGAAAAGTGTCTTCCATTTGCAACATGATTAAGCAATAAATTTAGACAAGATTTGCTGTTATTTCCATAAGAATTTCTATTGAGGGAATTTTTCTCTCATTTTCAAGTGAGAATTTTGTTTGCTCATAACTAGGGCAACCAAAAAAAAAGCACTAAAAAAACAGTTTTAAGCTCTTAAAAACAGCGTTTAAAAACATGAAAATAAGCTGTTAAAATTAAAAAAAGCAATTAAAACTTGTTTATTTTCTACTTAATACGTTGTAATAGTAAATTATAAGTTGATGCAATAAATTTTCGAAAAGAAAACTATGTCTGTTCGGAGTCAGCAAGTTCTTGTACATAGAAAAAGTTCTTCCTACGTCTACAGATGTTAAGGGAGCATATCTAAAATTGAGTATTTGCTCTGAAGTATATTTAATACGATTGGACTCATAATTCCGCTTGCCTCCCAAAATATCCCCAATATCTTTTAATACCAAAAATGCTTCATTTTTTGATGAAACTGTTTTTAATTTGTATTAACTTCGTCTTCTATATCCCCTGCAACACGGGACATTTTTCTTACGGTCTACAACTATGTTCACTAAGTCCCAATTAACATTATACGATTTTTGTCGTTGCGATTATTGTCGTTTCCTCTTTGAAGTCGGTCTCATATTTACATTGTACGAACAACCATAATAAATTTTTCGTCAAATGATAGAAAATTGAGAGAACGAATGAATGAACAAAACAAATCGAAGAGTACACTCGCTTCTGTACCACTTATCTCCTCTCCTCTCTATCTTCCTCTCACCCCTCTTGCCAATAAAGTAAGAATCGCAACGACAAATCGTATAATGTGAATGGGCACTTAGAAAATCAATGAAAGATTTTTTTGTTTCCAATTTTGTTACAACTTCGTGTAAAACACCAAAATTTGCAGAAATTAACAATATTTGATAAACAGAGAAATTCTTAATAGCTTAAACTATATTAAAATAGCCAAAAAATAAGACGTTACTATACCAAAAACAGAGAGAAGGGGAACTACCAGAAGTTACTTTATACAAAAACTATTTTAAAAAAGAAATAAGATGTTACAAAGTATGGTGGTAAAAGACGTTACAGACTGAGGAATTTGATCGTAAGAATACAGCTATGGAATTTTCGAGAGAAAAGAACTTAAACAAGCAAATAATAAAATAAGTTGATAAAAAGGCTTAATACTAAAAACATAAACACATAAAAATTATACACTACACTATAAAAAGTACGTTACAGTACCGCTAAGACAGAGTTGCATAAAAATCAAGTAAGAAAGTATAGTCGGTCAAGCCCGACCGTATGATACCCAACACCACAGTATTTAAAAACAAGTTTCAACAGTGTATGGCTATATGAATTGGGATTTATCTATGTTTTAAATTTCATTAAAATCGGTTAAATCTCCCCTCGTGGTCATATTTTTTAAAAAATGCATACCTTACGTCTCCATATAAATATCGAATTAAAAAAAAAGGATATATCCACATATGTCCTAAATTGCACTAAAATTAGTTTGATAGTGGGCACAAATACCCTCTTCCGGATAGCCCTTGTGCCAATTAGAACACACGTACCACATTTCATTTAATTATCTTTAAAATTACGACCTGTACTTTGCGCACGAGGTTACATGGACAGCCAGCCGGACGGACATCGTAAGATCGACTCAGAAAGTGATTTTGAGTATACTTCAGGACCAATATTTTAAGGTGTTTCTCACATCAGCACAAATGCATAGTACCCTCTCCACTATTTAGTGCAGGTATAATAACATACAGAGATAATATAGATTTTTGGGATGATATTATTCAAGGGAAGCACAAAATATTACCATAACGTTGAACGATTTTTTAAACCAGAGTTGTTACAGCAAAGAAATGTCTGATTTTTTAGTATTTATAAAAAAAAGTTGCACATAAAAAAATAATAATAACGATTTTTGCAAATATTTATTAAATAAGTTTTTTTTCATATGAAAAAAAAAATGAAAAATTATCTTAATGCTAGGAACACAACTGGGACGAACGACGAATTTTTGGCCGCGAATATTCGTCGCCAAAAATAAAACATATTTGTGTATATGAAAATACACACAATCATGGCGTCGCACAGTGCGAAATTTAGGAAGTTTAGCGGAACTTTATTAAATTTTTGAAATACATTAAATGCATAAGATTATTCATTATTTCGGTTGCTTAATATCCCACCTCAAAAACCTCATACTTAGTTTGGAGATTTACCCTGCGAAACAACTGCAAAATACACCTGAAAGTTGCATTTCTTATTCAATTATACTTTTTGCATACAGAAAGATTTTCGATTTGTTTCAGTTAATAGAGTGGTACATACAAACGGCAGTGCAGTAGGCCATGATTTTTACATAATTTATTTTATGAGAAAAATGTCAATTATTGGCATTTAAATAATTGCAAAATCGTTTCGTACTCGTGTGTGATTTGTTCGTGAAAAAAGTGATTTTTAAGAAGTGAGTAAATTTAATTTTTTAACTTCGTTGGAGACTTTAAAAGGTGATACCACATAATACCATCTTAAAACGCACAACATTTTAAAGGTATGTTTTTCCTCTATTGGGAACACAAAATATCTTCTGCGATATTTTGCGATCTTCTTTTAAATTAAACTTTTTCCAGAATGACTTTGCAAATTTCATATAACTGTATTTTACAAAATTGGAAGGAAGAACCGACATTTGACGCCATCATTGGTTTTGTTTTGGAAAAAAATAGGCTTACCAGTGCTAACATCTGACGCTCTTTGCAGTTTGTTCGTGCGCTAGTTTGTAAAATACAAAAAAGGTGGAGGGAATCCAGTCGAAATTTAGCATCATTTCTAAATAAAAATGCAAGCTGGCTTAAAAATAATGTAAAATTTTCAACTGCTGTAAGGGATGCATTGCCATGTGGATCGAGGACCAATGCAGGCAGACCTAAAAAGGAATTTAAGGATTGTCATCCTAAAGTGCAATACAAAAAATTGCAACATCTTTTGCAGTCCGCTAGTCAAGACGAGTTAGCCAAAGGAACAGAAAATAAAAAAAAGTTGCAGAGATGAAAAAATACATTCAACAAAAATTTAAAGAGGAGCTTGGCTTGCTAATAGATATGCCAAAACAGCAGACCGGAAACACAAACGATGGTAATACCGCAAGGAAATTCTTTAGAAATGCCGAAAAGTCAGCCGAAATAACTGGCCTTAATTTAGATTTGATCAAGCGTTTTCATGTGCTGTTGGAGTGCCTAAATTGTGGTCTTAAAATTGATTCAGAAAAGTTCGGCGAATATGCAAGAGAAACTTTGGAGTTGTATTTGTAAGAATATTTCTGGTACTCAATGCCTGTTAGTGTGCATAAAGTCCTTTGTCATGGAAAGGATATTATAGCCTCTTGCACTCTTCCGATTGGACAATTTTATGAAGAAGCTCAGGATGCAAGAAACAAACACTGCAGAAAATATCGCGAACTTTTTACTAGGAAAACATCCCGAATTGACACAAATACGGATTTATTTAATCGACTGCTTATTTCATCGGATCCGTACATCGCTAGTCTTCGTTAAGCACCTAAAACCAAGCTTAGTGAAGTTACTCCAGAAGTTTTAGAGGTGTTAGAAACATTTTAAGACCCATGCAATGATTACGAGTATTCAGACGATTGCAATGAGACTAGTTCTGAATTGATGTTTTTTTTTATTGTTCTATAATTAAAAACGTAAATAAACTCAAAGACTTAAAAAAAACACATTAATTTTTATTAAAACTTTAAAAAAATCACAAACAGAACTGGTTTACTGGTTTAAATAATAAAGTTCCGCTAAACTCAAGAAATTTCGCACTGTGCGTCGGCCGAAATTCGTCATACGCGGCGACTTTGCAATAGATTTATTTCTATTTCATACGCCGGCGAACGGCGAACAAATCAGTACCGGGTGACCATGTTTGATTTTAGTTTTCAAGTATTTTAGTATATAAAGTTACTTTTTTACTTTAATAATTGTTCTTTATTATTTTATCGCATCTTAAATATATATACAAAGAAGATAACTATAAGAATAGTTTTTAATTGTGTTTTTGTTAATTTTTGTGTTTTTTAAGTAAATTTTTTTTTATATGGTCACATTATTTCTCTCTCTTTGCACAAACAGCAAAGAACTTTTTAAATTAATAAAGCTGTTAGTTATTCGTCGTTATTGTGTTTCATACGACGAACTTACTCAGCGAATTTTTACTAAAAAATTCGTCGTGTAGGGCGAAATTCGTCGTTCGTCCCAGTTGTGTTCCTAGCATAAAATGGCAAAATAAGTAAAAAAAAGCCGATATCACAAAAATAACTAAAAAAAAGCCGATATTGCAAAAATAAGCAAAAAAGCCCTCACAAATATAGCTCATTTTCTTTGTTTTTTATGATTGGAATTTGTGTTCAATCAAAATCTTTCTATCTTGTATACCAAAAAATAAGCATTTGCTTTATTTTGGTTGCCCTACTCATAACTCAGAAGTAATAATCATAACAGAGGAATCATTATAAGAATATCTTCTTTAAAACAACGGAAAAGAAGTTTTGGGCTCAAGTAGCAGTAAATCATCTCACACTTTGTCTTTTTGTTTATTAAATAAAAAGTAAATTAACTTAATTAAAAATTGTGTTGGGTGTAAAACACTATGGCGAATTTTGAGCGTTTGTTGTAAAACATTGGTACAATATAAATTGTTCAAAGAATTGGCCATGACTGTTAAGATATGTATTCCCTCAGAAGCTAAAATGGTATACATGAGTTTATTTCTACAATAAAGTATATATATTTTCTGGGTGCTTACGAGTAGCGTAGTTGATTTAACGATGTCCGTCTGGCTGTTGAAATGGGTTTTCGAAGACGCCAGATATAATGGGGACTTAGTTGGTATATAGTTTTTTATATTACATATGCTCCGTTAAATTTTGCTATTGAAATTCAGCCTGATCGGCCCACAAATGGTGGAGATATGAGCAAAAAAGCCACGAGTGAACAAAACCACGACCACAGGTGGAGCGGATATATTAAGGCTGTTTTTTTTTATAGAGTGCACAAGTTTAAATCATAATAAAACAAGAAAATATATTTTAATATCAAAAAAAAGGGCTTTAATGGAAAGAAAATTTTATGCAATTAATGTTTAAATAATATAATAATAAAAAATATATTATAAATAAAATAATAAATTTCTGCCATGTGGCCGCCACGGCTGGTCATTTGCCATTCTGTTCGTAATTTCTACAATTTTGATCCTAGAACCTATAAAGTATATATATTGTGGGTCCGTATGAGTGGCGAAGTTGATTTAACGATATCCATCTGTCTGTTGAAATAGGGTTTCCGAAGACCCCAGGCTGCTCCTAATAATTTTGCTTTTGAAATTCAGTCAGATCGTTGCATTGATGGCTAAGATAAGGGAACAAACCGCGATTACAATATCTATGAAATAATAATTTCAATTTACGTGGTACCAGATTCGATCTCCAGTCAGGCGCCATCGCAAGATATTGTGAAGATCTCTCAGTTTTTGCCGAATCCCAAGTATTGGATGCGTCTGATTATGCCTTGAAGGATGTAACACCACAAGGTGAAAAATCCTTAAGATAATCGCTATCTGTGGTAAATCCTGCTTTATCAAAGTTCTTATGTTCAAAAAAGTAAATTACCCTTAAAAGAGTTAATTCGCCTTAAAGAGCAAACGCTTATTTAGTTGTAGTTAAACAATTTTAAAAACTGTATTCATAAACATTTTTTAAATTTAATAAAGGTTAATAAAACAAATTTTGTATGAAAAATTTCCTTAATAAGCGTTTGTTAAATTTAATAGTCGTTTATAAATACGGGGGTTAAAATGTACATGTTTTGTTCTTCTCGAATACAATTAGTTTAAAAAGCTCCCACTTATTTAATAAATCACACTTGATAATAAAGAGGGTATTAACTCAAAAATTAAATACTTTCAGTAGAAGCAAAACAATTTTTGATTTAATATTGAAGGCATATGAAAAAGGATTTTTTAATCAACCGTTTCGTTACCAAAAAAAAAAAAATAGACAAAATAGCACGATATTTTAACAGCGGGTAGAGAAAAATATTACGTATCGATTTTTTCCAAAAAGTGAAAAAATAAAAATTTCGAATTAATACCCTCTTTTTGATCCAGTGCGAAATGTTTAATAAAATTTTTATGACTGAGTTGTGTGTCATCTGTTGAAATAAATTTTTAAATAAAATCTTTATTTTAAACTGCTTCATATTTATCAGAAAAAAGAAAACAAGAAAACTCACATGAACGTGTAAAAACTTAAAGTGAAAAATGTCATCTGGTAAACTCACAAATAAATTTTTTATAAGATGTGTTTAGATGCTCGTAGATAAATCCACGTTAAAAAAGTGACAAGAAATGAAGGCAACAAAACGACTTTAAAAGAAATGTTTTGTTTTTGTTGAAACAATTTTATTTTTTCGTTTTATTCTTTTCGTCTACTTCACGTGCTGTTTGTAGACGAAAGTCTGTCTACATTATAATCTAGTCACGGTTAGTTTTCAAGGAAGTATGTTTGTATGTATGTATATTAGGGTGGGCCAAAAAAATTATTTTTTTCGTATCGACTTCTAATAGCGTAAATACTTTAAAGTTCGTGAAAATAGTATCAGAAGTGTCCATGACTCGATGCGATAAAAAAAATCAAGAGAGGGATACCCATATTTGACTGTAAACAAGATTTTATGACCAAAAAATGATTTTATTGTTTTATGTAATTAAAAATATTTTCAGTTTTAATTAATAATAATTGATAGTAAATAAAATATTAAAATTTAAAAAATGGACTTTTTTCAAAAATACTTAATTCTTAGGAGCTCCGGCGAGGGCTCAAGATGTAACTTTTTTACATTTTTTTTTTTTAAATTTTTACTTGTTTTAACGTAAGACAAAAAAATATAGCTATTAGAATATGATTCGAGAACTTTTATTTTTTCTCATACATTAGTGACCCACCCTAATGTATATGCTAATAGCAAATATATATATTCATTATGCGGAATTTAACAATCTGAACGATTAATTGCATATACGTTTAGTTAAGTTTTAAGTTTAGATTTGATATCAGATTTTCGCTTAAGTTCTACTTGAAATGCTGGGTCACATTCTATTTCAGATCATAGCTTAGATTCTATTTGATCTGGTTCAGACTATGGTTAAAATTATAGTGCAGTTGAAGGTCATATTACTAGTTTAGTTATAATTCAGTTTTGCTTCTAGTTCAGACATAGTTCAGTTCAAGTTTTAGTTCTGTTCTAGTTCAGAGCTATTTAAGTTCAAGTTCAGAGCTATTTCAGTTCTAGTTTAGTTCTGGTTCAGAACTATTTCAATTCTAGTTCAGTTCTAGCTCAGTTTTAGTTCAATTCTGGTTCATTTCTAGTTCAGTTTTATTTGAATTCTATTACAGTTCTAGTTTAATTCTATTTCAGTCCTGGTTCAGTTCTGTTATCGGTTCTTATTCCTTTCTAGTCAATTTCCTTTCGCAATGTTCAGTTCTAATTAAATTCTAGTTAGTTCTAGTTCAGTTCTAGTTTAGTTCTAGTTCAGTTCTAGTTTAGTTCTACATCAGTTCTGGTTCAGTTCAGTTCTAGTTCAGTTCTAGTTCAGTTCTAGCTCAGTTCTAGTATAGTTCAGTTCTAGTTCAGTTCCAGTTCAATTCTAGTTCAGTTCTTGTTCAGTTCTACTTCAATCCTACTTCAATTCTATTTCAGTTCTAGTTTAATTCAAGTTCAGTCCTGGTTCAGTTCCTCTAATTCCTTAATTTAATTCAATTCTTGTTAGTTCTAGCTCAATTGTAGTTCAATTCTAGTTCAGTTCTATTTCAGTTCCAGTTCAATTCTAGTTCAGTTCTAGTTCAGTTTTAGTTCAGTTCTAGTTCAGTTCTACTTCAATTCTATTTTAGTTCTAGTTTAATTCTAGTTCAGTCCTGGTTCAGTTCCTCTAATTCCTTTCTAGTTTAATTCAATTCTTGTTAGTTCTAGCTCAGTTGTAGTTCAATTCTAGTTTAGTTCTAGTTCAGTTCTATTTCAGTTCCAGTTCAATTCTAGTTCAGTTCTACTTCAATTCTATTTCAGTTCTAGTTAAGTTATAGTTCAGTCCTGGTTCAGCTCTTATTCAGTTCGATGTTTGACTGTAATTACTTTCTAGTTTATTTTCTTTCGCAATAATTAAAGAACAAAAGTTTTCGAAAATATCTAATATTTAAAGTGATTTAAAATGTTTATTCCATTCGTATTGGCCTGCTACGAAATTTTGTTGCTTACGCGGTTTCAGATGCTGTCATGTTAATCATCGTTGTTGTCGTGGTTGTGAAATAAATGTTAACACATTTGTTGCATTAAAAAAAAAAAAAGAAAAATTTAAGTTTGTTTTTGCTCTCTACTGATGTACTACGTAGGAAACCTGATTAGGGAAGCTTGTACGGGAGTAAAGTTTATTAAAATTTATTGTATTTGAGATTTATAAATGTATGGAAATTAGTTATTTTTTAATAGTTAAAAAAAAAAAAACAATTTAATTGCTTAAGGAGGAGGAAAAAATATTTCCACAACAAAAAAATATTTTTCTTTCTTCACTTTCTTCTTTGTTGGTTTTCCTACGAAGATTTGTTTAGGGCTACTGTATTTAATTATTAAATAATTTTTTTTTTTTCATCCGCTGATATGTTTTAATAAAATGTGTCAGATGCCGCTCTTCTAAATCAAATGTGTCTGGAGGTGAAAAATAGTTTCTGTTGATTTAATGTTTTTAATGAAGTTGAAGACATGTTTAGAATTTAAGTCTGCCGATGAGAAACAACTTTAATTAAGTTAATTATCAAGTTACGAAGAATTAAAGCAGGAAATAAGTTGTAAGAGCAGCTAAATTAGGGGGGAAACTAGAATCAGAAGTAGAATTTGTAAGTATGTATACGATTTCTTGCACTTCGTATTATGTCAATGATTCGCTAGTAAAAATTCAATGCCAAAATGGTATTTGAAGGTGCTCAAGTAGCATGTGGGACATGAAATATCGTATTTTACCGTTTCTATTTTTTACTTTTCTGCTTCTTAAGTTTCTGTTCTTGATTTCTTCTTGAGCATGGCAACAATCCTAATAAGCTAATGCCTCGAATTTATCAGTTGTGAACTGTTTGGACTGACCTGGGCGGTATTTGCCTTCCTTGGCAAAATCACCATTTTTTTCATTTAATGCCAAAGTGAGAATGAATGACTGAAGTTAATACAGTGATGCCAACTTAACCCTATTCAGGCAGGGGCTATTTCTGTGGTTTTTACGAATAATAGCGTAAGTCGGTTTTTACCGAAATAGAGATAATGATGTCAAAGTGCTACATTTTGCATTAGGTTTTTATAATTATTAAGCTTTTTAGAATATAATGTAGTATTATTAATTTTTTTCTGCTAAAAACAACTTAAGTTAACTGTTTAATAAAATATTTTGCTATTATAACGATTTATGTCGACATACATCGCCAAAAATTGTAAAATTGCTGAATATGTTTCCAAATAAAAAGCATATGTGATGTTATGTTGTTATTCGTGCAAAAAATATGAAAGTATTTTTTGAAAATTTTTCTATTAATAACAACTTATATCTACATGTGCGTTTATTGTTGACTTCATTAGTTGCAACAACAGCAGATGAGCGGTTGTTTGTAAAAAAATTCAATCAAAACAAAAAATTCAATTATAACAAAAACAAAAGGGATGAATACAAAAAAACCATATGAAATCTAAAAAAATAGTATATTACGAAAATTTTAAATAGAAGTAAATAAGTCATGGAAGTACCAACTTACCTTAAAATTTGAATTGCACCCCAAAAGTACCAACTCTAACTAGAAATGTTTTTGATTGTTTTAGTTAAACCAGTAAACGTCAGATATGGACATCAGGAGCACTCTCTGTTTTATGTGCTCTCCTGTCAATCTACTTGTTGTATCCGGCACTGCTTCTTAAGCGGCCCATACACTTGCAATATTTTATAAATGCCAATCATTTTAGATCTTCATATTAGTTCAAAAAACATATGATGCATGCAGTGATGCCAATTCTTAAGAAAACATATTGTTTGAAAAACGGCTAAAATTTAGAGTTTTTAACGAAGACTGACGTTAAAAGATATCGAGTTCGATAGTCGTATTTTAATATCGATATATCGGTATCTTAAATATCGGCGATATACATCGATTATTTTTTATTTAAATATCGATATTTTAATATATCGATATTTTTTGCCCATTCCTAGGGCTATTCTTTTTTAAACTACCCGAAATGCGATATAAAATTTTAGACCTAAACTAAAAAACGAGCAGTTTCGGCCCTTATTGAAATTAAATTTAGCCCTCTTTTGCTCTGGTATAGATAATTTTTGGATAAGTTTGCAATTGGGAACAATAGATTTAATAAACTGTATACATTTACTATAAGTATATTTATATATACATTAGTAAACGCTAAAGTTAATAGGACTTTTAGTGTCTAAAACGATAGAATTGTTGTTGTTCAATGTACAAATTACCTACCGAGTTAAGCTTAAAGCTTCGTTTACATTCGCAGAAATATTTTTACTTGGTGTTCACAATAAAGCAATCATTTTTTTCGCAACCACACACATTTTCAATTACAAAAAAAAACGTTTTTAAATTTTGCCCACAATATCAAGTATTTATTATTATTTTTAAAATTTTAACATAAAATTCAAAATTTAATAAAATTATTAGAAACGTCATTTACATATATTTTCATACAAATTGTTGATGGAGTAGAAGTAGACTTAACTTTTTAAAAAAACTTTAAAGAAAATTAAAGAAAAATATATCAACTACTTTGGAAAGAAATTAGATAGAAGAAAAAACGAAATTGTTAGTACCATTGTGAACGAAGGTTAAAAATTAGTTTCGAACTTTAAGTGTATAATAAGAAACATTATAGAACATTAAAATATAATGTTTGTCTACAGTATCACTACAATTGTTATGTGTGTTTTTTTTAACGAACAACAGAACACTATATAATGTTCGGCTCTTTCTTGAAAATAGTTACGAACGGTATTAAGGGTTGTGTAAGTCTACACAAACAAATAAAAAATATCCTTCCTGGGTTTGTGAGCCGAACGCTAAGTTATGTTCTGTTTATTTTTAAAATACCATGTAGATCTTAAATTATAGAATGAAGACGAGGATGACCAGATACGACGATTTTTATTTAACACTAACCTATTTCGAAAGATTGTTAATGCTATTAAGCTTGAGTTCTACGACTACCTTTACTGAATTGAAAGTGAAATGAACCCATACTAAATACTTTTTTTGAATAACTGGTTATGTTTAAAAATTTTTCTGTTAACTTAAATATAATTCAGCCCTTTAAAAGAAAACATGGAATGAAAATGTACCATTTTTTCATATGTCTTCATGCGTTTAGTGTACCAAAGTTGGCATCACGGCTTCTACATGCCCTATAAATTATCTAAGACACACACCATTTGCAATTTTTATACACTCAATAGGATCTAAATTTTAATCTAAACTTAAACCGTAAAAGTGCAATTGCAATATTTAAACCCATTTACATTACGATTTTATTTCTGTAAAGAAGGATTTCATGCCATTGAAAACTATTTTTTTTAGTATTAGAACTCAAATTAATTCATGTTTTTTTATTTGAAAATCTCAACACTTTAAATTAACTCATCACATTAATCAACACATCAACGCCAAGGGCAGTTATAACACTTTAAAATTTTTTAAATCAAACCGAGTCTTTGAAGAACATATAAAATAAGACAGATAGGCAGTTGGATCGACGGACAGACAGACTTACACACAAGTTTAAACAGCATAATATTTTGCAAGACAATTTAACGTGAGTGACGGACGGACGGACTGACTGACATTTATTTAACATTACGGACTGTTAAAAACAAGCATGATGACCACTTTTATGTCAATTATAACTATTTTACTATGCAACTCACATTTAGATAAATAACTACAACAACTTTAAAGATTTCTTCGTCTCTTGAAACTAAATGAACAAGAAATCTGTTTGTAATTCTTACTTACCACTCTGTCGACGGACATAGTACACTGAAAGAATTTTCTTTACAGATCCATTTGATTTCGACATTAATCCAACGAAAAATTACATTAAAATTCAACCTATGTATATAACGCTTCATGGGATGAACGAAGAATGTTTCATTAGCCCCCAGTTAATAAAATGTTAAAAAAATCGATAAAAATTTTGCATTAACTTAATGCACGAAATTTTATTCAGACTTTGACTATTTTTCATCACATCAATGGAACATTTCATTAACATAATGATCAGAGAGCACACATTGGCGTCACGAGACAGAAGATATTGTGTTTTTTCTGTCTTTCTTCGAAAGCTCCGCTTATTGCATTTGTCTTTGCACCATATCTTTTATGCCGCCATACAATGAGCACAAATTTATTTAATTGAGATTTTTTTGCAAAACTGTAAATGAAGAGTTAAACGATTAAAGAAATATTTTTCACTGCTTTATTGAAATGACATGAATTAATTAAATAAATTAATAAATTTCTTAATTTTATTAAAGTCTTTTATTTAGTTTATGGTTATTTGTTTCAGTAATTTTTCCATGTGCGTTTTGAGTTCTTTGGTTTTATTCCTATTACAAATCATCACGTTATTTTTATTTTATTTCGTTTTTATATTCCACGTCATGTCATGTACTCTTTCATAAACTAACCTCGAAGTTAATTGCATTTAATTAATTTTTCAGCCCGCGACGACATTAATCAGCATTCTTTCCATTTTACTGGTTTGTACTACTACGTAAATTTTGAGTATTTAAATTAAGGGTTAAAGGAAAAAGAATGTGAGAATTTTTTGCTTTTAATTTATCTTTCTCGTTGTTTGCTTTTGAACCTATAACTAACGTTTAGTTAAAATCACTATTTCTTTATCGTTATGTATTTTTTTATTGTTATTATGAAACATTAAAATTAACTATTTTTTTTGCCAAAAATTAAACTAAAAAAACTTTTTTACAACAGTTTTGGGATGAAAATAATTTCTGGTTATAAGTTTTTGTAGTTCGAGAACTTTATTTTGTTTTTATTAATTTAGTGAAATTTTTCATGGAAAATAAGCACGCAGCAAGCATTTTGGTCAGCATTTTTTGTAAAAAACATCTAAATGGTCTTCTTAGATCACTTTTGATGATAAAACACTGATTTATCACTTGAGCGATTGAAAAACGATTCATATATGATTCATTCATATGCTCAAAAAGAATTCAGAAAATTGTATCACAAATGATTCTTTGAGGTCATTCATTCATTTTCTTTAATCAAAAAATTTGCGGTTATTTTGCTGATTAGAAGCTGATTTCTAAAAGATACGATTATGATAAAAATGCTAGCTGAGAAGTTACAAAAGTTTCCTTTTATTCATTAATTTAAAAATATTTAAATATATTAATAAAAAGCTCATTTAATTTTTAAAAATCTATTGGAATTATGTATAAAAATTAGTTAGATTTTTCATTTAAAAGAGATATTAATGTGTCATTAATCCAACGAAAAACTTTTACTAAATTGCGAAATTCAATTTCGTAGTGGTAATAAAATTGCTTTATTAAGTTTGTAATTATGGGAATGAAATTTTTCATTGGATAAAAGAAAAAAATTTAATAAAATTGATTCTTCAGATTTATTTTTTCAGTGTACTGTCTTAAAAGATCTTTTGGTATTTTCTGATGTGTTTTAAATGTCTGCTGTTAAATTTCTTTAAACTTCATTTACTGGTTTTTGCAAAAGAACTGCTTGGAAATGAGGAACTTTGAAACAAGAAAAGACTTGAAGAGAGAATGTAACAAATCTGAACCATCCAATTCCTACCTCCCTTTATTTAAACTAAGGCTCCTTGCCTTGTGGAAACGTACCTAGATTTTAACTAATGGAATTTCTGAGTTTCTTTTATTGTCTTAGTAGCCACTTTTGTTGAAGTTTGTTTTGCGAGTATAAAAAAACGGCCTAATCATCCCAGCGGGAAAATGTAATCAATAGGAATCGAGAATATAATACATATCTTGTATATTTGATTCCAGAATTCATTATTGTTAACACGCAACATGTACTAGGAGTGTAATAAATTATTTTAATGCATCCTGCGAATGAATTTAATAATGGATCCTTTATGATGCAAATTTGGAAACGACATAAAGGCAGCGAAAAATAACGAATTTTTATTAAGTAAATATTTAAAAAACACGAATAATAGTCACGAACAGAAACAATACATTCCTTGTTCTGCAAATGTGGGAATATACGTGCACAGAAAAAAATTTTGTACCAGTAAAAGTATTAATCAAAAATCAATCAGTTTTAATTAAAAATTTAATCAAGTGAGTTAAACGTTTAATCAAGTGAATAAAACGTTTAATCAAGTGAATTAAACGTTTAATTGATATTATTAATTTGTTCATTGTTGCAATATAATATTGCCAATTAAACGTTTAATACACTTGATTAAACGTTTAATTCACTTGATTAAACGTTAAATTCACTTGATTAAACGTTCAATTCACTTGATTAAATTTTTAATTAAAACAGATTTTATTTTTGATTAATGCTTTTACTGGTGCAAAATGTTTTTCTGTGTCGTAATCAATTCCCATTTATATTGTCTGATAAAATTACACAGAAAAAATAAAAATTGATTTCTTTTAAAAAATTTGTAATATTAATTAAAAAATTAGTTAAATTTGCACCAGCAAACAAAACAATAGTATCAATTAAACCAGTTAATAGCATTCCTTTGATTAAATTTTTAATTAAAACTGATTATATTTTTGATTAATGCTTTAATTGGTAAAAAATTATGAAGAATTTTTTCTGTGTACTCGATTCCAATGAATGCGTTATTATTCTTTCGAAAATAATACATTATTTTTTAAGTTATTTATGTAATCAATTCCTCATTTTCCCGCTTTGATTCGGCCTCTGTTTACTATGATTGCCTCTTTCTGCTTCGAAAACTCTATAGTAATGATGATGATGCTGTTACTTAAGCTTGTTTATATGTGTAAGTTGATGTGAGGAAGAGTTTTATTTGTAAAATCACGCACGCAATGCATCTGATTTGCCCAACTAAAGACGACTGCAACTAGAGGTGCATAACAACTTTGAAAGATTTCTTGAATGCAAGAAGGTACAAGAGAGAAGTTTAGAAATAGTAATAATATTATTAAGGCCATAAATAGCTAATTTAACCCTCAAGAGATCAAGTAATTATTGCGATATAAAAACTTAAGATAATTTTTAAAATAACTTTTTATACAATAAAAATTAAGTGGAAAAATAAAAGACACCAAGGGAATATAAAGCAAATTGTTTTCCAAGATTCATTTTAATGAAAATATTAAATGAGAATCTTTTCTGATGTCATTACATTTAAATATAAATTAACGGCCTTATTTATAAAAAAATAAAACAGGCTAATGAAAGGTTTTTTAAACAAATTTTCGTACAAAAGCCGTTTCATAAGCTCTAATTAACCTGTTTTATTTTTTATAAATAAGGCTGTAAGTACTTAAATTTAAGCAACGGAAAACTTTAAAAAACTAAATAAAAAGGGTATAGACATTTTTAGTTTTTAATCAAGTCTAAGTTAGTTCATATTTGAGATCAGACTCTAGGTCGGATTGTTTAGCTTTTAGTTAGGCTTCTACCCAGTGTTGTCAATTCAGCTTGAATTATCCATGTTTTACTTTGTTTAATCGTTAAAAGGAAACCAGCAGCATTATTCTGTGATTCGCTTAAGCTTAATCTCTATAGCTAAAAAGCTTTCAAGTTGATTAAGCAATTTTTGGCTAGGAATGCAATTCTGTAACGTGCATTGCTAAGTTTGGCAGTGCCATACAAATTTAATTCGCCGCAATTTTAGCTATAATATCATCGCGAAAATTTTTAAATTTTGTATTCTCTAAGGCATTTAAGCGATCGATATTAAGCTTAAGCTAAGCGAATTACAGAATACGGCTGCAGGAAGACCAACGATAACATGGAGGCGAACAGTTCTTTCCGAAACCTGAAAATCGTTCAACGAACTGAGACACATCGCAGCAGACAGATAGACAAGGAGATTCTATGTACGCAGCCCATGTTCATAAAGGAATTTGCTGAATATATATTAGTCATTAAAAAATAAATTTAGCCATTAGCCAATTTAAAGTTTGATTTTCTTATAAAAATTTATAAAATTTGCTAAAAAAAAATAAACAATTTTAACAATTGAAATGCATTAGTGGTATTCAGTACTTGGAGCATTTTAGGTGGCAACTGTTTGTTATTGCAATAATTTTGTGATTGACAGGGACCGGTATTTTAAGCAACTGTGCAATGCTAGATAATAATTTCGTAGCATTATTAGATTTGCTTGACGATTCTAAATTATTGTTTACAAAAGTCAGCTGTTCAAGTATCAGGCTTGCAAACGCAATACCGATGCCAAAAAAAAAAAAAAAAAAAAAAAATTGATAACATACTTTTAACTCAGAGAGAGCTTAATAATGTGTTAAAAATTGAAATGGAACATCTAGTGAAAAGATAAAATTCGCGTTGTGGAGGTACGAGATCTCCTTCGTTAAATAAAAGGATTATCTTGCTAAATCTGAATAAAATCTAGTCAGAGATATTAGAAATTTTCATGTTTTTAACTATACTTTATAAAGTGGTACTCTAAGCTCTTGTCCGAGTTCAAGCAAACATACAGACACCACCCTTAAAAAATTGTCGAAATGGTTTCATGATTTCATAATAAAACTTTTTTTTTTTAAAGCTTCCATGAGAAGCGTCACGCTCACTTTACCCATAACGCCCATTTTTGGCACAAAAAATGCTTTCCGCAAGAAATATAAAAGTCTAAATTTGCATGCTTCTAGATGCTTTTGAAGAAAAGTTACGACTTTTTTTCCCTGCGGCAACACTGTGCGATCTATTTTTTGAATTTATATTTGTATACCCACCCTCCACCACAATAAGTTGTGAAGAGGGTATACTAAGTTTGTCATTCCGTGTGAAACTTTTTTATTTTTCACCTCAGACCTCATAAAATATATATATTCTGGCTCCTTGAGTAATTCTAAGTCGATTTAGCCATGTCCGTCTGTCTGTCCGTCGGTTGAAAACACGCTCACTTTCGAAAAAAAAAATAAATAAAAAAACTGGGTGTCAAATTGCTTGTAGTTATCCTTAGCAGTTTGGGATTGAAATTCAGCCAAATCGGTTCAGTAGGATCAGATTTATGAATCAAAGTGTGGAACCACCACTTTAAAAAATTGATAATTTAGATACAAAAACTAACATAAATGATTGAACAATGCACGAAATGATTTGAAATTTTGCAAATAATCGTTTAATTCGACTGGAAATCACACTGTGAAATATTATGAAGATCGGTTCATAATTTACCCTAGGCCTCATATAAACCCTACTCCCGGAAAACAGTTTAGTCCTAAAACCGTAATTATTAACGCTATCGTAACAAAATTTTTTAGGACTAGAAATGACACTGTAAAATTCCATGAAGATCGCTCTATAATTTACCCTAGGCCCCATTTAAACCCTACTCCCGGAAAACAGTTTAGTACGCCTAAAACCATAATAAATAATGCTATCATAATAGCATTTGTCGGTCAATAATTTAATAAAGGGCTAGGCCGCAACCAATTTTAATGCTGATGTCTGTTTTTTATAAAGATAAATTATTAATAAATAGACATCATATAGATATCACTCCTGAAATATTCAAATTGTCGGTGGAGGGTATCAAAGATTCGGCACAGCCGAATCTAACACACTTTTGTTTTGTTATTGAATTTTCATGTGTTTTTAATAAAAAAAAGTTTTTAGCCATTTTTGTCCTTTAATGAAGCAATTTTTGTTTACCAAGTTCTCGCAACACTGCTTCTACCTCACTTTTCTGCTTAGATTCTACACTAAGTTCCAGTCTTAAGCCTTATTCAGTTATAGTTCGATTCTACTTTAGCTCTTATTCAGATTTAGTTCAGTTCTAGTTCTGGTTAAGGTATTGTACAGTGCTAGCTTAGTTTTACCTCCGTTGAAGTTCATTTCTTGTACACTTCTAGTTTAGTTCTAGCTTAGATCTAGTTAAGTTCTAAATCACTTTTAGTTTAGTTCTAGTTAAGTTTAAGTTCAATTTCTAGCTTAGGCTCCAGTTCAGATTATGGTTCAGATCAGTGATGGAAAATTTAAAAACTTAGATGGTGCTGACCACCAAGCAAAATAGTACTTTATTCAACACTTTGGTACGTTTTTTAATATATATATTTTCGTTGAAAAATAAGCCAAACAAACAAACATAAAACTAATAAGTTCATTCATTTTGTTATGACATTATTAGTTACATGTATTATAAATGTAACAAAAAAAAAAAAACATTTGATCTTAATATATCTTTCCTAAATTTGAAAACTAGCAAACTTGTGAGATCCATCGGCGCACGAAATTGGGAATCGATCGTTTCATATTTCTTTTGCTCAATAATAATGGAAATATGCTATTTTTTTTAAAAGCAGTAACATTTTCAGGCGTAAAATTGTTAATCACGTTTAAAGTTTTATTTTCGTAAATAAATATGTTTCTAATGGTGTTTTCTTTTCTAAAAAAAATGTGAAATTTTATTTAAAAAAATGAAGTTTTGTGTTCGTTTCTTAAAAATGCTTTGCTTTTTAAAAGGGTGGCCTGTTTTATTCTAAACAATCCACCTTCACTAATGGCATAACCCTGCAAATATTAATAGGACTAGTCCAAACACAAGGGAGTCGATGGTCGACTACTCCTTTGTAGGCCAAAGCTGGGTTATATGGTCCTGTCCTAGGACATCTTAATGTTAAATAGACCATGTTTTTTTCCATACGTCTGGGTTTCTTTTGGACTAGTCTTAGTCCCTTGTGAGCTACACTTTACAAGCGTGTTTGGACTAGTCCTATTATTTGCAGGTAAACATTAGAAAGCATTGCATTGTTGATGGTGGGTTGCCAGTGATATAAAATTTAAGTAGGTTCGGTGGGAAAAAATTATTCTAAAAAAATCGTCAAATTAAAAAATCTTAAAAACTTCGGTAATCTGGCAAAGGTATTTTCTTGTTTACATATTTTTGGAAAAACAAATTAAAGAACATTTTTAAAAATTTTAAGACAAAAAGTTAAGGATATGGATATAACCGCAAAATTTTTTTTATTTTGAGCAGCAAACTTCTTGATTTACTATGCATTTGTTTATATTTTGAAGAGCAAAATTTTTGCCACAACAGGGCGATCCAAAGTTTGTGTTTTGTTCTTGTCAAATAAGAAATTGCTTTATTACAGGGTTGGCAAGCCATCTTATAAATGTATCTTTTAACAAGGTGATATTTTTTTGTATAGAAGACAACACCATAAAAATTTTAGGTAAAGTAATTTTAAGCGCTACCTTAATACTTTGTCTGAATTTACACGTTTCATCTTTTGATGCTCAACTTCTTTTCAATTCCCTTTTAAAGATGCCAATATAATCACACGCAGCAACCGGTTTCAACTTTTTTCTGTTCAAAACAACAATAATTTTAACAACAGCGAATCAAAGAGAAAAATAAAATAAATAATAACATGCAGCCATCGTTGTGCATATACCAACGAATAAAAACACAAAGCGTACTGACCGAGTACAGGCATCTCCGTACTAACCCCCTTTCTTTTTTCTTCCCTCACCTAAAAACATAAGAGTTGAGCATCAAAAGATGAAACGTGTGAAAGTAGACTTTGTTATACTGTAGGCGGAACCATGTAGATAAAACACAACCACAACATGAACGAACAATGAACAACAAATTTTTAGAGTGTCCTGTGTCATTGGCATGTTGGTAATATTGAAAAAAATAGCAACGCTGATTTTCTAAACAAGGAAGCATAACAACAAAACAGTATTAAAACTGCCGCAGGGATACCGTGGTATTTTTAAAACAAAAAAGTACTGAAAATAGTACAATATAATTGACTTCTCCATCACTGGTTCAGATACTAATTCTGTTTTTAGTTTTGATTCTAGTTGAGATTTAAATTTAGATTCTCGTATAGAATTTAGTTTAGATTTTAATTGTGGTTTAGGTTCTAGTTGCGAATCTTTTTAAGATTCTCGCTCAGATTGTAGTTTAAATTCTGGTTAAGTTTAAAATTTGGTCTAGTTCTAGTTCAATTCCCAGTTGATTCCAGTTGCGCTATAGCTTCTGCTTTAAATTTTATTTTAGGTTCTAGCTCATATTTAGGTTGTATTTTACATTCATGTTTGTTGCATAATTCAGGTTGTTGTTTAGATTATTGTTAAAATTTTTCTTTAGTTAAAGTTTAATTCTAGTTGGTTTAGCTCTTTAATTTTCTATTAAAAGATCTAAGTTCGTTATGGTTTATTTGAGGGTTAATCAATGCAGTTATTTAATTATGCTCCTCTATACGCATAATATCTGTCAATCATTTCATATCCATCTTATAAACCATTTATCTCTTAGACACCATATAAACGTCTCCCTCCCAGCAGGACTTTGACACAATTTTTTACAAAACGCCACGACTCGTTCGTACCGGTCAATCTCTGGAAACATGTTAACAAAACTGTGTTTTTGTTTTGTTTTTTGTTCACACTTTAACTAACTTGACTTGTGCATAACATATTTTTTTCGTTGATTTGGCTTTTTTTAATAAACTTTATTTGAGGTCATTCATCCATTTTTATATAAAAATGTTTGAGTATTTGATGATTTTCAGAAAATTACACAAAAATATTTTCTAGCTATCAAAACAAAAAATTAAAAAAAAATATTATTGCAATTTTAAAGAATAAATAAGAATTTCGAGTATCAAATTGACAAATGTTCTGATAAGTCCCTTTAACTTAAGTTTGTTTTAAGCATCAAACACAATCCAACCAAATTACAACAAGTTGGATGTAACTCAGGTTTTTTTTAACAATTTATGCTGGAATTAATGTCACATTGTGTTGTGCCTGTTGCTCCTGTAATATTCGTTTGTTGTAATTTCAAATTGTTTTTGTAGTATCCAGCTTATGGCCAAGTACAAAGGAGCCTGGCAGGCCTTTCTGTTAAGCACTTTGTTAAGCTTTTATTAAATTTCCGGGGATTGGAAGTGTTAATGGTTTTTTTTTACAAATACATTTCTTTCTTCAATAGTTCTCTTTATTACAATAGATAAAAACTAAGAAAAAATGGTATTATAACTTTTATAAAAGTTCTATAAGTTGAGCAGAAGTTTCGGATAAACAAAAGTTTTTTAAAGTTTTCCTAAAGGAAATATATTAAATGGAAAATTTTTTGAAACTTTTTTGTTGTAATACGAAAGTACTGTGAAAATAATAAAAAAGAAATAATAAATAATAAAAAAGAAAATTTTGAAATAAATATCGAAATTTAGAATTTTTTCTAAAATATTTTCTAGTTTAGCCTTATACTTTGTTCACACTTGGGGTTTAAAACCCGTTTAAGCAAAATGTTGAGAAAACATGTTTTAATTATCATGTTTTCCCATATATTTTATTGTCATAAAAACACATAGAATTAACGTGTTTTAAAATTAAACGCTCTCCAAAACAAGTTAAAGTCAGGGATCGGGGTGTGTTTTGAGGTATGTTCAGAAGCTTTTTTGATTTTAGCTTTTTGCTGAACATATTTTTAATGGCATTACGTTAAAAATTAAATAATTAAAAAAAAAAAACATTTAAATTCACAAATAAATTGCTGTTGGGAAAAATTAAAAAAGGATAAAATGAATCAAATAACGGAAAAAGAGGAATTAATTGTTAATAGAAATTTTGACGGAGTACATAAGTTAGCTTGGGGGTGCGCGCTAATGTATCCATGTTTTTAAAGACATGAAACGCCAGCTTCAAATGTACGGATTAGTGCATTATTAAAATAATTAGATAAAATTTTGATAATATTTTGGCCCAAAATCTGATTAAGATATTATAAGATTTAATATAAAATATTTGTTTGTTTTGATTTAAGTTGAGATTCTAGTCCAAATCTTGGTTCCGGTTCTGGTTTAGATTTTTGTTTAGATTTTAGTATAAATTTTAATATGATTTTGACCCAGATTCAAACTCAGCTTTTGATCTAGTTTCTAGAATAGTTCAGATTGTACTGGTTCAGTATTAGTCTAGTTATGTTCAAATTATATTTCAGATTTCGGGTTAAAATCTTGTTCACAACAAAATCTGTACAGTTTTTTTAAGTTAAATTGTCCTTTCGATATCGGAAACATACATATCTTATTTATATTTTAAAATAAATTTTTAATTGCATTATCAATGCAACCTACCTACAAGATGTTACCCACGCTCTACCCACGACAGTAAAAAGTACACCCAATTCGGGTAATTACCCACCCACAAGGTGGCAACACTGATGAATCGACTTACACCTGAGCAACGCCTGCAAATTGTTGAAATTTATAATCAAAATTCTTCGGCGAATGGGCTGAAGCGCAAATTGATATTGATTTTGAATTTTTATTCAAAATTTAATTTTTCGATGAAGCCCATTTCTTGTTGAATGGTCGCAGAATTGTCGCATTTGGAGTGAGGAGAACCCACAAGCTTTTGTCGAAACACCATCACATCCACAGAAAATTACTGTTTGGTGCACTTTATGGGCTGACGGAGTCATTTGCCTATATGACGTCAAAAACGATGATGGTCAAAATGCAAAAAGAAATTATATTTAAACAGTGTTGCCAAAACTTGGTGACAAAAAATTGCTAAATTTACGGAAAAAATGGCTAAGAAATGGCTAAAAATGAGCTAAAAAATTGCTAAAAGCTTTTTTAAATAAAAACACATTAAAATTCATTAACAAAATAGAAATAATTCATTTAAAGTGGTTTGCGATGAAATTGTAAATAAAGATCAATTTCTTAAAAAAGAATAAACGTAAGTTAATATTTTGATAGATATTTAAAAAATTTAAATCATCGATAAATTCGATGTCGTTATTGTTCATCTCAAAGGAATCACTCGTGCCTATTATTTTTTAATAATTTGAAGTTTGATCATAATCTCGACAACATTCACCCAACCTTTCTACAATAAAAAACACGTAAGAAAGTACCCCGACTATATGATACCCTACACCACATTAGAACCTTTGTATCAAATTTTATCAAATAATCTCCAAAATGGCGACCTGTACTTTACGAACAAGGTTTACAAGGACAGCCATCCAGCCGGACAAACATTTATTCGGCTCAGAAAGTGATTCTGAGTCAATCAGCACAAACGCATAGTTTATATTTTATTGTTATGTAAAAAATATTTACCTAACTGATAAAATCGAATTACCGGTTGCTAAAAGTAACCTATTTCTCAAATTACTTTAAACGATGTTTACTTGGCTAAATACCCTACCTACTTCAGCACTAGACCATGAAAGTGAGAGCAACTTTATAGGCAATATCTCTTTATTGAAATACTTGCAACCAGAAAGAAACACCGATGTTTGTGTTGATCCATTTTATAAATTTAATATTGGAATACTGTTCCTTTATTTTGAAAGATGTTTCATCATCATAGTTAATAGCGATTTGCAACATTTGTAAAAGTTGTAAAATTATTCTTTTAAAAGAAAAACGACAAAAAAAATTTTATGGCTAAACAAGTTGAAAAATGGCTAAAAAAAATGGCTAATGGCTAAACTCATTTTTTAATGGCTAAACAGGGTGAAAAATGGATAAATCTAGCCACTAAATGGCTAAATTGGCAACACTGTATTTAAACATTAATTTCATAAAATTTTCCAATAAAGCCCGTTTCATTGATCTTAAAAATATATTTACTTGTTTAATTATAATTTAAACTTGTGTCACTCTATAAAAACACTCTTTACGTCTCTGAAAATATTGAGTAGCTATTTTTCAATACTCATGAAAAGTGAAAATACTCGATACCCACTACTCAATACTTTGCCAGCACTATCAGGTTTCACATCTAGCTCTGTTCAGATTAGTCCATTGATACCGTCAATTCTATTTAAAATTCTAATTTGATTTATTATTTGAGGCTGGCTTATATTCAATTTCAGGTTGAAATTCCAATATAGGGTCAGATTCTTATCCTAGTTAAAGTTTTTGTTAATATTTAGGTTCAGTCTTTTTTTTAGAACCAGTTAAAATGTAAAACTTGGTTCTTTATATCTGTGGTTTTCATAGGCTACCGCGTATGTATTAAAACAAATTTTCCAGCAAAGCCGAAAAACCATTTTAGATCAAACTATGGGCTATGTATTGCACTTTTTAAACTTTGTCATTACGTTAAAAAATCGGAATTGATCCACCTTTTGTCAAAAATTTTTAGAAACATGTAAAGGGCGTTTAAAATTAGGCAATATGGCATCAACATCTCGAAATCGGAAAAATGGACATACGCGGTTGCCCATGAAAACCACAGATATATTCCAATACTTTTAGGGCAGATTTAAAATCTTATTCTGATTTTCAGTTTAGGTTTAAACTCACTTCTAATTATTGTGCCGACTCCATTAAGATTTTCTTCCAGATTCTAGTTCAAAATTTGTTGTAGGTTAAAAAAAAAGACTTAGTCGTTTACGACAACGACAACCATTATAAGGCTTATTATTACTGATTGCTTTGGAGCGCCAGTAAGTAGCGCATGGTGCTGTACAAAATTTATTAATTTCACTTTCTAGACTTCTTCGCCAAGACCCTCTGGCTACGTGTACCCCGAGGATTCCAATTCACTGATTGTTGGGCTATATTAAAAGATGATTTTCCCTGTTCCGTAATTTAAGTTCAATAGGTGTTTGTTCACATCGACAGTGTAGCTCAGCATTTGATATCAAATTGAGTGGCCACCATAAACAAAATATATGCCGCAAGCAGCAATTTATAAATGCTTGCAGTTTTGTGGTCGATTTTATAGATACCAGACAAGTTTTGCTCACGTACATCAGCACATATTTCACATTGGCGTTAAAGCTTCAAACACCATAATATCCGTATGCTGGCGAACGTTCCTTTCGCTTTTGGCAAGTGTTAGCTCCACGTCATATTTGGTCCCGCCATTAGGTGTGATTTGGCTGCATAGATATGTGAATTTCTGCACCTCCCCGATTTCCACACCGATGATTTGTAAATGTTCTTGATTTGTAATGTTCACTCGCACTGATTTTGTCTTCTGGGCGTTGCTTCGCAGTTAATACTGCTCCGCTTAGTTCTGCAAGTCGTTAAATTAAGACTGTATTCATATTTTAGTTCAGACAAAAGTTAAAACTCCAATTTAAATCGTAGTTCAGTTTACTGTTTAGATTTAAGTTTATTTTATTGTTCAGATTCTGGCTTTAATCCAGTACATCTCCTAACCCAGTTTTTTTTAAGATTCTGGTTCAGGTTACCCTTAGTTTTATTCCAGTTTTATTAAAAACAAAAATCTAGGGCATATATTAGTTGTCTGATTTAAGAACAGTGATATTTAAGACTCTCGTTTGAATTCTTGTTAATTTTACGAACTAAACTCGTTGATAAATTATTAGTTTTTTACCCTTTAATTTCTTTCAGTGCCTTTCTTAATTTTCATTCCAGTTTCATACATGTTTTAAGGGAATTTGAAGATGTTGTAACTAATATCATGGAATTGAAACATGTTGTAAAAGAAATCAACTAAAAGACATGTTTGAAAGGTGGCTGCATGCAACAGTTTAATTTTGGTTACAAAAAACTGTTACATAAAAGCAATGGAAACATTCTTTAATAACAGTTGTAGATGAGCTGCCAATGAGGAGGAACAGTGGGCGGCAGTTTATGTTAAGAGAAGAACAATTTGAACGCAAAACTTTAAATAGAGATTTGTTTTTACAATTTGAAAATTACTTAACAAAAGATAAATTTGAGAAATATTTGTAACCAGACAAATTTTGTTTTTATAGATATAGATATTTTTTAAGGTTGGCACACTTTTAATTTTCAATATACTACATGGCTTACCTTACTAATTCTAAGTAAGCTCTATTGTAAACAAACTGCTTCGACATCATCAAGTTTAGTGTGGAGTTAAGTTAAAGTTTTCTTCATTGTACAAAATCAAATTTTCTTATAGTATTTCAACATTATAATATTTTTGACAATTTTTTTGTACTTCTATTAGGTATTATGCCATAAAAAAGAACAATTCCCATTTGGTATTTGCTCTAACACAAGGTAATTTTGTCGTTGTAAAATTTTGAAATACACAAATTTTATTACTATAGTCACCTTTTAGATCTATCAAGACATACAAAACTTTAAGCCAACAGCAAATGGCAATGGAAATTTCTAAATTTTGATGACAAATTCATGGCAAAATGTTGGCGGTTTTTTTCATAGAAAAGTGTATGAGAAAAAGAAAATAAAAATAAACTTTCATATTCAGGCTAAAAATCACGACGATACAAGAAAACCACTAAAAGAAAAAAATTATGTGGAAACTTGTGTCCCAAAACCACTCATATCAGCTGTCAAAGGAAAATGTAAAATATTTTAAAGGGATTTTATCATCGTCAACATGTTCGTGGACATGATTTTGTTTTTAACTCTTAAATGAAACATTTGAATAGAAAAAAAGTGTTTCTTGTTTATTTTATACTTATTTCAACTTGCAAATTTTTTGAAAGTAAAATCGTGTTTTCTTTAAATATTTTTCAGATAAAATCAAGAAAAAACAAGTTAAAGGGCTGTATTCGGCTGTGCCGAATCTTATATACTCTTCACCATGGTGCAATAATAACAGAAAGTAATATTAATACCGTCCCTAAGACATAAATAAATCAACTTTGTACCACGCCTACTTGTCTAATCCCGCCCACAATTTGTCGGAAGTTGTGAATTGATGACCAAATTCCTAATTTTGAAACTTTAGCTCCCGCCGTTCTCTAGATATACCTAAAAATAAAACAAAAAACAACAACAAAAATAAGGGCTTTTTTTGTAAAATTGGAGGCCGTCATGGTTTTTTGCTCACATCTCAGCCATTTGTAGACAAATCAGGCTGAATTTCAATGGCAAAAAAGTCCGGACTACATGTGACATAAATATATATTTACCTGAGGGGTCCTCGGAAAACCCATTTCAACGGATAAACGGACATCATTAATCGACTTCTTTCCTTATAAGGACCCAGACTTTATAGGGTCTAAGATCAGTATTGTAGAAATAACAAACGGAATGACAACCTTTATATACTTATAAGCTTCAACCTTCGTTGAAGGACATAACAAGTAAGAACGAAGAATACATGGGCAGTTATGGATCATGTCCACAATTTACCAACGGCCTCATATAAAGCCCTTACTCGAAAATACTAATAATGCTTTTATATAAATCACGCTGCCAAATTTCATGAATAATTTACCAAAGATCCCATATAAATCCCACTCTCGAAAAACATTTAAGTACGCCTTAAACTGCATCGTAGTAATGCTGCTGTAGTAAATTTGGTCTCTTATAGTTTTATAAGACTAGAAATCACACAATTAAATTTTGTAAAAATTGGTCTAAACTTGACTATAGCCCTCATAAAACCCCACTCCTTAAATAATCTTACAGTCGGTGGAGGGAATGTAAGATTCGGCATAGCCGAATATAGCACTCTTCCTTGTTTTTAAATCGTTTATTCTATAATAAAGGGTGTCCCGTAAATGTTAAAGAACTTAAAACTATAAAAAATAACACAAATAATTTAGTTTGAATCAAAATTTTTTTAAATTTAAAAGATAGCACAGTGCAACATAAAAAAATACCCATAAACGGACAACAAACACTTCGTGATAAAAGACCCGTGTCTCCCAGTTTTGCCCAAAGTCATGCACTTTTTTATGCGCCCCAAAGACTTGGGTCCTCGGTGTCATTTTTGCGAAAAAGTGATAATTTTCTGAGGCTCATATCTTGCAAACCGTTCGGAATTTTGATTTACCATCTGAAACAAAGTTGTAGCTCTTGCCATAAAGAACAAATATTGTAAACGTATAAAATCCAAAAAACTTCATCTTCAATATCAAAATCGCAAAACTTTAGAAATTTTGATTTTTTTTTACCTTTTTCCCCCTGTTCTGGTCCATAGGTAGCAAACCGTTAAAAGTTCGAGGAAACAATCAACTACAAAAATGTACCTAAGATCTCAGTAAACAACTTTCTAGAGCATATGAACTTCCTAGGAAAGATTCTTAACACCGGTTAGGTAGCCGTGAAAGTGAAAAATTTCCCGAAAATTTTTCAATTTCATTTGTTTTTGCTCGAATCGAATTTTTGGGAAAATTTTTCACATTTGCGGCTACCTAAGCGGTGCTAGAAAGCTGTTAATTGAGATCTTAGGTACATCTTTGTAGCTGATTGTTTCCTAGAATTTTTACGATGTGCTACCTATGGACCTGAACAAGGGAAAAAAGGTTAAAAATTTAATTTTTTAAAGTTTTTTGCCATTTTGATCTTGAGGATGAAGTTTTTTGATTTTATATGTTTACAATTTTTGTTCTTTATGGCAAGAGCTTTGTTTCAGAGGGCAAATCAAAACCCCGAACGGTTTGCAAGATATGAGCATGAGAAAATGATCACTCTTTTGCAAAAATGACACCGTGGCCCCAAGTCTTTGGGGGCCCATAAAAAAAGTGCATGACTTTTGGCAAAGCTGGGAGAAACGTCTCTTTTTTTTGGACTTTTATCACGTAGTGGTGTCCATATATAGTTATTTTTCCATGACTTAAAAAATTAACACAGTGTAATCAATGCACATTGCACTGATAGAAATGGCTGATGTATTTTGTACTCAGTACTATGGCAAGTGCCTTCGTTTTTGACCCCATGACACTTTTCATCTTTGAAATGTCAGTCTTAACATGACTTGGCCAAATTGTCATCAGGTGAAATTATCTCATCGATGTCATGACAGATAAAACGAATTGGACTCAGTTGAATAAAAAATGTCGTCAGTGCGATGTCTCAGTAACATCGGAGAAAGGACTTTCGAATGTATGGCACCGCAGCTGTTCTTGACGAAATGCATTCTGAACGTCAAATTTTTGAACAAATAAAGTCCGACTATGCCACCAGCGTTTAAACTGCACCAAACTTTTTTGGTACTTATGTTGTCTGTAGGGTTTGCTGTCTCCATATGCGATAATTTTGTTTATTAAAAACCCGTTAAGCCAAAAATGGGCCTCATCGCTACGTGCGCCATAAAAAATTAAGAAGTCGCTTATAAGTTGTGCAAAACCCATGACTGATTTTCAAATTTTGAAAATTTGTTAACGTTATTCAAGCGAGAATCTATTAATGTTTATAAATTTTAAAAAGTGGGCGCAGTATGACAGTTCTTGCAGCTTTTGTAAGCTATATCGGGCCTAGAAAAACACCCTTTAATATCGATTTTCATCAATTTAGTGTTACCGTTTAAACAATTTTATACTTGAATTTCACGTTTATTTTAAGACCTCCATAATGCAAATAAAATTTTATTGTTTTAACCATCTTCAATCATCGTGCTTAATGTTGCATGTGGCATATTTTATATTTATTGTTGTTATTATTGCTAAAAACCCAAAAATTTACATTAAAATAACGCAGACTCCTAAAATATAAATTTGTTCGGTTATTTATCTTGTAATTTAGAATTGTGCTTTTTGTAAATAATTTACAAATATAATGGTAAAAATAGAAAATATATTGTAAAATAAAGGACCTTAAACAATTTAAATATTGCTACACTTTTATTAATTGTGCAAAATATATTTAGTATAGAATTTAAAATTTTCATTTTATGTAATTCATCCAAACTATTGTTATACGAGTAGTTTCCTCTCACTTTTTAAATATTATGCCCAGAAATTAATGTTCTTTTGTTAACAATAAAATATGAAAAATGTAACAAAAAAGAGATGAGATGAAAAGAGAAGGTACAGTATTAAAAAAACCATTAGAAATAATCATTTTCAATATTATCATAAGAACGGTATTGTATTTAGTGTTACAAAAGAACTTTTGTCATTATGGAGCGTGGTTTTGAAATAACGACAAAGTCATCAACATGAAAATTGAATGCAAAAAGAAGACATTTTCTATTTCTAGAGTTTGAAAATATAATTAAAATAGAATATTATAAGCTTTGTTGTTATAATATTCCCACACCAGAATAGTGGAGAGTGTTATGCGTTTGTGGTGATGTGTGTAACATCTTTAAATATTGTTCCCTAGACCCACCTTTAAGTATACCGATCAAATAGCTTTAAGGATGCCTGTCTTTCCGTATAAATTTAATGAAAATTGCTATGCACGTTCTTATTATCACAAGGATTAAGCCTATTGAAAATGGTCTATAATTTCAAAAAGCCACCATACAAGCCTCTTTCTGAAAAAGAGTCTTTGTGACCATAAGCGATTATATAAAATTGCAATTTTGATTAGGTTAAGTTAGGTTCAATGGGCAGCCATCGAGAGACAGCTCACTTGGGTTCTTCAGTGGTCACTTTGTTATACCCAGCCCCAAAGCTCATCCTTTAGCGCAGTTACTCAGATGGCGTCACTCCAGAGTTAAACCAATTCGTCTTCCTAATGAAGAGTAGAAGGAACCTAAGTTCTATCGCAGCTAGATCCTCCAGGCAGGAAATCACCGGTTCACCCAGGTATTTTTCCCTGATACCCCGCAGCCCAGGACATTGAGAAAATGAAGCAGAGTTTCCTCTTTCTCCTTATCGTGACAACTTCTTTAAGGCAAGATTACACTATTATACATTGTATTAATACATGTCAAAAACTCAAGTAATATGACAAAGTGTGATAGTGTAAATGCAATGTGTCACGAAAATGACAAGTACATATTATGAAAAAAGTTTGACATCCCAAACGACTTCATCGTTTTTTGAAAAATTTCTAAACAATAATACTTTTCATTGGATCAGGGTTGCATTTTATTTCATGTGTGAGTGTTTATACTTTGTGTGATGGTGTGAACACAAACTGTCATGTTAAATTAGATTTTTTGACAGACGCAACAAAACTCATTAGATTTCTATCTCACAAACTATTATGGAATACGTAAGACTTGTGAGATAGTGTAATCTAGCCTTAAGGAGTCATTGAATTCCAGACCCAGTCTCCTAGCATAACTCCCAACAGGCCAGTGTCCAATTCCAACCGATACCACTGGTCTAATATGGTCCCTATTAAACCTTAGTAGAGATTTAGTTCACCGCTCATCATAGCCAGGCCAAAGTTCCCTTGACATGGAGCAGGTGGGCTTACAGGTCCATCCCATCTGCGCAATTCTGTAAGACACGCGCTTGATAAGTGACTTACAGTGAGCCATTGAAAGGCCGATGAATTTATCAATGAATGTGTCATCCATGCGACCACCTCTTTTAGCCAGCTGCTATCTGGTTACCCTGGTCCTAGTCCTGGTATCCATATTAGCGTTACCCTTGAATGCTTCGAAATCTCATTCAAAGACATCCGACATTCTACAGTTAACCTAGATGTCGTGTAGACACCCGCTAGAGAAGCAATGATATCCTTGCTATTAGTAAATATACGTATATCTCTCCGCCTTAAAGCCGAGATTTTCGCCTGCATGACACTACATCCATCCGACAGACGAAAGGAATCTTTTATGTCCAGTTCCTCTATGTAAAAACCTCCGCCAACTCTTTGATTTTCCTCGAAGCATCAGTATATACCCTTAGGGTCGGTCCATTGAAGGTGTTACCAGCCGACAGCGTATTGCTGTACGCCAAATGTGTCGCGTACCCTGCACCAAAGGATAGTTCCGGGGTACAGTAGTCCACTCCATAAGAGACAATCAATCATTTGATTATCCAGGCGTGGCCTTAATCAATAAATTTCTATTAAATTTAGTCCAAAATTATATTATTGCAATATAAATTATTTTACCAAATGTAATTAGAATCTCTCTATATTTGACCACAGCTCCCATAGAAATTCTACCCCCGAAAAAACTTTTAATGCCATAACTTTTGTATAAATGTTGGCATTGACACAAAAAAAATTTAATATTAATATAAAAATTTTGTGTTAGTAGGCTCTGAAATTAGCAAAGGCCCTATATAAACCCCCTTCGTTAAATCGTTTAAAGACAAAAAATTTCTTATGGATGAAAATATATAAATTATATTCGGTACTGGCGGCTCTCGAAAATTTGTCTTAAAATTTTGTGGTAATATGGTCGGTCGGGTTTTACCGACTATACTTTTCTACTTCTTTTAAATTTATAGCTTAAGTATAAAAATGTTCTTTTTTACAAAACCAACATTTTGAAGGTCTCCCAAGATCTCGTATTTTCAATCCCAGTTACCGAATGTGTTCCTGTTATAGAAATGCCTTTAGACCAAAAGAACAAAAAGCAGCAAGAATCTATCGCCGGTACCTAAAACTGTACCAAAAACCATAACTGGGACACCTATTTTTCAAAATATTTAAAGCAACCTTTGCCTCATAAAAGCCCATAGAATAATTAAACGTTAAATTTGTTTTTAGGTACTCCTGAAAATACCCAATTGGGACAGAGGGTTTTTTTACATATATACTCCTACGGAACAATATGATACACATATTGCTACGAATAATATGTAATAACGTGATATTGTTAGAAAAAACATTAAATTTACACCTTATCTGAAACATCGAAAAATATATCAATACGTAAGGCTCGAAATAGACGTGACATAACCAAAACCATACAAAACAGCTTATTGAACCAGCCTAATGGGCTGTATTTGATTAAAACGAAACAACCATAACCATACAAACCAATTGAATTTTGATTGCTATGGCCATCGTTGCGGCTACGGCATTATAAACCTGTTCGTCGATTTCGAACGAAGATTTCGTTCGCTTAACATACATGCAAACAAAAACAAATTATAAAATATTGTTTTTGTTTTGCATGTAAGTTAAGCGAACGAAGTCTTCGTTCGAAATCGATGAACAGGCTATATGTTTATGTCACGTTTAATTGGACCTTTCGATTAGTTGTAATGCGTCAGTCTTTTCAACAAACTCGAAGTCAAACGTTTGATATGAAATGACTTTATTATTTGATATCAAGCACAACTTTCAAAAGATTTTGTTATTCGTGCTTAATTCCCAACTCTGAAACTATTTTTAGTTAATTGATTTAAACATATGAATTCAAATTGATAACGATTGGAACATAAATATTTCACATACAATGTTTTATTAATTTAAAATCAAATTATTATCAAATTGTATTCTCCATTAAAAAACAAAACTTGGCAACGCTTGAACGAAAAACAAATGCAAGTCTAGATTCTCACTTTGAAAGTTTTGTTTCAGAAAGTCTGAGATTATTAGTGAGACGGGGACGAGAACTTGCAATTATTCTCTTTCCTCTCATCATTAAACTCAGACTTTCTGAAAGAAAACTTTCATAGTGTGTTTTACAATTAAACACAAAAAATTTCTTTCTTTTTAACAATATTGAATTCGCGTATCTCTTCTTTTTCTTTGATAACATTCATCTTGCTTTGATAAAAAGATGACATTTGAAAAAAAATGTTGTCATTTATTAGTGCTCAGTACGGTAGCGCTATATGGCTAAAGCCACCACCCAAAAATATCATATTCAATTAATACTGGATTAACTTAATTCTCAGATTAGCTAATTATAAAATTAAATTAACTTTAATCTCAAACCTAAAAAGTGGCTCTAAACAAAAATTACATATTGAGTAATGCGAATTTGCCTTTAGAAAACCTTTAATTTTGTGAAAAATATAAATTACTTGTGAGTAAAAAATTAACTACAGAGAGTAACAATAAGAATAAAAATATAACGGGAAAGTGGTGCTATAACGATCGTGGTGCTACGCAGAGCCGTGACAATCCTCAGAATAAAAAGGTGCCAACTATTTCGTCCTTCCAAGATTTTGAGAATGGTAAGAACGCTATTTCATATTTCAACAGCAGTTATGTTGCCGAATGTTTAGCTGGTAGTTTATTTAACACTGCTTTTACACATGAAAGTAGTTTCTTGAAAGTATTATCAACACAAATTTCCAAAAAAATAAGAGAATTTCATGAAAATTGACCTGAAAGTGAAATCTCATTTTCAAAATTTCGTGAAAGGGTAAACTTCTAACAAAAATATCTCTTCTTCTTTTTTTTATTATTTTGCTTATTTGAAGTTCCAGAGTCAAACATCAGGCATTCGTTCAAATTAATATTTATTTTCATTTATGTTCATGAAATTACTACATTTCAGTTAGAATAATTGTGTTCTTAATATTTAGTTGAAAAAATATATTAAAATTTTTTATATATACGCAAAAAAAAATTTCGATTGGCAACACTGCTTAGTGTATTGTCATTTGCTTTCATGAAATATCTTTCTAGAAATTTTCATTGAAAGCTAGCTGAAAGTTGAACTAAAAGCAAAAAAAAATGTAAATGTGTTAGTGAGAAAGTGCGCTCCAAATAATAGGACCAGTCCAAACGCGCGTGTAAAGACTAGCCCACAAGGTACTAGGACTAGTCCAAAAGTAACCCAAACGTATGGAAAAAACATGGTCTATTTAACATTACGATATCCTAGGGCAGAACCATATAGCCCAGCTTTGTCTGAGTTCATACGGCTCTTTTCTTATTGAAAAGATTCTTCCTTTCTTTGAGCATGAATTGGCGTTCAAATTATTCATGTCATGTTTACGCCATGTTTTTTATTTTGTATAGTCGTGCGTTTGCATGTGTGCTTTTTTGATATTGAAAACAATAACAAAATTAAACAACGAATGAAAAAGCAAAACGTAAAGACAGTACAGGCATTTGTGTACTCGTTTCTTTTCCCCTCGCCCCTCTCGCCTATAAAGTAGCAATCTTTTCAATAAGAAAAGAGCCGTATGAACACAGACTTTGGACTCCAAAGGAGTAGTTTTAAAACTACTCCATGGTTAGTTTTGAAGTCGTTTAAAAACGAAAGCACGTCGTTAAAAAACGAAGACATGTCGTCTCACTACAAACACTTTTTAACAATGACATGGTCCATGCTTGCATTACATCGGACCAGTCCATGGAGTAGTCCATTTTATCAAAATGAATCAGGTGGTTAAAAATTTTTTGCAGGGTGTTTTGTTGAGAATGCTATGTTTTCAAATCATTATCAAGCGCTTGTAGTTCGAGAAAAAATTTGATTTCAAATCATTTTCCATTCTTCGGTTAATATAGTATTTATTGTAATGGCTTCTATTTATGTCAATGCTGCTAAAGTTTGGTTTCCCGTTTTTTACATTATCCCTAGAAATATTACCTTATTTTGTAATCAAAGAACTTAAATGTCCCCCCCTGACCCACTGATAACTATGATCATTCAGCATAGACAACAAGTAAGTATTTACATTGTCTTGGCTACCGTTATCTAAGCGGATTGATACATCTCGATAAAGCCCATTATCCAAAAGTCTTCTTGAAAAGTAAGAATGTGGGTGTCGCTCTATGATAGACTTACTATCTTTTCTAAAAGAAAGATAGCGTAGTTTTACTCTCATCTTCGGCTAATAAAACGTTGTGATCTCAAGTATATCCATGATTTTCTTTAAGACTGGATGAGTGCACTTTGGGTACCTCTTCGCACAATCTCAGTCCTTGCTCTATATTGTATAGTATCTCTAAAGAACTTTTAAGATCTGCTTGAACCAAATTCCTCCTGCTTTCTTTTATTTATTACCAAGATTATTCACAATTGTCCCCACCCAATATCCAATAAATTTATTTTTTTTAAATTTTTTAATTTTCCCATTAAGCCCATAAAAAAACAATTAGCTTAAATGCGTGCTTAACTTTAAGGCACGCTACTACTTAAAAAGAAGATTTTTTGCTATTTATTGTAAAACAATTTGTTAAACACATTTCGGTTGGTGGTGATGGTGGTTGCAATGATGATTAAAGGAATTAAGCATCAGCCACGGCCTTCGTTTATTGAATATAATCATTGCAAAGTGCTGTAAAACATAAATTGTTTTTGGTTGTTGGATGACCAATGAACAAGGCAATTTTTTTGCCTTTTTATAATCCCTGGGTAATGGTTTTGTCCAGGAAGATGTTTTTTTTTTTTTGTTGAAAAGCTGTAAAAAGCTCACAGAGAGACAATAAAAATAGTTTAAAACTATGCTACATGAATGTTGGGATCGGACAGCATTTTTACGTTCTCTTCCATTTTTTGCTAGAAGATTTTTGGGTTTCGGCGTTGCAAACATAGAAGAGTATCCAATTATTTGACTCTTGGCTTTGTTCTAGTAGGATATTAATCGATTTTTAAATTTAAATATTGACTGAATATTTGAATAAGAGTTTTTAATTTACTCGAATAATTGAAGTAATTTTTCTATAATATGCAAACCTGCTAAATCCAATTTTTAAGTAAATTGCGATTTTGATTCCATGTGGTAGAGAAAGATACGCCTCGACGGCCAGCATGAAGTTTTTCTTTAATTTGAGTCTTGAAGTGTGTAAAAACAACTATAGTTTTGGTTTTCCTTTAAGCTGCAAGTATGAATTATAAAAAGTTTTTTGTCTCTCCTGTAAAATAAAGCCGACGATATGATACTTGGGATTCGTTAAGATTCCAACATTGACAGGCCTCGGAAGATCTTTACGATCTCCTGTGATCGCGTCTGACCAGATATCCTATCTGGTACTATGGGAGTCAGTAGCCTCCTGCGAGCCGGACTACTTGCATAAAATGCCTCATGTCTATCAGGAAGATTGTCTTTGCGGAAATTTTGCTTTTATTTTGAGAATATACTTTTGGGGATATCGTGGTGGTTGTGGTTTACTACCCAAAGTCCAGGGAAGGGGGATCCTAAAAGTACCACTAAAGGGCGGATTTTTCACTACTTGTGGAAAAGTGCGGCCTGAGGGAGAATCTTCCGTAGGTGCTGTTTCCACATAACAGAAGCTGCTAACATACTTCCAAAATCAGCGGAGGTTAGATAGCTCCGGCTCCTAAGCAATAGGCGAGTGTATAAGTTTGCTGAATTATGCACTCAAGTTGCTGCCTGGGTGTGTTGGTGTATATCATACCCCGGGCGGTTCGTAAGCGCATGTTTTTCACCCAGTGCTTCAGATGCACTATGAGATGAGGCCATATGGCAGGTGCTCACGTAAATCTTTTCCACATCTACATCGGTTAAGCAGACTATTAAATGATCTGAAAGCCAAAATTTATTAGCAGCCGTTATCCATTAATTTTATTTCGACTTAATGAGGGCATTTAACGTAGGCTTGCAGCTCATAATAATGCCCTTCACCGAAGGTAAAAGCTTTCAGTTGAAATCCGAAGACCCTAGATATGCTATTGAAATTCAGCCTGATCGCCCACAAATGGCTGAGTATGAGCAAAAAACCATGACTGCCACCTATTTAACCCAAAAATCCCTTGTTGTTGTTTTTATTTTGTTTTATTTTTTTGTATATCTGGAGAGCGGCAGAAGCCAAAGTTTCCAAACATCCGACAAAATGTGGCCGAGAATGAACAAAAATCTGGAGAACGGCAAGAGCCAGATTCTTAATGAGGTACAAGCATCTTGGTTTGGTATCAATACACAACATCCAACCTAATGTGGGCGGGATTGGACAAATGAGCGTGGCACAATGTTGATTTATTTATATCTAAAGAACGGTATTTATTTTAATTTTCTGTTACTATCGCACCATGGTAAAGGGTATAAAAGATTCGGAATTGAACAACGATTAATCGTCATAAGTGATTATACCTAAAATACCCGTTATTTTAATTTTGTTTAATATTTTTGGGTCTGGATGATCGGAATTATTGATATTGAATTTAACCACTTATAAATCGGATCGAGACTGACAATATGTAATATATTCAAAAATGTTTACATAAAGATTACTCAAATATCGTAATGTGATCATTTCAGGCCAAACAACGTCGAAAACTCAACGTAAACCAAGGCGCTTGTTTTCGTCTCCAAACATTTGTGGGTGCCTTTCACTGCTTTAAATTCGTTTTTTTGCGTTTGCTTGAATTGTTTTCACTAAAAATTATTTCTTTAGGATTTGATTGCCAGTAATTCACCAATAAATCGCAAAATCAAAATAAATTAAAAGCAACAATCATGATTTTTGGAAAGGAATGGGAAGTGAAAGACAAAGTGAATGAGGTCAGAAGGAAATTAAACTGAGAAAAGGACAAAAAATCTTTAAGATTTAGAAGTTTTATTTTAAGAAGATTGTAATAAAGTAATGGTTTCAATTGTATAATTAAAAAAAAGCTTTATTATTTCCATTTTCTTAGTTTGCTTAAGCTTTTTTTACTTTTATATTAAATTTCTTTTAAGATTTTTTAATTTTAATTTAAATTTTTGTTATCCTTTAATTCTTGATTTTCCTGTATCTTTTCCCTACCAAATTTAATGAATAGATTTTTTCCATATTTACAATTTTATCAATATCCTCACTACCATCATCGAGATCTTCAGCAGTATTTGCCATGCGGTAGTAACATATTTCATTAAATTATGTTTAATTCTTTAGAGACGAGAGAACAGAGGGTGGCTCAAAAAAAAAAAAAAACGAAGGAAATTATTTTTTTATAAGATGTTCTTTAAAATGACCAGATTGATGTTTAAAAGCCGTCGAAAATTTAAAATAAAAAAAGGTGCAATATATACTGTCACAGAAAAAATAAAAATTAATTTTTATTAAAAATTTTGTGATATTAATTAAAAAATTAATTAATTTGCACCACTAAACACATTAAAAGTTTCAGTAAAATATCAGTACGTTTATTAATAAAAATAAATTTTAATTAAATAATATTAACAATTAAACATTTAATTGATGTATTATTATAAATTTGCATTCTTATTTATGTAAAAGCCGGTTAGGGTTTTTTCCCGGGATTTACCGTCCCGGGAATTCCCGGGAATTTCCATTATTTTATTTCCCGTTTTCCCGGGATTTTTCTTGCGGGATCCCGGGATATAAAAAAATTCCTCATTATTTCAGAAAATAGCTATTTATTTTTTGAAATTTAGTTTTCTATTCTCTAAAAATTAGCATCTGTGGATGGGTTAGATTAGATCAATTGCAAGAAGTGAGTACATGTATTTAAATCAATGTCTCCCGATGCAATAAATCTACTCAAAGCAGAATGGGCAGTGCAACAGTTGATCATTATTACATTTAGTGAAGTGAAGAGTTAATAAAGTACATTAATTCAAAATAAGATGCAGGCAGTAAAGTTTCATTGTCCATGAACAAGTCTTAAAAATAGGAGATACCTAAACATATCGCTCCTTTATTGCAACATAGTCATATCTAGTAAAACTCTTTTTCTAATATGAGTAGTCGTTATTGAAACATAATTTTTAAAAAAAAAAAAAAATAATTTTTTTATCAAAATTTCGAAATTTTTGTTTTTTAAAAATTCATAAAAAATTAAAAAATGCAGCTAGGCTTCTAATTTTTTGCAGACTTATAAAAAACGAAGCTACAAACAAAATAAGCCATAAATGATTAAAATCTGTTTGCAACTTTTGATTTTATTCAGAATTTCCCTTAGGGGGCTCCCATACAAATATTGCGTTTTATGAAATTCTTAAATTAATTAAAATTTGTCGACTTTTGTGAATAAAATCAAAAGTTGCAAACAGATTTTAATCATTCATGGCTTGTTTTGTTTGTAGCTTCGTTTTTTATAAGTCTGCAAAAAATTAGAAGCCTAGCTGCATTTTTTAATTTTTTATGAATTTTTAAAAAACAAAAATTTTTTTAGTAATTTCAATAAACTAAACCGTTTTTGAGTTACGCGAATATATGTTGGGCAACCTCCTCCATTTTCGAAATAACGGTATATCTCGAAAACCAGAGCCAATCTGAAAAAACCGCGGGCACCACTGGATTCAGCGTCCCCGAATTATGTTAAAACGTCATGTGCCCGGCTTGTCAGGAAAAAAAAGTGTCAATTTCATGCACAGTGTAATTTTTAAAATGTATTTTTAACAAGGTGGTCTCTTAAATGCTCTTCTCCTGTCCAAACAAGGAGTCGGGGCCCATTTTTTTATTGCTGATTCTTAAAGCAAAAATTATAAGGAATCCAAAAAAAAAAAATTAGCCGGAAAATTTAGGAGCTTCTGTGGAAAATCGGAAAATTTAATTTTCATGGGAAAATTTAAAGGTAAATTTCTAAGAAAAATTAGGAAAATTTTATTTTTCAATTAAAGCCTGATTCAATACCTTTCCAACGAGCTATCACTCGTTGCGATCGCTTTAGTAGTTTTTTTTTTAAAAAAACTTTCAATGAGGTCCCTTATGAAGAATTCTTCAATTTTGTCACATGACAGTGGTGTACACCACCACTAAACCAGTCACTATAAAAAAAAAAAAATGTAGGTACATTATTTTTTGCTGGGCAATCGATTGAGACTATTTATTTTAAAATCGGAGAGGGGTCGTCCAAAAGGTGATCGCTTTCATATGGAATTGCTCTAATATAAAAATTTTGTGTTAGTAGGCTCTGAAATGAGCAAAGGCCCTATATAAACCCCCTTCGTTAAATCGTTTAAAGACAAAAAATTTCTTATGGATGAAAATATATAAATTATATTCGGTACTGGCGGCTCTCTAAAATTTGTCTTAAAATTTTGTGGTAATATGGTCGGTCGGGTTTTACCGACTATACTTTTCAACTTCTTTTAAATTTATAGCTTTAGTATTAAAATGTACTTTTTTACAAAACCAACATTTTGAAGGTCTCCCAAGATCTCCTATTTTCAATCCCAGTAGTGTCTTTACAAAAGGTTTCGGTGTAAATTTATTTATTTTTTACCCAATCTTATTTCATAGTATCTGATTTTAAGACGTTAGTTATACATTCGATATCGATTACCGAATGTGTTCCTGTTATAGAAATGCCTTTAGACCCTTTAATGAACAAAAAGCAGCAAGAATCTATCCTCGGTACCTAAAACTGTACCAAAAAACATAACTGGGACACCTATTTTTCAAAATATTTAAAGCAACCCCTAAGAGCAAAAAATTCAACCTTTGCCTCATAAAAGCCCATAGAATAATTAAACGTTAAATTTTTTTTTAGGTACTCCTGAAAATACCCAATTGGGACAGAGGTTTTTTTTACATATATACTCATACGGAACAATATGATACACATATTGCTACGAATAATATGTAATAACGTGATATTGTTAGAAAAAACATTAAATTTCTAAACATCGGAAAATATATCAATACCTTAAGCTCGAAATAGACGTGACATAACCATTACCATACAAAACAGCTTTTTGAACCTGCCTTATGGGCTGGCTGTATTTGATTATAACGAAACAACCATAACCATACAAACCAATTGAATTTTGATTGCTATGGCCATCGTTGCGGCTACGGCATTATTAACCTGTTCGTCGATTTCGAACGAAGACTTTGTTCGCTTAACTTACATGCAAAACAAAAACAAATTATAAAATATTGTTTTTGTTTTGCATGTAAGTTAAGCGAACGAAGTCTTCGTTCGAAATCGATGAACAGGCTATATCTTCATGTCACATCTAATTGGACCTTTCGATTAGTTGTAATGCGTCAGTCTTTTCAACAAACTCGAAGTCAAACGTTTGATATGAAATGACTTTATTATTTGATATCAAGCACAACTCTGAAACTATTTTTAGTTAATTGATTTAAACATATGAATTCAAATTGATAACGATTGGAACATAAATATTTCACATACAATGTTTTATTAATTTAAAATCAAATTATTATCAAATTTTATTCTCCATTAAAAAACAAAACTTGGCAACGCTTGAACGAAAAACAAATGCAAGTCTAGATTCTCACTATGAAAGTTTTGTTTCAGAAAGTCTGAGATTATTAGTGAGAGGGGGACGAGAACTTGCAATTATTCTCTTTCCTCTCATCAATAAACTCAGACTTTCTAAAAGAAAACTTTCATAGTGTGTTTTACAATTAAACACAAAAAATTTCTTCCTTTTTAACAATATTGAATTCGCGCATTATCTTCTTTTTCTTTGATAACATTCATCTTGCTTTGATAAAAAGATGACATTTGAAAAAAAATGTTGCCATTTATTAGTGCTCAGTTGCCATTTATTAGTGCTCAGTACGGTAGTAGGGTAGCCATATAGCTAAAGCCACCACCCAAAAATATCATATTCAATTAATACTGGATTAACTTAATTCTCAGATTAGCTAATTATAAAATTAAATTAACTTTAATCTCAAACCTAAAAACTGGCTCTAAACAAAAATTACATATTGAGTAATGCGAATTTGCCTTTAGAAAACCTTTAATTATTGTGAAAAATATAAATTACTTGTGAGTAAAAAATTAACTACAAAGAGTAACAATAAAAATAAAAATATAACGGGAAAGTGGTGCTATAACGATCGTGGTGCTACGCAGAGCCGTGACAATCCTCAGAATAAAAAGGTACCAACTATTTCGTCCTTCCAAGATTTTGAGAATGGTAAGAACGCTATTTCATATTTCAACAGCAGTTATGTTGCCGAATGTTTAGCTGGTAGTTTATTTAACACTGCTTTTACACATGAAAGTAGTTTCTTGAAAGTATTATCAACACAAATTTCCAAAAAAATAAGAGAATTTCATGAAAATTGACCTGAAAGTGAAATCTCATTTTCAAAATTTCGTGAAAGGGTAATAAACTTCTAACAAAAATATCTCTTCTTCTTTTTTTTATTATTTTGCTTATTTGAAGTTCCAGAGTCGAACATCAGGCATTCGTTCAAATTAATATTTATTTTCATTTATGTTCATGAAATTACTACATTTCAGTTAGAATAATTGTGTTCTTAATATTTAGTTGAAAAAATATATTAAAATTTTTTATATATACGCAAAAAAAATTTTCGATTGGCAACACTGCTTAGTGTATTGTCATTTGCTTTCATGAAATATCTTTCTAGAAATTTTCATTGAAAGCTAGCTGAAAAATGAACTAAAAGCAAAAAAAAAATGTAAATGTGTTAGTGAGAAAGTGCCCTCCAAATAATAGGACCAGTCCAAACGCGCGTGTAAAGACTAGCCCACAAGGTACTAGGACTAGTCCAAAAGTAACCCAAACGTATGGAAAAAACATGGTCTATTTAACATTACGATGTCCTAGGGCAGAACCATATAGCCCAGCTTTGTCTGAGTTCATACGGCTCTTTTCTTATTGAAAAGATTCTTCCTTTTTCTTCTTTGAGCATGAATTGGCGTTCAAATTATTCATGTCATGTTTACGCCATGTTTTTAATTTTGTATAGTCGTGCGTTTGCATGTGTGCTTTTTTGATATTGAAAACAATAACAAAATTAAACAACGAATGAAAAAGCAAAACGTAAAGACAGTACAGGCATTTGTGTACTCGTTTCTTTTCCCCTCGCCCCTCTCGCCTATAAAGTAGCAATCTTTTCAATAAGAAAAGAGCCGTATGAACACAGACTTTGGACTCCAAAGGAGTAGTTTTAAAACTACTCCATGGTTAGTTTTGAAGTCGTTTAAAAACGAAAGCACGTCGTTAAAAAACGAAGACATGTCGTCTCACTACAAACACTTTTTAACAATGACATGGTCCATGCTTGCATTACATCGGACCAGTCCATGGAGTAGTCCATTTTATCAAAATGAATCAGGTGGTTCAAAATTTTTTGCAGGGTGTTTTGTTGAGAATGCTATGTTTTCAAATCATTATCAAGCGCTTGTAGTTCGAGAAAAAATTTGATTTCAAATCATTTTCCATTCTTCGGTTAATATAGTATTTATTGTAATGGCTTCTATTTATGTCAATGCTGCTAAAGTTTGGTTTCCCGTTTTGTACATTATCCCTAGAAATATTACCTTATTTTGTAATCAAAGAACTAAAATGTCCCCCCCTGACCCACTGATAACTATAATCATTCAGCATAGACAACAAGTAAGTATTTACATTGTCTTGGCTACCGTTATCTAAGCGGATTGATATATCTCGATAAAGCCCATTATCCAAAAGTCTTCTTGAAAAGTAAGAATGTGGGTGTCGCTCTATGATAGACTTACTATCTTTTCTAAAAGAAAGATAGCGTAGTTTTATTCTCATCTTCGGCTAATAAAACGTTGTGATCTCAAGTATATCCATGATTTTCTTTAAGACTGGATGAGTGCACTTTGGGAACCTCTTCCCACAATCTCAGTCCTTGCTCTATATTGTATAGTATCTCTAAAGAACTTTTAAGATCTGCTTGAACCAAATTCCTCCTGCTTTCTTTTATTTATTACCAAGATTATTCACAATTGTCCCCACCCAATATCCATTTATTTTTTTTAAATTTTTTAATTTTCCCATTAAGCCCATAAAAAAATAATTAGCTTAAATACGTGCTTAACTTTATGGCACGCTACTACTTAAAAAGAAGATTTTTTGCTATTTATTGTAAAACAATTTGTTAAACATATTTCGGTTGGTGGTGATGGTGGTTGCAATGATGATTAAAGGAATTAAGCATCAGCCACGGCCTTCATTTATTGAATATAATCATTACAAAGTGCTGTAAAACATAAATTGTTTTTGGTTGTTGGATGACCAATGAACAAGGCAATTTTTTGCGTTTTTGTAATGGTAATGGTTTTGTCCAGGAAGATGTTTTTTTTTTGTTGAAAAGCTGTAAAAAGCTCACAGAGAGACAATAAAAATGGTTTAAAACTATGCTACATGAATGTTGGGTTCGGAACGCATTTTTACGTTCTCTTACATTTTTTGCTAGAAGAGTTTTGGGTTTCGGCGTTGCAAACATAGAAGAGTATCCAATTATTTGACTCTTGGCTTTGTTCTAGTAGGATATTAATCGATTTTAAAATTTTAATATTGATCGATTATTTGAATAAGAGTTTTTTATTTATTTGAATAACTCGAATAATTGAAATAATTTGATCCATAATATGCAAACCTGCTACATCCACTTTTTAAGTAAATTGCGATTTTCATGCCATGTGGTAGAGAAAGATACGCCTCGTCGACCAGCATGAAGATTTTCTTTAATTTGAGTCTTGAAGTGTGTAAAAACAACTATAGTTTTGATTTTGCTTTAAGCTGCAAGTATGAATTATAAAAAGTTTTTTGTCTCTCCTGTAAAATTAAGCCGACGATTTGATACTTGGGATTCATTAAGATTCCAACACTGACAGGCCTCGGAAGATCTTTACGATCTCCTGTGATCGCGTCTGACCAGATATCCTATCTGGTACTATGGGAGTCAGTAGCCTCCTGCGAGCCGGTACCGGACTACTTGCATAAAATGCCTCGTGTCTATCAGGAAGATTGTCTTTGCGGAAATTTTGCTTTTATTTTGAGAATATACTTTTGGGGATATCGTGGTGGTTGTGGTTTACTACCCAAAGTCCAGGGAAGGGGGATCCTGAAAGTACCACTAAAGGGCGGATTTTTCACTACTTGTGGAAAAGTGCGGCCTGAGGAAGAACCTTCCGTAGGTGCTGTTTCCACATAACAGAAGCTGCTAACATACTTCCAAAATCAGCGGAAGCTAGATAGCTCCGGCTCCTAAGCAATAGGCGAGTGTATAAGTTTGCTGAATTATGCACTCAAGTTGCTGCCTGGGTGTGTTGGTGTATATCATACCCCTGGCGGTTCGTAAGCGCATGTTTTTCACCCAGTGCTTCAGATCCACTATGAGATGAGGCCATATGGCAGGTGCTCACGTAAATCTTTTCCACATCTACATCGGTTAAACAGACTTTTAAATGATCTGAAAGCCAAAATTTATTAGCAGCCGTTATCCATTAATTTTATTTCGGCTTAATGAAGGCATTTAACGTAGGCTTGCAGCTCATAATAATGCCCTTCACCGAAGGTAAAAGCTATTCGTTGAAATCCGAAGACCCTAGATATGCCACAAATGGCTGAGTATGAGCAAAAAACCATGATTGCCACCTATTTAACCCAAAAATCCCTTGTTGTTGTTTATATTTTGTTTTATTTTTTTGTATATCTGGAGAGCGGCAGAAGCAAAAGTTTCCAAACATCCGACAAAATGTGGCCGAGAATGAACAAGTATCTGGAGAACGGCAAGAGCCAGATTCTTAATGAGGTACAAGCATCTTGGTTAGGTATCAATACACAACATCCAACCTAATGTGGGCGGGGGAATGAGCGTGGCACAATGTTGATTTATTTATATCTAAAGAACGGTATTTATTTTAATTTTCTGTTACTATCGTACCATGGTAAAGGGTATAAAAGATTCGGAATTGAACAACGATTAATCGTCATAAGTGATTATACCTAAAATACCCGTTATTTTAATTTTGTTTAATATTTTTGGGTCTGGATGATCGGAATTATTGATATTGAATTTAACCACTTATAAATCGGATCGAGACTGACAATATGTAATATATTCAAAAATGTTTACATAAAGATTACTCAAATATCGTAATGTGATCATTTCAGGCCAAACAACGTCGAAAACTCAACGTAAACCAAGGCGCTTGTTTTCGTCTCCAAACATTTGTGGGTGCCTTTCACTGCTTTAAATTCGTTTTTTAGCGTTTGCTTGAATTGTTTTCACTAAAAATTATTTCTTTGATTGCCAGTAGTTCACCAATAAATCGCAAAATCAAAATAAATTAAAAGCAACAATCATGATTTTTGGAAAGGAATAAGAAGTGAAAGACAAAGTGAATGAGGTCAGAAGGTAATTAAACTGAGAAAAGGACAAAAAATCTTTAAGATTTAGAAGTTTTATTTTAAGAAGATTGTAATAAAGTAATGGTTTCAATTGTATAATTAAAAAAAAGCTTTATTATTTCCATTTTCTTAGTTTGCTTAAGCTTTTTTTAATTTTATATTAAATTTTTTTTAAGAATTTTTTAATTTTAAATTAAATTTTTGTTATCCTTTAATTCTTGATTTTCCAGTATCTTTTCCCTACCAAATTTAATGAATAGATTTTTTCCATATTTTCAATTTTATCAATATTCTCACTACCATCATCGTCATCTTCAGCAGTATTTGCCATGCGGTAGTAACATATTTCATTAAATTATGTTTAATTCTTTAGAGACGAGAGAACAGAGGGTGGCTCAAAAAAAAAAAAAAAAAAACGAAGGAAATTATTTTTTTTTAAGATGTTCTTTAAAATGACCAGATTGATGTTAAAAAGCCGTCGAAAATTAAAAATAAAAAAAGGTGCGATATATACTGTCACAGAAAAAATAAAAATTAATTTTTATTAAAAATTTTGTGATATTAATTAAAAAATTAATTAATTTGCGCCACTAAACAAATTCAAAGTTTCAGTAAAATATCAGTACGTTTATTAATAAAAATAAATTTTAATTAAATAATATTAACAATTAAACATTAAATTGATGTATTATTATAAATTTGCATTCTTATTTATGTAAAAGCCGGTTTATTTCTTTTATGTGTTTGTAGTTTCGTGTATATGTTAAACGTGACAGTCGTACGCATCAAAAATGCAACAACATCTTAAACAACAAATATTTTTACGTTCTCTTTACCCTTAAATTATAGCACTAAGAAAGCACTGTTATCTATGCTAAAGTTTATGAAGGGCGCGATTCTAGGTCAAAGATAATGGTAAATGAAGTAGCGGTTCGAACGTGAAAAAAATATAAGTAGTTTTTGTGGCCATGTATAAAAAGGCGTAATTCAGCGAAACCTGGCATAATTTTTTAGTCAAACTACTTTCAGAATTTTACGCAGAAATGTAACATTAACATGTCTTTGGTTTGATTCCAAAATCTTCTGTTTTTTTTTTAAACCAAAATCTGGGTCGATACGTGACATTTCGAACGTGAAATTTTTTCCATAATAATTTAGGTGAATAATGATTAAAACAAAATAAAAACTTACCGTTAATCCGAATAACATATTTCTCTTCGAACTCTTCCTTAGATTACAGAACATGTAAGAAATTTTTTTTTAATAATAAATAATATTTAATATAATATATAATAAATAATTATTAACAAATGTCACCTCTTTTAAGGAACATAATATTAAAGAAAACATTTTCACAAATAAGAAATTACGTTTGCACAACTTTGCAGTCTGATTCTTGATCTAAGTGAACTAATTTAAGGGTAAATTTATAAAATTAGTAAAATCTAAATAAATATTTCTCTATAACAATGTCGTTAAATAATCAGCTTTTAATAACTTTTAAATGTTCGGTCATGGTGGACCTTTTGAAGAAAATGCCCATATACAGCTTAAAAAAGTGTTGCATGCTAATACAAATACAGTACATATTAGCGCTTTTGCGTTAAAAAGTCGCCAATTTATTTGTTTTATTTAAAACACACAAAAACATTTTTTGTACTAATGTTGTTGGTTTAAGTTGACGTTTAATTCACTTGATAAAATTTTTTACTGATTTAATTTTTTATTTATATTAAACCATTAAACCATGAAAAAGTTGGCGAGAATTTTTTCTGTGTAATAGGTGTATGTGTTTAATCGAGATGGCCAGAATTTTTCTTGAATTTTAGTAAAAACTACAGCGAAAACAATAAAGCAAGTTGTTTTTGTTTTGTTTTTTCTTAACCTACTTACAACTACAATTAATGTTTGGAGAGTTCCAATCAATTGTAGTCAGGGCTACCGTTGAAAATTTTTCAAAAGGGTCACAAAAAGTGGATTTTCCAGAAAAAGGAGTCAGAAAAAGGGTATTTCAATAAAAAAAGGGTCAAGTTTTTTTAAACAGTATTTGCCATTTCAATAAATATAATTAGACCAAGTTTTTTATAAACAAAAAAAAAAAAATATTTATTTCAGGTAGGCAGTGCTTAAAAAATTTAATTTTTTAAGGAATGCCCTTTCCTGTTTTTAACACCTGACAAAAAGTTTGTTCTTTATCACTATAACTCATTTTTTTAATACTGTTTATTTTATGTTCCGACATATTCTTTTTTTTTACCGATTTAGCGATTTCAAATAAATTTTAGGGTTGGTTTCCAATTTTTCAATTGGTCGCGAATTTTAGCCCTGTTCGCGATTGAAGCGATTTTTCCTGTTAGCTTTCTGATTCTTTAAGACTTTTACGATTTTTAATAAATATTAGAGATTGCTATCATACCGCTGTTACCAAATATTTGGGAATTCCAGCAATTTTTACCGAATTTTCTCATTCCTGTTAGTTTTAGGGACTTTTAATCAATCTTATGGCGCTATTTTTGCAAACTTTTTCGAGTTTTTAATATTTTGCGAAGCTTTGTTGCACTTTAAGGAAATAGTGGCCGTTTTAGAAATAGCCCCATACATAAACCGGTCACTTATTTAACAGGGCACTCTTAACATTGTCGATTAAAAAGATGCCGAAAAGTTCAATGGCTTATGCTATGGTTAAGGGTGAATTTTTTTTAGCATAAAACTTGCTTCTTTTTAAGAGAGCAAACATTTTTTAGAAACGAACACCTTAATGCATTTGTTAAATAAAATGTCACTTTTTTTTAAATGAAACCACCATAAGTTATTCAATAAATAAAAAATAAGAAATACGTTGTACTTTAATTTGTACTTTACTATCGAAAATCTAATTTAGAAGACGTAAAAAATCTTTTAACACGAGCTTTTAACGAACACTTTTTACAAAAAAACAAAATATGAGTGAAAATATGAAAAGGGTCAAAAAGTGCCACAAAATAGGTGAAAATGACACAAAAGGATAATTTAAAAAAAGGGTCATAAAAGGTATCAAAACCGTCGAAAAAGGGTCAAATTAATACTTTAGTATCACAACGGTAACGCTGATTGTAGTGGGGAATGTAAGTAAAAATAAACTCACTGTTTATTGTTGTTGTTTTTGTTTTAGCTTTAATATTGTTACAAGTAAAACTAGTGCTTATAATTCTTATTCGCTTACCAGTTTTATTTGTATTATATTTTTAGGTTTTCTTAACTTCAACAACAAATTTCTGTGTTTTTAACAAAAAACCTTTAAAAATACAAACGTTTACAACCCCTCTTCTTTTATATAAGGCCACCCTTTTTTATACAAAAATCATATTTATACGACAACTTGGTAACAAACATACATGGTACAATTAATAAGGTAACCCCAGTAGCCCAGCTGATTATTATTTACGAGCTTTATAATATGTCACAATTGGTTAATAATTTGGTTTGTTTTCAAATAAGTGTATTTATCGACACTAAAAATACACATATTTTTTTACAATCTATCAGGTTTTTCTACCAACAAAATACAATTTTTTGTTTCCCTGTTATGTACTTGTTGTAGAACTAGGGTTACCTTATTAATTGTGCCATGGTGACATATGTATGTTAGTATGTATATACATATTTAAAATTTGATATTTCTATTCGAATGTTTTCTTATTTGTGATAAATCTTTTTTTAATCAAATCTCTTGCATAAACTGAAAAGAAAAGCTCATAAAAAAATTTTAAATGTAATACGAGTAAGTGAATCAAATTAAAAATAATAAGAAACATAATCATGATGACGTCGTAAAAAATATTAATATTTTTTTATTTTTTTAGTTGTTCATATTAAATTTCATTACTTAAGATTATTTGCTTTATGTTAATTGGGGGAGTTCCCAAGGTATGCTATCAAGTCAAATTGTCATAATATTAGGGATACCAAATGGGAACAGGTTTTTTGAAACCCGGCATTCGGGATTTTTAATTAAAAAAAAACGGGATCCCGGGACGGATCGTTTTTAAAATTCATACATTTATAACTTAATGTTTTTGTATAAGTATTACCCCTAATTAATTTATGAAGAAAATTAAACTCATTACAAAATAAAACAGTTTAATGTATTCTTTTAAAGTAATATGGAAGTATTATGAATTAAAACTAATATTTTAAAAAAACTTCTAAAACAAATTAAGGATGTCTGATAATCCATACCTTATTTTATTGCAAACATATGCTGCCGACGAAACCAATGTTCGCGTTCAACACTTCTTGGTGGTATCATAAATAAATAGCTACATATATGCTATATGACAATATTTTATTTATTTTATCTCAAATATATACATATGCAAGTATTAATCTAAAAAAATGAACTTAAACAAATATGTGTTAAAAGTAGGGTTGCCAGACGGCCTGGATTGTCCAGTTTTTTTGGGTGTTGTCCAGGTTCCAGCCAAAATGCAGTTTGTCCAGTTAAAAAACTTTATTTAATTTTGAAAAATTACTTATTTTTTTATTAATTATGTTTATTATTGTTTAAAACAAAATCGTATACTAAGAAAAAATTTTAAGGAAAAAATTTCTAATTTGCCGACAGACATTCCAATTAATGAGATAAAGAGAGAAGTCCAGTTTTTCATAAATGCGATAAAAATAACGAAAAAACTTATATAAATTAATCTCGTGCAAGGACTTATGGTATTTCTGATAATCTGCACTCACAAAAATCCATTCATATAACCGAATAAACGCTACAATTTTAATAAGACTAAATTTTGATGAAAGTAGCCAAATGTTTTAAACATTGTTGCTTACAACTAAAGTAAAAGAGTTACAGCCGTATTCATAAAAACTTATTGATGATTAATTGACCGTTTTTAAGCAAACATTGCTAAAGTTGTATTCATAAACGAAAAATAGTCTATTGAACCTTTAATAAACCATTCATAAAGTAAGACAATTTATTGTTGGATTTTCCCTTCTTTAAACCAAAAATAAAATGAAATTTTAAAAGGTGTTTGCATTTTATGATATTATGTTTGTGAAATATGTTGAAAAATAATGAAAAAAATGTTTTATTTATTACAACGGACATGTTATATACATTTTACTAATTTTTTTTTTAATTTAGACAGCCAATTTAAAGTTATATTGATAATTATTTTAAAAAAATGTACATATATGATTTAAATGAATATGTTCAGGGGCAAATGCAGATATTCTCTTTAATTATTTATTAAATTATTGAAACTAGTTGTTTTTTTGTTTAAAACAACAAATTATTGTTGAAAAATATAAAAAAAAAATAAAATAAACAAATCATTATAATAGTGATGTTAATAAAAAGTAAACAAACTTTTTATTCGATTACTTTCTTATCGTGTATTTAAAAAAGGTTCAAACTAAAGTTTTTATGATAACTTTCGGAAACATTTTGTTCAGAAACTAAAATAATATGTAGTTTTATTTGATAAGAATAATTTTGAAGGTCTACAATTAAAAAAAATTATAAAAAAAATTTAAATATAGAATATCATGTAAGCCGAATAGAAGTTTCGTGCATCACTAACAATAAAATGGCAGCCAAATATAAAGAAAGTTCCCATACTTAAACTTAATAGTAAAAAAGCTGTTATTGTACGTTTATGAATACAAATTTTTATAAGAGGTTTATAAGACAAAAAGCGTTTAATAGTTATTACATACTTTAAGCTTAAAATAATAACTTTTTATAAATATGGCTGTTATTAAATTTTTCAAACAATACAAAAAAAAAAAATATATATGTGGCTAAACAAAAAGTTATAAGCCATGTTCGGGAAATCGAATTCTAGTGAAATCAAAATCGAACAAACTTTAAAAACGATCCAGTGTTAAAAGTTCATTAAGTAATTTTGTTTTATATACTTCATTCTATGAGTACAGCTTATCATGATTAGAACTTATCTTAAAACAAAAAAACGGTAATTTAAAGAAAAATGTAACTAGAAATCTCCATTGATTTCAATTTCACTCGATCCATAACATCACTGTTTATGTTCTTTTTAATTTGATTTAATTTAATATATACAAGTTGAGTTTATATATACGGTGGCAGAAATACTACAACTAAACAAAGACCACAGAAATAGCAGATGTTTACGGCTCGAATTGTCAGCTATTTGTAAATAAAATATTATGAAACCAAAACAAATAAAATCTGAAGTAAAATTTTATTTTTTCTTATAGTTAAGTGCTTTTCAAATTGTCCAGTTATTTTTTTAAAATCCAGGTGAATTTTTTCTTTTGTCCAGGTGTTTGAGTTTTGGTATCTAGCAACCCTAGTTAAAAGACCTTTGGTAGAACCCCCTAAAGTTTTTAACACCTTTTTGCACAACTTGCATTTTGCGTGCGCAGTTCTATAATCGTTCACTTAGAAAAAAGACCACACCGAAGTTTATCTTCTGATTTTGTTCTATGTGGTACAAAATACATTGCATGTAACATTTATTCACTTGGGACTTCTTTTTGTAACCAGCTAAAAATTAGATTCATTGCCCGTATGAGTTAATATTGAATTTTTTGAAGTTAACAGGGTGACTCACGTTTATTTAAATATAGTTGTATTTGATAAAAAAAAAATTAGCACATTTTTACTAAGCCCAAAAATTTTTACATAAAAATCCCGGGATTCAGGACTTAAATTTTGAGAATAATCCCGGGATTGGCATCCCTACATAATATTCTTATATTTTACAATAGTTAAAAGAAATTCTTGTTGTGATTATTAGAAATTTTAGCTCTTTAACCCTGCACGGTTACTCTTCGTCAAATCGACGAAGCTCATTAACTTTTTATCATATAACTGTTTTATGAGTGTTTAAATTACACCCTTTTTGTCAGCAATGTTAGCTGATGCCAAAAGCTTGTAGTGAGCAGACGTAGGCTGGATCCTCAATTTTTTTAGAATTGAAATTCAGAGGTGTGTACTCGTCACAACAACGAAGAGTAACTTTAGTGTAAGTTTTTCTGTCTATTTTTTGGAATTTTAAATATTGCATTTGTCAACAACTACCTCATATATACTCACAATATGTTACATAAAGATCGAAAACCCAAAAACCGACGACAGTACCTGAAAAATCTTCATTAACCCCTCGTGGCTCCCTATTTAAGAGGCAGATTCGAGACACCTGCCTTGCAGACCTTAATTATGGAACAAATTAATTAGAATTTATTTTTTAAAAAGTTCGTACATTCGACGAAGTGTGACCTTAATGTACTAAAATGAAGAGTTACCTTCCAGGGTTAAGGTACTTAATTATTCTTTTCAAATACTAAAGCATTTATCAATACGGACACGATATTTAGGAAAGTGTTTGTTGAAAATATCCCTTTCGACTTTGGTATGTTCGATGCTATTTTTCCTAAAAGGCGAAAATATTATCTCCAAGACAAAAATCGTTCAGGGTGCTTTACGAAGGTAAAAGTTGAAAATATATTTGCGTCGTATACTTTAGTTGGGTTAGTTGTTGTTAGTTGTCTTATTCGTGACATGTTGCCACAAGTTCCTAAGCCGCTTATTTACGTTTCCGCAAATACCTTTGACAGGTGCCTAAGATAATTTTTCTTGAACGTTCTCTTGCAATAGGCCAATATAAAAATTTGATTTATGACATTTCGAATTGGTATTCCATCACACACACCGTATTGAAAGACCATCACCGGCGAGTCTACCCGATAAAGTCCGATTTTAAGCTGTCAATCTATTGGAAGCTGTGCTGTTCTTGCACTTGTGTTAAAAACAGCATCGCCTTTTATTAAGTCCAGTAAATACTCAATTTCTCTGGTCGAACCCTGCATTAATCGATTGTCGTCCAATTTTTTTTACACGTTTTGCCACCACTTAAAAGTTTTTGGGCATTGTTTTTTTTTTAATATACAGGATATTTTTATGTCAAGGTAATTGAAATGGAATTAAATATTTTGTTTATTTTAAACAATTGTATTATATTCCTAATAAAATAAGAAAATTTATATTTAAACTAATTTTTTAAAATTTCTTTGTCAACTTAAGATCAAAACGAAATCATATTTATCGAATTTAAATATTTGTTATTAAGGGTATTAATAGATTGATACATTGATTGATATAGATTGATGATTGATTACATAGAATTTTAACACATTTCTTAATGTACTCTTATGTCGCAAAGAGTGATATAATAGTTTCGTTTTTTGCAAAATACAAGAGAAATTGAGCAAAGATTTTTATAGTGGGTAGATATGACCACTGATTGTCGTTTTCTTGCAAGAAGTGACAATGTGTAAATTTTGAGTTGACCCTCTTTATAGGAACCAGTGCGATAAAAAGATCACTAATAATTATCAATATATAAAAAGGTGGGTATCAAAGTTCATCCTAAATATATTCCATGGATTTTAACGTGCGAAAACCCGTTTGTAAGGTTCAGATTCATCGATTTAAACATAGGAAAACAAAGACCGCTCCTGTCATCCCAAATATTAATGAATTCAAAAGAAGTAACTATTAAAGTTGAACTCGAACAGTACAAAGGCCGGCCAAGCAGCTATACCAACACTGAAGATCCATGACGTCACAGTCATGATCCGAATTTGGTGTGACTTACATTTTCCTGTATATTATAAGCTACTCAAATCGAGTCTGACTATGACAAAGTACCTTCTCAATACATCCCAGCGGGAAAAAGAAGGAGCATGGATGCCATCTAGAAGGCATAGCTTCATTCGCAGTTGCATAAGAATGGTGACTGGATCTGAAGAAATAATTATTTTGCTTTGGCATAAAACAATCAAAGAATGTCTAATGTGTATTTTACCTTTAATACGAAAGAGCCGACCTTTTTTTTTAGCAGTTAGAAAAGAATAATAATTGAATAAAAAAATGGTTTAGCAGGACTTTAATATGGCCTGAAGTTTAAAGGTCTTCTGAATTTTGCAGTTGGGATAATACATTAAAGCGATTATTAGCCGAAAAACGCCCAAAATATGCGATGAAAAATGGAGACATAATATTCCATCACTACAATTCTCGTAGACATGGTGCAAGACCTGTTAAAAACTATTTGGAAAATCTAGGTAGACCTTGCCTCGGTCGCCTAGCATTTGCTTCGATTGATGCAAAACGTTCTGATTGGAATACGCTTCACTTCAGACCTCAAAAATTTGGCAGGTATTTTGGCACAAAATCCGTATTTTGCCAAAAAGGTGTAACAAGTTCAAAGCTAAAACAACGCTTAATAGTCCCACATTTAAAAGTTAATTTAGTATCTTATAGCATTAATTTTGGTATAAGCATTTTAAAAATCATCAGTATTTCAAACAAGAATTCAAGTAGGAATGCTATATTCGGCTACGCCGAATCTCGTTTACCCATCACCAGGGTGCGGTAAGGACAGAAAGTTTTACATATATAAACATTGTTGAGATATCTCCACTCCCGCCCACATTTTGTCGGATGATGTCTATTGATAACCAAGATCCTTATACCTAAATTGGAAACTTTGGCTCTTTGGTTCTCAAAATATACACAAAAAATAAAAAAAACAACAAGGGATTTATGGGTACAATTAGAGGCAGTATAACAGTACTTCAATTTGGTTTAGGATGTATTCAGATAATCACTTTAGAAACTTCAAAAATCTCTAGTATTAGAACCCGAACCCGAAAAAGCCCTATCTAACATTTTGAAAATATTACAGCAGAAGCAGAAAACTGTTTAATTTTTTTGTATTTTTCTCGGAAAACATGTTTCTCAAAACTACAAGATAAAAATCTACAATTAAAATATATTTGAAACAAAAACCAAAATTGTTAAACTGTAGTTTTGAGAAACAGCGCCCAGTTGTTTTGATAATTGACAACTTTTCATATGAAACCTGTTGGTAAGGTCTTTTAGCGTTTATAGATAGGAGTGTTTGATTTTTGTTAATGAAATTCATAATTTTGGTCGAATGATTCTAAAATTGTTTGTGTACATTTATGTTGATGCATTCCGTCAGAATCAATAAAAAAGTTATCATTTAAGTTTTGGTAAGTTTGGGCCTTTTGCGTTTTTGGTAACGATTTGGTATAGATAATGGAATAGGCTTACAATTTAGATTGGACCATTTTCAGGATATCTAACTTTGAAAACTACATTAATAATGACTGTCTGCCACTTATTTCGGAATGAATATCTTAAGAACTCGTCTAATCACAAGAAAAATTTTTGTAAGGATCTTCAGTGGGATTAAAATAGGATAATAGTTCGGGATTTTTCATTTTTTTCAAAACTGAATCGTTAGAGCTTACCGCTTATTACTGGAACAGTTTAAAAAACTACACAGAAAGAAACAAAAACACTCGGGATAAATTAAGTTCTTTTATGCTTAGACCGCATTTAGATTATGCAATTAACGCCGAGTTTTTTTCTCTATTCTCTTTTAAAGTTGCTACGAGACTCTTTTCACATTTATATTTAAATTTTTTTCAAGCATTTTTTCAATCAAATATAAATAAATCAACTGTGTTGCCAACCAACCATTTTCTATCGTTACTGAGCGATTAAAAATTCTAACAGATACAAATGAAAAACAGTAGCAATCGCAACTTTTTTAATGTGTAATACATATTCTATTATTATACAAATACATACCGCACTTGATCATAAAGAGGAAATTAACTCAAAATTTAAAAATGTTCAGTAGAAACAAAACAATTTTTAATTTAATATTAAAGGCATGTGAAAAAGATTTTTAAACCAACCTTTTCATTACCAAAAAATACACAAAATACCACAATGTTTTTTTAGCGGTTAAATATACATAAATATTACGTGTCGAGTTTTTCCAAAAAGTGAAATGTTTTAGTAATGAAAAAACAAATTTATAAAACCTTCCAAGAAATTTTGAACCGCGATGATTTGTAAGCCGTAGGAAAATTTTTAAATCTAAAGCAGTGGATAAATTCCAAAATAGCATTTAAGTGATACGTATAGGAATAGATATAAATATCAGGTGTATATTTTTTAAAATTTCCGTGAGATAAAAATGGTTGTTTTCAAACTTCACCCCGATCTCTGCGTGAACATTTTTAACAATCCGAAAAATTATCATATTTTTTATTAATAACTTTTAATGTTTTACGCGACATTCGCAAAAAGTGTGAACAAGTTATAGCCCTAATACACATATGTAATTATTTATAACTTATAAAGGGTCCGCCAAATAACTTTTTTTTTTTTTGAAAATGCTATAAAAAAACTAGTGAATATTTTCTCAATTTCTTTTTTTATTTAAAAGTACAATCCTTCCGGTTAATAATGGAAAATAATTTCATTCAAATGGCTGCCTCGGCTGGCCATGCCGTAGCCTACACGATCGGTCCAATTTTTAAGCACATTATCGATTGTGTGCAGCTGTATTTCACCAATGGCTTCACGAATATTGTCCTTTAAAGCGTCAATTGTCTCTGGGTTGTCGGCGTAACACTTATCTTTGACGGCACCCCGCAAATAAAAGTCCAACGGTGTCAAATCGCAGCTCCGAGGTGGCCAAACGACATCAGCTCTGCGGCTGATAATGTGATAATGCGATCTTCAAGAACAGGGCGCAAAACATCGAGTGTAGCTTCGGCTGTATGGCACGTAGCGCCGTCCTGTTGAAATCAAATGTTGCCAATATCCTCCTCTTCAATTTTTGTGAACAAAAATTCGTTCAACATGGCCCGATAACGATCGCCATTGACTGTAACGGCACTCCTTGCTCATTTTCGAAGAAAAATGGCCCAAGTATGCCTCTGGACCAAAATCCGCACCAAACAGTGACTCGTTTTGGGTGCATCGGCTTTTCAATGTATGCGTGCGGGTTTTCTGTGCCCCAAATGCGACAATTCTGCTTGTTTACATACCCGCCAAGATCAAAATGAGCTTCATCTTGAAAGATGATTTTTTTTTTGGCAAAATCGGCATCTTCTGTAAGTCGATCGCAGGCCCACTTAGCGAAGCGAAAACGCATTGGATGGTCAGTTGGCTTTAACTCCTGAACCAATTGGACTTTGTATGGCGTCATACCAAGGTCTTTATGCAAAATTCGTCTCAATGATGTCTCCAAAATGTTCAATTGTTGAGAATGATGGTGAATTGATGTTATTGGCGCTTCACGCACACTTTCTGCCACAGCAGCAATATTCTCGGGTGTACGCACTGTTTTTGGCTTTTCACGCTTTGGTTTATCGATGAGGATGCCAGTTTCTTTCACTTTTTTCACAAGATAACGAACGGAGCTGACGGTGCTTCTCTTCTTCTATTACCATGATTTTCAAAGTAATGTCGCAATATTTCCCAGCATGATTTCAGACATGAGCTAAGTATTACCTAAGTATTACCATATACAACGTTAGATGGCGGACCCGTTATTTAGTTATAATTAAAAAATGTACTTCCTGAATTACGTACTTTTAAAAAATGTACTATTTTTTTAAGACATATTTTATCTTTTAAAAATATGTAAATCTTAAAAAGATATATTTGAACATACATACATATTTGAGAAGCAACATGTCAATTACTAAAATGTTATTTATTATTAAAAGTGCAAAATATTTTGATTGTAAAATTTAAAAAAAAACAGTCGAATTTTGCTTTGGATTGTTTTTTAAACCTTTATTATATAAACAATATTTTTATGAAAGCTGCGTTTTTTCTTCAATACAAAAAATGACAACATTTCGACTAAAAAATATTTAAAAACGAAAAAAATCCAAACAAAAACGACAAAAACGAATAAAATGCCTATCAATGCGTCGTCGTGCAACTTTTTCAACCCCGTTTTCGTCTCCCTACACCTCTTGCTTTCAAACAAAATGGTGCATGCAAAAGTTTCGGCGTTAATTGCATAATGTAAATATGGTCTTACTTTGAGTACGAGTCGTACTCAAAAATTCAAGTACAAATAACACTAAAACGTACTTAAAACAATCCTAAATGGGATAACTTTCGAAAATCAATCACGGAATTTGTAAAATAAGTTCAAAATTCTTAAACCAAGTAAAAAAAGATTAAACTTTTCGTTGGTAGTGCCGCTCTGAGAGTAAAATTACAAAGCGAGCGTTTTAATCTCATTTAACTTATCAAAGTTTGTTGCACACACTACAACAACACCACACAAGTAGCTAAAAAACAATTTGCTTGTTGCTTGTAGAAACAATAAAAATAACAGAAGAAGACGAAAACACATTATTTTCATGTTTTAAAAGTAAAATTGAGAACTCTTGCTTCGCATTTAGTTTATATTATCAGTTATATATGTACATTAACAGCCGTATTCATAAAAACTTATTGATGATTAATTGACCGTTTTAAGGCAAAAATTGCTAAAGTTGTATTCATAAACGAAAAATAGTCTATTGAACCTTTAATAAACCATTCATAAAGTAAGAAAATTTATTGTTGGATTAGCCCTTCTTTAAACCAAAAATAAAATGACATTTTGAAAGGTGTTTGCATTTTATGATATTATTTTTGTGAAATATGTTGGAAAATAATGACAAAAATGTTTTATTTATTAAAACGGACATGTTAAATACATTTTACTATTTTTTTTTATTTTAGACAGCCAGTTTAAAGTTATATTGATAATTATTATAATATGATTTAAATGAATATGTTCTGGGGCAAATGCAGATATTCTCTTTAATTATTTATTAAATTATTGCAACTAGTTGTTATTTGTTTAAAACAACAAACTATTGATCAAAAATATAAAAAAAAAATAAAATAAACAAATCATAATAATAGTGATGTTAATAAAAAGTAAACAAACTTTTTATTCGATTACTTTCTTATCGTATATTTAAAAAAGGTTCAAACAAAAGTGTTTATGGTACCTTTCGGAAACATTTTGTTCAGAAACTAAAATAATATGTAGTTTTATTTGATAAGAATAATTTTGAAGGTCTACAATTAAAAAAAATTATAAAAAAAATTTAAATATAGAATATCATGTAAACCGAATAGAAATTTCGTGCATCACTAACAATAGAATGGCAACCAAATATAAAGAAAGTTACCATACTTAAACAGAAAATCGCTGCAAACAGTTAATAGTAAAAAAGCTGTTATTGTACGTTTATGAATACAAATTTTTATAAGAGGCTTATAAGACAAAAAGCGTTTATTAGTTATTACATACTATAAGCTTAAAATAAGAACTTTTTATGAATATGGCTGTAAGTTTTTAAAGTAAAAACCATTTTGGGAATGATGCTGGTGTTTTATGATTAAAATCTGTAAGGTGTAAAACGGGTAAGCAAATCAATCATAATGAAATTCTCCTTCTCATTCCACTTTTTGTTTATTTTAAGTAGGAATTCGGGATAAAATCAACTTTATAATACTTGAGTCAAGCTCATTTTGAGATTGGTTCAATCTTAGTTTTACTTAAATCAATCTAATTTTCGGAATATTTCAAGTTTCGGGATTAAATCAACTTTATAATTCTTAAATCGAGCGCATTTAAAGATTGATTCATTTTTCGCAGTCTGCAATTCTCCCAAATGCTGTTTATATACACACAGCAATAGTGAAGAGAGTATAATGCGTTTGTGCTGGTGTTTGTAACACCTACACATATTGGTCATATACCCTTCTTTAAGCATACCGCTTGACTTATAATTACTTTTTGAATCGACCTCACGATGTCCGTCTGGCTAACGGGCTGGGCTGTCCATGTAAACATTGTGCAAAAAGTACGGGTGGTAACTTTGGGGATAATTTGATGAAATTTTATTTTTTATTTTTAATTCCTAAGCTAATCTCGCGAAGCTCTACACTTGTCTACAGGAAAGAAACCATAGTCTCTGGCGGGAGTCGAACCCGCAACCCCGGCGCTGATAGACTAGCTTACTACCAGCTAGCCTACCGGGGCACTTACAAGGCTAAGCCTACTGAAATTTGAGAGAATCGGTCCATTATTTCTTCTACCCCATAAAAGCTTTGTATCGGAATAGAGTCTTTGTGCCCATAACCTATCTTATTATGTTGGTATTTAGCAGGGCTGTGGAGTCGGAGTCGGAGTCGGAGTTGAGGAGTCGGAGTTGAGGTTTTTGTACCGGAGTCGGAGTCGGAGTCGAAGTACCCACAAAAACTAGCGACTCCGACTCCGACTTTTTTGCATTACAATTTTTCTAATATTTTTTAAAATAAAAAATGTTAATGACCAATTTCTCCAATTCTTTTTAAATATCAATTCATATTTAAATATAATTTTTCTAATAATTTTATTTTTATTTGACATAAAAAAAACAAATTTTAAACATAAATTGATATTTAGATAAATTAGTGGAATTGGCCATAAGAGGGTCTGCTTTTTGAAATTGTGAAGTCTGAAAATAAGGACCAGTATACTTTTCATATGAGTAGGTGAGTTTCAAAAATTAAAAAATTGAGATAACATCTTATTTTGACAATTTATAAGAATAGTTATATAGATTGTATCAAAGCATGTCCTTTTCTATGTTTTAATGTGACCTCAAATTTCTGTAACAAAAACCAGCGGGTTCACTATTTGAATTTCGCCAAGATATCGTTAATGAAATAGAGCCGAATTAAGGAATTTAAAAATTAAATTTGTAAAGATGTTGTTTTTTATTTATCGTATATTAACAAATATTTTTGTAGTCATGTTCATGAATATGACTTGAAATCAGCTGTAGCTCCTGTGGTGAAAGCATTAAGTGAACTACATTTGAAGTTCCAACCTTCAAGGTGAATTATAATAGAATAAAAGGAAAAGGAACTCGGAAAAATACATGACATTGTTCCAGATATAATTCCCATCAATGTGGGAAAAATGATTTGAGAATACTTTTATCTACTCACTTTAGGGAAAATTGGAGAGATAATAAAGACTTGCAATTTCAAATTTCGGTCTTGGACAATAATAATATTGAATTAGGAACGGAAAAATGCAATGGCGAGTACACTGAAGAAAAAGATTTAAATTTAGCAGTTTTAAAATTCACATTTTTTTTAACTCTGCAGGTGGGAGATAAACTACATCAAGCTACATTTTGAAAACTTTACAGCAGACCGCGCAAACATGTTGATAATCGCAAATGATGTTTATGTTATAAAAATGTGCATTTGTACGAATATTTTATATGATCCTAACATATTTTTTTTATGTCGATGATATACTTAAAAAATTACGTCCTAAAAGGTTCGTTACCTTCTATGGTACTGTTCCATGCCTTGAGACAAACAGCACCAAGTCCAACAACAAAAGGGGTACTATTTCCCAAAAATAATAGAAGGCTAACAACATTTTTTTACGTTACATTTCTCTTCAAAATGTGTTATATAAATTGTAGAACTAACATCTAAAGGCGCATATGCATGTTTTAATAAACTTTATAAAATTTTCCTGAGAATGATTTGACTTAATAAATAAAATGTATATTAAAAACAAAAGACCTCACTTCACAATTTGCAAAAAAGGACTGTCCTTTGCCTCTATTAATATTGTGGTAAACAACACTAAGTACACTTAATGCCTTTAACGTCTAAGCCAATTGGACTTGCTGTTGTTTTCAACTTTTCTATCTCGAAAGCTACATTAGATAGGACTTATGGAAATTCACACATCTATAAATTCCAACAGTATAAAAAAACGTTATTTGAAAAAGATGTGAATTGGTGTAGTTTATCTCTCCCCTACAGAACTATTTTTACATTTTTTAGCACTGTTTGCATAATATTAATAAATTAATATAACCTTTAAAATATACTAAAATTCAATGATCCCATACAGATTGAAGCAAAACTCGTTTCTTTCGAAAGTTCGTAACAAAACTCGTTCGTTCTCAAATTAAATCTATTATTTTTTTATATTTCAGTTGGTTTAAATTTCTCAACTGTTAAGTTATAAGTCAAGAATGTCATAACACTTTAGAATTGAAAAAAGGTTCAACTCATTTGGTCTATTTAGTCGGGCACTATATGTTTTTTTGCATTTTTTCCAAAATCCAAATAAAATATTTTGCAGCTTTCCTACTCATATGTTAGTAACTAGTATGTTAAAGCTCAATGCACGTTAGAATTAAAATATCGATTTGAAATTTTTACAGAATCATTTTCTTGCTATATTTAACCATTTAACAGGTACTAAATTAAAAAAGAGTTTAAAGTCAAAAAAAAAAACTAGTCTCTTAAATAATGCTAGGTTAGAGTAGGAGTCGGAGTTGGAGTCGGAGTCGGAGTCGGAGTCGGAGTCGGAGTCGTGCTTAAAAAATTTCACCAAAAGGAGTCGGAGTCGGAGTTATAACTTTTTCTTAACGACTCCACAGCCCTGGTATTTAGATTAAATGTGGTCCAAACTTTTTTATGGCAAATAAATCATCTTACCAAATTGTATTAAAATCGGTCCATATTTGACCATAGCTCACATACAACTGATACTTCCGCAAAAAGCTTTTAATGCTATAACTATAACTTTACGCTAGCTCCGATATCATAACAAAATGTTGCGCTGGTAGATCTAAAATTAACCTTATCTCCCTTGGAAACCCCCTTCCTAAAGTCACTTTAAGGCAAACAAATCACATATAGATGAAGATATCTAAATAATACTCGTAACAAAGAACTTTAACTTATAATAAAATTTTGTTCTGGCGGGTCTATGATTGTAAATGGGGCCCAAATAGGGTTGACTTGCAAAAATTGTTTCTTACATACTGTAGTGTAGGGCATCATATGGTCTGGCTTAACCGGCTAAACTTTCTTACTTGTTTTATATTCCTTTTGTTTTAAAAAAAAAATCTTAGTATGTTTTATTTCAAGTTTTATTTGTTTATTTATCTTAGTAAAATATTTGTTTCTTTATTGTGAAACCGTATAAATTCTGTATAAATTGATTTAATTTTGTGGCATACAAAAAATGTAAATGTTATTACAAAACAAATTAAGAAATCGTTCTTGTTTTCTTAATTTTGCTGGCAAATATACAGAGAGACTTTAAGCCTTAGAAGTGAAAGACATCTTTACTTTAGATATTAGAAATGCCTTTAAAGTGTCTTTAATAAAGAAATTCCATAGAAAGAAAACATTATAAAATATTTCATGAATAAACCAAGTTATTGTCGGTATGTATGTATGTACAATGTATGACCTTATAGTAAAAATCTTGTTTAGAAAGAGAAAATTTAGTTTAATAAAGAAAACAAAATAAATTCAAAAGAAATTTAAAAAAATTGCTGAAGCGTAACGTTGATTCTTTTGGAGTTTTCATTAGTGGCAGGAAAAAATTTATGCATATTAATGCATATTTTGTTTTCGGTGGCCCTTTTTCTTCCCTCTCTGCATTTTCTTCGCAAATTACTAAATCACGACTTTTTTCTTGTAATCGCCTTGCAGTTGTGGCTTTTAAGAGTCTTTTGGTTAAATATTTCTTTCTGTTCTTTGTCGTTGACCATTTTTAAATGATGTTGTTATGAACATTTAGTTTTGTATTCATAACTGCATAAATATGCATGTTTTTGTCATCTTTACATTATGGGTGCTTTTTTTTTCTTCTCATAGATGTGAAATGATGTGGAGAAGCAGCGGTTTCCATTAAAATTTATAAGTGATACGCATCGAAATGAAATAAAAGCGAACAACCGAGAAATGACAATATTCCAAATAGATGTTAACAACAAATACTGAGCTCGAAGTGAGCTAGAACCTAAAGTAAAATCTTAAATAATATCTTAAATACAGTCTCATCTAAAATAAGGACTAGAACTAAAATTCAAGCTAGAATTAGAACTATAATAAAATTCAAGCCCTGATTTAGTTTCTGAGAACCCAAACTAAAACCTGAACTAGAAGCGGGCTGAGTCAATGTCTGAGCTAGAATCTAAACTAGATTTTTAACAAGAATCTAAATTAGACACTGAACTAAATTCCTTATTCCAAATCCTTACTAGAAGCCGGAAATAAATCTAAAACCTAAACTGATATCTAAACTAACTAGCATTTTAACTACAATCTAAACTTTAATCAAATATAAGGAATCTAGGCTAAATCTACACTCAAAGCAAAAATCCATCCATCCGTACTCAAATCAATCCGAAGCGGTATTAATAGTACGTTGAGTGCGGATTTTCTTGAATTTAGTACAGAAATATTAATTCAAGTACGGATTTTCAATCACGAAATCCTTAACTTATCCATATTCTATACCAAATTCGTACTTGAAATAATCCAAAAAACAGATTGATTTAAGTAAAACTTGATTGAACCGATCGCAAAATGCGCTTGATTTAATAATTATAACGTTGATTGAAACTCGAATTCGTAGTAGAAATAATCCGAAAATGCCATTGAATTAAGTAAAACTAAGATTGAACCAATCTCAAAATGCGCTTGATTCAAGTATTTTAAAGTTGGTTTTATCCCGAATTCGTACTTGAAAAAAACCAGAAAAGAAATTAGAGAGACGAAATTATTATGATTGATTAATTAACCCGTTTTACACCTAACAGAATCTCAATTATAAAAAAACCAGCATCATTCCCGATTTGGTTTTTAATTTAAAAACTCAATGTACATATATAACTGAAAATATAAGCTAAATGAGAAGCAAGAGTTCTCAATTTTACTTCTTAAACATGAAAATAATGTGTTTTTGTTGTTTCTACACACAACAAGCAAATCGTTTTTAGCTACTTGTGTGGTTGTTGTAGTGTCTGCAACAAACTTTGATAAGTTAAATGAGATTAAAACGCTCGCTTTGTAATTTTACTCGCAGAGTGGCACTTACAACGAAAAGTTTAATCTTTTGTATTTATTTTTACAAATTCCGGGATTGATTTTCGAAAATAATCCCAATTAGGATTGTTTTAAGTACGTTTTATTTTTGTGTACGACTCGTACGTAAAGTAAGTATAAAAAACTTAATTTAACCCGAGTGTTTTTCTTTCTGTGTAGAATCTTTACTAAATTCTGAATTACATTCTAAAATAGAATCTGAACTAGAATCGCAACTAGAACCTTAACTAAAACTAAAACCTGAGGTAAAATCTAAATAGAATCTAAACTATTTATTTATTTATTTAATTAATCAACAGAATAAATTCTGAGAATAAATATGGGAGTGATGGTTGGCAACCATCAGCTCAAAATCTAAACTAAATTCTGAAGAAGAATATGACATTGAACTATAGCCGAACTGTACTAGAACTCAATTGTAATCTGCCCTAGAAAATCTATTAAAAATGTCAGCTGTAATCTTACCTTGAAACTAAACTAGAATCTAAAATTAAATAAAACCTAGAATGTAACTAGTATCTGAAGCAAAATTCGAACTTAAATATTTATTAATATCGAAATAGAAATTAACAAGATACTAAAACATAATCTAAGCTTAAATCTTACATAAGTAGAACTTCAACTTGAATTAGAATTTTAACTAGAATCTAAACTTAATTTTTATCCTATATCTACACTAGAATCTGAATTTTTACTAGAATTGAGAAATGATTTAAGCCACAATGACAAGTCGATCGACAATGCAAGCGAACGAAAGCTTAATAGTTTTCGTTTCAATTTGCGCCCCACCATGAACTGTTATGCGACCACAAATGTCAAAATTAGTCGCTTATGTTGTGGTTGTCGACAGAGGCATTTTGTTGCTATATTAAGCAAAATAAGAGTAAGTGCTGGTAATGCGGTATACCAATTTATTTAAGGATGGCGAGACTTTTAGTTTTGTTCGATTAAAATATGATGCAGCCATCTACATGGTAAAATATGTTTAGCCATCCACGAAGTCATTTGCAAAAAATATTAAACCCAAATTTTCAGAGATATTTAAGAAAATATTGCAAGTCCCATTAAACACGACTTTAAAAAATTTGAAGGTAGTGTGGTATACCGTATGCTGGTAATGTGGTGTAGTGAACTGCCTTACCAGCTCATAGATTTTCTTTAAAAATACAGTATTCCACGTATAATTTTACCTTGCCAAAAATGCCAATATTTTTGGGTAATTATGCGGGGTAAGCATTTAAACGAATACGCTTAACTACCTCGTTGTTCAATGAATAAGTTTCCTTTAAAACAATCTGACGCTTTATATGTCAAATGCCATTGTTTACATTTGTTTGCAACTGAGCAAATATGCACTACTAATTTTGCTCATAATTTTTTTAGTGCAAACAAAGTAAAATAGAGCAAATTGCAAATATGTATGTACATTTTGTTGTTGTGTTGTACAAATGTGTGTATTTTTGCACGCATTTGCATCGTTTGCACACTTTGCACTACCCATCGTGATTTGCGTTACTATAACTAAAATTTTTTTTAATCATATTTCTTTAAACAACACTACTAACAAGATTTTATTGTTTAAAAACAATATTTTTTACAGAGCTGTATTTTAATGGCTTAATTTACATGTTTTTCCGATGTTTATATTCAAACTAACGTTTAGTTTGTGGATAAGTTGATGGGGTAAAGTTAGAAATGTAAAATCAGACGACCAACAAGTCGATGGCTAGTTTTTCGCTTATGAGAACGATAATGAGTGACTTCTTGTCGCTTGCTAAAGTTTGTCGCCATTAAGGAAAAATACACACGTGAGTATTAATTAATAATTTTATTTTCCATTTTTTTCTATTTCTTTCAGGTTTTTAGGACATTTGAAACTATTTTATGGATACTACACCGGAGTCTACAGGTAAGTAAAGATATGTATCGTTCCTATCTAAATTCTTATTTGCAAACAAACTCTAATACTAACTTTTACCTTTTTCAGCCTGCCCAGCAGTACCAACAAAAACCCAAAGCATACATATTTTGTATAAGCAAAAGAACATTTGCTTTACTGATGTCAGCTCTAATTTTGTTTGTGGCTGAATCTATACATTAGATGTAAATTTATGGATACTGGACAAGAAACTACATGTAAGTAAATGTATGTATCGTTCCTTTACGCATTTTTGTTTGCAAACAAAAACTAATGCTTGCTTTTTACTTTTTTCTTTCTTTTCAGCCTGCCCAGCCGTGCCTCAAGAAAAAAACCAACCAGCTGCATATATATGTGTTCATATAAAAAAAACTTTTGCCTCATTTAATGTCAGCACGAATTAGCAGTGTCACAATTTTTAATAAAAACGTTTCCCATTTTGAATTGACTATATACTCAACAACAATTGTTTTGCAAATTCTTTGTTTGTGCCGGAGTACATACATGTATATATAATTAAAAGTGAGTATACCCGTAAGTCAGTAAATCATGACTAATTTTGGAATGCAATCGCGCCGTATTAGGGTAGTAGCGTATGACGTAGATACGTTGTTCAATTAATCGTGTATATTTAATTCAAGGCACACAATAATTGGTACAAACGTAAAAGTTCACCTACGTCGTACGTTTACCTTGAACAGAAGACACAAAAAAAACCAATTCTACAAATTCTGGATCTTTGGCCATTTGTTTTTATTGAAAAACAAAATACGTCTACAGTGGAATTGTCGGCAAATAGAGCGTTTTTAATTTTGACAGGCATTTGTCATTTTAATAAATTTTACCCGCAACAAAACTCCGGTGCTGCTGGTTGTTGGCCAGAAGGAACGGTGTGCGGTTAAACATTTGCACCACCGAAGCCCAACGTGGGGAACTCTCACGACCCTGAAATCAAGAGTCTCATGCTCTACTTGAATTAGCCGGGCAATAACCATGAAATGTGAGTATAAAATATGTTTTCTTTTCATAGCCGAAAAAGTCTAATATATTTTTCTTCCCCAGGAAACCTCGCACTTAGTACCTTCGATACTGATCGGAACTGATTTAAATCCTCTCCCGTTGATGACGACTAGACAATAGCACTCTTCCTAAATTTTTACTGTGGTAAGAAAAAAATTAGTAGAGGCAACCCAATTTTAATTATTAAAATTCTTGTTACTGGTTTAAATCCAGTAGTGCACAATTGTGTGCTTAAGTATATAAAATCGAACGCCCGCAAAACCTTTGTTTTGAGGCAAAAAAAAACTTAATTAAAATCTACGTTTCTACGAACTGCGTCTAAATTAAAGGGTCACGCCTCTATTGATTATTTTCTTTCAAGAATTATTGTCTAGTTGTCAACACACATCTCTACAAATCTTTTTTGATAAAGCTTTGAGAGATGATTTAGGGTGCATAACCAGCTCAACCGTTGGTCACCTCACGGGAAGTATATTTTGTGATTCAATCCTTTTAAGAATATGTACTTTGTGATTTGTTTTTTCTTTCTTTTTAGATTCGTCACAATACAAGAGATCATGTTGATTGCACAACATTGAAAATATTTCAAATATTGCACTTTCCCTACAATCATCGTGTATAAAACGAAAATAAATTGTAAAAAAAAACTGGACATCACAACATACATTTCTTTGTCAAGGAAAATTATAATTATATTGCACTGGCTATGGTATGTAAAACAAAACATTTTTTTCTAATTCTAAGTATCAATCCCCTCTATATTGTTTGACAAATAGAGCTAATTCCCTAGTATTGCACATTTTCCAAATTTTCTTATATTCTCTGGTCGTCCTATCATACCTTTATATCCTTTACATGATAAATTCCTACTGACTTGCCCTGTAATGTTTCCAGCTCATACGTGTTGTTCCCTACAGGCCGAACCACCCTACACTTTAAAAATTTTCTGCAAAATTTTGCGTTTCGGTTTTTTGCAAAGTCACTTAACGTGTTATTTCGGCGATAAACTTCTTGGCCTGGAACAAAAGTTATTTTACGAGCTCGGTTATTGTACCTTTCGGCACTTTTCTCGTAAGCTTTTCTCATATTATCTTTTATTTGTTGCCTAATTATTTCAAGTTTATCGTTTCGATCTAAATTTGTTATTTGATGATCAGTAAGTGATTGTAGCTTTCTGCTTAGTTTGTAGTCACCTCCATTTGAATACATATGGTATCCGAATAGGGCGAAAAACGGTGTAAAGCCTGTGGCTGAGTGAACTGCTGTTCGTAAGGCGCATTCTATTTCAGATAGGTATAGGTCCCAATCTCGGTGGTCTTCTTTTAGATAAGCTCTGATTGCTGACAAGACTGACTGGTTTACCCTTTCGCTTGCGTTACTTTGTGGGGAGTACACTGCTGTTTTTATATGATTTATTTTATAAGTTTTTATTAGATTTTCAAAGTTTTTAGATATGAATTGTGCCCCATTGTCACTATGTATTATTTCTGGCACACCAAACTTGTAGAAAATTTCTTGAACAAGAAAATCAATAACATTTTGTGTTGATGCCTCTTTCATTGCTTTTAGAAATGTGAATTTTGTAAAGTGGTCGACCACTACAAAAATATAACAATTTCCGCTTTTAGATCGGGTATTTACCCATAAAGTCTATGTAAAGCTTTTGAAAGGGCCTTTCTGTGACAACTTGGTTACCTATTTCGGGTCTTAGGTTTTGATTGGTAGGTTTGGTTTCTTTACATATTTGACAATTTCGTATAAACATTTTAACCTGAAACGCCATCTTGGGCCAGTAATAGTGCCTTTTCAACCTTTCAAGAGTTTTGGCTATTCCCCTGTGTGCTGTTGTTAGGGTTGCGTGTGCTTTCTCTATAAGCGGTTGCGTTATATTTGGTGGTATCCACAGTTTCCATTTACATTCTTCATCATTTTCTTCTCGCTCAAACGACATTTTTTTGAAAACCATTCCGTTGTCCACTTTCAGGTCTGGTAGTTGTTGTTCATTGCTTTGTATTTCTTTTATTAGCTCCAGGTATTCATCACTTTGAAACTCGGTTGTTTCGAAGTCAAAAATATCTTCTAGATTTATTTCTTCTACGCTTTCTTCTGGTAGCCTTGATAGCATATCAGCTACCGTATTTTCAGATCCTTTTCTATGCATGATTTCAAAATCAAAAGCCTGCAGTTGCAAGGACCAACGAGCTAATCTACCTGTTAAGTCTTTTAAGGACATCAGCCATTTAAGGCTGGCGTGGTCTGTGACAATCGTGAACGGCATCATCTCAACGTATGGACGAAATTTTTTTACTGCCATTACTGCTGCTAGGCATTCTTTCTCCGTCACGCTGTAATTTCTCTGACAGGTATTTAACTTTTGCGAGTAAAACGCAATTGGATGCTCTTCATTATTGTTGTTTAATTGGTACAACACTGCACCTATACCATAATCGCATGCATCGCATTGTATGTAAAATCTTTTTGAAAAATCAGCATGCCTCAAAACAGGAGCTGATGTTAAAGCTTTTTTCAGATTTTCAAAGGCAGATATAGATTCAGGTGTCATTACAAACTTGCTGGATTTCTTTAAGGTATCAGTTAAAGGCGCTGATATCGTAGAAAAATCTTTAATAAATCTGCGATACCAGCCAGCTGTTCCTAAAAAACTTCGGACTTCCCTTGGAGTCTTTGGTATTCTAATTTCTCTTATGGCCTTAATTTTTTCAGGGTCAGTCTTTAACATTCCACCTCCAATTATAAATCCTAGATATTTAAGTTGCTTGAAACAAAATTGTGATTTTTTTAAGCCAATTGTTAAATTCGCATTTTTAAGACACTGAGCTACATCTTTTAATAGATCTAAGTGTTTTTCAAAACTATCTGAGATAACAAGCAGGTCGTCTAAGTATATAAAAACGTTTTCTTTTAGCCTTTGTGGAATAACTTTGTCCATTAGCCTACAAAGTCTTTGAGCCGCATTGCATAGGCCGAAAGGCATTACGCGAAATTGGTAGAGTGGACGGCCTGCTACAGTGAACGCGGTAAAAGGTTTACTTTCTTCATCTAATTCTATTTGCCAAAACGCGAATTTTAAGTCTACACTGCTAATATAGTAGGTTTCATCTATTCTACTTAATATCCCGTCGATATTCTGCAGTGGATAGGCGTCTTTAATTGTTACTTTATTAAGCTTTCTGGCATCTAGGCAAAACCTATTTTTACCCGGTTTCCTAACGACTGTTGTCCTATTACTCCACGGACTTTCGCTTTCTTGAATTACGTTTAGTTCTAGCATACTATCAATCTCCCTATAAACTATCTCTTGCACCGCTGGCGAAATGGGATAATATCTATCCTTTACTGGTTCTGCTCCTTCTACTAGTTTTATAGAGTGCTTTTCCAATGATGTGCATCCTAGACCTTGTTCCTCAAAAGATGGAAACATTTTTACAACTTTTTCTAGCTCTACTTTTTGTGTCTCCATTAAATCGTGTGGATCTGACTTATGGTTTTCTGATTTATATTCTTCAGTAATTTTTTCTATATTCATTTCTGAAACCCCTACTATTTCTGGCGCAAGTTGAAAAATTTTCCAAAAATCTACGCCAAGATAGGCAGGCTGCTCTAGATCAGGGCATAAGTAGAACGTCATTCTATTAGTTTTATTACCATATTCTACTTCAGTTATTACTTTCCCTAACAGTCTTTGCTCCTGTCCACTAGCGGTAGTGATAATAGAAAAAATGGGTGATATATTTAAGTCTAAACTTTCTACTATTTCCCTGCATCCTTTTCCCAGAATACTAACAGAAGCACCAGTATCAAGTAGACCTTTTATTTTGACATTTCCTATAGCAAACTCAGCATATGGCCTGGGATCAGCTGATTTATTATCTGCTGTTTTTATAGCTTCAATTGCAAGTTTTCTATTTCTTTTTCTCTCTGCAAATTTTTGCCTTAATTTTTTTATTCTTCTTGTTATTGCTGGCCTTCTAAAATAAATTTCTGAATTGAATATCCGGTTTTTTACTATTTCATAATTTTGTTGTCTTTCCTCAAGGGTATATAAATGTTTTTGTTGTGGTATAAATTTGTTGAAATTATTTGTTGCTTTTTCTATATTAATTATTTGTTTATTTTCAGGTTCTATTGCGGGTTTTGTGTTGAACGACGGTCCCCCGCTTTCCCCTCGTTCCTGACAAAATTTCTACTCCTGCAGTTGTCGCAGTTTGGCGCTATTGTGTCTGGCTTACCACACCGGTAGCAAAAAATCGTCCTCTGGTCGGCTGGACAGTCCATAAACATGTGCCCATTTTGTCGGCAGTTCCAGCAAATAAGGGGCGTATTCGGTGCCAAATTGCTTGAGCTCCGTAATCTTACTGCCGCTACCTCTTCACATTCAACGTTCACAATTTCTTGGATGTCGTGCGGTTCCTTATAAATTTCATTAACGTGCCTCACATAACGATTTACTGACGGTTGTGGTCTTACTTCTTTCTTCAGAAAAGTTTTTTCTGCATCTAAACAGCACATTCTAAGTTCCTCTACAGACGATACAGTCATTGGGTAAACTATTCTTCCTATTGCCTCTCTAATATTCTTTTTTAACATTTTGATCATTTCAGCTTCTGGCATTGAAATGGTCAGGCGAGAAGGGTTGGAACCACCTGAGAGTCACAATATAAAAAAAAGGAAGCTAGTCGGAAACCTCGCATGTTCAACCGGCCCGTAACAGAAATGGCGCCCAAACAGAATGAAATAACTCGGAATACTTTTTCCAATAATTTGATCAAGTATCCTGAGCTATTGTGACAATTAATATGTGGAAACATCGATACATATAGAGGGAAATAACACAACTCCAGTAGCTTTAAACTTCCAGTTTTTATATTTTAGATTTTTATTTATATAGCCGCCTAAGGGAATAAAAAGTTAGAGTGTTGTATATAATTAGAATTCGACAAATTGTTAATTGGATAGTACAATATTAAGACTTACGGGATTGAACTGCCTTAGCTTAGAGAAACATTAAAATTCCTAATTGTAGGGTGTTTAGTTGCGAGTCAATATCAATTTTTTTTGTAGAAATAGAAATTATAATGCAGGATCAATGACAGTACAGAAACGGGTATCATTCAATAACCTCTCGTGCTCTGTTTGGAAACGAGGTTAGTTGTATTGAATGTTATTCGATGTCAATCGTAGCTCGCTTTGTAACCATTACAGGGGAAAGTACGATTGATCATACTTTTAATGATCTTGTACATATTTCCTTTTATTTACGTTTTTCCACAAACAACAAGAATCCGTCAGCAAAATTAATTACCGCCTTGACATACGAATCCGTCTACCATTGCCAACCTGTAAAAAGATAAATTTTTTTTTTTATTAATCAAAACAAAGTTAAAACATATTTAAAGTTTTTTTTTAAATTTTAATATTTTACTTTATTAAATTTTGTCGCCATTAAGGAAAAATACACACGTGAGTATTAATTAATAATTTTATTTTCCATTTTTTTCTATTTCTTTCAGGTTTTTAGGACATTTGAAACTATTTTATGGATACTACACCGGAGTCTACAGGTAAGTAAAGATATGTATCGTTCCTATCTAAATTCTTATTTGCAAACAAACTCTAATACTAACTTTTACCTTTTTCAGCCTGCCCAGCAGTACCAACAAAAACCCAAAGCATACATATTTTGTATAAGCAAAAGAACATTTGCTTTACTGATGTCAGCTCTAATTTTGTTTGTGGCTGAATCTATACATTAGATGTAAATTTATGGATACTGGACAAGAAACTACATGTAAGTAAATGTATGTATCGTTCCTTTACGCATTTTTGTTTGCAAACAAAAACTAATGCTTGCTTTTTACTTTTTTCTTTCTTTTCAGCCTGCCCAGCCGTGCCTCAAGAAAAAAACCAACCAGCTGCATATATATGTGTTCATATAAAAAAAACTTTTGCCTCATTTAATGTCAGCACGAATTAGCAGTGTCACAATTTTTAATAAAAACGTTTCCCATTTTGAATTGACTATATACTCAACAACAATTGTTTTGCAAATTCTTTGTTTGTGCCGGAGTACATACATGTATATATAATTAAAAGTGAGTATACCCGTAAGTCAGTAAATCATGACTAATTTTGGAATGCAATCGCGCCGTATTAGGGTAGTAGCGTATGACGTAGATACGTTGTTCAATTAATCGTGTATATTTAATTCAAGGCACACAATAATTGGTACAAACGTAAAAGTTCACCTACGTCGTACGTTTACCTTGAACAGAAGACACAAAAAAAACCAATTCTACAAATTCTGGATCTTTGGCCATTTGTTTTTATTGAAAAACAAAATACGTCTACAGTGGAATTGTCGGCAAATAGAGCGTTTTTAATTTTGACAGGCATTTGTCATTTTAATAAATTTTACCCGCAACAAGTTGTCCATCGACATCGTGAGCCAGGCTGATAATCTGAACTTTAATATTTAGTTGAAGTTTTACTTGAATCTAATTTGGACTCTGAAATGAAATCTGAACATGAATTTTAGCTAGAATCTGAATGGAAGAAGCATTAGTTGCATCTTTCATCCAAAATTTCCTAAACCCTAAACTTTTTAACAGCTTCCACTTAATGCTTTCTGTCTTCATTCCAAAAAAGTTTGTCAAACGTCAGTATCTACGCTACTAAAGTTTCCACAGTTGCATCATTTTTCTTTTTATACCCTCCACAACTAGTTATGAAGAGGGTATACTTAGTTTGACATTCCGTGTGAAACTTTTTTAATATTAATCTGAGCCACCAAAAAGTATATACAGTAGCCCAATAAAGTCTTCATACAGCGCTATTTATTAGATTTTATTGAAATTTATAAAAGTTATGAAACATATTCTTTTTTCAAGGCATAACATTTGGACACATTGAAAAATAAAATTTAAAAACAAATACATTCGTACATACTTAGTGCGCGAAAATGGAGATATTTATAATTTGGTACCCAAAAAAGTGTACATACACCAAAAACACATCACTAAATGTAGAAAAAACACATCTGTAAGTAACGGTATTTTGTTTGTATACTATTTGTTTATCGTCAGTTATAAAGGCAAATAAAATAATTTAACAGCTAAAGTGAGCTTGTACTTGTCTTCTCCTTAAAATGTCGCAGAATTCTCAAAAACGCAAAGAAATTCCTCAGGAAATTAGAAAATTAGTTGTTAGGTTGAGAAATGAGGAAAAATCATATGGAGAAATAGCGAGTATAGTTGGAGTTAGCCGTTCTACAGTTCAAACTAGTATAACAAATTTTACTAGAACAAATACAACAGCAAATAAACACCGATCAGGCAGGCCATCTAAGCTTTCAGAGCGTGAAAAACGAAATATTGTCAGACTCGTAGCAAATGATCCCAGAATAAATGCTGTTAATATCGCAAAAGACCTTGAAATATGTAAGCAGATAAGTATTCATCCCGAAACTGTACGCAATGTGTTGAGAGCTAATGAATTTCACAGTCGTATTCCAAGAAAAAACCCCTTATTAGTGGAACCAATTTAAAAAAACGTTTTGAATTTGCAAAACTACACAAAAATTATGGCATTGATTATTGGAAAAACGTTATGTTTAGCGAACATAAAATTTTACTAAAATTTACTACCAACTGTGAAGCACGGGGGAGGATCTGTCATGGTTTGGGGATGTATGTCCTATGCTGGAGTAGGAAATCTGGTGTTTATTGATACTACAATGGATCGTCATGTTTATCTCAATTTTTTGAAAGCTAATTTAAAGACATCCGCTACCAAACTGGGTCTTTCAGCCAAAAGGATCTTCCAGCAGGACAACGATCCAAAGCATACATCTCACGTTGTAAAGGAATGGCTGCTTTACAATGTCCCCAAACAATTGCACTCTCCTCCCCAATCACCGGATATGAATCCAATTGAAAATCTATGGGATCCGTGTTGTATGTAGACTTTATTGGGCAACTGGATGTATGTTCTGGGTTCATAAGTAATTTGAAGTCGAGTTAGCCACGTCCATCTGTCTGTCCGTCTGATGAAAACTCGCTTACTTTCGAAAAACTCAAAAGAAAAAAATATTTCTATTAAATTGTTTTTTAGTTATCCTAAGCAGTTTGGGATTGAAATCCATCAAAATCGGTTTAGTAGGATAAGAGTTATGAATCCAAAGATGGAACCACCATCAATCCGAACAAAATTGTTAATTTTATTACTTAAACTTACAAAATAACTGCGGAATGTACATATTAATGTAAGAATTTGCACAAATTCATTCTTTATGACTAGAAATCATACCAAAAAATGTCGTGAAGATCGGTCCATAATTTACCCTAGGCCCCATACAAAGGCCAATCTCGGGTAACACTTTAGTACGCGTAAAACGCTAACGAATAATTCTATTGCAATAAATTTTAGTGTATGTACCACAGTTTAAAATGACCCGAAATCAAATCGTCAACTTTTGTGAATATCGGTTTATAATTTACGATAGGCCCAATATAAGGCCCACTCTTGGAAAACACCTTAGTACGCGTTAAACCGTTACGAATAATGCTTTTGTTGAAATTTTGGTGCGTCACAGTTATATGTCACAGTTTACTTTCATAAAGATTGGTCCATAATTTACAATAGGTCCCAATTAAAATCCCCTCCAAAAATATTGTAACTGTCGGTGGAGGTTATCAAAGATTCGGCACAGCCGAATATAGCACTCTAACTTGTTAAAATTTCCTCTCGACTAGATTGAATTTTATTTTATCTGCTTTTACTTTAGTGTATATGTATGAAAGCAAGTCGGAGAGCTGAATTTACCCTTTAACCATTTTATGGTGGATTATGTGCTGTTTTCCAAAACAAAGTTTGCAAAACAAACTTATGTGTAGTAAATAAAAAAAGTTTAACTGAAATTAGTTTGCTTAATGCAACAGCTGCTTTTAATGTTTATACATTACATACTGAAATATGCAAAAATATTGGAATGTTTTTTTTTTTTTAGTTAAACGTGCATAAGAAGACTTTAATAAACGTGTTTTAAATTAAAGTGAGTAGCAAATCACAAAATTTACCAAGGATAAATAACAAACGGAAGAAATTCTAAATAACTTTCAATGTTAAGGATACCATGAATTTTCATCAAATAAAAATTTTTTTATAATTTCAAGTTCATATTCAACAGTTCTTTAAACAAAAAACCATGTTATTGAAATATGGCACTCAGCCACAGAAAATCGCAAAGTATTGAATTCATGAAAAAATTAGGGGGAATTTCATTGCATACAACTATGCTGAATGTATCTAATAAAAATGTGATGCCTACTTGTAAGGGCGTTAGAATATGTCTTAAGTATTTGGCCAACATATTTAAGGAATTTCAACAGAGTTTTTTTTTTTTTTTTTTGTTACGGCTGTTGTGTAAAAGAGCAGAATTTGTTATAGCTAAGAACAAGGGAGGGAATGTATGTAGCCTAATGTTTTTTGTAACGTCTTTCTGATAATTGAAATAACATGAATAGCATAACCTGGGGAGAATTTCCTTAATTTATTTTCTTCTTATTATGTGGCTTTATTTTTAAATATATGGCCTTAAAAAGAATTTTGGGGAGCAAAACATTAAATATTATTGTTTTAAGTCTTCTTAGGGAAGTAAAATTTTATTTTTATCGTTGAATTAATTTCAAAGTTGTGTACTTCAGGAAAAATATAAAATATTTAATTTCAAGTAAAATGGGAATGTAGTAGGCCACTACATCTAAATAAGTTTAAATTAAACTCTAGATAGGTTTGAGTTAAGTTTTAAAAAAGTAATAATAAATAATTTAGTTTGGCTTTTATTTAGCATCTATGTTCTGTAGCTTTGGTAAAAGGTTCTCGCGTCGAAAAGATGTAAAAAAACTTTTCCGTCGTTTCTCGAAAAGTGAGAAAAAATGTGTCTGTAAGTCGTGTCAAAAACCATCAAAAGAGATTACGTCGTTATGTTAGAAATTTCATAATATCCAATATACAACAAAATAACTTAAAAATGAACAAATCACTTAAGAACTTAACTTTTCCGTGTTATTCATTCCATTTTGCATTTTTAATATATCGTTACTTTAATTTAGAAAAGAAATAGTTATAACTTCAACACCGCACAGTGGGAAATTTCAACCCTTATACGATTTTTTTGCTCGATAGGTGGGATGTTAGCCTTGTGTCGCCTTCGTTTTGCAGCATCCGTTCACTGACAATAAGTTCATAAAAATGACAATAATAGCAATTTTTACCTTTTTCAAATTATTGTGTGGCCAAAACTGTTTGAATCGTCAAAAATTCTTTAAATTTCAGTAACGTTACCTTGTAGTATTTATTTTTTGAAGCAAATATCTTACCTTGAGTCACAGAAATTGCTGTAGTTCGCAAGGTCGGAGTCGGTCGGTGTACAGTTGTGTATAGAATTGTAAATTCGAGACCGGACTACAATGGAGTATAGATTTTTTTGACTCATTTTAACGCTCAGGACTTATTCTCTATAAAGTTAGAAGTTTCAGGGAAATTTTGACATTAAAAAAAAATAATAATAATAAATTAAAAAGTTCTACAGGTCGCAGAGTTTAATGCTTTATGTCGCTAATAGTTAAGAAGATAAAATAATACACAAAACTTATTATGTCAAAAAATCTTGAAAAACAAAAAAGTTATGAGCATTTCAACTTTAAAAATTGAAATTGAAAAAATACATAACTACACACAAAAAAAAAATATTGTGATGCCAAATAATTTGAGCATTTGACGATTATGCTGTTGGGGTAAACAAAAACTTTTTGTCGTAAATGAAAACCTTTTGTCGCAAGAAAATTTCCAACAAAATTTTTTTTACCGCAACAACATGAAAGTATTTGAAGTTTTTCAACAGCAAAATTATTTGTTGCAAATGAAATATCTTTTGTCGTTAAAGGTTTTCCTCTGAAATAAAAGCACATTGAAAATTGCTGTTGACGTAAATGATTTGCATTTGCAGGAAATAACAATTTTTGTTGCCATAATATATTTATTTTTTAAATCAAATAATATTACTGTTGTCGTAAAAAAAATTGTATTTGAACAATGAATTAACACTTTGGGACAAAATAAACAGACTTGTTGCTACAAATGCAAAATCTTGTTGGGCACAATCCGAATGTAAATTCTATTTGAATCAAAATCAATTTCTTTTGGCACTACAGTCTTTTTTTTTTGTGTGTATAGTTATTACCAAATACTGAGAAAGTCCAATTTAGACCACCCTGTTTTCAATGAAATAGTTGAAACAGGGTTTTTATTTGTTACCACCCGGTGTTTACTAGTATTTACTTGAATGAAATAATTTTAAAGTTGGAGAACATAAAAAAAATTATTTTGGCCGCCTTCTCCAAATATGAACCAGTGTGCACCGATTCAATGACCCCATTTACATAATTTGTCATACAAAATTTTAAGAGCGAATTTTCTCATTTGTACGTAATTCATTTCGAATTACTATGCCAAGTGCAAACAAATAATTTTCATCGGTATTTTTTAAGGCTGTCAAAATAAAAAAAAACGCAAATAAGAAAAAAACTATAAAATTTTAAAAAAAAGTACAAGTAAAGAAACAAAATAGGAATTGTTAAAACACTGAGACATTTTAAATTGTTGCTTGGTCTTGTATTTGTAACTCTTACAGCCTGTTCATCGATTTCGAACGTCAACGTTCGCATAGAAAATTACACTTGAAACAAAAACAAGTTTTAGAATTTTGTTTTAAATATAATTTTCTATGCGAACGTTGACGTTCGAAATCGTTAAACAGGCAGTTAGTAAATAAACAAATAAAAAATAAATACTTCAATCAAAACTATCTTTATATTTCTTATAAATAACTGATATTTTTATTGTCAATTCTTTGCAATTGTAAACTTAATCAGAAACAAAAGCCTTCAAGTACAAAAGAGAGTCTAATATACCATCTATTGTTTAGCCGTAAAAAATATCGCACAGTAACTTACTACTCAAGCAATTCAGACAAGATGCTTAGAAAAAATTATAAAACATAAGTAAACAACGTCATAACAATATTCTATGATTGTTTGTTAAAAAAAAATAGGTCATCTTTAACATCATGAACATCAAAATCAGTTTTAAAACCCTCAACTTCACCATCATCCTCATCATCTTCATTTCCATCAGCAGCAGTTTTTTCACTATCATTGCTGCTGTCATGAAGCATCAATTTTATAAAATATCAAATATATTTTATTAGGTTCGTATCTTTTTCTTTTATTTATTGCCGGTTTTTTTAGCGTGTTCTATGCATAGCAAAAAAGTTTGAATACAAATTGATAAAAAAATTTATTTTTATTTGTAAAATACTTACTTTGTGGTTAATATTCAAAGAATTCATTAATCTAAACCAAATGAAATATTTTGCGGGGTAAACTAAATTAAGGAAATTGAAATCAATACAAAATGGACAAATTGAATATTGATTTACACGGGTACCGATAATGACTTCAGGATAAATTATTGTTGAGGGATAAAAAGGAAATGATTTAACCTCAAGAAAGTAGAAATATACAGATTGTTTAGCGATAAGTCAAAATGTTATTATACAAAATCAGGTTTAAAAAAACTGCAGTCGAAATCAAAAACTGTCGAACAAAAAGCGATAATTTGTGTACAACTTTTCGCTTTTTGAGTTGGTTTGAAAGCGACAGTTTATATTTAATGAATCAGAAGTAAAAGCAATAGTTTTTTTTGGCCAATGACAAATGAAGAAAAAGTTTTTCAACTTTAGCTGCAGTTTTTTAAGTGCTGTTTAAAATAAATATTGAACATTTGATCTCCTAAAAAATCTGTTCTACTGCGCAACAACTTAAGTTCCCCCGGTGCATTTCAAGCGCCAATAACTTATGCAAAATTCTTTCTTAAATGACCTTTGACATTTTGAAATATTGAAATAATAAGATTCGGTTTGTCGTGCTTATTTCCCAATTTATATTATTGATAAAAACACTAAAATTTAAAAAAAAACAAATTAAATTTACAATTTAATAAAAATTTATTTTTCTAAATAAGTTAAGCTTGTTAAAAATGTTCTTACAAAAGCTTAATTTCAAATGCGAGAGTTGTCAGAGTTCGCTAAATTAGAACGGTGCACTTAAATGATCTAGGACCAATATTTAAGTCTGTTTCAAAGATCAGCAAGGCATAATACCCCCTCCACTATTGTGGTGTTGGTGTAAATAGGAACAATAATCAGCCTTTACAATTTTGGATTGCATTAATCTGGCAGCATCAGCGATCTTTAAACTGCGACCGCAAACATTAAATGCATGCTGGGAAAACTACAAGGCCAGATTGCTAGAAGTACTGGTGTTGAAATATCGACACTGACTAATGAAATTATAGATTTAGCTCATCAAATTGGAGGACATGGATTTGACTTGCTAAACCACAATGATTAAGAAGAACATTTAGCTGAAGAACCATTAACCGATAACGACGTTATTAGTTTCGTTACTGAAACTGAGAAAACCGCGGATAGTGAAGACAGTGATTCCGAAGAAGTTGTTGAACATTTTTTTCCTTTTTTTAACTTTCCCACAAAAGTATACTAAAACGGCACTTAAGAGGGTTAAAATGTTCCACGAATATTTTCTGCATCAAATTTTAGGACCACTAAATGACGCCAAAATTTACCCCCAATGCTTTAATAATCCTAATAAAGTTTCTCCTAATTAAACATATTGCTGGCATTTTTTTTCTTATAAAACTTTCCCCAAATTATATTTTACTTTCCCCTATAAGTATGCATCTTTTGCCAGGTTTCCAACTTTTTGCTTGTTAGCAAACAAAGAGTTTGTCGATTAAATTTTCTTCAAACATATTTTAAAGCATATTGTTAAAAAATATTAGCGTTAATAAACCAGGACAACAATACTTTTCACCCCTCTTCTTAGAAATAAAAAAAAAATAAATTGCTTTAATTTATATTTTGTTTCCAATTTCAAAAAGCCTCTGCCTTTTTGATTTGGCTTCAAAGATGAACATTTTGATATGAATTTATAAATGGCAGGGATGGAAAAGTGAATATAATAAACTGCTTCGAAAGCAACAGAAGTAGGAAATTCCTAGCATATAATGTACACTAAAGTATAATCTATAGTCCATACATAAGTAATTTACGTTAGTTGTAGTCTATCCTATATATTTTAAGCTAGAGTCTAGCCTTAAATATGCTTTATAGCACACCTGGCGAAATTGCAGCTCGCGAACTCTTTAAAAGAGCGAATGCGGACCTCAAAACGAAATGAAAAAATTATAAAATATTTACTTATTCAAAATAAGCTTTTTAACGCGATTTAACTACCTAAGTGTTCAATCACTTTCCTCGTCTGAAGATTAGACCCTCTTAAATTGATGAGAAAAAATAAAGCGATTGCGATTGGATGATTTGCATAATTTAAAGATTTCTCTAAATTTTCTTGTAAATCCATTTGAGATTGACATTATTAACAATGGATCATGGATTCCTCATTATATTTTAAATGAAAGTGCTACAGAAGAAATGGAATTATAAGAGGATTTTAAGAGGATTAAAGTTTTGAAATGCTTCGCAAACCAACTCAAATAATCAAAGTTCCCCAAGTACTGTCCATATACGGCAAAACATATTGGTGTATGTCACTTTTTTCCATAATGCAGTTTATGAAATCAAACCACCGTTTACAACTAACAAACGACCATTTAACGGAACTTATACATAACACGCCAACGAACTATGTACCTGATTTCAGAAAATTCACGTCAAAGTTACAAGCACACATCAAATCTAACTACCAGCAAACAAAAGCTGTCATGTAACAAAATTTATATATATATCGCACACAAAATCATAAACAGGAACAAGTTAAAGTTCAAAAATGTTTAGGAGAGGCAGAAAACTGGCTTAAAAACTTTATTGATAAAGAAGAAAAGTTAAAGAAGGCAGTGATGCAACCGAAATGTTAGTAGTCGCTATAGATTTGTTTTATGAACTTTACCCATGTTCTGTAACTAAAGTGAGAACTTTTCGCATCGCAAAGATGTGAAACAGAATATTTTATCGTTTCTCGAAAAGTGAGAAAAAAGTGTGTCCGTAACTCATATCGAAAACTATCAAAAGAGATTACGTCGTTGCGTTATAAATGTATAAACCTTGCACTCGAAGCTGATGCGACATTGCAGACGTTCAGAAAGCCAGTCACACATATCGTTGACGGCGACCAAAATTTACTGAAATTGAAAATTTTTTATCGACGGCGGCGAAAATGAAATCGTCGGCCATACCAAATAATGTAAAGTTCGGCTTTAATGTTTGTTGTTTGCAAACGATCTTTGAAAACTTTCGTATATTTTTTAAAATGTTAAAAGCAAAATAATTAAATAATAAAAAATGTGGCAAGAACAAAATATTATTATTTTTATTGTTTGTATTTTTAATTGTTTTTTAATTTTGAAATTTTTTATTATTCGTAAGTTTATTTTACAGTTCAAAGCGGGAACTTTTCTCACAAAAATATTACAGACACACTTTTTCTGTAAATTGGCGAGTAATTTCCTTACGTGACAGCTAGTACTCGCCACAAAAAGTTATAGACACAGTTTAGTGAGAAAAACAGCTGTTTGTTTCAACATATGGCATTCTTGTTTCATTTCACACATTTCAATCGAAAAGTTTCTCGACGCGAGAGTTACAGATAGGGTGTTCAGTCAATTAATTCTTGTTCAATTAATCGAACAATTTTAAACTATTAATTGTTCGTATAATTTAAATTGCTAAAAACAGTCATGTTTAGTGAATACTTTTGTTTATATTTTTGTTAACTTTTTTTTACTAGAATTTAATGATTCATTTCACAAAAGAAAAAACGACAAAGGCATGTTAACTCAAAGACTTATATTATTTTATTGGGTATGTTCAAGAAATCGAAATGAAGTGAAATTGAAATCGAACGATAATTTAAATAAAATTATTTACATTTACAATGAGCGTAGTTTTTCGTGGTTTTAAAAATTAAGTAGATAAAATGGAATATTTTTATGAACTTTCATTTTAGGGTCGTTTTTAAAATTTGCTCGACTTCAAATCTACTTCATTTCGATTTCTAGAACTCGTCCGTATTTTTTAAAAGAAAAGTTCATGCATTTCTCTCTTTAGAATGAGTTTGGTTTAAAAATATTGTACGAAGGATAAATCTTACAATGCTAAATGTAACAGGTGTCCAAAAATGTTTTAACGTAAATGTTCTTTAAAAATTTTACCAATTTACCACTTACACAGTGACTATAACATAGTACTGAAAGAAGATGATCCACCAATAAAATCAAGGGGGCTACAAGTAGTCCAATGACTAAATATTTTAAACAAGATACTTCGGTCGATTCTCTAGAGGAAATAATTTGAGGAAGCATAGGAGAGGATGGAATGTCCGTAAAAAGTTTATAAAAAATTCAAAGTCAGAGTCAATATAGAGTCTTTTTAAATCTAAGTGCCCGAAAGTGAAGCAACAATTTGGAGCTACATTGACAAGTTTTATTTAAAAAAGAGTCTTTTAAAAAATCTCGTAATTTATAAAATTTCTGGATTTAGAATTATTCGATTAATCGATTAATTTTAAAATTTTATTCGTTTAATCGAATAAAATAAAAATGCCAGATATCGAGCCTGCAAAATTGCATAGCTATAGTTTACGATTTAGTTTGTTATGTAGTCTACGCTATAGTCTACTGTTTAATCTACACTAATATCTAAACGTCTACTCGATAGTCTACACTACAGTCACACTATAACTTACTATAGCCTACAATACAGTGTACACTAGGGTAGCCGTTAAAATCAAAAGTTAGATTTCTTTAGGTCTCACTTGCCAATTTAGTGGGTATTGATAAAAAAAATAACGCCAAAAAAATTTTAGGACGATCGGCAAAGGATAAGCCGAGACGTCTTACCAAAATTTGAGAAAAATTCTATTTTTACATGAAATCTGACTTTTATGTTTCGTAACTTAGAAAATATTAATTTTGTAGAAAAGTTGTTAACAAGTTTACCTTAATCTCTTATTAAACAAAATAAACAGAAAAATATCGAATAAGCCAGTAAAAAAAATGCAATTTTTAATATATCAAAGAAACGCATTTTCTATTAATCACGTATCATTAATTTTGTTGAAAAACATTTTTATTATTTATTTTTTATAACAACACTGTGCTAACTGAAAAACCGATAAACCAGGCTCCTGGCATTTTAACCTCATTCGGGTACACTGAATGCAGTGGTGCTACCCTTTTTTTGGGTTAGCTCTTGTTTTCGAGATACATATACCGTTATTTCGAAAATGAAGAAGGTTGCACAACATATATTCGCGTAACTGAAAAACGGTTTAGTTTATTGAATCAAATAAAAAAAAAAAACCTATATGCGCAACTAATATGCGCAGTTCTTTTAGAAGCATAATTTTTTTTTTTTTTTTGCAAAAATAATTTTTTCTAGACATATAAAAAACGAAGTTGCAAACAAAAAAGCCATAAGTTATAAAAATCTGTTAACAACTTTTGATTTCGTTAGGTTTTGTTAAATATGAGATTTAGAGAAAAGTTGCTAAGACAAAAGTTGTTGGATACTTCACTAATAACAACATAAAAGGCATAAAAGTCGGACCTTACGATTTTTCTCAAACTTTGGCGGGCATGGGGGACGGCTTAGCCGATTTTTCTAAAATTTTTTGGCGTAGTTTTTTATCAATACCCACCGAATTGGTGCGGGGGTAAGAGCATGGAAAAATAGGAAACGAAGATGCTCCATACAGTTTGCGACCACCCTAGTGTACACTATAGTCTACCCTTTAATCTATACTTTAGTCTACACTTTAATACACACTATAGTGTATACTCTGTGTTCTTAAGAATAATCACACTATAACATTTAGTATATACTACTCATATTGATATTTATACATAGTAAAAATTCCTATTTTTACAATTTAAGTTAAAAAGAAAACATTGGAGAAGCGAAAAAACTCCCAGAAAATTCTTATTCATATTTGGGTTGCTAATTTATTCTACAGTCTACATCATTGTCCATTCTATACGATATATCTACTTTTTAATCTAATTTCTAGTCTTAACGAAATTATACACTGTTGTCTGCAATAAAATATACACTTTATTTAACTCTTTAGTTTACACTAGTCTATTACATGGTCTATCTTATAGTCTGCTATATAGTCTAATAGATAGTGTTAACGTTATTCAACTATATAGTCTACACTATAGTGTATATGGTGTAGACTCTAGATATATTATAGTCTCCACTATAGTTAATTTCGTATACTATTTTGTAGTCTGGACTATAAAGCTTAGTCTAGACTTTATACATTTCTTTACCAGATCCCCCGATGTCTAACGGGATCTTGCGATTTAAAAACAAGAAAGAAAAAAAAACTGGAGTATGACTTACTTTTCCATTCCTGTTCCGTCCGTATTGCTATGAGAGCTTAACTAAATTAAGTTTGATTTCAATTCGCATGTCAACAAGTTTAAAAACATTTATAGTATATATGTTTTTCCTTATTTTCCACGCCATTTTCCACGCCATTTTTCTTATTTTTTCTCTTCTTTTATTTATTTTTTAGACAGGAAATGGTTGTTTTCCTTTTTCATTTTATAGCAGCTGCTGCAGGTGTTTCATAAATAGAATTTTTTTTTCAAATAAGAATTTATTGGAAAAAGACTG